>JAVIWB010005256.1:0-710839 GCA_031893035.1 Dermolepida albohirtum | reverse complement strand
AGTTACAAAATTTACGGTTGCATTTAAAACGTTTGAAAATTAAACGACGGCCTCCTTTAAGGGAATTTCAGCGCACTGCATGTTTCAGTTTGCTCAAGCAAAAATGGGGTGGACAAGAGAATGGCAAACTGTTATTTTCAGTGACGAGAAGAAGTTTAATTTAGATGGCCCGGATGGGTTTTCTTATAATTTCCACGATTTACGTAAAGATGAAGTGATTCAGTCACGAAGGCGAGCCGATGTTAGTTCAGTCATGGTATGGGGAGCTGTTTCCTATAACGGACCTGTTGATTTAGTAATAGTGAAGGGCAGACAGAATTCGGAAAAGTACGTCCAGCTGCTGCAACAGGTGAAAGACAAATTTTCCAACGTTATGGCAGGTGGGCCATTTATTTTCCAACAGGATAATGCCAGTATTCACACCGCGCGCATTGTTCGACGCTGGTTTCAAGAACAAGGCATGGAGGTTCTCGATTGGCCATCGCTCTCCCCCGAGCTGAACATCATAGAAAATGTTTGGGGATGGTTGTCGCGTAAATTGTACTCCAATGCTACCCAATTCAGTTGCGCTGACGAACTAGAGCAGGCGCTGAAACGAAGTTGGGCGGAACTTCCCGTTGACTACTTGAGAACCCTGTATAATTCCATTCCATCCCGACTATTTGAGGTTATAAGAAATAATGGCAAAAGTACTCATTATTGAACAATAAAGTATTTTGTTATTGCAAACGAATCTTTTATTTTGTAGATTGGTCGTATTCAAGTGGCGTTTAATTACTCTACTTATTGTCATTAGTAACGTACATTTGCACTGACTTTTACAAAAATTATATTTGGTACCTACATACATCTTTTTATCAACCCTCTTATTTTCGAAAATAACAATTCCAGCGCGCTAACATGTTTATACCAACTACAAATGTCATATATGCAGTTGGTCCTATTCATGTTGCGCGGAGTGTATGCAAATAAAGATGCATGTTTTAAAAACTTTTGTTACATGCATTTATATTTAGATGTCATTTATTTTTATATATGTACGAGGGAGCGTTTTTATATTCGCGGAATGGGGGACAAGGGGTGGAAATAAAAAAAAACAAATTATTTTTCTTTTTCAATATATTCACCTGCAAGACGGATACATTTTCACATCTTTCAATTAATTTATTTATACCCTCATAAAAAAATTATTTCTCTTTATCTGCAAAATACGCCGAAACTGCCTCCTTGACTTCATCATCGGCAGTAAATTTTTTACCCCGCAGCCTTTTTTCATTTTCGGAAACAGGTAATAATCACTCGGGACCAGGTCTGGGCTGCACCTTATGCAGGGCAGCTAACGCAACGTGGCTCTTGTGGACGGGCGCGTTGTCGTGCAAAAGCAGAATACCTTTTTGTCAATTTTCCCCGTCTTTTCTTTTTAATGGCTTCTTTTAGTCGCTCTAATATTGAAGCGTAATATTCTCCGGTTATAGAAACACCTTTATCTTTATAATCAATCAACAATATTCCTTCCGAATCCCAAAATACCGTTGCCATGAGTTTCCCAGCTGATTGTGACACTTTAAATTTCTTGGGAGGTGCTGTGCCCTTTTTATGCCACTGCATGGAGTCTTGTTTGGACTCAGGTTCATAATGATGAACCCAAGTTTCGTCTCCAGTAACAATTCCACTCAATACACCATCCTTGTCTTCATTACAGAGGTCCAAAAATGCACGCGAACACTCTACGCGCTGTTGTTTTTACGGCGGCGTGAGCATTCTCGGCACCCATCTTGCGCTGACCTTAGACATGCCGAGATGATCGTGTAGGATTTTAAAAATTGTTGTATCGGATACTCCAACCATTTCTGCGAGTTGTTTCTTCTTTAGTCGAGCATCTTCGAGTACAATTTGTTCAACTTTTTGGATAAGTGCTGGCGTGGTCACCTCAATGCTCCTGCCCGGCCTCGGGTCGCCTTCAAGGGATTCCCTTCCCAGTTTAAATAAGCTATGCCACTTGTACACCATTGTTTTTCCTGGACAAGAGTCGCCGTAAACCAATGACATCTCATTCATTATGGTCGCGACTGATTTTCCTTGCCTGGTAAGGAACTTTATAACGGCACGATATTCGATTTTTTCCATATTTCACTCTTCACTCCTGATTATGTTACTTGGTTGACGATAGCTCAAAGACTAACTGTCTAATAACAATGAAACTTCGTATTTATACTAATCATGAGTCGCTGCACAGGCCACGCCCCCAACGCCCCCAACGCGCCTACTCACCCCTCTACAACCCGCTCATTCCGCGAATATAAAAACGCTCCCTCGTATTATAACATTAACACGTATATACATACTAACCGGCAACAATTTTTTCATTGGGTGCATTTTATATATAAGGACACCGAAACCGACCTAAATGACCGGTTTCGTTTAGTTGCTGCCGGGCGATACATAGAGTTTCCCCGGCAAGTACCCGTATGCCGGTTGCGAAAACTTGCGCATTATTAGAAGTACATGGATAACTCGATGCGTTGAACACAAGCAAGTGAGTAACATGCGTTATTTATACAGCTACAACCTTCCTGAACTGGTTTATTATGTACCTCCATATATAAAATTGTAATTTAATTTTTGATAAAATGAAATATATTAAAGAAATTTTAGTCTGTCAGAAGAAAATGTTCTGTGTGTATGGTGGGACTTAACGAAATCCTTCAGAGAGACTCTTTCGAAATAAATACGTTTTATCATAATTACCCGTATATTAAAATACAAATAAAATAAATCGTATCGTCAAAAATCAAATATGAACAGAGCAATGATACTAACTGAGCAGACATTAGATTCAAACTTTTTTTATTTCTGAAGCAATAATATAAATACTATTTCGAAAAGTTTCAATAACAAAGAAAATACGAGGTTTTAAGGAAAATTATTTAACTATTTTTCAAAATAATCTCCCTCAGTCAAAATACACTTTTTTGGGAACAATTTCTCGAAACAGGAAGAAAAAAATTTTTTTTTGGCAAAACGTTAAAATATTTCTCAAATTGAACAACTGGTGTCAGGGAATCTCTTATGGCGCAACAAACATTCAAACAATGAAATCATATGGAAATCATTGAGAGCAAGATATAGTTTATATGATGGATGTGACCAATTGTAATATAGGTTCATGTTAAAATTTTATATTTTGCGGTTGTGTACGGAGTTGTATTGTCGTAATGTAACAAACTTCTACGCGAGTCAGATTCTGCACTAGACAATTTTTCAGAGACTTTCGTACTAATCGGAGTTTTTGTTTTACGATCTTCAAGAAGAATTGCTGCAAATGGGCTTCTGTACATGAATAAAACAGCAATCATTACTTTGCTTACACAATTTTTGTTGGCTTTTCATTTTCAAACGCTCAAAGCTAATTGTTGTTTTGTTTCGAGGTTATAATTGTATATCCAGAATTCATCACTCGTAATGCTATTAAACACCTCCATCGAGCCTTTCTAATATAAATAAAAACAAAAGCAAGCACGAGTACGCTGATGTCGATACTCGTGCTTGCTTTTGTTTTTCGTTCAATAAATATTGAACGTACATTCCTTAAACGTAGATGTTTGTGTAAAACAGCATCTACTGGAGGTAATCCAATGCCTAATATTTCTTGAATCCTTCCTTTATGGGTGACATTGTTTTTCCAAATTTATTTGGTAGATTCTTGGGCTTAAAATTTTTGAGCAGCGTCACAATCAAACAATAATATCCATTATTACTTGCTTCGTGTGGCTATTATTTAAGTTGACTTAGATATTTTTAAAGAATCCTATTTATTTTTTCTCTGATTGAAGACAATTGTAGACCACAATTATTATACAAATCACTGAAGGTTGATATATAACCCCTTTTCACATTAATTTTCATATTCTGTATAGGTATTTCGACAACTTAGCAGTTGAAGTACGTATACAGAATACGAATTGCCAAAAAGTGGCTTCCATCAGTACAGATCGTGTGCGGAATTTGTTTTCGTACGGGTATTTGCTGTAGTTTTCCAGGTGCGACACTGTTTAATTATCTGCTGATGATGACAACTTAGTTGTCGAAATACATATACAAAATACGAAAATTAATGTGGAAAGGGGTTGTTCGATGATATTTTTAGGATGTCAGACGTTCAGAAAAGACATGGAACAGCTGGTTTGACGTGTGGTGTCGAAGAACGTGCATAGAATATGATGAAGTTTCCTTCGTATATATCTAATTAGATTGTGTACTATTGATTTGATATATTAAACTAAAAGGACAGTAAAAGTAATAATTTAAAATTTTGTAATCGAACTATATGAACATAAAATAATTTTAAGTTATATCATAGTAAATTTAAAATATTCAAAATAAAGTTTTTCATTACATATCTATTTCATTACACAGTCATCAACTACATTATGGGGATGTACGTATATTATATATAGTCTCATATATGTACCTATATGTACACATGTACTACACAAAATGTATTAAAAAAATCGGTAGGGGTTGATATAGGACATGAACCGACTAGTTTTATTATGGTAATGCATGATGATGTCACCACCACTACCACCACCACCACTAAACGCAATGGATATTTGATATTTATGAAAGGGTGGCTACATTCACTAGCAGCGGTTTTGGTTTAATATCACATTACGTTCTGCGGCTTTTTCGTGGATCTCTATGTGCGCGCGTGAATAAAACGATAAAATTCGGTAGGTATAGAACAGTTCGATAATTAATTACCTGCTGCATAATGTTCGTACCGAAAAGGATGGCTTTGATAGTCAAAATCGAACAACCCCTTTAATATCGGAAATCCATTTTGTACGTGTATGTATATGTTCCTGCATCTATTGATTATATTAACGGCTACATCTCATTGCCAATATTACAGAAGGTAAAGTGAAAAAAAAATTGTTAAAAGCTATGAAGTTGTAGAAAAGTAATTTTTATATCAAAGAGAATTTTCGCTACTTAAAGATTTAAAAATATGTCGTTTTGGAAGAATCAGTTATATACAATGGGTACTAGGAAAGTTTTGCAATACAGCTTTGTTTATTTAATTTTTTTCAAAGTAATTTCCTCTACACTCAATACATCTCTCCATCCTCTGAAACCAATCTTTAAACTAGTTCTGCCAAGTTTCACTGGGGAGTAAAGCACACTCGTTGTCCCAAGCTCGCAGAAGGTACTCATCACTGGAAAACTGCCTCCCTTTTAGCTTCATTTTCACATGCGGGAACAGTGCAAAGTTGCAGGGAGCAAGATCTAGACTGTAGGGAGGGTGCTCGAGAAGTTTCAATCCTGTCGTGGTCAAATATTCGGTGCAGGCTTTGGCGCGGTGAGCTGGAGTATTATCGTGAAGGAGGAACCAGGTGTCCATTCTTGACTTTGGCCCCAAGTTCTTCATAGATCCAATGACTTTAGGCAGGCATTGTTCAGTATACCACTAGCTGTGACTGTCTTCTGTGTGTCCAAAACGACGCGTTCTACAATTCCACTCGATTTGAAAAGTACGGGTGTGTCCTCATCATCAAAGACCCAAACTTTGTATAAAGCTTTGGTCGGCACACCGTAACAGTACAGCCAAGTTTCGTCACCTGTCACGATGTTGTTCACATACCGAGATTGTCCTTTTTTTAGCATCTCTCGGCACCAAGTCACACGTCTTGTCATCTGCTCTTCAGTCAGTCGATGCGGAACCCAGAGGGAACAAAGTTTCTTCACGTGTAAATGATCATGCAGAATCGAACGAATTGCTGATGCATTTAGGTCTGAAGTACCCTCTATCTCTATGTCACTGGTCTATCCTCGCCAAGCATTTTCCTCACAGTAGCAATGTTTTCCTCCGTAACTGACGTTCGTCGCCCTCTCGGACTCTCAACATCTTCCACTTTTAAATTTCCCCTTTGGAATTCTCTATACCACCATTTCTTCGAAGCACTGGTCTATGTTTAAACCACGCACGAAATTATAACGCAAAACTGCGATGCCGTCGCAAGCACTTTACACTCTCACTGCTAATGAATGACTGAGCTCATTGACATGGCGCGGCGGCTTCTATGCACGTATGAACATGTCTCAACATGCAGCAATAAGCAGTTTCATACGATTCATTGTTGCGTCATATTGTAAAACTTTCCTACTACCCTTTGTAATCCTAAAAGCTATTAAAAAATTTTTGTTTGAAGGAACAATGTTTAACATTTGCTTTACATGCACATGCACCATCACTTGGTTTTAAAAATGACATCTTTTAAATACCAATCAGCCTTTTCAATGCACTACTGAAGCCTCTCCGTAAAGTTCTGCATTATTTTTTTGTCATATCTGGTGATATCGCTTCGTTTTCTTGACGGTTCTTAGCTGCTGTCAAGTTCAGTGTTCGCGGCTTAGATTGGTAGACGGGAAGCTGCAGATATGTCCAGAGAAAGAAGTCACTGTGAGAGAACTCATTTCGAAAGGAGACTAGAGGTCCCTACAAAATTTTTATTAGGATCCTCTCCTCCTTATTAGGATTATCCTGTTGGAACCATACATTGGAATTCCCTACTTTATCGATTTCGGCTGTAGAAAGTTGTGTAGCATTTGTAGGTAACGATCAGAAGTTACTGTCATAGTTCTGTCTTTCTCTTCAAAAAAGTATGGGTCTTTAATTTCAAATTCAAAGTAGATATGTAAAAAAAATGGAAAATATTGCCCTTTTAAGCTGTGATATAAATTTTTGAAAAGTGTTTAGGATTGCTTTATTATATATTTTTTAATATAGGATTTATTTTCGCCTAATTCTGTATATAAAAGCAAATGTTTTAATTGTTTTTCTTGGATTGTGTTTCCATACCAGTGGGACAAAATTGCGCTTCTTCTAGCACAAATGAACCTTCAAAAGTTGAACAATTCCGTATTCCATTTTACAAGTAAACATATTAAATATACAAGATGCTAAGCCGACTCTGACTTTCTTTATTTTGTGTGCATGTATATGACTTTGGGATGGCCGGAAAGGAAGACGAGATAGACTAGACGGACGTAGCGTCGATAAGGAAAACTGATAACGGACCAACCGATCAGTCGAGAAATATTGCGGAAACGTGGGACACACGCAAACGAATGGGGAATACACAGTAACATAGCCGCGGGGATTGTTAGTTGTTGTGTTTGCCATATATATTTTTTTGCATATATCTCCCTTCAATGTTAGTTCTGTTGCATAGCATAGTATGTTTGAGTGTATTCTATGTGGAAAAATATCTGAATACGATATCAAGAAACGAAAACGGATAGAAAAATAGGACTTTAGCTTGTAATAATAATGACATACTTCTGGATAGACTTTAAAAATAATTATTTATCGTGTAATAATAGTAATAATAATAATAATAATAATAATAATAATAATAATAATAATAATAATAATAATAATAGACTAAAAAACAAGAAAGAGATTTAATTACGTTTATATTGACTACAAGAAAGCATTTGTTTCCATACTATACAGTTGGCTAATGAAAATACCAAAAATTTTAAAATAGATGCAACAGATGCAACCCTTCCTATACACAGCCATGGAATCCTGCACCAATTCAATTCATTTAAAAAAATTTTTAAATAGTATCAGAATTTTTGCAAACCGTATGAAATATATCCACGAAAGGGAAGCAATTTGGATAAAGAATAAGATCTATATTAGAAGAATTATTGTCATCGTTACCTCCTGCTATATCTGCACTAATTTAATTTAAATGGGAAGAGTAAAGAAATTTTCTTCATATTTTCTCCAAGATGAAAATTATGTTTCATATAATTTTCATTATTACATATTCATGTATGGCTATGGGGTTTTCAAGGAAATTAGCAACATTTTTGTAACAGTTTTTTGATATATTTGTCCCTAGTAAAATACTCTTAACACTCGTTTGAAGTTTGGTATGTTCCGTTATTGGTTTTAATATTTTTTTAACGTCTACATGAGTCATAGTGCATCAAAGAAGTCAGTTATTTCACGCGTTCTCTCTTTGTCGTTCAATATATTCTTGTGTTAGACGAGAGAGGGAGGCAACGTTTATTCATTATTTTTCTGTATCAAAAAGATACGATAGATTCTACGTTAGTAACACAAATCTACCTGACGATGAGTGAATCTCTGAAACATATATAGTAGACAGGGTGTTATTAACATTTGAATGATTTCTTTTAACATTCATTTAATGGGCAAATCGCCGAGGTAGCAAGTGTCAGTCTATACACACTCTGGTATCTTTGTTCGTGAACGGCGAGATAGACGCGTTCTCACTTTGTCGTTCAAAACATTCTTGTGTTGGACGAGAGAGAGAGAGAGAGAGGCAATTTATTCATTATTTTTCTGTATTGAAAACATACGGTAAACTCAACGAAGGAATCGCAAGGAAATGCAATACTTTACGATGAATGCAAAATAAGAATTCAGGTACTATAGATAAATATATTCTTTTAAAGAGAGTTTACTGCGAAATTTCAAAATACATTGTTCCTATAGGGGTGGTTCAAGTAAGATGCTTCTGTACAGCAGAAATGGATAAATTGGTAAAAATAGACGACATTATGCATAATTCTAAAATGTAACGGTGTTTCTTCGGGACTGCGCTTAATAGGAGAAAACTTCACGTTTATCCATAATAAAGGCCTGAAAGATATCGCCAGAATTTGTGAAAATTATTTGAATGCTCAGGCAGAAGTTAATAGCCTACAAATTATGCCGTGGTTTTCTCAGAGCACAGATCTATTGCTATGAGACGAAGTCGAAAAACAAAAAATGACTATCCAACTTTAAATGATCATCTTTGGCGGCTTCTTCAATCCAAATGAAACAATATTTCTATAGATATGCCTAGAAAAGTAACTGATAGAATGTCGCGTGTGGTGCAAGCTGTGTTAAATGTGCAAGGAATAAATTCACATGGGAAAAAGTGTAATACTGTAATAAGTGAAATCAGAATTATTTCCGTGAATATTTTGTTACTTTGTTAGATATTTGTCAATAGAAGTAGTAGTAGTACGATAAATTTTTCTTCATTTTGCGGGTGGTTTCATTATTTCGTCTTTTCTCATGGATTTAAAGAGTTGGAGACCTTATATATCAATCCACCCTCGTAAATTCGTTGAACGCTAATGAGGAATTTTGCACTGTTTCGAAAATAAAAGACCCAATGTCTCAATTAGATCTCAGCGGCATGGTTATAGCCTCAAAGTATTGTAAAAGAGAAACAGAAGTCGCTGATTTTTGCTAGATTATAAAAGAAAGAGTTATTACGTTTGGCACATGGATATTTACGTATTATGGTGAACAGATTTCTCTGAACATTTCTTAGCAGCAGTTTACTACATTTAATTAATATTCCTAATTTAAATTTAAACATTTTTTTATTCAAAAAATATCAGAATGAGACGTATTTGTACACGCAAATGTAAATTTTAAATTTATCAAATCTTGGGTGGGGGATTTTTCATCATCTATAAAAGTAAATCAAAAAACTAAGTAAAGGGAATATCAGATAGTTTTTATATTCCCACTGTCAGGACGAATTTATTTAAATACACGATATCTACCACGATGACGTTTATAAAATATTCGTTTTTGATTGCTCGTAAAAGTTATCGATTACTATGACTGTGCTTGTCGCTTTTGTTACTCTGACATAACCAATTGTTGAAGTTATATTCAAATTACTACTACATGTTAAGTTATCGGTCTTCTTTTTAGTTATACTTGAAAGTAGTTGCCTTTTCTTACAGAACAATAAAGATATAACATGATTTGCTTTTAGTTTCGAGAAATCTCGCCTAAATGAGTCAACACGAATTGTCGGGAACATCTGTTCATTTATACATACTTGTATGGATGTAATGTTGTAAGTATGTGTGTTATTCTACAAGCATCGGTCTTACGAATGTGGGAATTCAGTATTGAACAAGTTCAAAACGTATTATCCATTCCAATCACCAAATTCGGTGGCATCCGAAGGACAAAAAGAGTTGCTTTTTCAACACACACATTGCGGTAATGATTCACTGATCGAATTGTTTCCGAGCTAACGGCATTAGAATACGAAATTAAATTCTCTTTTGCCTGTGTCAATGGCAAATGTAGAAGACCGACACCACAAGAGAATCAGCTGAAAATATTAAACCTCGTTAAATTTTTACGGAAACTGCATAACAATTTGTTGCATTATGCGCCATGCTCTCCCTCTTCCTTTTTACGTTTTACACAGAATCCTAAGTTATTATATCTGGCGGCGTATTTACGCTTTGTTTGATTGCGGAAAGTTTTAATAAGGAAGTAATAAAAATACGTAACACAATTACTGCCTTTTTCTTCGTCTTTTTTTTTGTTCTGGATACGGATTTTATCTGAGCCGTAATTTCTTTTTATTCCAGTCGTTCGGTATCAAAAAGAGAAGTTTCAAAATTTCAATTAAGATTTGCGGAATGTTTATTATTGAAATTGTGAGTCTAATCGTAAATGAATTTTTGATATTCTGGGAGATTATTTCTGTTTACCTAATTGAGACAGGATCTGTACCTAAATGAGGCATGGTTATTCAAGTCAAATTGCGGCCAAAGTTTCGATGTATTTTTTGAGTTACAGTGATTATATTATAAGCCAGAGTTATTCTTCAAATACGATTATAAGATCCAAGTATTTGTAATCGTCTTATGGATTTAAAGTTCTTATTTTTTTCCATGTCCAACCCATCAGACCGAATGTTTCTCTTTACTATTTTTCAGATACTTGTAAAACGATAAGAAGGAATTTCTTAATTTTACAAACTACTGAACATCATTTCTCCATAAGGTGAATTAAACAATAGTTAGATAAATAAACGTACAGTGATGCATTGAGAAACATTTAAAAAATGTCTAATTATTTTACTTCAATGGAATAAATTACAAAAGCTCACTAGATTAAATTATCAGAATTACAAGATATGGAATAAATGCTTTTCTTTTAACAAAGACAAAGAGCTCAGTAAATATTATTTTCTAGTCAATTTATTAAATTTTGAAAAGATGAAACTACGCATTTATATATGTTCGTGTAGGTGCACGCGTAGAAATAACAAAATGACGTATTCATATACATATGTTTGTAATCGTTCATGAGTAAAATCTCACTTTTAAAACGATGCAAATGCTTTTACTTCTATTTAAGAGACCCAACAGATTCACATAGATTGTCGGCAAACAAATGCAACCTGTCGATAAACACAGACTACTCGACGTTGGATTTGTAAAGCAAAAGTTTTCATTAACTGAACTTTATTCGGCAATATAGCCGTTTATGTGCACATGTTATTGTTTCTACGGTCAACGGACGATGCGTTCTTATGTTTCTCTTCGAGAAATGGACGTACAAGTCTCTCATTACTATATACGTACATATTTAATCTATTATTTGTTATTGTTGTTTTAACCAGTCTACTTTCTTCCTTGTACCAAAGAAGATTCTAAACACTAAGCTGCTTTCATTGAAGACATAAAAACGTGGAAATAACAAACCCTTGCATTTACTCAAAATACTTTTGTTTTTCATTTAAAAGTATTAGTTTTTGAAGTAATTGCTTATTTTAACGTTTTCTAAACGTTTGGTAACATGATTAGCGCATTGCTAATAGGTGATTAAAAGCAGTCGTTTTTTTTAAATTCACTGAATTCATTATTTTTACCACTGTACAGGTTCGTATTTATTTAAACGCCATAATAAGTGTTTAAATAATACAATTGCTTTTCTTAACATAAATAAATATAAATATAATATGAAAAGACATTATTTCATCATTTAATTAATAGTAAAAATAATCTGGACTTTTGCTTTTAAAATGTTTACGCTTCGTTGTTGTTTTTACGTTTCTCTTGAAATTTACTTTAAAAATTACTAAGTAAGTAGACAGTAATCACTATCATCCAAGTTTGAGCAGTAATGAAGGTAGTTTAAATGCGGAAATCCATAGTCGTAAATTGCATTTTAATCAGTAGTTGACTTGAGGAAAAATGCTTTGTTACATAACAGTAGAATGCTTTCTGTTCATATTGCTAAATTCCATGACAATCCAAACAGATCGACGCCATAATTTTTTTTGCGAATGAAGTTTTTTGTCGTCTATAAAGAGAATTAACTGGGTTTACTACCACTCCGTAGCTTCTATGCTGATGATTTAAAAATTTACTACAGTGTTGATAATAGGCAAACTATGAATGTTTTTTAAACGAATATAGACGGGATTAACAATTAGTCTTTATCAAACAAATTAAGAGTAAATGTAGAGAAACGTTTTTTATACTTTACAAGGAAGACAGCAAGAAATAATTCCAGTTACCAATACAGTAAGTTAGAAATCGAACTTAAAGAATATACAAAAGCTCTCGTTCGGTTCGCCTGCTTCAAGCCGAAAGAGAGCGTTTACATGTATTTTACGCTTGTCTTGTTTTCTTCCATAGTTTTTCATTGGTTATAGTGTTTGGATGCTAGATTTTCAATACAATTCTTAAGCGCACGTTTATAAATACTTGCAGTTTGTATTTTCTGTCACTGACCATGACTTATCGGCAAAGTGAAACTGGTTTCATCTTCGTTGTTCTTCGCTCTAGTATTGTTGGATCGCCAGATTCCATTTAGCCTTGCAAATATGCTACGGGCTTTTATAATACGTAAAATTTCATCTTTGTCCACTTTTCTCTCATAATACAATGCTTCTAAAGTATGCAACATTCTCTACCACTTTTATGTTTTCAGAGTCTACTTCCTTCCTTACCTCTTTGTTTGTATTTAAGTACGTGACATTAATTTTGCCTTTATTGATTCTGAGACTCTCTCTCTCTCAAATATTTTACCTAGGTGATTAAATTTTAAATTTTCTTGTAATATGCAGTTCTTCATTCTGGAAAAGCAGACATATGCCAGCGGTAAAGTCAACATCTTCTGTCTTCATCGAAGCTCCATACTAATCCTTTCCTCTTTTGCTATTTTCAGGACTGACGAACGCTTGCTGTAGTCTCAAATTCTTCAAATAACATGCCTTCATGTAATATCTTGTATTTGTAGTCAACATTTATTGATACACTTCTGGAGAAGATTCTTGTTCTTAAATATCCACACGCAATTTCGATCTGTGGACTCAAAGGCCATTTCGTAATATATGTACATAGACAATATATAAAGGAAATCGGTATTCCACATACTGTTCCACCGTTATCCTCAATGAAATAATTACATTATTATATGCCTTTTCTGATCTATTCTTTACGTAATTGCTTATCTAATAGTTTTACGATTCTACTTAATATTAATATTATCTTGTTAATCTCATTAAGTATTGTTATACTTCTTCAATTGTTGCAAAATTTGAAATGGCCTTTTTTGGTATATTTTTTTACAATCATTCGATTCTCTTCTTCGTCAGCGAATATTTCCTCAGTCTAATTTTTTTAAAATATTGATGACGACATTTTTGTAGTGGTATCTATGTCTGCTTTCAATATTCAACATGTCGCTTCTAATTTTATTAATTCCTGATGCCTTTCCATTTTTACAACTTTGTATTTTTTCCTAAGTTCTTACCTGATTGATAAATATTTAATTATTTACACTTTTGAGTATTCCGTTGTTCTTAGAGCAGTACTAGATAAGCCATCCTTTCTTTTAGGTAATTTATATTCCAGATATTTCTATCTGGATGTATCCCAACTATTAATAATTTGAAATATCGAAAACTTGTAAATTACGTTAGTTTTTTACATAAGTGCTTAAATGCAAGACTAAAATTATGATTTCAATAGTATTACTTCCGAGAATATTAATAGAAATCTAGTTACCATATAAATAACGTATAATTTCTTCGAGTCGCAACTTTTAAATAATGGAATTTCATCGATCGGTGCTTTTGAGTGTAGCTTAAAGAAAGACAATACATTCGAAGGAAGTTATTTTAATAGATCTTTCAATTTTATGCACGCCAATATATGACGACTGTCACGCAGTGCCTGTGTAGATGTTTGTATAAATCAGTTAGAAAAGGATAATAAGCCCGAGATGTGCATATCAAAGAGAAAGTACTATAAGTTCCACGGACGAGCAATATTGAATCATGAAATCTCTACCGCTTTTAAGAGTTAATATTTAATATTTTTCGGTTAGCATGTGCATTGTGAACCGCGACAGCTGTTCAAAGTTTCCGAGGAGTTTCTCAATGTTTGCCACTATTCTCGAATTAACTGAAAGTGCAATATGCAATTTTTATTTTGTGTCATTTTAAAGGTTATTTGCGGTTCATTCGAAGGCACTATACAAATAAAGCGTCCCAGTTACACTTTATTCATTATTAGCAGAATGCATAAATTTTGTTCAAACATCAAAGTCTTTATTCTGTTATGTTAAGTTGCAAGCTTAATACCATCATCTACGAGGTTAAATGGATAAATGGATGTGATTGACGTGCTCACATCAAATTATATTACGGGTTTTAGCTTACTTCAATATGAAAAATAGTCATATCGATTAGTAAATAGATCTATCTAATTTGTATAACAAGAAGAAATTATATTGGGAAATGTTCATTAAAAGTATGTGTAAAAAGAATTTTTGTGCTATAAATTGATACCGATGTACCTCAGTGTCACATATAAATTTAGCAAAATTTATCGACCAGTTTGTTAACAGCTGTTGGTATTGTTAACTAACTTAAATGTTCTTTGCGATTTTTAAAATTCCGAAATAAGAACGTGCTGTTATCAAATTCCTCATAATAAAGTGTTGAAAAACGATGAGTCAGACTTATCGAAAGCACGATCATAATAGCGGTAAAAAGCGTTCATAAGAGATTGAGAAATGCTCGAAGACATTCCTCGTTTCGGTCAACCATCAATGTTTTCGCCATTGGCAACATTAAGAAATTCTGATAGAAAATCGTCATTCAAGAAGACACAGAATAAAGATTTGTATCTCCTGTTTCTGGACATTAGACGCGTTCGGACATGGTTAATTTAGAAAAGGTGCTGAATATTCTTCGAAACGCAAACAGGCTGTTGAAAGCGTGTTCGAGATATGCGCTTATGCAAACCAATGTAAATAGCGCTTCGATAACGAGCCGAAACCAGAAGACGACGCCAAAGTTGTTCTAAAAACAAAGTCACAATGTTTTCTTTGAGTATCGTTATGTTGTCTGTTTGGAATTCCTTTTGGAGGAAACAATATTATTTGGAAGTTATGAAGAGTTTGAAAGTGAGTGTTCATCGGAATAGAGGAGACTTTTGGAAAAACGATTCGTGGATTTTGCACTACGATAATACGTTATTCCATACGTGGACACTTGTACATCAATTTCTAAGAAAAAATTCAATAAATATCCCTGCACTTTATGCTTTAGGGCTTCTGGGCTGGAATCGCGTCACTGGTATAACTGCCAACGTTTCGTACCCATTTCTTGAGATAACACGCTCATCAAACTTACTCTTCAATAAATGGATTGTAACGTGTGCTGTGTGGCTTGTGGCACCGTCCTGCTAAAACCACATGTTGTCCAAGTCCATATCTTCCAATTCGGGCTAAAAATAATCGGTAATCATGGCGCGATAACGATTACCATTCACAGTAACGTGACGATTATTATCGTCGACGAAAAAATATGGCCCAATGACGCCGCCGGCATGCAAACCGCACCAAACAGTTATTTTTTGTTGATGAAGTGGTGTTTCATGAAGCACATGTGGATTTTCACCCGACCAATAACGCATATTTTGCTTATTGACGAACCCATTGAGCCAAAAATGAGGTTCGTCACTGAAAATGATTTTGCGATGAAATTGATCATCTTGGCGCATCTTTTCCAGAGACCAATCGGAGCACGTACGTCGCTTCAAATGGTCCATCGGCTTCAATTCTTGAGTCAGCTTGATCTTGTATGGGTGTAAACCAAGATCCTTACGCAAAATTCGCCATAAAGTGGTCTGGGCGATGCCCAACTCTTGAGAACGCCGTGGAATTGACTGATTTGGATCATTTGCTACGGACGTTTAAACGGCAGCGATATTTTTGACACTTCGACCAACCCGTTGTCTCACTGGCACGGCAACATCACACAACGAATATGTAGACTCAAATGTTTGCACTAAACTTGTTACTGCCTGTCTACTAGGGCGAGAATTACGACCGAAAATCGGAGTTAACGCTCTTAAAGTAGCGGTCACCGACTCCGAATTTCTGTAGTAAATTTTTATAATTTGCAGACGTTGTTCGTTCGTGTACTTTACCATGATGAAAATGTTAAGTTCACTGAATAAATTGACAGTGACAGTTCGATGATTAGTGAAAGGGTGCGTTCACAAATTGAATTAAAAGTTGTCAAGTCCCTATTGGAAAACTCTTTATTTTCCTAGAAATAAAGTGCTTATATATTCACATATTAATATTTGAGTTGTTCTTCTGATCATACATAGTCGACACAGGCCTAATAGGAATGGATGGAAGAAATATTACGGAGATATTTAACAATCTGTTAAGAGGAGCAAGATGAAATTTGAAAATAAATGAACTAGAAAAAAATATTTAAAATTTCAAAGCAAAACAGATTAACCAGAGCACAACAAAAGTAGACGAATTCTTCCTCCAGAAGGTAGATAATTTCAACTATCGACAAGTAAACATAAACTGAAAAATCTAAAGAGAGGGAGAGATCAATAACTGTATACAATCTGATAAAGAAATGCAGCATTTTTAAGTCAGAAATATCAGCAGCAAGATCAAATTAAGAGATTATAGAATTAGTATTAGACCCTTCATAATGTATGCCGCGAAAATAATCTGCCTTACAAGTAAAGACGAAGAAAGTCTGTAAACTTTTGAATTGAAATATTAAGAAAAATCTTTGGACCAAAGAAAGAAAGAAGAGTAGAAAAATCTGATGAACCACGAAAGCACAGAAGTTTTAGTGTGTGAATTCGCATCTATATTAGAAAAGGTAGTTTAGTGAAGTGATGACGAAGTGATTTAGAGCCAAAAGAAAAATCAAGAAACCTCCGAATATAATGTGATTATCATGTGCAGTATGTTTAAGTCTATATATGTATGTATATACTTAGGAGCAATATGTTTTTGTTTATTTATCTTCCTTTTGGTAGATATATTAGTTTATTTTTTATTATATAACCTATATTTACGACACGCTATAAATATTTTTCAGTATAATGCTATGGTATCTACTAGTACGTATTCTAAGTTAATACGAATTCTCAAAATTAAGTTCACTATTTAGTTCGTAAGACAATTAAACAAAGCGAGTTTAATTGTAATTTTTTTATTTTACGAAAAGCAAGACTATCAAGTGTTTATTAAAGTATTCGATAAATGACTAAGGAGGACGTATAACATATGCAACATACTGGATAATAGAATTGCGAGAATGAAGCACAAAACACTTATAAAAAGCTTTTTGGAAATATAACTATTTGTCCGTGAGGATATACTCTGCATAAGGAAGAAAAGCATTAAATACCCAACATCATCCACGTTATTGTAGTGAGATGACATTGCGAGATTGATTTCCAGATGACACTGGAATATAGCCGTAATAACCGCGCCTGTTCCGGGCGCGCACATCTTGACGCCGAACGATTGTTTCATTATTCAGTGCCTCCTTTGCTCCGCTCGACTTCGCCGAGAAACGGGGAGCTCTGTTCATTGTTCACTTCATTCATCTTGATCAGTTTCCAATCTCGCGTCATCGGCTTGCATCCAATAATGCGCTGCGCTGTCGATTTATATTCAAACGACCCCTAGCTGGTGCGGCACATGTACATGCACACACTTAAACGCTCTTCTTTCTTTATTCAACAAGGTTTCGACAGTTTCCTTCATCTGTACGCTTTGCTTGTTGAAACTGGACCATTTATTGCCTTAATATAAAGACGACAAACATAAGGGTGAAACGAAAGGAACGACTGAATAAGTATTAGTGTTTCGAATATTGAGGTAATTTAAAAGAGCACGGTTCGCGATTGAATTTTGTAGGAAAAGTATTTACTTTAAAGGAAGTTGAACTAATTTATAAATTTATGTTTAACATAAATTGATTAATCTAATATCTGGTAAAATTCAACTAATTTTCGAATATTGTTGAATATATTACAACGATTACGTCGTACATTCCTATTTTAAGAACTATACGAGGAAAATTCCAAAAATTTGAGATACACCGCTATTATCATACCCGTGAAAAAAATATAACTAAATGTGTCTGAAATAATACACTTCAACGACAATGCACCGTTAAAGTCGATATTTACAGAATTTAAATAATCAAACCAGGCCCCTGAAGATCTATCCTCAAAAACGTCATAATTCCAGAATGAATTTCTTTTTCACTGGAAAATCTTCGACTTCGTAAATATTTTTCTAAATTAAAAAAGAGTCAAAAATCGCCCAACCACATCTGGTGAACATGGAGAATGTTCCATCACTCTAATACCTTCACTTTCAACTGTTCATTTTGCTGTGTGATGAATTATAAGACAAATTATTATGTATTTGGATATATTTAAGTACTTCTGGAAGGCAGTTAATCACATACCATTGAGCATTTACTGTTTAACAGCCTTAACTTAAACCTGTACTTCTAAACTACTGCGCACATAATAGTTTTCATTGAGTGCTGTTTTTTGGCAATCATGGAGATCCATCCAAACTCCCATTTCGTGACGATTTGAAATAACATAAAACGGTATATTTTTTTCGTTACTTGCTACTATTTTAGAAGCAAATTGAGATTTTATATACAGAAACTTTTCACGAAAAATTTTAATGACTTCATTTTTTGATGACCATTCAGTGAACATGGTACCCAACAACTAACAACACTTTTCATTGCTTTCATTGTTCGTCATGTCAAATTCTGTGAAATATGTATGATCCAATTCCAAAGTCTCTTCTATTTCAATATACCTTTCACGGCGGTTATTATGTATCACCCTGTACATGCAATACTTTTTCAGGAGTGACTACATTTTTTAATTGTTCTATACGAGCGTCATGTTTTACAGAATTGAGTCTTCATCGAATTATTTATATCATATATATTCGTATATAGATGTAGATTATCATCTAGAAGTCCAAGTCATGACAGGCACATTATGCGAGAATTCTAGACAAATAAAAGCGAATGGAAAGAGTCCCGGTTTAGACAAGAAAAAAAATGTTCCACCACGACTTACCGATCGCGTACAGGTGTTGTTGCTATTGCAAAAAGTAACAAGGTAAGCTTGAATTTGTTGCCCCGGCTACCTTATTCATAGGATTTAGCATCGCCAGATTATAACTTCTAAAAATAACTTGCAGACTGAAATTTTCAAGAAATAACGACATTAAAGTTGCTGCTGATGTTCACTTTAACTAATTTGAGAGCTTTGAATCATCGTTGGTGCAGATGTATTCGACGTGGTAGGGTATTATGTTGAGAAGTAAATGCAGTTCTAAGTGATAAAGTTCTTTTCTTTTGCATTTCACAGTCTTTCCAGCCCAACGTCATGTCAATGTATATGCTTAAACATTCAGTTCATATATATCATATGTGAAATGGTGAGTTAGGTGACCTTAGTGTATTATATCTATTATTAGTATTATTATTATTAGTATTATTATTATTATTATTACTATTATATCTCTGCATTCTTTTGTTGAAATACAATGAGGAAGAATTACGGACTAGAAAAATAGTCGTGTAGCAAAGTTGTAGAATATTTAGGTGTAAAATACAAAAAATAAAAACATACGGAAAAGTAATCTGTATCTTGAGATCTAACGAAACCAGTACTGGCATTTTACCAACGGTAAGATATTTATAAAATGTCCACCTTTATAAATAATCTGTAACTCGATATATAACACATTAAATGACACTACTTATACGTTATGCTAGTTATATTGAAAAATGAATAAAGAACGAAGAATGAACCTTAAGTTTTGTGCTAAAGATAGTAAAAGCACTATGGAAGCATTCAAAATACTTAAAATATAAATAAAAATAGAATATAGAACAATATTAATGGAGATAATTGTTTATTACGAACACAAATTTCTGAGGAATGTTGACGATTGAGTGAAGACAGAGAGGACAATGATAAGCGTTCAAGTTGATGAGTTGAAACGATATGCAAAAAACTCATTTCGAATTGCAGAACTCGGAATGAATTCCTTGGTTAGTACTGAATATTACTTTAGTGTATTCGTCATGTTCTTTCGGAATATCGATATAACTAAAAATGATTTTTTAGTTTCACATTCCCGATATAAACTCGATTTGGCTCCCTGTGATTATTTTTTATTCCCTAATATGCAGGAAACTGTTTCGCATTAACCGAAGATTTCCAATAGTCAAGAACAATTCATCTCAGAGGTATTTTAAATAAAAGAACTAAGAGAAGAGACAAAATTTCTCAACTATTTTTATTTTTTAAAGCCGTCAGACTTACTTTTGGGACAGTGGGATATATACTAATTATAGAATGAACAAAATATTATAAAACGAAGTTATATATAATTGGAAGTGCAGTTAAATCTTATTTGGGCGATAGTTGATAGAAAATTCTTAGGCACCTATGCTGTGATTCGTTCTCGTTTTCTGTTTTTTGGTTATTAACAACTTAAAAGCGTGTTAAAATATCTTTATTTTCTATAATGGATTTATTAGTAATGTATGAGCGTATTAAATGGCTAATTGTTTAATTGGCAGATAAACGAATACAAGAGTGGATCAAGAAATATCTGTGTTTCGAAACAGGTGGCACTACTGAGAGATTTTGGCAACACTATCGCGTATTTCCATTTTCTAAATGACGCCATAAGATATTTCACGTAGATGTAAAGGTTAGTTTCGATTTGATAATTTGTATAAGTCGTGTTTTTTGATAAAATAGGAAAAGAACAATATCTTGTAATTTGCTTTTGGGTGAAAAAACTTGCGAAGAAATAAAAGCGAAGTTGGGCGCTATCTATGGGGAGCCTTCCCCAGTTATGATAACAGCTATATGTATTGGTTAAACGAATTCACGCGCGGCCGTCGATCGGCTTTTAATGAGAAGTTCCTAGGCCGACCTGTAGACGTTACTGACGATATCATTGAAAACTTTCACGACACCATTTGTCACTGATTACTGATTGAAAGTGCGCAGAGACTGTAAGTGTATCGCAAGGGATAGTAACTAATATTCTACAGTAAATGTTGCCAGTGAAAAAATTGTCGGTCCTATTGATACTGTGATTGTTTACAGTGGACATCAAGCGGATACGACTATTGGTTTAAAAGCAGTACTTCCAAGAATTTTTACGTCAAACTGTAACCGATGATGAAACCCAAACTAATGAATTTTCCGACGGAATTTGCTGCGAAATAGGCAAAGACGGTTCAATCGGTCGGAAAGGTTATGTCTACTGTCTTCTGGGATTCGAAGGGAATAATGTTCATGGACTTCTTGGAGAAAGAACACACTAAAAGACGATTTCGGGAACTTATTAAAGTGAGTTATTAAACTGATTCAACGATTGAATTCAAGGAAAATGACCCTATTTATCATAGAAAAAAGTACTGTTCCAACACGGCAATGCACCAGTTCTCTCATCCGAAATTGCGGCGGTCGAATTGCATAAATTACACCATGACTGATTGTCATATTCACGTTATTCGTCCGATCTGTCTCTCTGAGACTTCCTTCTCTTCCCTAATAGGACACGTGGCTCGCAGGGAAAAATTTCAAGCGAAGAGGTCATCTTCGAGATCGAAGCATATTATGACTAGTTTTACCTGGGTTCTCTGCAACTAATTTCTGTGCCCCAACGAAAACGTAGCTTACAGGGGAAAATTCATTACCAAGACAGAAGGTTTATGTGAGTTTGACAAATGACATATGTATGTATTATATTTCTCGGAGAGATTAAAGAGGGCACAGATGCTCGGAAAAGTAAATCTTTTTAAAAGAAAATTATGCTAAAAATAAAATAAATTTCTTTGGAAAAATTTATCTCCATTCATAATACGTGTTTATATTGGCCCATCCTGGTATGTTTATACGTTTTACTTTAAATTGTATTGTTTCAAACAATCGTTGCAACATAGCCAAGGGAATGTACTTAAAAATTTTTCTTAATACTATTTATCATTTTCTATGTGCTTCTTTTTCCAATACAACAAAGACTTGCTTATTTAATACTAAATGGTGCCGAGCGGTAATATATCCCACGTAAATATAGATTGACAAAAAAGAGAGAAATATGTTACGCAAGTCCATCGGAAGGTCATTTCTCAAGCTCAAAATTGAATAAAACAACCATCACCACTATGCCGCTTATTAATAATTCACCGCACGACCGTCGATTGTGAACGATGCCGAAGCTAATGTTGAAAAAATAATACAATATACGTCCACCTTCTATGCGAACACGGAGCGATGATAATTTATTAAGTGTCGACCGATCATGCATCAAATCCATCATGATCGCTGTTCGTCCAGGTTGAATAGATGAGAAGAAACACGGGCGCGTTCAGTAATGTACCACCACGATTACTCGAGGCCGAGCAATTCTCCCATCACAGATGCATACGTGTAATTGATAATGGCCGGTCGAAAAGGAGGGCCCACCCGTTGTTTTAATAAGAAACCAGATACACTCGTAGACATAATCATCGCTTTTACTTGCTTAATCGATTGTGTAAGCTTACGGTGTGTCGGTATTTAGGGAAATGGCGGGTGAAGTGAAAGCGATGCGTTTGAAGGGCGGTCGATTTGGCAGCGTCGCAGTTATTAAAAACAACCCCTTGAGGCTTTCAAGGCGAATATCAGGGCCGTAAAATGTATATTTAACTGCCTACACAATGAAAACTCGTCTCAAAGCAATAGCTTACTTATGCGTTTTTTAATGTAAATAAAATATAATTCAGAGAAATGGTAAAATGGAGTAGGTAGGTTGATATCATAATTTACTATCTACAAATTGCATATGTACTAATAGTATTCTAATATCTTTGCAGTAATAACAGTAATAATAATAACCACCAGTATCGTTTATGTAATTAAAATCCTAGTAGAAATGCTTAATACAACTTAGAGAGAAAGCGGAGGGGAAGTGCTTGTTTGCTCATAAAGAACATACACTATAAATAGATCATAAATCTTAAAACATGCATTCATACCATGAAAAATAACACACTGAACAAAGCTCTAATAAAAGTAAATAAACACTGCTGGCCAGTAATATGGATTTTATTGAAGACACTAAAGAACACACACGTATATATACATATATATATATATATATACTATCGTGGCCATATATATTAGACACTCGGCGTTTTACGGAGTTTTTGGGAAAGTATTGTAAATAAATAAATACCACACACGTAAAAAAGCTTCTAACGATAATTTATTAATACTTTCAATACTTTGTGGATCCAGCACCTGCCTGTATTATAGCACAGATCCTGCGTGGCATGCTGGATACAATATTGTGGCACAGTTGTGCTGGAATTTTCTCCCATTCTTCCAAAATTTTATCTTTTAATTTTATTTTAGATCCACAATTGTACCTGGACACCTTTTCCTTCAATACGTTCGATAAATGTTCAATGGGTGACAGGTCTGGAGATTGTGCTGGCCACTCTAATACGCGCACCTCATTTTCAGTGAACCAACGCATCACTTGCCGTTATTTGTGGCAGGGTGCGTTGTCCTGTTGAAAGTAGTATTCTGAATCGTCTCCATCAAATAATTTTAATGCAGATGGTTCTAGAACTTCCTCCAAAGTGCTGAGGTATCGCCGACTATTCACGATGTCGTCGCACACAAACGCCTCTCCAACGTCTGAGGCGAAGATGGATCGCCATATCATCACACCGCCTTCACCAAATTTCGTCGTTGATACAAGGCAATCAGGATGATAGGCTACCGTTTTCCTGCGTCGAACGTACTTTGTAACAGATTGGCCGAAAATCTGTATTTAAAAACGCCAAAGTTGCTTTACTGTTTCAGTTGATTTCTGTTGCATTTAAGTTCGTCGACTTTAATATCAATATCGCTAATACAAACATCAACATTATTCATAACGTACCTGTATGTTGGATTCGTCGGACCACATCACCTTCGCTCAATCATCCACTGTCCAGAGCTCGTATCTTTTCGCCCATGCTAAACGTTTCCTTTTGTGCTGCTGATAGAGGCACGGTTTGTGTGGGAGCTTACAGCGACTTAGACCTAATTCTGTAAGACGTCTCCTTACAGTACTAGCAGAAACAGTGACATTACACCCGTGCAACATGTCACCTGCAGGCTGTTGCGAAGTTGTCTTGCGATTTCCCAGGCCCATTTTTTAAGGTTCGATCATCTCTTGCGGTTGTCTGGCGTTTTCGGTCGCTTTTCGGTCTATTCTTGTATGAGTCGGTTTCCTATGATGTTTGACCGTAGTTCAGATGGCGTACCTCGTACATTTCATTTGTTTAGCAATTGCGGAGAGCGACATTCTTTGCGTTGTAAGCAGAATTATCTGACCACGTTCCTTTTTGTTAATTCGCGCATCTTAGGCATTATTTGATATTCTATGATATCAGAATAATGGAAAAAAATCGCACTCAAGATATCCCTTTCTTTTACTCTACACCCGCATCCTACTGCAGCCACTTGTACAATAAATAAATATAAAAACAGGCCATTCTTATAATTACATCACTATCCTCCAACAATGAGTAATACTGAATCATAAAGATATTGTTATTCTGGTCTTATCTACATTTACTACCTGCCCCACTTCTCAGAAATATATCGGTTACAATAACATCTGGTTTTGCCAAGAGTGTCTAATACATATGGCCACGATAGTATATACATATACATGTACATCAATTGATACAAACAATTAACAAGAAGGAAACAAATATATATATATATATATATATAACTGAGTGTGTATTTGGTGGTTGTGCGAAGTACGTATACAGAATACGAACACAGATGTGGCAAAGAATTTTATTTACCTTTTTTTATTAATACAGTCAACAACAGTAAAATTCATTATCATTATTTTCGCGTTTTGGTTTGTAATATTTCTTCGATTAATTACTTTATCTGTGTTTATAAGCAATCTTCCAATTGGAAGTTTTCATCTATAATTCTGTTTTCACTTGAGCTTTTGTTCTTCTTTGTTTTGTGTATGGTTTGATGCTCTTAATATTGCGAGCTTGATAATTATATTTAATTTACTTAGTATTCACCAAGTATTTCTTTGAAATATATTTTTTATCTCTTTGAGCTTTCTTCTTTATCATTCATCTTTAATATACGGTGCTTAGGCTTGGGACTTTCTGTTTATACTTTTTACGTCCATGCAAAGCGTCTTAATTTCTTTTTGTTCTTTCACCATTTCCTTCAAACAAATAAACCCGTTTTTTCCGTTAGCTTGGTTTTTTGCAACTTTTTTTTGCTTGGTATGGTTCTTCACCACATTCTTTCTCTCTCTAACTCCTATTTTCTCGCGGTCTTTGGTTTGAAATATTACATTTTGCTGCATTTTTCACTGCTAATAATTTACACCAAATTTATTACATAACGTTAATGTTGACAGTGAGTTTATTTATCGATGATATTAATATTTAAGAGGAAGTAATTACATAATCAATATTTATTATAAATATACATCGTCAATACAATACTTTACTGTAAATCGATTTTAATAAAGAGCTGGCAATGGTTTGGTAAATATTAAAGTCTTGGGGAAATATTTAGAGTCTGAAGGGTATAGGTTTGTCACATTGAAATATTGAACTTGATTATTAATAATATATATGTCTTAAGCAAATTTATATATACAACAGGGATTGAAATAATCACTATAATTCATTATTCACCTTTCTCGTCGAGGTCATTTTGAGAATTATAGTTATGACATTATAGTTCGTTTTAAATATCCATAGAAATTAAAAACATATTCAAATTGAGCTGAATAGCAAACTAGAGATATCAGCAGTCTGTACCTGATTTAGAAATAATAGAAGTCATGTCTATGTAGGTATTTACATGTTATTGTTTTATATTTTGTATTTTATATTCTATAAAGTTGTTCGTTTCTGTGAAAAGGAACGAAATTACGAACAACCTGATATAATTAAGATTATATATATATATATATATATATATATATATATATATGTATATATTATTGGAATATTTAATATAATTTGTAAGCTATAATTAAATACTTTATTTTTGAAAAAATAAATGTTACATATAATTTAATCAATTATTCGATATTTTTACTAAACTAAGTTATTACATAAATCAGTTTACCTAAGGCGTTTGATAAAAGCACATTCGCTCTAACTAACATCTATACGCTTTGCGTACAGGGCACGTTTCTGTTTATTACTTATACACGTGCGCAAATATCCGCCTTGAACGAACTTAGAAAACGAAGGGGATGTAAATATTTAAGAGTCATCCTGGTGAAATTCAATTTCCACTTAAGTAAAATTTCAAAGCCGAAATGGTGTCCTTACGAGCTAGAAGGTCTCTGGAAACATAAAATAGTTAATATAATATTTTTCTGCGTTACATTTTATTACGCATTCCAGAGGTTGAGGCAGCAGTGCTATGAAATTGAAACGCGGAGAAGGTATGAACGAACTTAAATAATTATTTCTAAGACACCTATTAATTATGTGTTTATTTTCTTAAAGAAAAATTATTCATTTCTGTACTCTTTTCATATTTGTTAATCCTCTATGTGTTAAGCGCTATTATAAATATTTGGTCCTAAATGCAAGCGTTTAGGATGACAATTCTATAGTGATTAGGGTCAGCAATTTATTTCGTTAGTTACGTGATATTAAAAGAAAACAGGTGAGGATTGACGTTTTCTTGTTCTTCAATTTAAAAAGATGGCGGATCAGAAAAAAAAATGGCTTCAAGGACGGGATAATATCTGAAATTGATGCCTGTTTTGAGAACCTCAAATAATCTTAAGCACAGGTGAAGTAAATGCGGATAATACATAGAAAATATTTAAGAAACAAAACTCTTTCCATGATCAGGACTAGAACTTTTCACTTTACACTCGTATTTACACTAAAAAATGTAACATGAAACCTCAAACTTCAGTGTAGTGGAAACAAGTCGGAATCTAGATAAAATACTTTTGTTTATACGAACAATGATGGATAAACCGAAACCGAATTTGTTTCTTTACCAAATGTGATCGTTTGTTTTTAATTTGAGTGTCTTATCCAGTGAAACTGCATATTTATTATACAAATACTGCACATGTGCATCTCGTCAAACGAAAAGAAACCGTAGAATTAGCTCATTGCTTTCGTCTTTTTCGGAAGGCTTTATTCAGTTTCAATTCATTGTTTAGACTGTTGTTTCGTTTCAGGATAGATCATCTCATTACCAGTTACAGAGCGTTACAAAAATTCAAAGAGATTACTTTGGATGACTTGATAAATATTATTTCGAAATGTTCAACTTTTGACGTTTTAGGACGATTGTTAGCAATTGGAGCACTTATTTATCTTTTTCATACTTAAACAATCGTATCTTACTTGTCCATCTAAAATTTTTACAATGTTCACTAGTTCATACATATACCTTAATACAATAGGTATTTAGCACCGCGTTGTAAACACTTCTAAAAACATTCATACAATAGTCCAGGCCTATTTTGCAAGATACTCATCAACTTGAGTTAAAGTACATTCATGTTCAAATTATGTTGTCTGACTAGTACGAATTCATAAGTGTAACTACGAAACCGCTTTATCATTTTTATGCAATATTAAGTGTTAAATAGGTCTTTTCACACTATTTATGAATGCGCGAATCGCTTCTTTTAGATAGATTTTGCAATGCACACTGAAACGTTCCCTAGTACGGAATAACCAAATCCCTTTCTATCATTAGGATGTGAGGGTGTATACAAAATATGTCGACATATTTTAATATGTAACAGTTTTAATAATATTAAGCACAAAATGCTAGTGCACGAAAGCTTTATCTCGAACGAGATCAAAGTAAAAAATTATTTAATAAATACGTGTGTCTCGATTCGACTCTGGTAAATTTAATACACATTTACAAGTACAGTGCTACTACTGAAACTTATTGGGAATGGTAGATGCATACTGTAAATTCACAGTAGTATGGCTTATTGAACTCTAGGGTGAAACAGGTGGAAATGTTAGAGTTAGTAGGCATTTGAAACGCCGTTCCAAAGCAAGGATGTTCTTCAAGTGATTTAATCTTACAAATGGTGAAAAAAATGAGGAGGTCGTGGTACATTGCACTGAAGTTATAAAGACCGTGACCGTGAAAGACCCACACTTCATTAAATTACAAATTACGAATGTTAAATCTTAATTTATTATTTTCCAGCGTGAATTTAATATTATAAATATTATATTCCACTGAAATCGATATATCTACAATTTCACAATTTTATAATAAGTACCAGTTAAATATTATATTGGTTGTAGTGGGTCGTAATATTTATAATATTGAATCACAAATTTTTGAGATCACAAACTTAATATTGCACTTTTGTTTGATAAGGCCAATGGCTTGCTGGTTACGAGTATAAAAATAACAGAACAGCTAGCACATAAAAAAATTCTCAGAATATTTATGCCTTGGTAATAATTGAATACATGTCTATAAAACTTTACACACAAATTCTATATATTTATTTAGGTTCAGTTTTAATGCAGAACCGTATTCAAAAAGTGTGTGTTCCTAAATTTCTGTAAAAATTAAAGTTTGGATAAAATAAAAAATTTAGTTGATTTGAATTGCCGTCTTACGTACCTATTATATATTAACGTACATTAGGGTATGTTGTTTACACCCTGTATACAGTTGCTTTTGCTCTGTAAATTCTTCAGTAGAGTTCAAATTAAGTTCATGTTTTATTTGTTCGTTTCTAATTCTACCCTTTCTGCTTCCTTCCTCCATTCTCCTTAAAAATTTCATTTCTGCCCTTCCAATCGCCTTTTTTCCATTTAGATAGTATTCGTATGTAAGGATATAGCCGTACACTGTTTTATAAAATTTAATTTTTGTCTCTCTTCTTTTTCACGAGAATTTTATTCCATGTATGGCAACCTGTATTTGTCTTCCTATTCTATATAGCTACTAGCTATTCTATATAGCATCTCTTGCCTGCCTGTACCTGCAATTATAATTTCTCAATACTAGAGTCTGTTAATCTACTCTGTTAATTCATCATCTAATTGAATTTCTATTTGTTTATTTTTATTAAATACATGATTTTGGTTTTAGATAAATTCATATTCTTTAAATTATCTTCCATAACGCCATTCTAAACAATCAGGTTTGCTTGTAAATCTCTTTCGTTACCAGCGAGTAGTAGTGGTATGTAGTAGTAGTTACATGTATATGTTGAAAATAATCTTAATAAATCTTTCTATTAAAGTTTAACTGCCTAAAACCTTGCAGGCATTTTATTAACGTTAAAAGATTCAGTTGCCTGTATATGCTTACATTATATACACATGTATAATATATTAAAGTACGTATATAGTATCTACACGTATACATGTAAGCTTTGTATACATCTTTAATAAAATAGAGTAAAACTGTTGGATTAAATATTTAATAAATGCTTTTAATCATCTTAAATAGAAACCGAATTCGACAACATTCATGTTTTTCAGTTAATATTTCCAGTTATTATTTCCTCTCCAGTAAACATTCCACATAAGTACAAGATGACGTCAAGGGCTGACAGTCACTGCATAACAGATACGGGGCACGTCGAAGTTCCGGACCCTAGTTCTTACCCTCGGAGTTGATAGATATACGTTCTTCCCCCAGGTTAATTCTCCCGGGGATTCACAGAGATAGCAGTTAATGATATCATCGCACTCTTCGTGGAGATTTTCACTATTTAAAATTTCACATTTTTCCACGATAACCCTGGGGTGAATTTCATAATTTTAATATTATGACAACGGCACGGATGATATACGGTTTACACAAGTCGTGCGGGGAATAAAAAGTTGTAATTTTAAGTGCTACTAATGCTCCCCCTCATTTTAAGGAAAACAAATACACAAATATTGCGTTTAATGAAAAATTAATATTTCGGAGAAATTTAAGTGTACAAGGCTTTGAATATTTTTACTTGGGACAATAAAATGTATTAGTTGCTTTATTTTCTTTAAATCAATATGGTAGTTTGGAAGTAGGTAATACCAGAATATTAAAAAATAAATTATTAAAAGATGTTTTGATAATTGTCAAATCTTATAGGTTGTTAAGGAGTTTAAGTATTTGTTCATAATTTATGTTTAGCTTGTTTTATGAATTTCATATACATATAGGTTATTATGCTTATTTAATTCATTTATTGTATTTGATCACTAAGGTTGATATATAACCCCTTTCCACATTAACTTTTGTAAATTCTGTATACGCATTTCGACAACCAAGTTGTCATCATCAGCAGATAATTTCAAAGTGTCGCACCTAGTAAAAGACGGCGAAAAGTAACTGTACGAAAATCAAACTCCGTACGCGATCCACACCGCTCAAAACCAAGATGTATACTGTGGGGAATAAAAAGTTGTAATTTTAAGTGCTACTAATGCTCTCCCTCACTTTAAGGAAAACAAGTATACAAATATTGCGTTTAATGAAAGTGTAAAGTTAATGTGAAAGTTAATGTGGAAAGGGGTTATATATCAACGTTAGTGATCAAGTTAATCAACCATAGGCTCCATCAAATTCAACTCATTTATTGTATGTGAACATATTTAAATAACATATTTAATCCAACAAGTCCATAACGTCTCTGGAAATATTACTATACGTGTGTTCATCAAGATATATTGTTATAAATTAATAATCGTTGTAATGAAATGTCTTGTTTTTAATTTAATTTTTTATGTTTTGTAAAAACATAAAGATTTTATATTCTTTAATTTTAATATTACTGTGAAAATTTCTTATATCACTCTTAAATATAATTGTATTAATAATAGAGTTTCTTTATACTTACTTTTTTATTACTTAACTTATAAGTATTCTCATACCTCAGGTATATAAGATCGTGCTCCAGTCTTGTTTAAAATGATAATTCCATGTAATTTGGAAATCAAAGCATAACATAGCGCATACTGTTAAAGTTAAACTTTTAATAATTATTAGAATTGTTTTTCTCTTGTAAAATGATGTTCTGTAATTTATTAACTCTTATATGATTGTCAAAAGAAATGACTCAGATATTAATAACACCCTGTTTACTACATATGTTTCAGAGATTCACTTATCATCAGGTAAACTTGTGTTATTAACGAATGATTTCTTTGTAGGGTTTATGGATACAGAAAAATGATGAAAAAACATTTCCTCCCTCTCTTGTACAACACGCGAATATATTTGAACGACAAAACGAGAACGTGTCTGTTTCGCATGTCGACAAAAAATTTCTTAGAGCGTGTATAGATAGTCACTTTTGCCAAGTAGGTGAATGTTTTCGTTCGGTCGAAAATGTTTTGTGATTAGCTATGTTTGTTGTCCCTTACCTTTTTACACCATCATAGTATATTCATGGTACTTAAATAATAGACAAAAATTTCCGCGTTTCGTCAAATACTAGTTTTTGTTCTGGAGCCTTCATAATCCTTCGTTTTATCATATGGTTATTTTCGTTTATATCATGAATAAATTGGAATATGTTGCATCATGTAATTGCACTTGTAATTTTATGGTTCTTGGCCATATTCAAGGTAGGCTTGTTAGACTTTTTTTTACCATTTACGGAAATGATCCAAAGACGTACTCAAAAGAAATTATTCCCTCACATGCTGTTTATCCACGGACGAAGGGATAGTCTTTGCGTAAAGCTCTTTAAAAAACATTAGTCATTTTTCGTTTCATTTTCTATGTCTAATATGATGAATAAGGCTCCTATACACATTTCCCGTCTAACTGAAAGATATTTTTTTGTAGTGACAAAGAAGTATCGTTTATTTTTGGTACTAAACTAGTTTTCTTTATGTTTGTCTGTATTTTTTATAATATTTATTTTCCTTTTTACGTATTGTTTCCGATTTTGTATCATTTGATTACTTTAGTTGTAATAACCTTCTTCAAGGATTTTACTTTTGTACCTATACACCTAAGTCGTATTTAATTCTATATTTAGTACTTGCTAATTAGATAATAAAGAATTTATTATTATTATTATTATTATTATTATTAAATAAAGTAATTTCTGAGTGACGTATTTTCAAAAATATACTATATTGCATGAAGTGTACACAATTGTGGAGATTCTTGTAAAAATAATTATATAACCTTTACGAGAGTCTTTTGTTAACATTTTGAATTCAATTTTACCTCTAAATTGTAAAACACTAAAACCATTTCTAGGCAATTAATCGTAGAATTTCGGAACGACCCAAAGTCGGGAATATCTTGCTGGCTCTATCAATAATGAGTAGATGAAAGCCCTTGCCAGAATTACGATCTTAAAGGTATTCGTCCGTGTTAAGGCATAATTATAAAATAAACGATAATTGCACCATCCAGTGGTTTGTGTTATTGTTAGGGATATAGCGTTGAGAGGGTCATATTTTACAGTTAGGCGTGCGACATAAAAAATTCAACCGGAAAGCTAACACCGAAGCAACTACGGGGCAAGTGCGGATTGAAAATGGGATAAATCCATCGTAACCGTATATGTGCATTTTTAAAAGGAAAGCACGCAGGAAGGTGAGTAGAAGGAGAAATCGGGATGGAAGAAAACGTCGCCGAAGTGTACCCGATGCGACCATCGTGGTTTCTCCCTCTACGATATAACCGATAAAGCATATTGGAAAAGGGATGGCCCTGCCCTTGAATTATAGTTTTCGGAGGTGTCATTTTATAAGAATTTCGATTTACGTCAACGCAAGATGACGTCTACAGAGATGACGGTTACTGCATAAGAGATATGGGATTCCCTCACGACCCCACACATACATATATCCATTCCCGGCACACCTTTTTCCCGATTGATGGTTACAATCTCCATTCAAAAATATGGTATGAATTTGTAATACTTCATCCGAGAGAAAAGTTTGATTTAAACTTCTTCAGATTGTTTTTTTTGAGAGCGGGCCTTTTGTGACTTACAAACACTTGTCAAAATGCATTAATTTATATTATATGTATGTATATATATATATATATATATATATATATATATATATATATTATATATATTATAATATGACAAAGGTTAATTAATATATTTAAACTATATTCCTTATTAGATACCATGAGTACAAATAAGAGAGACCATGACTAAAGATTTGAAGCTACTCTTAAATTAAATAAGAGACTAAACAACGACTGAACATATCTACTTTTGCTTTTGAACATGATGCGTTGAGAGAATCTAAAAAATTCAGGCTAGGATCTCAATGCAGACGGTGTCAAGCATAGGGACACCCTCGGAGAAACTGTGTAAAAGGCTGTAAGGTCTACTGGTAAAAACTGAACAGGAGTTTAAATGTCGAAAAATGCTTAACTAAAATTCGTTAATTATGGCGAAAGACATCTTGTCAATTACAGGGGTTGCGTAGTAGCCAAAGAAATGTAGAAAATGAAAAACAAAACAATGGAAAATAGCCTCAGCGAGTAAGATAATATAAGTCTAAAACCAGAAATAATATAGTTAATAAATCTAGGTCCTTTAGCTAAATAGTAAGTGGTAAAAAGAATTAAAGATTAATAGATTAACAAAGTTCTTCAGCAAATATTAGAAAAGTTGACTAAAATGTATGAACCTATCACTGCTTAAAATTTTTTCTGCACTCTCTATGAAGCTTTTGAATAAGTAACGTAAAGGTGAGATAATACTGATCAAGCATATTTAAGTCTAAAGTAGAGCACAGGAGCAAAATACATCAGTAAGAGAGATTGAATAGAGACGAAAGCCTGAGTATTGTATATAGCAAAACAAAAAAAATTCTAATGAAGAGGAAATAACTAATCTAGTTTGGTCAGAAAATCTTAATTTGGGGTCAAATGTTACTCCAAGATTCCTAACAGGAGCAGAATATTTAAAAAGAGTTCTTCTATATTGATACATATGAAATAGGACTGTGTTGGTGGGAATATTGTATTATAAATATCCAACCCCAGCTTATTCTCTTCACACCAGGATTCCAATATATCAATTTGGTTTTAAAGGAAAATCATTTCTTTCATATTTTGGAAAAGAATTTCGAGTCATCTGTTATTATAATTGATTCTGATAGAGAGATCATTAATAAAAATAAAAAAAGCATCAGTCTCAGAATGCTTCCTTATAAACCGCCAGACGTAGGTGAAAAATAATAATAATAATAATCACTAAAGATTATAAAGGATGACATTTGAAAAAAGAAAGGTAGTGGAAACTATATTAATAACAATTCTTTAAATTTATTAACAAAATATTCCAGAAATAAAACAAAAAATATTTTTTTCTCTGCATTTATATAAAATAAAATATTGGCATTTCTGAAATAATGCATAATATGATAGAATTAAAAGAAATTCGTTTCTTTCTCGGGTTTCCTTACACCCTCATGGGTGTCGGATTAAAAGAAATTAAAAAAAATAATACCATTCAAATGTCAGTATGATAACGTAAACAGAAATCGTCAGCTTCTTACTGATTTTCCTAGAAAAGAATGGGAAAGTAGAACTAACAACAAAGTTATTTTTTCCAGATTAAAACAGTGCCAAAGGGATTATATCTAAAAGTAAAAATAATACCTAATAGCCTAAAGATAACGGAATGGAGTATCATTAAATTGCTGCAGGGCCAACAAGACTTGCAACCAGTTCTAGACGTTGGAGGCATTTGCCTTATTTCATAGACTTTATTCGCCACTGAATCTTTGATTAGATTCAAGGAATATAAGGTATACTACACCATTCATCTCCAAAAATCAGCGAGAGGAGGTAATGCAGAAATAATAAATGATTATGTATTGTCACGGATACAGGACTGAATAAGTCCAGACTCATTGGTAATTATGTTATAGCCACTTTTGTGTCCTATGGTGTAAAACGTTCTATTAAAAAAGAACGGTAATGGGCCTTAAATATTCAAGAACATATGACTATCATTTGAGTAGACTTCAATGCGAAAACATCTTTGGGGCTCAACTAATAACAAGCAAAAGTAGAAGATGGATGAAAGTAAATATAATTTAGCAAAAATGTGATGCTCGTTCCACTGGTGACCAAACTTATAGGTCTGTAGAGAGAAGTGAAATATTCAGCTTAATAGACTTATTTGTAACATTTGTAGCAAACTGTATATATTGAGGTTGGTCAAGCGTGAGGACATGAACTTAGATTATTTTTCCTCTACTAGCGACATTATAAAACAAAAGAAGAATATTCTTAGGGTAGTGAATAGACTAAAAGGTTGTTAAAGTTTGATATTCAATGTCGAAAATGCTATTGATTTATTGTTATGGAATAATATCCTTCCTTGTCCAACGAAGAAATATAATTAAAGCAAAAACTCCGTTGGAAATAACATCAGAGAAGATCTCTAACAGATAAAACCAGACTTAAAAATGCTACACAGCAGTTAAATAAATTCAGAATGTCGAAAATTCATTCTTGGCATGTACTGAGTGAGCTAATAGAGCATATTGCTAAAAATTCCTTCTCAATTTTCGACGCATGTTTAGTAAACATCAGAAGACGTATATGAAAGAAATAATATTTATTTGGACTTTTCCAAGAGAAGAAGAAGTCTTATCTAACAGAATTAAAGGAAATATATATATAATTATTCTAGAAGAATTTTACGAACGTAAAGTTGTTAATTTAAATTAAAAATAATATATTTATTTAAAAACAATAGCAGGTAATAGATTGTGTTCTATACTTCTTTCGATAAAATTCCGTTTGCAACAATTCCATTTATAAACAGTGTAGATTAATGACGCACACAAATTTTAGTTAATCCATATTGGAAATGTTGAACAAAGATTTTTATTCAACAATACTATATATTACGGTTATATCCAATATTAGCAGCTGTAATGCTAGCTGTGACCATAAAAAGAATTATCTTTGATGTTTACTAGTTTTATCCCGTTCAAAAGCGTACTTGAAACGTACCGGTTATACAACGTTATACATACACATGTATTATTTTCATTTGATCATATAACATGACAGTATTCGAAAAAATGGAAAATATAGGAACAGTTTTTCCGTTTTTTAAAGGTGTTCGTTTGTGGATTTCTGGTATAATTAGATGAAAATAATGTAGAAAATACGTATTTATCTAGCATGATTATCAAACATTTAAAAAATGTTGAAATAAAGAACAATGCATGGCGACCTGCTTCGTTAGTTTACTTCATATATATTGAACAGGCCATGAATTGTTAAAATAAATGGTTTTTATTCGTCTATCGTTGACATATAGTCTGGAGTTATCAAAGGTTCTCATCTAGGGCCTATATTGTTCAAAATTTACTTTAGCGACACTGTTAGTGTTTATAAGTTTTGTAAATTTTTGGTATATGCTGAAGCGTGTAGTTATTTTGCGAACTATGTTCTTTAACAAATTTCTGTCGTTTCCAAGATGACTAGAATAACTTCTACAATTATTGTAATAGCAAAAAACTTCAAGTACCACTACATATCATTTACACCAAATATCTTTAACATATGTATCTTTCGATTGCAACTTCTCAGGTATCGTTATCATTAAAACATTATCGGTTAAGGATCTTGGATTAATAATGGATAGCAAACTTGCATTTGACGATCACATAAACAATATAGTCAACAAAGCAAATAAGATGTTAGAATTTATAATAAGGACATGTAAATATTTTTTCAAGTACTGATCTAACCTGCTATTTGTATCATGCTTATGTGTGTTCTATATTATACTATATATCGATCATCTGGAATCCACTATATGTTTGTTAACTACAACGTACAGATGCCATTTGGTAACGTTTCATGAGATTCGTCGGAACGAAACGTAGTATTGAGTACGCGTACTATGGCGATATTTCTAATGTTTTGAGAATAGAAACTTTAATTAATAAAAGGAAAGTCAACGACAAATTAACATTCTATAAAATCGTCAATGGTCACTTATTATTCCTCGATATCTTGAGTAGAATTATGTTTTATGTACCTTCTCGATCGTTACTGATACAACCTACGAGGGAGCGTTTTTATATTCGCGGAATGGGGGACTAGGGGTGGAAATAAAAAAACCAAATTATTTTTCGTTTTCAATATATTCAGCTGCAAGACGGATACATTTTTCACATCTTTCAATTAATTTATTTATACCCTCATAAAAAAATGATTTCTCTTTATCTGCAAAATACGCCGAAACTGCCTCCTTGACTTCATCATCGGCAGTAAATTTTTTACCCCGCAGCTCTTTTTTCGTTTTCGGAAACAGGTAATAATCACTCGGGGCCAGGTCTGGGCTGTAGGGTGGGTGATTCACAATTTCGAAGCCCACCTTATGCAGGGCAGCTAACGCAACGCGGCTCTTGTAGACGGGCGCGTTGTCGTGCAAAAGCAGAATACCTTTTGTCAATTTTCCCCGTCTTTTCTCTTTAATGGATTCTTTTAGTCGCTCTAATATTGAAGCGTAGTATTCTCCGGTTATAGAAACACCTTTATCTTCATAATCAATCAACAATATTCCTTCCGAGTCCCAAAATACTGTTGCCATGAGTTTCCCAGCTGATTGTGACACTTTAAATTTCTTGGGAGGTGCTGTGCCCTTTTTATGCCACTGCATGGAGTCTTGTTTGGACTCAGGTTCATAATGATGAACCCAAGTTTCGTCTCCAGTAACAATCCCACTCAATACACCATCCTTGTCTTCATTACAGAGGTCCAAAAATGCACGCGAACACTCTACGCGCTATTGTTTTTCGGCGGCGTGAGCATTCTCGGCACCCATCTTGCGCTGACCTTAGACATGCCGAGATGATCGTGTAGGATTTTAAAAATTGTTGTATCGGATACTCCAACCATTTCTGCGAGTTGTTTCTTCTTTAGTCGAACATCTTCGAGTACAATTTGTTCAACTTTTTGGATAAGTGCTGGCGTGGTCACCTCAATGCTCCTGCCCGGCCTCGGGTCGTCTTCAAGGGATTCTCTTCCTTGTTTAAATAAACTATGCCACTTGTACACCATGGTTTTTCCTGGACAAGAGTCGCCGTAAACCAATGACATCTCATTCATTATGGTCGCAACTGATTTTCCTTGCCTGGTAAGGAACTTTATTACGGCACGATTTTCGATTTTTTCCATATTTCATTTTTCACTCCTGATTATGTTACTTGGTTGACGATATACTAATCAGGAGTCGCTGCACAGGCCACACCCCCAATGCGCCTACTCACCCCTCTACAACCCTCTCATTCCGCGAATATAAAAACGCTCCCTCGTATGTTTCAAATTGTCAATTATAGCACCAGTGGCAACTATCTTGTATTTAGAATGACGCGTACTTTTAATAGTATATGTATCAAAGTGGACGTATTCGTTACCAAGCTTCGACTGTTTAAACATGAAGTACAACTACTTTGTTAATATTTAAAATTTAATCGATTAAATCCTTGGATGTCACTTTTCATTTCTTAATTTATTTTCTTATGTATTGGGTTGGCAACTAAATACTTTCGGTTTTGTAGTATAAAATAAAACACTTTTTTTTAAACAAAGAATAGTTTTTAATCAATTATACGTTTTCCATTTTGCTCAATGACCTTTTGCCATCTTTCTTTCAGGTGCATTATTCCGCGCTCATAAAATTTCTGGTCCTTATCAGCAAAAAACTGAACCAGGTGCGAGTGAAGGTCGTCGTCATTTGTGAAAGTTTTACCATTCAAAGAATTCTGCAAACTTCGAAAAAAATGGTAACCGGATGGTGCTAGATCAGGGCTGTATGGGAGATGTGGCATCACTTCCCAGCCAAGCTCCAATAATTTCCCACGAGTTGCCAAAGATGTGTGAGGCCTTGCATTATCTTGGTGGAAAACTACACCTTTCCGATTTGACAATTCTGGACGTTTTTCTTTGATTGCTTCATCCAGTTTTATTAATTGTTGACAGTAAACATCAGAATTGATCGTTTGGTTCCTTGGAAGCAGCTCAAAAAACACAACACTTTTGTAATCCCGCCAAAATGACAGCATGATCTTTTTTGGATGCAATTCAGCTTTCGTTTTCGAACTATGTTACTGTAACCCATTTTTCATCACCAGTGATGATTCTTTTTAAGAAAGGGTCGGTTTCATTTCGTCTAAGGTGCATATCGCAAAAGTTGATTCTTTGTGTTAAATGAATTTCTTTCAATTCGTGAGGTACCCATATATCAAGCTTCTTAACTAGCCCAAGACATTTTAAATGTTTTTCAATTGTTGTGTGCGATACATGTAGCCTCTCTGCAACCTCTCGAACAGTTATATGACGATCCTCTTCAATTATGACTTTGATTTGGTCATCATCAACTTCAGTAGGCCGACCAGAACGTTGCTCATCTTTGAGGGAAAAATCTCCAGAACGGAATTTTTTATACCAATTCTGACACGTGCGCTCTGCAATTAGCACCGTAAACTTTACATATCTTTTTGTGAGCCGCAGCAGCTTTCTTTCCTTTACGGAATTAAAATAGTAAAATATGTCGAAAATGTTCGTTTCTGCACTCCATTTAAAATTAACCCACAACTAATAGCTTTAATAAAAATCACGCACTACTTGCTTCCGAAGTTACGTCAATGTGACTAGTATCACGCGACAAACGGTAAAGTACAGCACTAACATACGTTATACGAAAAATAAAGCAACGCTCTTTATCAGTAAAAACTGAAAGTACTTAGTTGCCAACCCAATAATTGTATTTACTAAAAGTTAGAATCTATAGCGAGCAATATGTTGGGTTAATAACCTGTTTTTAATCCATATATAATAAATAAATAAATAAATAAATGGAATGCTTCAAGAACTAATCCTTTTGAGGCAAATGGAAAAGTATTTTAAGTAAACTCAACACTGTTTATATTAACATAAATTAGTAGTTGCTTCCTCTGAGAATTCTATAAATCAACCAGAAAATAATACTACTTACGTATATTTGATACAGGAAAAATATTTGCTGCCTGTCTTGAAATTCTCAGTGAATATTTGCCATTTTTTCATTGAAATAATCAATAATTCGACATTTTTAAATGTTTTCTCTATGCAACATTTTATGTTCTTTTTATTAACAATCACTTATGACCTTTTTAATGCATGTACCTTCTCTAGATCTTCTTCTGTATAGTAGAGAGAAAATTTTGTATATGTATTTTACTGCCATTAAAAGGGTCTCACTTTGGCGTAAAAATAGAAAAGTCATTTCCCTTATTAGATTCTTTTCACCATACTTTATTATTTTCAGCAAAATTTTTCTTTGCCCGGTTCTCTATTTGGAATCATCTTTGTTATAGCTGCTTCCACTGCTGACAGTATTAAAAAAAATCGTTGGGTTCAATTGGGCATAACGAACAAAAAACAGAAAAACTTAACGAAACCTAGAGGAGGCTTATGTCCAATATTGGACAACTCAGCTATGAAGAAAAGAATTAGTTAATTACACTAATGATGTCTAAAAAATGATTTTCATTTATTTGTTGAATTAAGAAATTCCTTTTTCTCAATGTTGTTCGAATAGATTGACTTTTACTTTCCTAAATGTTAATAACATAACGTGTAGCGTGTGGCGCAAGCAATATCGAAAATCTTAGATTCTTGATATTCAAGGATCACTTGTTATCACAACACTAAGCGCAAATCAAATTGAAGTTACTCCGAAAAAGATGTATATCATTTAAGTCAAAAAATCGAGTTAAAATTCTTAATTTAACAGAATATGTAATCGCTAAACAGGTTAGACAATCTATTTATATTTACATATACTTATTAAAAATAATAACGAATATTTACATATACTTATTAAAAATAATAACGAGTCTAAATATAATCCTTAGGAACCACCCGATGGGACGACGAACTCGAGGGATCGAAACCCATTATAAAACACATTTTATTTTTCCGTCCGAGCATTTCTTGCAACAAAATTTGAACATGTATTTTTGAGGAACTTGAAAGAGTTGAAATAAGTACCGTCACACATACGCAATAACTACGACGATAATTTGGCTTAATTCGCAGTGTGGTTCTGGGACAGTTTGCCCCCACCTGGTGCGTATTATTATCGAAACGATAATACGAGTGTAGCCGCTTATATTTCGGGAACTGGTAACACTTTAGTGTTGCCTCCGATCTGATGATTGCATCGTGAAGTTTGTCATTTTTGACAGTTTTATTATCCGGTCGCTATTTCTATTGTTGACGGTAATTTGAAAATTTTATGTCAGCGAAAAAATGGAATTAACTCGTCAACATTTTCGTGCAATTTTTTTTCATAACTTTTGACGTAGATTATCTCAACAAAAATGCATCAACCAGTTGAATTCTTTATATGGTGATGAAACACCATCGAAAACTGTAGTATATCGTTGGTATAATGAAGTCAGACAACTTGGACGGCGTTCTTTGGATGATGAATTCCGTGAAGGTCGTCCTACAAATGTTGTGTTCAAAAACGTTAATGCAGTGTCCGAATTGCTAATGCAAGACTGTCATGTGACATACCGTGAGATTGAGGCATCTCTAAGTATTAGTAACACCAGCGTGCATAAGATCCTGCCTAAACATTTAGCCGTTAAGAAATTATGTTCACGTTGGATACCACATAATTTGACAATCGCTCAAAAAAGGACTCGCGTCGTTTGGTGCCAAGACGTACATAAAAAATACAATGGCGGTGTTTCAAAGAACATTTATAAGATCGTCACAGGTGATGAATCTTGGATTTATACGTATGAGCCCGATAGTAAACAGCAGTCGACTGTGTGGGTATTCCAAGGTGAGCCAAAACCAACAAAAGTTGTTGTCACGTTGCAACCGTGCCTTTATAGAGTTGTAAAACGGTCAATTCCGAATGGTACACAAACCCCAAACGTCGAAAGTTTTTGAAGGTATAAGGAAAACAAACCGAAAACGACAGATCATTCTCCACAATGACAATGCGAGCTCTCACAGGTCGGTTTAAACAATTGAATATTTGACCGTACAGCCCTGATCTAGCACCCTGTGATTTCTTTTTGTACCCACACATGAAGATTAAACATCATGGTCAACGATTTTCTACGCCGGAGGAGGTAATTAGGGCATTCGAAACTCATATTTTGGAGATACCGCCTTCACAGTGGCAGCAATGCTCTTTGGTTTGGTGCAAAAGTATATTGATTTTCAAGAATATTTTGAAAAGCAATAAAACTATTTTCGATAACTATGTTTGCTATTCCCCAAATATAAACGGCTTGTCTCGTACAAAGTAATGGGGAAGAAATATACGTTTACCTCTCGCATAAAAATGTATATAGGTAGGAATGAAGTCTCTAATTTTGCAAATTAGGTTCATTCCACAGATAAATTAAATGGTCGAAATTTCACAATAAAGTATTCGTAATATTGTATATAAAAGGTTTTCCAATAGGGACTTGACAACTTTTAATTCAATTTGTGAACGCACCCTTTCACTAATCATCGAACTGTCACTGTCAATTTATTCAGTAAACTTAACATCTTCATCATGGTAAAGTACACGAACGAACAACGTCTGCAAATTTAAAAAATTTACTACAGAAATTCGGAGTTGGTGACCGCTACTTTAAGAGCGTTAACTCCGATTTTCGGTCGTAATTCTCGCCCTAATAGACAGGCAGTAACAAGTTCAGTGCAAAAATTTGAATCTACATATTCGTTGTGTGATGTTGCCGTGCCAGTGAGACAACGGGTTGGTCGAAGTGTCGAAAATATCGCTGCCGTTGAAACGTCCGTAGCAAATGATCCAAATCAGTCAATTCCACGGCGTTCTCAAGAGGTGGACATCGCCCAGACCACTTAATGGCGAATTTTGCGTAAGGATCTTGGTTTACACCCATACAAGATCAAGCTGACTCAAGAATTGAAGCCGATGGACCATTTGAAGCGACGTACGTTCTCCGATGGGGTCTGGAAAAGATGCGCCAAGATGATCAATTTCATCGCAAAATCATTTTTAGTGACGAAGCTCATTTTTGGCTCAATGGGTTCGTCAATAAGCAAAATATGCGTTATCGGTCGGGTGAAAATCCACATGTGGTTCATGAAGCACCACTTCATCCACAAAAAATAACTATTTGGTGCGGTTTGCATGCTGACGGCGTCATAGGGCCATATTTTTTCGTCGACGATAATGATCGTCGCGTTAATGTGAATGGTAATCGTTATCGCGCCATGATTACCAATTATTTTTGGCGCGAATTGGAAGATATGGACTTGGACAATATGTGGTTTCAGCAGGACGGTGCCACAAGCCACGCAGCACACGTTACAATCGATTTATTGAAGAGTAAGTTTGATGAGCGTGTTATCTCAAGAAATGCACCAGTCGATTGGCCGCCTCGTTCGTGCGATTTAGCGCCTCTAGACTTTTTTCTTTGGGGCTACGTCAAGTCATTGGTCTATGCCAACAAGCCGACGACGTTGGAAGAGCTCAGAGCCAACATTGAACAAGAAATAGCAGCCGTTTCGGCCGAATTGTGTGGCCGAATCGACCGCTGCAAACGTGCCCGCGGTGGCCATATGAACGAAGTCGAGTTCCATTCATAAATGTTTTGATTGTACTTTAACCCGATAATAAAGTTTTTAAAATATCTCAAATGGTCTGTATTTTATTTTGAAAAAAATTTGTCAAGTCCTTATTGGAAAACCCTTTATATCTAAACTGGGCGTCTGTATATGCCCTTATATTTCAACTTTCTGTCAATGTTCACTTTGTTCTATTTGGTCCATACAAATTACAATGGCAGTTGTATAAGGATTCACTGGATTCAAAGATAAGGATTGTAGCATATGAAATGCAACTATTCTATCCTATCATGGCGAATAACAAATACTTTTCATTTGAAGCGTCGTTGCGCCATTATGTGAAGTTGCTTTTATCGTCAGTTTGGGGGTCGTAATCTGTACGAAACTTTGTGATAGCATGACAAAGTTGCATATCGCAAAATATAAATCCTAATCCTTTCCATTTAGTTTGGCATTCTCATCGTTGCGTTGACGGACGACGTGGGCTTGCTCATCTCGTAATGCTCTCGTACTCCTTTTTCGCAACGAGATCGCTTTAAATTATTCATGCTCCATTTTCGCTGGCACACGTGAACGATGACTTGAGGTATTTTTGTTCCTTTTTTTTTCGAGTGTTCTCTCTTTTTCTGTACCTTATCCGTATGTGGATGGAAACGAACTACATAACTTGTGTTTTATCACGGCTTCTTTTTCGTCTCCCTGAGTATTTTTCCGTGCAAATACTTTGGCTTTTAAATAATTTGTTTGTTGTGTTAACATCTGCTTATATTTCAAAATGCACAAATGGGGTGTAATATTGGAAATCAAACAATGTAGAAAGTGGCTTAAGGAATTATTAAGAAACTGATATTCAGTGAATATTTCAATGAGGATGATTTGAAAGGAATGATACTCGAAATTAAACAAATTACTTAAGGAATTAGTTTTTTGTTATTCAACATATTCCCCTTCAAATTTAACGAATTTAGACCAAACGTACTCGTTTTATTATGCCATTTGCGTAATGATCGCTTGAAGATACTCAACATTTTGTCCAGTTGCTGCAATAATTCCTTCGTCCAATCGATACCTCTGTTTAGTTCGCGTTTGGGAGCTAGTAAACATCATTTTGAAGCTAGTTTGGTGAATAAGGGAGATTGATGTCAACAGGCGTATGATTGTGATGAATATGTGTCATTGTAGATCCTTTTTCAAAAATTTTCTCTTAATTATTTTGTCTAATAGAGCAGCATAATAGTTAATGGCTTTACCCTTCGCAAGGCGAATCCCAAAGAATCATAATAATTATATTGCTAATTGATGGGAATGTCTCAAGCTTTTTATGGAATAGGGTTCCGATGATGCGTTTATTGTTGAATTTGTCGTTTAGATTGAAGTCAGATTTTATTAACTGTTACAAATCTTTGCAAGAAGTCAACTAAGTTTTTTCTGGTTATTCTGGGACTACAGATTTGGAGCTTCTCACTTTCTAATAGTTTGGACATGTCCAACTATAGATGCGATATACACGTTCAGTCCATATGTTTAGCACTTGTTCCCTGATGTGTTCATTAATTTTATTGGTAATTTTTTGAGTTGCAGATTTTGTTAGTCGCCACATTCGCTGCCCATGTTACGTTTGAATTGAGTTAGCGACAAATTATAGTTTTCAATATAGCATTATCATCCAAAATTGTAAAAATTTCAGATGTACAAAATGTGGCCTTCCTGCTTAGAAAACAGTATAGTATCAGTAGTATAACTAAGTCTCGTCTGTTAGAGAAAGCGACAATTTCAACTTGGCAACTTTTCATTTGTTTCTTATTTTTTAATTCAGTTAAATTTTATTTTAAGTTTATTTTTCAGAAGCCTCAGTGAAACACTGGGACGTTTTCTTTCTTAAATCTCTGTGAAACGCGTGTTGGGGACCAGCAGAGCTTGTATATACGCTAGTGTCCAAGAGAATTTAGGTTATGACAAAACTATCTGGAGACACTTTCGAGTATATTTTCTGTATTCTTTTCGGGATTAGTATTAAGTTACTCATCAGTATGAAACTTGGTGAATAGACTGCATTATTAAAAAAAAAACAGAACCCAAAATAATCGAAAGTAATGGTGGATATTTTGAGTATTTAATAAAAAAATTTGTATAGATAAACGAATTTGTTGCATTAGCACACCTTTCATTCACTATAACTCGCAAATCCATCAATCAATTTCATGTCTTTTGGCACGGTTGTGATAAGGAATTTTAAGCCTTTTGCCATGATGTCAATTTAAATGGGATGAAATTTGACAATTCAAGGTGAGGCTGAGAAGGTGGAGGTAAATTCTGTCAAATGTATAATTAAATTTCCCACTCGAAATCTAAAATGACGTAGTTTTTGTCGATTCTATTTTTTTTTAATTAAAGAAAGTGTGATTCACTTTGAAATGAAAGCATTCGCAGTAGTTTGTTAAAGCGTTGTTATTCGGAGTATTTCGCTGTGTTTGGATGATTTCGTCTTGTAAACAGCATTTTTCGTTCTGACGTTTCGGTAATATCTCTTTCATCTTCTTCTTGGGGATGTTCTCGTAGTGGTAGTAATTTCAATAGATCTTCTCAGGACGAGACCGTCCAAACCCGACGAAATATTCCGAACGCTATATATATATATATATATATATATATATATAAACAAATTTTATGCAAAAGAGCACATAATTTTATTATTTTTAATGTTTACCCTGGCTCCTGATTATTAAGTGTAAACGCTTCGTATTTATTTTAGGTCGTACACGGTATTCTAATTAACAAAATGCACACTTAATTCGAACAATCATTTCCGCAACATCGCATCCACACATATACGCATACATGCTCGCGAAAGGGTTTCATGAACTGCAGGGTATTCAGTATTAGTTTCATTACATATGTATATAGAGGCGGACTCATTCACTACGGTACAAGTGTTCCATGCATAGGTAAACACCAGTGCAGAGCGATCAAAATATAGCCGAGTGGATAACTATGTTAGGTATCCACTTATAGAGGAAATTCATCAATTTCGCCAAACATTGCATTTGGCAGTCTGTTTGCCGACCACTTACTATCGTGGTACATAGGCAAAAACTAATTAATGAGTTTTTTCCATTCGATTTTTTTTCTAAGTGAGAGACGTAGATAATATAGTAGTGGGATACCTGAAATGATTTATGTATCAACTCTTATATGCTACTATATACGCACAGCATTATTTATTATTATGTTTATAATAATATTAAGTTAATGAAATTAAACTCAATAAATACATAATTTTATTTTTGTAATTACCATCATATGTGCATAAAATTGCACTTAATGCTATTGGATTTTCTAACAATGCCAAAATTCTGTTTAAAATTTGATTTTATTAAACCGAATACACGCTTCATATATGAAAGCAAAACACTAAGTATAGTTATAGGGGATCTTTAGTACAGTTGAAATTGTAATGAAATATATTCCTGTCTAGTCGATTGCAAATAACCCTTTAATTTGACATTATCTAAACGATATAATTGTGACTTATATGATTATGCCAATAACGATTCAATTAAGACTAGTGGTAAAACGAAGCATAAAGTAGGACAGTATCAGTGTGGCTTTACGAAGGGAAAATCTACAACAGATGCTACTCACACCACATTAGATAATGAAAACAGTTTAATTCGAAAATAATGGTAAAGCAAAAGTTCTTTCAATTTTTTTGTGGATTGGTAGATTTTGTATTTATAAAAAAACTGTCCAAATTAACACAAAAATAGTTACTATTATCAATGCTGTATTAAACATTACTGTTTTAAATGTGAGTAAATTATCTTGAGATTTTATTAATACAGTGTACAATTTTTATATATTCAAAATGCCGAATACTAACAAAGAGATTTTGGAATTTCGCGTCATTACTAGAAATTATGCAGAAGCTCTGTTGACGCCGTTCGCATATTCCAAGAATTGAAAAGTTAAGATGTTATCTCAAATCGAATTGGGCAGACTTTCTATCGTCGGCTTCAATTACGCGAGAATTGTCTCACGAGCTGGGCCCTTCGCGACGGATAGTAGGTCGTTATCTTCACAAACTGGGATAGGTGGATGAGCGACGCAGAGGAATGCTTTATAAATGTACTGCAGATCTGGCGTAGAATTGGCATAGAATTTACTGTAGAATTGTCATAGAATTTACTGCAAAACTGGCAAAGCGGTGAATGCGAATCTATAATCAACCTCTTGCTAATCCAAACGATATCCATTTGTATCGACAAATTCTAAAATGTGGCGAAAAGTGGATGTATTTTGGTAATCCGAACAAATCAAATTAGTTGTTATTCGTGTCCAATCTGCAAAGCCTGTGGTCAAGTGCAAAAGCTTTGAAGCAAAGGTGATCCTGTGTGTTTGGTTGAATTGCGAAGGTATCTACTTTGACTTGGTACTGAAAGATATGGCGTTAAGCTCTATACCGTGGGCAATTAGATCGAATGTACACAATTTTAAGAGAAAAACACTCCACATTAGTAAACAGAAATCTCATACTATTCTATCGAGACAATGCTGGGACACATACAGTGCAAAAATTCTCCAGAAACTTGAAGAATTGAATGGAGTAGAATTGCTACCATATTCAACATACAGGCTGGACGTAGCACCATGCGATTATCACTTTCATGGCATACTTTCTTGCTGGGCGTATTTTTGTCAATTTCATGGAGGTGGAAGAAGAATGCTGTGAGCTGTTTACCTCTAAACCAACGTTATGGTATAAGTGTGGAATCGAAAAACCTTACTAGACAATGGCAGAGAAATGTCGATTTTAATGGATTATATTTCGATTAATTAATTACGTTTGTTGTCTTTGTATCATTAAATTAAGTTTTGTTATGGAACAGCAAAATTCCCTCTGTCAGCATGTTGCGTCTTTTGTTTTGAATCGCTCTGCGTAGCTTTTGCAAAGTTTGGCCGTAGGCTACCGTACTTGGCCCGGGGCGGGCGATTCGACAATCTTGAACATTTTAAGGATACAGAACAGACCGTACAAGTTTCCTACGCAGCTGCAATGAGCACAGTTGTTCCCAAGGAATGCCGGGACACGACGCAAGCACTCGTTGCGGCACGCCCACTACATATTAGCGTATACAACAAAACGGCCCTTACTTAAAAAACACGCCTCGTATATACGTTTGCTGAACAGCAGTGCATACCGTGGCATTGTATACATTTATCTTAATGTATTTTATTACTACTTTTCATAGATATCTTGTAATTTATTTAAACAAATTTAAATACTTCAAAAATAAATAATATTATCTCTAATAACTTTAAAGGAGAAATATATAATTCAATTTGGGAAAAACTTGAAATTGAAATATAATAGATAATTTACCATATAACTGCAATATTATTTTTCTTAGCTTTATTTATGTTATTCGTTATTGGAAGATTTTCGTACTGTGCAATGTATACCGTTCGCCAGATGTCTCCGATAACAATTCATAATAAATAACCCCTAACGATATCGTATTCCGAACATAACTCAGGCCATTGTTCCAGATAGTAGAATCGAAGAAACACATATTTAAAAACTTTTCTTATTTCGTCGGTTTGCTATTCGTCGATTCGAAAGGGACGGAGAACAGGAGAAAGTGTCCAAGTTCCTTTATTCAAAGAAAGGAAGAGATACGAAGTCGGCCATAAATTTAAACATAGCATCGGTTGTATTTGAATATGACCCTACATCATGAAAGCGATGATAAAAAACTTTTGAAACAAACACCATTAATGTAGATGCAAAATGGTTCTCTGGGGAGTTTAAGAATATCATATCTGGTAACTTGGCATCTTCCCAGTAATACTCATATGCTAAGTTGTTAGTGTGCGTGAAAATAGGTGCCTTCGATTACTAAACTTTACGGTGAAGATTTTTATAGAAGTATAATAGTTATTTGCAAAATGTATAGTCATTTTAAAGAATTATTTTATTAAAATACGTGAATATAAATAATTCGTATTTCCTTTTTCTATTATTACATTTTTTTTTAAATTTCTATTGAAAAGATGTTTTCAAAAAATCAGTATGAGCTACATATTGGGTATACGCAGAGAAAATGTGGTGAGAGACTGAAATCACACAAATTATACTTATATATGTACGTTAATACTGTGTAAAATATATCGATTAGCTTGCTTGGGCTGCAATGTTGCTTTTATGGATCTTAGAAGTTGTAACATTTTCTTTATTATGTGGGATTTGTATACCATAATCTCAATAAAGAACAAAGTATTGACCAAAACACTTTCATTTGACTATAAGTTCTTGAAGTTCGTGTATAATTCCTTGAGATTTCAAAAATGTATATACTGTAATAAATTGAGTTAATCTATCAAGTTACACCAATGTAATTTCATAACAGTTTTAATCTCTCAGTTTTAAAATAAATATATATTAAAAAACATAAGATTATAAAAAGGTATATACCAAATCGACAAAACAGTACTAAAACCTAGTGTAACATAAATAATAATGTACAACAATAATAGAAAATGTAAATCTATTGTATTAATATTCTAATTGAGTCGAAATCTTTTTGAAGGTAATTGGATACAATTTTTAACTTCAAATTTGTAAATGGGTAAAGTATTGGATTGGCAACTAAGTACTTTCGGTTTTTACTGATAGAGAGCGTTGCTTTATTTTTTGTATAACGTATGTTAGTGCTGTACTTTACCGTTTGTCGCGTGATACTAGTCACATTGACGTAACTTCAGAAGCAAGTAGTGCGTGATTTTTATTAAAGCTATTAGTTGTGGGTTAATTTTAAATGGAGTGCAGAAACGAACATTTTCGACATATTTTACTATTTTATTTCCGTAAAGGAAAGAAAGCTGCTGCGGCTCACAAAAGGATATGTGAAGTTTATGGTGCTAATTGCTTAACAGAGCGCACGTGTCAGAATTGGTATAAAAAATTCCGTTCTGAATATTTTTCCCTCAAAGGTGAGCGACGTTCTGGTCGGCCTTCTGCAGTTGATGATGACCAAATCAAAGTCATAATTGAAGAGGATCGTCATATAACTGTTCGAGAGGTTGCAGAGAGGCTACATGTATCGCACACAACAATTGAAAAACATTTAAAATGTCTTGGGCTAGTTAAGAAGCTTGATATTTGGGTACCTCACGAATTGAAAGAAATTCATTTAACACAAGGAATCAACTTTTGCGATATGCACCTTAGACGAAATGAAACCGACCCTTTCTTAAAAAGAATCATCACTGGTGATGAAAAATGGGTCCTGTACAGTAACATAGTTCGAAAACGCTCGTGGAGCAAACACGATAAACCAGCTCAAACCACATCGAAAGCTGAATTGCATCCAAAAAAGATCATGCTGTCAGTTTGGTGGGATTACAAAGGTGTTGTGTTTTCTGAGCTGCTTCCAAGGAACCAAACGATCAATTCTGATGTTTACTGTCAACAATTAATAAAACTGGATGAAGCAATCAAAGAAAAACGGCCAGAATTGTCAAATCGGAAAGGTGTAGTTTTCCAACAAGATAATGCAAGGGCTCACACATATTTGGCAACTCGTGGGAAACTATTGGAGCTTGGCTGGGAAGTGATGCCACATCCCCCATACAGCCCTGATCTGGCGCCATCTGATTACCATTTACTTCGAAGTTTGCAGAATTCTTTGAATGGTAAAACTTTCACAAATGACGATGACATTCACTCGCACCTGGTTCACTTTTTTGCTGATAAGGACCAGAAATTTTATGAGCGCGGAATAATGCAGCTGAAAGAAAGATGGCAAAAGGTCATTGAGCAAAATGGAAAATATATAATTGATTAAAAACTATTCCTTGTTTAAAAAAAAGTGTTTTATTTTATACTACAAAACCGAAAGTACTTAGTTGCCAACCCAATATTAATCTTATTGTTTGCTGTAAAATATTTATGTTTTCATGTTTCATGTTTAGATAATTTTCATATATTTAATTTCTTGTTATTTGTTCTAAATGTTTTAGATACTTTAAAGATTATCACTTTCTTTGGTTAAATGTAGTTATTTGAATTTAATAAATCATAGTTTTTAAGGCGTAATCAATAGTTTTATTTATTTGAATGCTAAGCCCTTAAAAAGTTTATAAACTAATTCATAAAAAGAGTTTCAAATTTAAAAATGATGCTGTAGGTGATTTTATTCTCAAAATTTTCAGATTCCTCCTCAATGAGCAAGAGGGTAAGTAAAAACTCAAACAGTATAGCGCAGCAATATGTAGGTTTCAGAGCAAGAAAACCGTATAAAAATCATTTTAATAAATCACATCGTATGTTACTTAAATACAAATAAGAATATTAATACATTTTTTTAAATTATAGAATAAAAGTTATTCAAAATGGACACATCTTTCTGGCAGATAAGATTTTTTTCATAAAACTGCAATGTATTTAATGAGTAGATGTCGTAAAAAGAAGGATAAATAAAGGTCACTAATAAACTTTACTACTAGAACACTAGTGTATAGTAGTATATCATGAAGTAAATTTGATATTTCAACTTTAGCAAATACTTTGTAATAATTTGGCAGACAATCCCTTATAACTTATAACCTGTTCAATTTTAAACAATGTTTGCTACAGGTTTTGCTCGTACGTAGGTTGTTTTTTAAGTTTTGCATATGAAACTGGAATAAAACAGTAGATAGCTTTTAAAGACTTCTTTGTTCTTCGAAGTATTCTCCACGAAGATTAATGCACTTTTCTATGCACTCGAACCAACTCTGGAAGCAGCTATTCCATTCGTTTGTTGGTACAGTCAAAATTGCGTTTTTGAAGGCATCGTTTACTATTCCTGACGACTGGAATCTTTGACCACGCAGTCCGTTCTTGATTTTCTGCTAGGTAAAGAAATCGTTGGAATTAGGTCCGAACTGTAATGAGGATGGTCCAACAATTCCACGTTTTGTTGCGTTAAAAATTTAATTGTTTTACGTGCTGTGTGAGAACTTGCATTGTCTTGGTGGAAGATGATTCGTCGTTTTGTGTTGGTTTTTCGAAGCTCAGTGATGACTTGCGGCAAACAAATGGTAGTATACCAATCTGCAGTTCTTTGATCTTGTAGAGGAATTGTTATTAAATGATCTGCTTTTGAGTATATCCAAGATTCATCAGCACTGACAACGCTATACACGTTTTTAGAGTTTCCAAAGTTTAAGCTATCTAGAGTTTAAACGATGACATATAACCACTACTATAACTTGATCGCAACACGATAAAGGGTCAGGAAGCTTCACATGAAGATGAACGAAATATTGTCGAAATATCGATTTAGTAGAAGTTCATCTAAAGGACCAAACCGACACGTGGAACAATATCCGAGAAACTACATAGTTATGTATGTATGTATACATGACAAATTGTTGTGATATAGAAAATATAAAGAAGTTCGATAGATAATTTGTATTAAAAAGACAATCTGAAAGAAAATAAAAACTAAACAATATTTAAAAGAGTATTATTATACATACGAGTAAAATACATTTTTGTAGTCTCATTCATTAGTCTCCTGAAGATTCAGACCACATAAATTAAAAAGAAGCTCCATTGTCGAAAAAGTTTTCGAAATTGTCGAATTTTGACTTATTTGCAAAAGAAAAATTATATTTTATTGATGTTTCACTTCTAACTCATTTATATTAATGCTAAAATACATGAGTTTATTTACATTTACTTTATGGACAGTTCTGTAAGCGTTCTGGAAAATTTCTACAACACAGTTCAGTAAATAAAACGTCAATTTCAATATTGGTGTACATCATTTGTAATACACGGTATGTAAAGCATATTTAACTAGTAATTAGACGGTGTTTGTTCGAATACAAATACCAAATATCTAGTAAATTACATGTGTAAATACATTTACCTGAATCCGTATACTTTTGTAAAGTTGTGCGGAATTGCAAAATTGCGAAATAAATGAAAAAATCGTGCGTATTTTTTCAAAAGCATTGGCAAAATTGGTGCAATACATTAAAATCGAAGGAATCCACTTTAATGACTTTCTTTTCACATTTTACTGTTTAACATATAATTTTCAATTCTACTACACTCTGGTACGATATAATAGTTTTAAAATTAATGAATATTTAACTATCAAAAATTTATTCTTAATGAACTATAATGGCATCGATGTGAACGATGTTTCGTTTCAACAGGACGGTGCAACTTTGCCATATTCTCATGCCACAATCGATTTATTAAGTCAAGCATTTGATGGCCAATTAATTAACCGAAATGGTGATGTCAATTGGCCGTCAAGAAGCTGCGATTTGACACTGTTGGACTATTTTCTATGGGGCACCGTTAAAGACAAGTGTTATGTCGACAAACTAGAGACAATTTAGCATTCGAAGACCAACATTCGTAATGCCATTGCCGAGATACGACTCCATACACTTTAAAAAGTGTTCGAAAATTGGTCCGATCGAATGGGGTACCGTGAGGCTAGTCGCGGCAGCCATATGAATGAAATAATATTCCGTCTCTAACCGAAACAATTGTACTTCACAACAAAAAAATAAATTTGACAAAATTTCAAACCGTTTTTGTTTTATTGCATTTTTAAATTTAAACTTTTAAATGCCCCACCCGTTATTAAATAATACGAAGAAAATGGAATTATTCAAAATATTGAGAAGATCTGGTGAAATAATCCAGAAGTACTGTAGTCAACTGTCGTGCCGAGAAACCAGTATGGTACTAGTAATTATTAATTAAACTGCACGTATATATTTAGTAAAATTAGTGTTTTGTGAGACTGATATTTGAGAAACTCAAACTATCTACAGATTTCTAATCTATTTATAGCATTCTGCTGAAAATATATAACAGCTCAAGTTCTTAAAATGTTTTAAAGAACACTGAAAATCAATGTTCTTTCTGTTACCTGAGACTCCAAGAAAGGAAAAAAAATTGTTATTTTATATTTCAAATAAAATAACAAACGACGAAACTCGAGAAGAGTATAATAGGAAAATTAAATATGGTAATTTTGTTCGTTAAGCTTTTCTCAGATGTACATATATACGTATGTACATACACTGCGCATGTAATAAACTCATTATTTTCGGAAGAGCAGAATATGTATGTACATGAAGACAAAATAACGTGATGAACAAAAAAAATGTATGTTATTATATGCAGCAATAGGGTGTTTGGCGTTTTAGTCGCTCGAGGTAAGCCTGTGCATGATGTAAAATGCATACAAGTGCTCTTCAGGGAAGTACACAACCAGTCAGAGCTGAAAGAGGCCAATCTATATGCGAGTATGTCTAGGAGGCCGTAATAACTGTAGAGGATCTAAGAAGCTGCTTCGGTACGTCTCACGAGTACAATCACGCCAGATTAGTTGCCGGTGGTGCGACCTGGATCGGGGGTCGGGGATGGTAATAAAAGTGAAACAGATAATAATAGCCTGAAGATAATGGAAGAACGATGGCGATAGTAAACGCAATGGAACAGTGCGGTTGTTCATGAACGATATCTATGCGCCACCGTAAATATTTTACGTTTATATATATACAGTGTGATTATAAATGATTAAGGATAGTTCGAAGTTGTTACCACAAATTTTTTGGATATTGTTACACTTCACTATTGGATCAATTAAAGGGTAATATTCAAGCTAAGCGTCGACATTTTGTCAAAAATTAACAAAGGTTAATATTGTATCTTTGTAATTTCTGTCAAAATGTGGAAGCTTGGCATGAATAACACCCTTTAATTGATTCAGTAGTGAAGTGTGATACCCCTCGGTGATGATCCTTCCTTATTCCTGGTAGTCAATGAGCGTTACACCTTGAGAACTTTAAAAAACGTGTCCATGACCTCTCTTGCAGACGAAACCGGTTTCGCTTTCTTTAGAGTATTTTCACGTTTGCACCCATTGTTTTGAATCTTGCTTTGTATCTGGTTTCCAAAAGTGAATCCATATCACCTACTGTCACAAAACGTTGAAGAAACTCCTCGGAATAGTATTTAAGTAAGTCTACAAATTTTGGGGAAGTGTTCGTTCGAATGTGTTTATTGTTAACTCTTAACAATGCTGTATTTATCGAGCGGAAAGTCACTTCGAAAGCACTGCATTAAATGTCATGAACACCTATGGAGATCTTAGCAATATTAGCAAGGCAATCGTTTAATACGGCGTTGTGGATTTTTGTCACAATTTCATGGTTTGTAGCAGTTTTTGGTTGTTCCGAACGCTCATCATTTGCAGCGAATGTATGATTATATTTAAATTCAGCTACTTACATTTTTACCAACGAAAACAAAGGGGATGAATTCTTTAAAATCTTAATACAATTTTTGACATCCATCTGGTGAGACTATTTAAGATAAAGTGCTTAGTAACAGGTCGATCTTCAATTTTATTCAAGTGTCAAAAAATGTCCAATGTTAATTTTAAGAAATTTCTTTGCTTAGCATAGTAACTCTGAGAATTAAATTTTCATGATATAATCAAATTTATTTGGTTTTTACCTTATTTTTCCTATGTTGCAGGTGTCTGTTCGTAAGTTCTTAATTATAAATTTTCTGTTCAGTATTCATTCCTGTATTAATTTTTCATTATATTCACGATCGATTATTTTCATAGCTTCTAAAATGAGTTTTCCAAATTTGCATAAGTAGCATTTGATTTTAAATTCCGGGTTATGTTTGAAAATAATGTGCATTTCCGATTTTATTAACGATTTTGCAATAGTGTTGTCGTTTGAGCGAGACATTTTCATCTTAACGATCTATTCTCAGAGTGCTAGGCGCAATCCTAACGGAAACTGGATTTATTCTATGGAATCACGTATAGAGCAATATTGGTTATGCTGTTTTGTGGAATTGCTTTGAAAGAAAAGATTGTATTTTTAGGAGGAAATTTCCGGGAGAACTTTCGCTTCTTACTCAATTTGTTGTTGACGACTTTTAAGAGCATATGGAAGATAGTCTAAAGAAGTCATTCCGAAAGTTAATACTAATGATAGGCAATATAAGACTTATGCACTTAGTAATTGATTTTAGTTTTGGTCTTTGCAAATCTACTTGTTCAAAAGCATTATAAAAAGCCTTCATAAGCGTTCATATAAGACTTCTGTAGTCTATCGAGTGCATCTTTTCATTTTCAGTCAAAAACAACCCATCCTAATTAGTTTAATGGTAATATAAACAATAATGACAAATTAGAATTAATATTTTTTACTGACGAGGCTTAGTTTCATTTACTGCTTAAGTAAATTTCCAGAATTATAGAATATGGGCATCGGAAAATACTTATATCTCTGTCAAAACGGATCTGCACCTTAAAAAGTTGGCATTTAGGTAGCAATGTTAGGCCGTCGAATAATATGTCTAATATTTTGTTATTTTCTAAGAATTTATGGGGTAACTCCATGATGATGAATTATGAAGGGAATTTTTTGGATGAATACGATTATAAATAAAATGTATATTATAAAGTAGGAAAACGAGAAATTTATGTACTTTGTAAGACATCCTCGTGTCACTAACATGATGAAAGCTAGCGGCAATACCTGCACGTGTTAGCTCCCACTGGTACGTCGCTAATTCCCTGGAGAATTGCTCAACCTTAATTATTAGTTGAGGTAGATGGCCACTCGACTTGACGCTTCAAAATTACTTTTTTACTTGGAAAGATTAAACACAATATTTGTAGAAATAGATTGCATAATATCGATTAATTAATAGAAGGATTCCGGATGCTTTTGGAAACACGAAATGGGCAATTAATTTATATCTATGGCATCGAGATCACTTCTTACAACTTTTTTGTAAATATGTTGGTAACTTAATGAAGAATATTTACTTATATTTTTGTCGTAAAAATGATTTTATAATTTTGTAGTTAGCAAATATTGGCAATAGATATTTGTGTTGGTTTAACAAACAATTTTTGTAATAACAAAAGTGGTTAACCCTGGGACACTAATGTTAATTGCTAAAATCGAAATCATGTATCAGGGAGCGTTTTTATATTCGCGGAATGGGGGACAAGGGGTAGAAATAAAAAAACCAAATTATTTTTCTTTTTCAATATATTCACCTGCAAGACGGATACATTTTTCACAACTTTCAATTAATTTATTTATACCCTCATAAAAAAATGATTTCTCTTTATCTGCAAAATACGCCGAAACTGCCTCCTTGACTTCATCATCGGCAGTAAATTTTTTACCCCGCAGCTCTTTTTTCATTTTCGGAAACAGGTAATAATCACTCGGGGCTAGGTCTGGGCTGTAGGGTGGGTGATTCACAATTTCGAAGCCCACCTTATGCAGGGCAGCTAAGGCAACGCGGGTCTTGTGGACGGGCGCGTTGTCGTGCAAAAGCAGAACACCTTTTGTCAATTTTCCCCGTCTTTTCTCTTTAATGGCTTCTTTTAGTCGCTCTAATATTGAAGCGTAATATTCTCCGGTTATAGAAACACCTTTATCTTTATAATCAATCAACAATATTCCTTCCGAGTCCCAAAATACCGTTGCCATGAGTTTCCCAGCTGATTGTGACACTTTAAATTTCTTGGGAGGTGCTGTGCCCTTTTTATGCCACTGCATGGAGTCTTGTTTGGACTCAGGTTCATAATGATGAACCCAAGTTTCGTCTCCAGTAACAATTCCACTCAATACACCATCCTTGTCTTCATTACAGAGGTCCAAAAATGCACGCGAACACTCTACGCGCTGTTGTTTTTGCGGCGGCGTGAGCATTCTCGGCACCCATCTTGCGCTGACCTTAGACATGCCGAGATGGTCGTGTAGGATTTTAAAAATTGTTGTATCGGATACTCCAACCATTTCTGCGAGTTGTTTCTTCTTTAGTCGAGCATCTTCGAGTACAATTTGTTCAACTTTTTGGATAAGTGCTGGCGTGGTCACCTCAATGCTCCTGCCCGGCCTCGGGTCGTCTTCAAGAGATTCCCTTCCTTGTTTAAATAAACTATGCCACTTGTACACCATGGTTTTTCCTGGACAAGAGTCGCCGTAAACCAATGACATCTCATTCATTATGGTCGCGATTGATTTTCCTTGCCTGGTAAGGAACTTTATAACGGCACGATATTCGATTTTTTCCATATTTCACTTTTCACTCCTGTGAAGTGTTACTTGGTTGACGATAGCTCAAAGACTAAGTGTCTAATAACAATGAAACTTCGTATTTATATTAATCATGAGTCGCTGCACAGGCCACGCCCCCAATGAGCCTACTCACCCCTCTACAACCCGCTCATTCCGCGAATATAAAAACGCTCCCTCGTATAATGGTACAAACTTCGCCTAAATTTGATACATGCTGTCACTTTTAGTAATTAAGAGATACTCGTTATGCAACACTGATAATTTGACAAATTAAAATTATGCTATGCTCTATCGATTTACTAAGCTTCGATGAATTCAGTTATTCTTTGTCTGTCTACAAATGTTTTTATTATTCCTAACAGGCATAAATCTTGGAAATAATTTGAAATAGACAAATACAACATTATTGATTTAAATTGCATATTAGCAGCCACTTTTTTTTTCAAAAACTACTGGTTAACTAATATTATTATACAAATTTTTGAATATTTTATTTTAAATATATATGTATTATCTTCTAAAGTATCTTAAAGTTTGCTTGAGTTTTTTATGTATACGAGAACGCAAATATTTACAACATGTAAAATGAAACTCTGCCTATATCTGAGCTTTCCCGTAATTGTTTTTCTCTTACAATTCAAAGAGCTTGAGGAATACTCAAGTCAGTGTGCATAATTAGTAGAATCTTGATGATCAACAAACAGCAAAAGATTCGTGTTGTAAAGACTTGACTGGCACTGTCAAGATGTTTCGTTACAAGCAAAACAAAATTAGCAATTTGTTTTCTTTAGTTTTGCATATGTAAACAATTCATGCTTCGCTCTGGAACTTAAAAGACCAGGAACTAAGCTAAAATTTATGTAATCTCGTTCAACTATTTAGCGGTGGCGAGTCTTAAAAGTTGAGCGAAAACTTTAAAGTAAGGATTCGCTGCACTGTGTCTATAAATTTTGTGATTTTAAACGACGCCACGGTCGACTTTAAGCATATGAAGAGAATGAATATGGAATAGCACAGCGGGCAATGTACAACGTTATATACGTACACGAGGTAAACAATGTATAGAAACTTAGCCCTGTGTTCCACAGAGACCGTTCGCTAATAGCCATCATAATTCCAAACGAGTCCCCAATTCCAAATATAAACCAAAATCGCAATTATAACTTGTTTATCTCATGCATTTTGCATGATGAATTTTTGAAAATATCTCGTTTATCTAATTTAACACCGCAAACCTAAATAGTAATTTGTGTGTTGTTAATATGAAATAAACTGCGCTTTACGCGACCATAAATTTTGCAAATAAAGCCATTTATATAGTATGATTTATTATATAGTCTATAAATAAAAATAGTTTGTCTCTCTTGTCCTTTTGAGTTGAACTATTACTGCAGAAATTCGACAAGACTTAATACTGTGGTCTTATATTTAGAATTATAACTTCTTATGCCTCCAATCCAATAAAATTTTTTAAAAATATGAATTAATATTTTGCATATGTCTAAATCTACAAAAGTCTACTAGTTGCAAAATTGATTAAAAATAGGTTTGACGTATCTATAGTATGTTGGAACTACTAGAAACATTCATAGGAAGCCATTATACAAGGGATGTTTTCATGTTTTCTCTCTTCAGTTCTAGGAACTTGGATGTAAATTTTCCTATTTCGTGGATTTTCATCAAAATTACGGTGTAGTTTAATTGAATACATTTATCCCAACGTGAAACTAATTCTTTAAAAATGTATTCATTTGATTTCTGAAGTTAAACATCCCAAATTTCGCAACAGAAAATAGTAATAATTACTAGAAGCTAGATCTAGTGAATAAGGTAGATATAGAAGCAATTTTCGGCACTATTCTTTTAAAACATCTTTCTTTTTCATGCTGTATGAAGTTTTGCATTGTCCCGTTGAAATAACTGACGTTTATGCAACCTACCAGGACATTTCTTCTTGCAAAACACCGTTGATTTGTGTCCAGCAATGCTAAGATTATTCTTTTCTTAAGACAATCGACCTGTACTACGCCACTATATCCCCCCAAAAAATGCGTACTTACTGCTCAATTGAAGTAAGCAAATTGAATTACATTTTTCCTCTTCGGAACACTTGAAGCAGCTTCTACCCAATAAATAGGCGATTGCTTTGTGTCGAATGCGATGACATATGGCTTTACAGCTAGGTTTCATGGCACAAATATTCAATATTAAGAAGCCCAAAGACTGTTTTGAAATGTCCAATCGTTTGATCTTCTATTTGAAAAGTTTACATTTGTTTACACATCTCAATACGATGATAATTGCGTACTGTATTATGAGCCTTTTCATTTATATCATTGCTTTGGTCGATTGAGACTTTCTAGTATGCACATCAACTTGAATCGCTATATAACCATGATTAAGTTTTGCTGGTGACTTTTTAATTATTAAGGACGAAGGAGCATTATTGTCACAAGTTTTATATCAGTTGGTGTTAGCACTTTTAAAACGAAATATCAGTTATCGCCCGATAGCCATTTCTTTTCCATTTTAAAAAATTTACAAAAGTTGCTTGCTTCAGGCTTAGATGGAAACTTCTTGAAAGTACATTCATGAATGGCAAATCATATGTTTTATAGTAAAATAGATACTATTTAGTTCTTTTACCGCCATCTACGATATATGTCAAGCCGAGAGCGCTCAACTCCACTATCTTGTCTGAAAAATGGTTCATTTCATCACATTTTGGCAACTGTTATGTTATTGGAGTTCTTTATTGAATGTTCTTTTGAATATTTAAAGCTTTATTACTTCCACCGATTTATTCATATTTTTTCTGCTAGCACAGCTGTTATCGTCAACTTTACTTGTGCTATCTTCTTTCAAGAATAACCGTCCAACACGTTGCTTCATGTTTTAACGAATTTAGGTTAATTTAAATTAATGTAGTTCCGTATTTGTTTTATTTAAATTTAAGAGAAGTTCTTGTCTACTGGACTGTGCGTAAACTATTTTGTTACAGTTTTCCCTAATTATTATATATAGTTACATTTAATATTAAAACATTTAAATTAAAAGAAATGCGAAAAAATAAAGCAAAGTATATGATACGGTTTCTAAAGAGTACGAATCAAAATATCGCAAAACAAACTTAATTACTTCGTATTAAAATGCGACGCTTTAAAAATAAACTCCTATTAATTATGACTTCGTTTGGCGAAAGTTTTCAGCCTCCTTTTTAAATTCAATTTCGAACTAATTTAGCCCAAAGTTTTTCATGCGGTTAATACTTCAATTAGAGTACATTTCGGACAGTGAACATTCCATATTCTGAATAGGAAGATTGATTTGAAACTTCCGAAGTTATATTTAACTCGAAAGAGTGAATGTCTGTTAATTAAAGAAATTTGAGTGGTGATTATTGTATTTTACGATATTAAAAAGTGGTTCGTGTCGAATATTTCGGAATAAATTTTGGTGGCTTTCTTGTGTTTTTCCATTATGAAAGTTTAAACCGCTGTTTTCTTGATGTCGAAGCCAATATAGCAAAGTACCTAAAATTTGATTACATTTCCACAAAATATTCCAGTCCCTATTACAATCATATTATCTCACACCTGATCAAATTGTCGAGTTGTCTTTTTGTAAATCAAAATTCCCATTAATATAAATAACAATGTAGTAAACTAAAACGTTCGCAATTTCTAACACTTTACCGTAGGCACATTGTTTTGCTTATTTGTTCCCCTCCTGCATCACCATTCTTCTTTTTCGAGTTTTACCAACTGACTTATCAACTGTTCCTATTAAACTCTTCTGTTCCAGTATTACTAACTGATTAAATCAACCAATTCTACTAAACTACTGACAGAAAACTTAAATTTTAAAATACTGTCTTACAGTGTAATATTTAAAAAGTAATTTGCTATTATGATGCCTCACGTCTGGGGGCCAAAATACTATAATATGGTATATAGATGATAGGAGCATTTAATTGTCCGTTGACTACCAACGTCCAATAGTGACAATATTTTTCTACTTATTTGACAAATTTTATTTCAATTTGTTCACTATTGTGCTGTATAAAGTTTCACAACAAAAAATGAGTTTTGTGAAACTAAAATCATCAATCATCAAATTTTTGACAAAGGAACAGAATTGTCCTAAATCTATTCACGAACGAATGATTATATGATGAAAATGAGAATAAAACTTCGTCATATTTTAAAGGGGTGGAAGAAACATCATAAAACTTATATATAGAAACCGTTTTGTGTTGAACAATAAAGTTATCCAATATCAGCTGCGTATAGTTCGACCCGAACCCCGTAAATATGATAGTTGAGTGAAGAGTTTCTTGGCAGAGAAAGTGCGAGAAAAAAGCCATAATGATAACAGTTTATCTTCAAAAGAAATTCTGTATACATATAATTAATAAAATTAACGTTATGAATTAATTTTGTGATATAAAAGAAATGAAAATGACAAAAGAAATTTTGGAAACCATACACACACACACAAACACAAACACACACACACGCATACAAATATATATATATATGTCAGCTTTGTTAAGCAGTTGTTCCTTCTATACAGTCGCAAATTATGCTCTCTAATAAAAAGTAGACATAATAATAATAACTTAAATTATCATTCTATAAATGTTGGACCAGAAAAATATTCTCTGACTGGGTGTGAAAGGCCTTATATAATAATTTGTCGCTTAGACGCCTTATCAAGTTGTCGCCGGAGCCACATTAGTTGCCCCATCTAGATTTGGTTATGTATATTTGCTCAACTAGAAATTTAGTTGAAGTACCAAGACTGTGTATTTTGATCAGTAGTCAGATAAAAGAAATTCGTATTTCAGTTTTTCTATTTACAGCCGTTACAGTACTGTACTGCTATAATTCAAGCATTTTATGTGCTTTTAAATTACATGTAAAAGTCGGTTGGCAGCTAACGTATATGTTACTGGATTATTATATCGTTATCTCGAGGCTGCTGTATGGGAAGGCTTTTCATAGTTTTCTTCGCGTTTAAGGTGAATACCGACAGCTAAAGATTTTAAATCGTGTCATGAAAGCAGGGGCAATAAGAATAATAACTCATGGCCTATCAATGATTGTTATTATTTGACGTTACTGCTTGTATTTGAAAATCTGTTTATCTAACGTAACTTGTACAAAAGATCAAACCATCTCAATATATTGAATAAAATAATATCATATTTTCAGCTTCGAACGTAATATTTATCGCAAAAAAATAAATATTTTATTTTATTGAGTGTTCTCTCTCTATCAATATTAATCACTTGCGATAGAAATTGAATGAATAAAAACACAGACACTTATTTCGGAAACTGCCTGTATTGCTACGCTTCATAAAACAGACACACCCGTGTCAGCCAACTAAAACCACAATTATTTCAAAAGCACCCTCAACCTTCGTTTTTTTATCAAAGACTTTTGTACCCCCGCGCCACCACCGAAATTCTAATCTCTCCATCTCTTACTGCCATTATCTCTTTTCCATAGAAAAATAACGCGATACTTTTTTCCTTTCCGCCCCCGTTTTTTTTTTAACATCAACCTTTGTATACGGCCAACGTGTTAATCTGAGGGTCGCAAATATTTATCTTTTGAATCCACCAAGTCACGTGATTACATCCGTTTTAGTTGGGGCCACGGTACAGGGCGATTTATGTGTCGAATTTGTCCCCGTCAAATAGAGAATATTCGGTCTCCTCAGCCGTGGCATAACACATAAAACTCGTGCTCGGTTTGACAAATTAAACTTTTGCACGAGTCCGTGTGGAAAAAATTAACACCTCACGTTCCGACAATCAACGGGATGTCTATTACGCTTACATTTGTGCGATGATTATTTTGAATTTTTCAATATAAAATATGAACGTGACGCTGGGTACGTTCATTTTTTAAAATTCTACAAAAATAACTTATTGTGGCTGGAAAATTTATGGGTTAATGTCATGACAACATTTTCAGTTATATTCGAGTTCTCAATCTATAAAAGCTCCACATTAATTTCATAAAAATATTATTTTAAACAATCGTCTTAAGTAATGACGCTACCTTGTAATTAAATAATACATTGAAACTGATAGATGTCTACATTTACAAAAAATACTGTTTTCATGGATTCTATAAGTTATGGCGATAGACACAATAATGTTAAAAATTATCAGAAAAGGACCATAAGACTATATTGTAACTGACATAATGGGTGAAATATTCAAGGTTTAAAAACAAGGATGAAATCTGAAGAATATATCTTCGATATGATTTTCGGTAACTCTGTTACATTTTAATAAATTAGTTGATTGGCCGTGAATTCTTGATGAAGTATTTTAATTACTAAACATAATTAAAATTAAAACACTTGACATAGTTTCGCAAAATATGTTTTGAATATATCGATATACATTTCGCCTTTCTGCATTGTCAGGGGAGACAAAAGTAAACTAAACAATGTCAACTATCTTCTTCTGGGCTTCCGGACTGGAACTGCGTCACTGGTATAACTGCTGACGTTTCGTACCCACTCGTATGGGACATCTTCAAGGCTCAACTACTGCTACTGAAACTGTTTCAGTGCGACAGACAGTAGCAACCTTTAACTAGCGCACCATCGTTTGAGTTTACACCTGATAGTGCAATTTGTTAAAAAAGACTTAAACCAGTTACGGAATTAAAGGACCTCGAATTCTACATTTATAAAGCTTTTCACTAAGAAAATTAATATTAAGACTATCTATAAGCTGTGTCAAGGAAATGCCAGCTACCTATTTGTCGGTATCCAGGTGAGTAAATATATTAAATAAATATAATCGATGCAGACTTACAACTCGAGTGTCCAGACCGGAACCCATGTTGACAAATGGATACAATCTATTTATTCATCTCGTATTTATTAGCCATCTAATTATTTGAAATACCTGACAATTAGCATCCTTCTTCTCTATTTTTAAATACTTACTTTCGTTTTTCTTTCATTTATTTCGTTAGTATAAACAAATAATATAAACTAAATGCTCGACTTGACGAGTGAAAGTCATGCATTAAAACGTTTCCACTAAAATTAACTCTTCAAATGAACTGAAATAGCTTATATATTAATAGTCAGTAGGATATCCGTTTATTTTGCGACAAATCGATAGGAAGAAAAGGAAAAGAAATTAACGCGACGGAACTGTATAAATTACTATTTACGTGCAAACGTTGGCGATTTTTTCCCAAATTTAGAAAAACGCCAAAAAGAAAAAATGCCGACACGAGTACTAGCATTTGAAGAAATACTCTTGCAATCGTTAAGCCTGACGTCAGAGACTCGGGTAATGGCAGCGTTTGTTCAAACAAATATAAGATCAAATCTATTTGTGCACATGAAAGTTTCTATATTTAGTGCAAAATTTTGTTTTTAGATAAAGACAAACACACGGTTAAGAAGTTGATATTGTTGCATGTGACACGCACACGGTTTACTTTAGTTAGTCCCTCGCTTGGGTAAAATACAGAAAGAGTTGTGGAAGAAGAAAAATTGTGCGAGCAATTTAGGGTCTCTCGTATAATAATACTTTTACGTTATAAAAGTGGGCTGCTTGCATTTCGGTAGATAAACTGAAGACCGTAATGAAATACGGAAATGGTCCCATAGAACAAACTTCTTCCGTTGCTTTCCTTCCGTTTTTTAGATCGAGTCAATTACAATTCAAATAGGAATAAGAAATGTGCCTTCTGAATGCTTATGCAGTTTGGAAATATTAACGCCTATAAGCCATAAGCATTTATGTATTTATTTCGTTCAGCGAACATATCTGGTAAGATAAGCATTTTGATATATGTACATATGTATATTACTATTGCTATTAAATTTAATTTTGAGATATATTCGGACTAACCGGGTGCGAACTAGTGACGAAATTTCAAAAGCATACAAGAATTACAATGATGCCAAAGAGCGTAATGAGTCCACTATTCATTATTTGTGTTGCGTGTGAAGTATGTAAAGAGTGTGAATAAAACGAAATAATATACAAGCCGTGCTTTTTAAGTGAGTACCATTTTAAAAGAAGAGAAGTGCAAGTTTTTTAACAATATCTATATTTTTATGAGAAAGTCTGTACCATAATCTATTTTTCAATATAATTGCCACTAATTTTAAGGCAGTTATCATATCAAGAAAAAGGCAAAAAAACCCTTATCACAATAATGTTCGTATTCTGTATACATATTTCGACAACTAAGTTGTCATCATTAAAAGGTTAGTGTCTTTTGACGTGTGTCAACTCAGTATCACACCTGGATCCGTGGTAAAGCTAACACAGAGAATTTCGAGCACTGCTCTCTGTCCAAACTAAATACACACATGCTTTCACAAGAAATCTATAAGTCAATATTCCCTAGTCTTAGAACTAACTTGAACTAATGTTCGCCTCTGCTTTCACTTATGAACCTTTTGAACGACCGTATATTCCAGGTCAGCTTATGGTATCGGTCCCCTATCGGCGTTAAGCACATCGTTTTTATTTTTTAAAATGGTAAATGCAAATAATTACAATTTACAGAAATTTTTCCAATACTTGTACATAATTGGATAAGAAAAAGTAAATGAATTGAAGATGGAGGCATACGTATCTGTAGATGATATTTGTGGCTACAAGGATAGTTTGGCAGAAACTAAAATTCGACTACTAACACTATCTTTTGGAAAATTTATCACTATATTCTAATTCTACCATCCGTTGATTTATTTCTGACATTCGATTTGTGAATAAAATGTGAATAAAATGTCTAAAAAGAAATGCGCCAAGAAATGTATTAACTCACATTTATTAGTGCAACTCAATACTTATATTTTAAAAAACTAAACACATCTGAAATTTTGGTTGATACGCAACAAATTTTGGGTGGAAAAGCTTCTTCGAAAGTTATGATTTGGCGCTGAGTTGATAATTCAAAGATGATAATATGATCATCGATGACGTGCGATTACGACAAACTGAAACTGCGAGTGTGGAAATTATGAATAGAATTAATGATGTTGTTTTGAACAAAAAAAATTGAGATTAAGGAGATAGCTGATAAAGTGAGCTTATCGACTGAATGAGTACATCAAATTCTGCATGTAGAATTGTCCATGTCTAAGCTAAAACAAGATGGGTGCCGAAAATCTTGAATTGTGTTCAAAGACGTGAAATAATGCGAATGATAAGTGATAAGTTGAAATTGTGTAATATAAACCTAACTGATTTTTGGCTTCACCATTTTCTTACTGAACTCAAAGGGCAATTCCAACAGTGACTACATTGTGGTAGTTCTCTCCTCCCTCCAGAAGGCCAAGACATTTCCATGGGAGCGCATGAATGTTGATACGACTTGTTAGGATTTAAAGTTAATAACTTTAACTTTCCTAGAGTATCTTGCAAAGGATTCAACCACTAATTATACCATTCTACTAGGAAAATAGAAGAAAGCAATTTCTGGAAGCCGTGGAATAGTAGTACCTTCTTGCACCAGTCAGTTTCGAGAAAAATTTGAGCAATTGTAATTTAAAGTTGTGCTTTACCTATTTTAATGCCCAGATCTAGCAACAGGTAATTTTCACATATTCACTGCACTCAAACTCTTCCTTACTAGAAAGAAGTTTCAATCGGATGAAGAAATTTTACGCAGAAACGGAGCAGTATTTTGAGGATCTTGAGAAAGATCAAGAAATATCATAACAGAATCTCAGCATCATTGGTCCAAGTGCGTTCACAGTGAAGAAGAATGTGTTAGAAACTAATAAGAAACTTATTTGTTTCATTTCGAGTCTTACTTTCTGGTTAAATCATTCTTGTAAGACGAAGAACGATTTAGAGAAAAATTTTCAAAGCTGGATTGAAATGGTTTAAGAATAACTAGACAAGTTAAGATGGCATGGGAAAGTACAGATGAGTTAAGAACTGAAGAAGGCATCTGAGGCAACTTGAAACAGTAGTATTACTAATGTTGAAAAAATGAAAAGCATGATAGGATGTAAAGTTATGTCTATAACTAAGAAAACAGCGAACATGCGGACACGAACAAGTAAAGTGGATATTCATTTCGAAAATTTCAAGCAAAATAAATCTACAAATGTGAATTATTAGTATTACATAGATTCCCATAAAAAAACTAGGTAACTGGGATATATTCAATATATAGGTATTTGAAAATTATAAAATTCCAGTCGAAATTTACATTAGCATTTATATAAACAGCATACATATGTAGATGCATATAATAGCACATTAAAGAATGATTATTATAATACAAGCCTTATTGCATGAGACTAGTTTCGGAATAAACGTACATTGGTCAGAGGAAATGTTGCCCAAACAAAAACAAAGGTTAAAAAGTGATACATAACTTTTTAAATCTTCTTTGTATCTTACTGATTCCACGTGATATTCAAAATCCCGATGTTCGCAAACCATTAAGTTCATATTGCAAGCATAACATTTTACGGAACTGTCATATGTATGTATATACTTAATAATTGGATTTATCCCTTGTAATATTTGCATATTTGCAATTTTGCAACGATACGCATTCTAGAAGTTACTCGAACGAATGAATATACAATTGTGCGATATAGCTATTGATAAAATTATCATTCGTGCGCTATTGTGCTCTGGCGAAATCGACCATCCCTACTTGTGACGCAAGTTGATTATGTTGTTTTTCTAATCTGCTTGTTTTATAACCTTCTTCACATATGTAATGGTAAATTTTGAATTTTGAAAATTTTATGATAGTTGGCAATTGACGACGATGTTTGTCAGTCGTTTCAAGATCTGTATTTGTCAGTTTTCTATTGTATATTTGGTATTTATTAGATATAAAATGAACGAGAATTTTTCATATATTCCACCCCGAAATTAGAGAAATTTTTAAAAATATTGTAGATAATTTACATCCCATTAGATCTCATATTAATTATGAAATCGAGTTTATTAATTTTGAAGAATGGTGAAAAGAAAACAAATAAAAGCAATATTCTAAATATAAACCATTTACTTCCTTCTTTTACAGAATTTATTCAAAGTTCAAAAGTTCAACTTAATAGTTTTAGACATTTGGATTAGATATAAAATTTCAATTGACCACTCTTGGAAAACTAAATCGCACTAGACTAAAACAGTGCGTTTATAAAAGAAAACTATTATTGTCTGCTATTCCATCGTTAATTAAATTCACAGAAATCAATTAGATTCGAGTCCTTCTCCAGCGCAGAAATTTTTAAAGCTTAATTATATGTTTATATATAATTATTAATATTATAATAACTTGACTGCGAGTTTTAAAATTAATATTAAATCTGCTTCCATAATGAAATTTATGGTGCATTAAATGACTTGAAGTTGTACTGCCTGGTAGCTTAATTGGTTAGAGCAGCCGTCTAGGAAACGGCAGGTAGAGGTTCGAGTCCTTCTCCAGCCCAGAAATTTTTAATTGATTTCTGTGAATTTAATTAACGATGGAATACGAGAAGCTGCAAATAATAGTTTGCATTAATTCCCATCGTAAAAGAACTTAATTATATGTTTATATATAATCATTAATATCAGTGCGTTTATAGTTTATAAACGCAAAGTGTTTGATGGCTTAATACCATTGGGTACTTGGGCAATTAATTGGTAATTAATTGCAAGTGCAATTATATACGTTCATTAATTAGAAAATGCGAAAAAGAGCCTTTAATCTTTTTGGAACAAATATTGAAAAGATGTAGATAAGCCCACCTATGAAAATTGGAAAATCTATTGTACATCGCGTGGCTAATATGTATTCTAATTAAATTTTTTATCAGAATGTCTGTGATTGGAACCTTGCTCTCAGAATATTAAGTTAAATTGGTTTCGTGTGCACTAAATTAAGATAATTAGGTACATACTAACCTAGACTAACGTATAAAATGATTTAAACTTGATTATAATGTTAATTAAAGGCAGAAGCTGATGTGATACTTGCATCGTAAATGTCAAATGGACGCGTATAACTTTGCTCAAAGACAAGTGTTGTGAGTGGCACCCTACATTGAAAGCGATGTATTGCATAGTTATTTATTTGGACATTTATTATATACGTGTTTAAGTCACATTTAAGTCAGAGTAGTTGCGAATACTTTATATATTTATATGTATTTCCTTAGAGCCAGATTTTATAACAGTAGGTTTTTGCAACTACGTCTATGTGCTGGCTTACTTTGCACTCATATTGTCTCGTTTAGGGTGCCAAAAATGTTTAAAAAATTACAAAATATATCTGGGATCAGAATTGCAAAACTATACTACTTAATTTTCTTTAGATTTTTAAAATTTTGATAATTAAAGGAAATATATACTTTAAAATATATACTTAAACTTTTTATAACCAGCAGTGAAAAGAAAATTTTTGCAGATTTTGAATTAATAACAATACGATATTTATCTAACAAAATAACAAAAGAAATGAGTGGATCACATAGAATTATGTACAGACCTCCATCAAATCTTTTAAATATTTTCCATATTATCTCGCAGAGAGAAGAAAGGTTTTAAAAATTCTTTTAGTAAGGAAACTTCCATTAATTTTCACGTATACGACATGACGAAAAAAAAAGGAAAAGAAAATAAAAATCTTTGAAAAAGTCGACACGTAAGGGAAAGCGGAATAGCGCTTTAGAAAATAATTGCGGCCTTAGTTGGTCGACACGGGAGTGTTGGGTTTATGAAGCGTGGAACTGAAATTGGCCCCAGGTTGATGGTATTCAGAGTTAACTCGCATATAAAGAACATTTTATTTGATCGATCTGACTGTTCGAGGCATGAAACTATCCGGTTCATTATGTACGTATATTTTCCTCTCTTTCTCTCTCTTTTCCCCATTTCGCTGATCCTTTTCTTTTCTAATCTTGTTTTACGAAAGTGAGGTGTAAATCTAGAAATTCTCTCTTCTCCGCTAGAAAAATTCCAGGTGGTGCTACTGTATCATTACCAATTTGGAGGCGACACCCGATATGTTAATGAACAGTTGAAAAGTTTCGCAATTGATTAACGCCCAGTAGTAGTAGTGCGACGACAACTACTGCAACGAGGGGCTTGTTACCGAACATCGGTAATGCCGACGCCACCAACCTTACTCCACGGACGGGGTAAGTATTTTACAGTATTCACTCATAATAGCTATTCGTCTACACAAAGCGGTAAAATCTATAGTCTGGAAATGCAAATGGCTTTCGTACTCGGTCGAGAGAATACCGGGTTCTCTCTGGCTCTTTTCAAAGGAAACCGTAATATTATAATCCTGTTAAAGTACTAAAGTTGGACCATCATTTCAAAATACAAACCGACCGTGGACTCGTATGACTACATAGCGACATTCAATTGCATCCTTTTATCGACTACCTGTCGCAGATGCTAAACTTTGTTAAATCATCGATTTTCAACCGGATGCTGTTCAGTTTCAAGCGAATAGGTGCTATTTTATTAACCAATATTTGTGCAATATATGCATATATATATATATATATATATATATATATATATATATATATATATATATATATATATATATATATATATGTATATATAATATACAAATACATTTAGAGAATAACTAATACATTTGTTAATTGTCTTACACGCGGAATATGGTAAAATTAATATATTTTCCATTACCTTGCCGTTCTTCAAAATAGAATTTGAAAAAGAAATAAAATAAATCAGAGAGGAAGATACAAGATGCAAAAAATGTATTAAAAATGAATGTATTGTACTGTTGCACAACTATTCTAATAATAAGGATTACTATATAAAACATTGTACTTCATGGATGGACACACACGGCCTGATCCTGGTAACAGAAAAGACGGAAGTCGTCTTACTGGCTAGGAGGAGAATCCCTAGGGAGATAGATGATTGTGGGAATGAATACAATGACAACAAAATACCTTGGATTGCTGTTGGATAGCGAAATGACTTTTTGGGAACAGCTTCAGTCATGGAGTGATAAAGTCGCTAGAGTAACAATGATGCTGAGCTGACTTATGATCAATGTAGGAGGACTAACAAAGAGTAAACGCCGGTTCCTGATGAACGCCATCCAATCTATGTTACTGTATGGATGTAAGATTTGCGCCAATATCTTGCTACTGTTGAAGTATAGGCAGCGGATGGCTTCAGTACAAAAGCGAGGGGCTCCCAGGATCCCAAGCTTACATCATACGATTTATGAATCGACAGCGATGGTGATTGCGGGAGTAACCCCTATCAAACTACTGGTTCAGAAAAAGAAGGTCTAGGAGATTCGAGAAGAAGTTGAAGAAAAACAAGCGAAGGCAGAAACTAAAGCGTTCACTCGACTGAAGTGGCAAGAACGTTGGCGAAATGAAACGAGAGGTCAGTGGACGAGAAAATTGAACCATAACATCACGGACTGGATAGACCGCGACCACGGTGAGGTAAACTACTACCTTAACCGGTTTCTCAGTGGGTACGGATTCTTCAATACATACTAGGCCAAAATGGGTAAAGTGGAGAACACATATCAGGACTCTGCAGAAGATGATGCTCAATACACCGTTTTCAAACGCGAGGACTGTACCGATACAGAGACGTGCTACATGAAAAAGTAGGCGCTTTGACGCCGATCAACGTTGTGGAAAGAATGTTGTCTGGAAACGATCGGTGGGCGGAAATCGCCAGGTTTGTGGAGAGGATGATGAAAACAAAGAAGAAAACTGTGATCGAAGCAATGGCTATGGCCAAATGAGAATAATTATAAGGTGCCATCCTGAAATAATGCAAATAGCGGTTCCGGGATGGAGTTTTCGCCTTGCCAAAGTGCAAGCTCCACACAACAGGGAAGTTGGTTCCTTCCCTGAGTGCGTTAGGAATTTTCCTCACTAAAAGAGGTATACAAATTTCAATAATAAATGTCAATTTATTTCTCTGAATCTCAAAAGCCTATTTACTTTGCCCTGCAGGGCAATGACATTTTCTTCATCGTTTCTTCCACTTTTAACTTTTACAAGTTGTGGCATCTTTGCACATTTAATTTTTTTAATTTTATTTTCTCCAACTTTCTTAATCGTCATCTTCTTCTTCTCTTTAGTCATCTCTAGTCGTTAGTCATTCGTCATTTTTCCAAAACTCAGGAAACTAAGTTGATTTTATTAATTCGTTTTTCATAATCTCGTTATTTATTCTGACTATACTAATGTTTACTTTTATTTTTCTTAGGAACAATTTATTTGTTGTATTATGCCTATTCTAATTTCATGTGTGTATCTATTTTTTATTAATTTATTTTTGTTTCTTAATTTCGTAATTTTTCCTAAGGCTCCTAGTACTTCTCTACTTTTGTTAGCATATCATCTGCACAACACAATTTCGAACTTGTCACCGAGTGAAATTATTATTATCTTTCTTTTCCTTCTTTCGTGTAGTTCTACACCTGATTTTCTTCACGTAATTATTTTGCTCTTCTGGAGTTTCGGTTAATTATCCAGCTTTTCCGTCATTCGTTCTTTATAACCTCAAAAAATTTAAGTCTTCTTATTTAGTTTTAGATGAGGTCATGAAGATATTAAAAGTATTGGTTTCAAGATTCTCGGTTTAGTCCTTTTCAATTTATAGAATTATTTGATTTTCCATTTGCTATTTGCCCCCAACTCTCTATATTTCTGTAGATTGTTATTGTTCTTAATTTATGTTCTATCAATTCCTCTATTTTCAAAGATTTTAGTTTATCAAAAGGTTTTTCTATTTTTATATTACAAAAATCTTTATCGGGTATCTGTGTAAAAATAAATGTATTACCTTTTGGATGGTATTAAACACGTGAACTTGTTTTACTTTTCATTTTTTATTTACAGACAGCTCTCTGTATTTTGATACATACCTTTAATGTTTTTGCTGAGTATTATATTAATTTATTCATTTTCCGTATATTTTGTTGCTACTGTTTTTTAATTGACTGACTAATAATAAATACATAATCTTCAGTTAATTTGTTCTGCCAGAAAGTACACTACTTTTAAAATATAATCAATTTGATATATGTTACTATTTTCCACAATTCCTAGATATAATATTTCTAACGCACTCTGAAGTTATTTTCCATTATTTTTCAAAGTCTTTACTTATCCCCTGCGTTATATATGTAGGTACCATTATACTTATTTCTAAATCCTCTGCTATTTTTTTCTTCCATATTTGGTTTAGCATATTTTATTTAATTTTATTATATTTCGTTTAGATATTTTAACTTTTCGTCCACTATTTCATTATACGCAGATGCTATCCTCAGTTGTATGTTTTGAATGGAGTTTTCTCATTCTTTATAGATTATTTCTCCTCCTATTATTTCTTCCTTTCGTCTCTTTGGTATCATTTTGTTATTATCGAAACCATTGATCATCTAGTATCATATCATGCCATTCTTTAATCATTCTTAGAGCATACACGTTTTTTGGACATTCATCAGGTCATTAATCACGTTTGTGGTCAAATGTCCATTGTTTTAAGGTTGAACTTGGTGGAAAATTGGTCCCCGTAAACTGATTTCGGTTCAGTTTTGATTTCATCGTTTTACTCTTTAAAAATAGGAACTTAAAATCACTAGTCAGTACTCCACTTTTTCTATGTTTTAAAACAAGGTAAAAATAGTTCACTTCTTATCCAAATAACAAGCTTCTTCACGCCCGGAACGAACGTAAATTTTGAGAATTATGTTTGGAAGTATAACTATTAAGTTTAAAAACAAGATTCCTTATTGATGCTGCTCTCTTTCGGCAGACTTATTAATTACTATACCCTTCTCATAATTTAATAACTGTAAAATTTATGTAATCATTTTGACTGAATTTTTATTAAATTTGTTTTTTATTATATGTATGCGCACACATACATCTAATGGTTATAATTAACAGTAGTGAATATTCAATTTTAAATTATAAGATCATCATTGATAGCATATGATGTGCTTTATCGTAGTCGAAACACAAATATAAACGAGTAAGGCTGTAGTTAAAAATTCATACTTTCGCCAAATTAAAATTTATCTGCGGAGTGAAATATATACATATTTTTATAGCAATATGGCATCTCTTAATACAAACAAAATGCAAATGCAAAATGCTCGGCTTTCTTGTGCTATGTCTTAAAGACTCCAAATTATAGGTATTTTGATGTTTTCCATATCTTTGGGAAGACACTTCCTGATACTTTCACATATTATTGAGAAGACACCTTCTTCAATGAAAACTTCGATTTCATTAATAGAAAGCAATCATAGGTGGATAAAGTATTGATGTGGATGATTGGGTACTAGCACTTGCGTTTTGGATTTTTGAACGATTTCGGGCAAGCCACTTTAATCTTATCATCTATGGTTAAAATACCAATGAAATAACTGCAGTCTATTTACGAATTTTTTCACAAAGAATATTTATTAAAGCATTTTCGAAAACTGAAGCAACAGATTACTATTTTTCGAGAGTTTTTTTAACAATAACGAAGGTTATTTGAATCAAGTTAATAGTAACATGACGATTTTTCACACTTTTATGTTGGATACGAGTGTTTTTTATAAATACATCATTAAAATGAAATTCTACTTCTGAATATCCTGTGCAACAAATTTAACGTAGGCCGCATGTTATTATGGAGAACTTTACACAATTTCGGTTTGTACCCGTACCATATTTTATCTGTTTTAAAATCTGCCGACTATACAAGACAGGAATTCACATTTTTGGACACTTATCAATCCACGGCAAAATGGGGAATTTCATTTTCAAGACCGATTTCGATATATGTTTGGCGTTGTATTATTAACAATCGTCTCATTGATGTGTTTATAATCTCATGGTAGTTGAATTTGATGGAGCTTGTGGTTGATTACTTAATCGCTAAGGTTGATATATAACCCCTTTCCACATTAACTTTTGTAATTCTGTATACGCATTTCGACAACCAAGTTGTCATCATCAGCAGATAATTGCAAAGTGTCGCACCTGGTAAACCACGGCGAAAAACACCTGTACGAAAACAGACTCCGTACGCGATTTATACCGTTGAGAACCAAGATGTACACACTGGTGTACATCTTGGTGTACAGAATTACAAAAGTTAATGTGGAAAGGGGTTATATATCAACCTTAGTGATTTATTAGTAGTTTATTACAGATATTTTAATAAATAATAGTATTAATAAATGTTTTAAACCAAGATATTTTTTGTTATGTTTATGTATTTTATTTATACTGAAATTTGTTTACTTGATTCTGGTCATTTTATTAAAGACTTACAGAGATATTAAAACTATGTACATATGGGTATATAAATTGGTTACACCCAAGTTAATCAATAAACTGGTCGTTAATACTAAGATATAAATAAATGTAGAAAAAAAGCATTTCTTAAACAGATGTCTCTAATTTTTCTTGTGTATAATAAAGGTGTTATGTTCGTGGAAAGATATTTTATATTAAGAATCTTGAAAGGCAACCGTATCCTTTAACTCTCGTTAATTTTTAATTTTAATTATAAGAGTAGCTGAAGTAGCATTCCATTTCGGTACACTTCAGAATTTCGAGGCTTACGCGATATTTTTGACTACCGTCGTAAATCTGAAATATGTTAGATTAGCTCCAATAAGTTGGAAAATGGATCTCTAATATCAAGATCGGAGACTCGTCAACTTATTTTAAAGTTAATTAGGTAAAAGTTCGGTTTAAGATTTGATAACTTACTGTAAGGCAACGACGACGAAGAGCGGGCTGCGAATGTTGTACACAGAAATGGAATGAGATGATAGAGTGGTGAAGGGGAAAATAGAAGTGTAATCGAAGGGGTAGGAGAAGATGGAAGGAAGGAAGAAATGGAAGAAGCGCTAACATAGTACACACGGAAAGGGTAATTTCGTTGTGTGTCTTTAAAGGCAGCACCAAGCAGCAGTAACGAAGGGAAACTTTAGCCGCAATTTGGAAGCAAGTTGAAAATTTGTTATAGGGATTCGGAATAAATTAAATAGGAAACCTACAATTTTAAACGGCGTCGCTTCTCTTCTCCAGTAGCGCCGCCAAGATTAAAACCATAAAGGAAAATGGTGGGGGAGTTGGAGGGGAAAGAGTAGATGCCTATGGAAAGAGTGAGTTGAGTGCGTCTCTCCTGCTTGTCAGTTCTGTGGAGGGCTTCGATAATGGCACTTACCTGAAACAATAAAAACAAAATTACCATTGATTTTTTGACATAATAGACTGACTTAATTAATTTACGTAAAGACCTGCTTTAGATTTACTTCGGCTTCGGTAAGATCAAATTTCATTAAGGCTTAAAGGTCGACACAACGCCCCGCTTTCAGACCTTTTTCACTAAAATATTTAAACTTTCCAATAATTAATACGATTTTCGGTCGATGAGAAATTTAAACGTTGAAAGCGGAACGCTTCGATTTCATGCTCCACATAAATTTATTGTTCCGATAATGAAAACAATTTTACTTAACGAAATATGAAGAATGTAAAGTAACTACACAAATTTAATATTTCTGTGAGCGCTTAGTATTTGTTAGGGCGTTAATCATAATTTGGTGGAAGTAAGTTCACGGTTCAGGTGATAAAATTAAAATTGTTAAAATTCTGTTGGCAATTCCCAACTTTGAAATACTTAAAGGAATAGGTATTTACAACATCTAATTATTATGTTTTTCGAGTCAATTCTTACTTATAAATTAGTTAAAACAAGAATTAAGGCAGATGTTGTTACAAAGATAGAACGGTATGCTAGTAGCCTTTGTTTTGATGGTATCCAGATAATAAGTTTAAGATTAACTTTGGAAAAGCTTCTTTTGACTGGTTGCACTATTGTCACTATTAAACACCCAGAAGAAATTTCTGTTATTACATCTCGCCCATATGGTTACCAAGCTGTTCTCAAATTTGCGGCACATATTAGAACCACACCAATTGCTAGACGTTACACACCCAGTGTCATTACCAATTAGGTTGAAGTTACTTTTCGTGAACCGCGTTTATTGAATTTGACTAATGTATTCTACGCAGCCTATAACAGAAGCATCTTATGTGAATATTTCAGTTATCGCATTGTGTGACACGCATTCTTCTTTAAGATTTATTTATTTTGTAATTCCATACAATAATAAGACTTTAGATTGTTTAGATTGTTCGTATGTGGTGATTATTAACACGCGAGATGCTCCGTTTATGCCGCCAAATTCCACGCAAATCAAAATGGGTCATCAATGTATTCGTCTTTCGCGAGCCGGAGGAACTTAAAAAAGAGGCATGGAATCCAACTGAAATTACTCATTGGTTTGACGAACCAGCAACAGTTGTACCGCCAGCAATTACAATATCAGCAGAAATTTATAGTAGTCCAGATGATTGAACCAACGAAGTCAAGTATAATGACCCAATACTGTTTCTGATCAATCAACTTAGGCTACTGAAGTAGTGAATTATCAGACTGGGATTAAAAAAGGCTAATTTTATTATTTTATGGATATTTCTGTACACATTTTTTAATATAAAAGTTGTTATTTGAAGTGAAAAATATATATTTTTTTCTAAGTATTCTTAAACAGTAACTTTGGTTTTTCATTCATCAATGACATAGTTACTACGTCGGTTAGAAACAGTAAAGACCGTGTCATAAAAATTTGCCGCCTCCCTGCATAACTAGTAGATAATAAACAAGAAATTGCAAAGATAATGGCTAACCATTATTTTGGTTGAATTCCTCTAACGTTTATCTTGCACCTAAAGTAGAAACTAAATAAGCACCATTTACTTCTAACCATGGAAACTTAAAATGTCTTTCCGGAGTAACCACCACCTGAGGTTCAGTTGCATATAAAGGATACTAGATCAAGTTAACATATTCCAATCTCGAGCTGTGGCTCGGTGTGGCTTGTAAAAACTGTTGAACGGAATACCAGTGATAAAGAAATGGCTTAAACTGCTCTAATTGTTCTCTAGTTCAATAACAAATACGATTAATCATAACGTCGAATCAACTGAAATTCAGCACTGACTTCAAAAGCAATTTGACCATTCTCGAACCAGCAAAACCTTTGAAAACATTGTCGAGATTCTGTCATTTGTTAAAGCTAATGGAAATTTCTAAAGAACTTGGCATCAGGTTTGAAAACGTACAGACAATGATTAAAAACGATATGGAATTCGGAAAATCTTTGCCCGTTTAGTGAAGAACAAAAAGCTGAGCGAGTTAGCATTTCCCATCTACATTAAAGCTGTTTTCAAAGAGACGGGACCACTTTTTGCACAAAATTGATAAATGCGGTGAAACGTGGATCCACCACTACGCCCCTTTGGTCACAACAAAGTAAAGTAGCATTGAATGGCGGCAGAATCAACTCCTGTAAAAACTAAAGCTCGCTTGTCGACAAGCAACGTTATGTTCACAGTTTTTTGGAACTAGAGGACAGTAGCATAACTACTGTATCGTAAACATCGAAAACTATTGCAACTCTCTCGATGATCTCAAACTGGCATACAGACGAACGAGACGTAGTTGCCCCATCCGAGAAGTTTTGTTTCTTAAGTATAATGTTAGTTCTGCTTTATAAAGTAAAAAGTTGTATATGTAATAATAAAATTGTAATGTTAATTTTCTTGTGTTTTCTTTATTACTATATATAAGAAAGATTCTACTAAAGTGATTTTGATTATCAATTAACGCGTAAATATTTTATGAGATTTTTCCGCTATTCAAAGTACTTAGATATGTACATCTTTCCTCGTAATCGAAATCGCTCTGAGCATTGTTATTTGCATAGAGACTAGCAGCTTCATGCTAACCTGTAAAATCACATGTTCATTTCAGTTTGTTAGCCCGTGCATTCTGTTGAATTATAATTTTTTATAAATTCCAATATTAATTTTACGCCCAACAAAGTATAAAGATATTCAAACACTGAATTCGGTAACAAATAACTCAAAATTCGGATCAAATAAACAAAGATTTTAACAACTTCTTCGTTCGCGTCTGTATTTAAAGATAATCATTTACATTGGCGACAGAGTAATATAAATTCTTCGTCAGCAAACAAATGTTTTTAGATTTAATCACATTAATAAGACGGTTGATTAAAATATTAGAATTATATTTGAAATGAGTACTTTCAGTGACAGATTTTTATATGAAAAGAATTATGAAGACAGTTGAATGAGAAATATCTAAGCACATCAAAATTTAGCCATTGAAGCTTAAAATTGCTAAAATTTATTATAGTCAAAATATAGAGTTATAAATCGTTCAATAAATATCCCTCGCTTGTAACATGAAAACTCTAAAGTAGAAATAATATTCAAAACATAAGTAAGAAAAACATAAAGAGACCTAATTGACGTATGTATATATCGACCGTTATAACGCGATAAATCCTGGAGTAATACTCAAGTACTTGTGGGAGAATAACAAACAAATTCAATTTTTAAAAGATGGCAACAAGTGCATCGATTAATTTTTTGAATACACCTTGTAACTATCAAAATCCATTTTATGGAGCGTATAAACTGTAAATTTACGTTGTTATAAATAATTTGTTCGTTGAATATTCTAAATTTTCATTATACGAGACCAAAGTAAAGGAACAAAACGTCCGATATTTTTTAATGCATGAGGCGAAAAACGGAGACCAATTAAAATGTGTACAGCATAATACTGAAAATTCCGAGCAGTAATTCTCGTGTATATATATGGGTCAAACAAATAAAAACTTTGAGAGAGAACGCCAGCAGTAAGGAAAATGAACGCCAAACGCAAATACACACAGCCCGACACTGGAAATCCACATTAAATGACATCAATAATCCAGAAATATTACATTATTAACAGAGGGGGCGAAACGGATTATGAGAGAGCCGAATAACCGAGTCGTTGCGGAAAAATCTCTAAAAATTAATGAAAGAATTTTGATATATTGATATTTCTGGTGTACGCCTGCAGCGAACATTACTTTTAATTAAATATGATTTTTCAGGAGGACCCACGATTTCGCTAATCTAATAAAGGAATACATTATGCAAATAAGGGCGGAAAATAAATTTTAAAATACATAACGCTATAATAAAACCGAAGAAAATTTTATGTACTTAATTTGAATGTTCGAGGTTTGCGTAATATTGGTTTCTTTCTTCTGCAAGGAAACGAAATGTAAAAAAGCGATGAATATTAATACAGAAATCTTTTAATGGCGAAAATTCGATGTTATTTTTATGTGGTTTTATTTTAACTTATTATTCTTAGGAAAAAGAAAAACTCATAATTTGTACAAAAAAGAGAAATTACGCTTACGCAAATTACAAGATTATAAAAGAATTCCGTAAAAATGACGTATAAATTATGATATTATGATCAAATTATTTTAGCTCTAATAAAGATGAAAGATTTCTAACATTTATGCCTTAAATGTTTATGGCTAGTCTCCTCACGTACCGGTGAAAATTTTAAATCAAATATATATTGATGACATCTATAAATAAGTATATACTACCGTGGGCAAAAAATAGTAAGACTTTGTTCATAATTTTAAAATTCTTAATTTATTCTTCCAAATCTATTTCGTCTCCCTCAAAGTAATCCCTCCTGGCCCCAATACACTTGTGCCAACGTTTCTTCCAATTCTTGAAACAGTTGTTAAAGTCAATTTCAGGAATAGCCTTCAATGCGCGTAGCGATTCACATTTAATGTCTTCAATTGACTCAAAAAGGTTTTCCCGGAGCGGTCGTTTGAGTTTGCTGAATAGCCAGAAGTCACATGGATCTAAATCAGGCGAATACGGTGGTTGCGGCACGATATTGGTTGAAAATTTGGCGAAAAACTCACGAAGAATTAATGCAGTATGCGACGGTGCATTATCGTGGTGCGAAAAGCAAGAGTTGTTGGCGCATAATTCTGGCCTCTTTTTACGAATAGCATTGCGCAAACGACGCATAACACTCAAATAGTATTATTTGTTGACAGTTTGACCGGTTGGAAGGAATTCGGAGTGCACCACACCTCGATAATCGAAGAAAACTGTCAATATAACCTTGATTTTTGACTTGCTTTGACGTAGTTTTTTGGGTTTCGGCTTACCTTTGATACGATATTCGGCCGATTGATCGTCTGTTTCCGGGTCGTAAGCGTAGATCCAAGTCTCATCTCCAGTTATGCTGCCTTTCATTTTGTCTTGATAGTCGGAAAGCATTGTTTCACAGACGTCAACGCGACGCTGTTTTTCGAAAAAATTGAGTGATTTTGGAACAAATCGTGCTTTCACTTTTCTTAGGCCCAAATGATCTTTCAAAATGATTTTTCACTGATCCTTCCGATATTCCAACGATGTTAGTAAGGTCTCTGACTATTAATCGTCGATTCTCAAGCACCAATTCCTTGATTCTATTGACGTGTTGATCATCAGTTGATGTTGATAGCCGTCCTGGACGTGGTTCGTCATCAACGCGTTCTCGACCCTCTTTGAATAATTTGTACCAATCAAAAACACTTGCTCGCTACAAACAATTATCACCGAAGGCCTTTTGCAATATTCTGAACGTTTCGGCACCAGAAATTTGATTCCGTACACAAAATTTTATGGAACTTCTTTGTTGAATAATTTCACGCATTGTAAAAATCGCCGAATGCACTTTTTGTACTTCAGAAAGACAAGCGTATACTAAGCACTAATGATTATTTTGATGTGACATTTGGCACAGATGTCACTGACAGTCATACCAACCTAGAAAAAAAATATTTCGACGAATGGGTTTTCGCGCGAAATTTAAATTAAAAAGTCTTACTATTTTTTGCCCACAGTAGTATGTATGTCAAAAATTTAAATGAGTTTTTTTTACCGCCTGACATATATAATAATAATAATAATAAAACATATGCAGATAATGTCACAAAACAACAGAAACAATTGAACATATCACAGTTACGTATACGAATTTAGCACAACTAGAATACATAACGTGATATGGTAATAACAGAGAGATAAACCGTTTTAAAAAATTTGGAAGTTAGGTTATAGTGAAGGAGAAGCGTTCTCATGGATCATACAGTTACATACAATAGACAAGATATTACTTTAACCCATAAAAATATTAAAAACATATACGTAATTGACATTCCTATATCAAACACCCATAACTTGCAAAAACACGGAGAAACGTAATAAATATATCCCTCTAGAAGAAGAGGTACAGCAATTATGGTATCAGAAGCACGTCAAAATAATAACGATTATATTTTCTCTCACTGGAATAATTCTTAAACAATTTCATGAAAGTCTTAAATAACTTAGTCTTAATCCTGATAAATATTCTATTACAAAAACCATTATTTTACGAATTTGGACAATTGTCGGAATATTTCTAAATATACAATAGGCGCGAGCTTAATTTCATTTGCATTTAAATACAATGATGTTCATAATCATAATAATAATACTCCTAAGATATAAAGCATCACAAAGCTTATATTAATTTATCGTTTTGTTATGTATAGTAGCACTTCTGTATCAGCTGCGTATAGTCCGAGCTCAAACTCATAGATATGTGAGTTGAGTGAAAAGTTTCCCGCCCTTGGGCTGACGAAGTGAGTGATGTCTACCCTAGAGTAATTAACAACAATTATAAAAACTCAACCTATTACTAAAGTATTACGTAATCTCATACAACTACCACTTTTCTTCACTAAAGGCTTGACCTGGTTAAAACCAAAGACAAATGAAATTAAAAGTTCTGAAAATTATCATCCTGTTAAATGTCTCTCTACCATATATATATATATATATATATATATATATATATATATATTTAATAGTCGTCTAGGATTAATTTTTGCATATGATGTAAACCTATGCTGTAGGAGAATGTTTCAACGACATGATTTTATTGTTAGTAATGAAACTAAATTAAACAACGACAAATACTCTATTCTAATTTGCAGACGAAAATTGAAACCTATTGTTTCCTCGTTAATCTCCGAGTAGAATTTTGTCAGGAAGTTATTCACACACATCTACTTTGGATTTAGGCTTCTCTTACTAAAATCTAACTTTGGTTTGGCTCTGAATATTTAAATTAAATGAGCTAAACTATTTTGCTAAGAATGTAACAACTTAACTAAAGATAATGTAACGAATATATAATGAGGTTTAAAGGAATTTGACACTTTATAAAAAGTAGCTTTAATTTTTTTTTATATGGCGTTTCTTACGTACAGCAACTTTTTAAGCTGTGATAAGATAGTTTATAGATATGAAAACTTTTTAGTTTTTATTTGTTTGTGGAACACAAAATAATCCAAAGTCTAAAAGATAAACTTGTAAATTGGTACATCTATTCAGAAAACATTGAAGTAATTTGAAATTCACGATATTCGCGGGATTTATCATCTTCTATATATTCTCAACATTTTAGAAGCCGAAGTCAATATTTCCATTACACATTTAGACCTTTATCTGTAAACATGGTAGGCAGCTTCTATTTTGTACTGTTGTATCTCGCAAATCGGTTAGGTCGATCGTATTACAGTGTTACAAATGATATAATTGGATTTGAATTATGCAGTCTTTCAGGGCAATCGGAACGTTCGCCTTCAGTTCCGCTCGCTTCAATTAATTACAGTGTCTTTTCTTTGTTTAAGCTGTGCGGCCGCGTGTTCCATATCTCTCGCACAAAATATTATTACTGCGTTGTTTGTAATCACGTCAACATCAAAAAGACACTAATTATAACTTGAAGCTATCGCCTGCGAGAGGAAATAATTACGGGAGATCTTTTTATGAAGTCCGTATTTGTACAAAATCTTTTTCAAAGATCTCTTTCTTTCTATTTTCTCTACTTTTTTTTTTTTGATATACTTCGTTTGATATTTCTTAATTATTTTTTATGTTTTGTAACTCAATAAGAATTATGTAGTCAAATTCGAAGTTGAAAAATTTGTAAAAATATGCAAGAGAAAATATTTTTAAATAAATTACGAATGTTGCCTTTGTACGGATGTCTCGCCAGTGGCATTAGGTTACTTTCATCAATGTAATAATAGTAATGAAAATGATGTTAATTTATTTTATATAGGATTTTTGAATATTATAAATTTAAATAAATTCTTTTATACTTTTAAAGCTTTTGATACTAGTTTAAAAAGTTATGTCTTTACGGTATTTTTCATTGTATTTTCTGTTTACTTTCATCTTCATTGTTATCTCTTTCTTTAACTCGTCTATTATATTTATAAATAAAATAATACAAATGACGAGGGCAAAAGTCGGTTTGGCGAATTTTTGAATTGGAAGACGACCTCCAACAAATGTGGAAATGTAGTGAGAGAGATTGTGTTCATAATTTCTTGTGTTTATAATATTGTTTATTATGACGAGTTTGCTATTTATTTGGAAGTTTTCCCGAGATCATTTTTAATTGATTGTTAACTATTTTGCTCTACGAATCTCTCTATTCTCTAAATCTTCCAAGTTCTAAATAAATTCTAGAACCCTTTAAGTTGAAATATCATCTAAATGATTTATTTTGCAGGTAGAATCTTTAAATAGTATTTTCATGATATATTTAACACCATGAGGTTTCTCTAGATTAATCGTTCTAATTTAAAAGTAAGAGTTTCTTTTATTGTATGTCATATAAGTGAAATTGCGCAAATGATGCAAATGTCAAATTAGTAATAGATTCTTCTTTAGAATTGAGATCTTTCATTAAATACAGCTCAAAGCTCTATATGGGGCAAATAAATATTAAACTGTATTTAGACAACTAACTAAATTTAATAAAAATAAATTAAACTAGGTCGACTAAAAGATGCTTACTTTATGGATCATATTGACAACAACTTTCATGCCAACTCTTAATATCTGCATTAACATATAGTAAATATTCTGTAAATAAACTAAATAATTCGCTAAACATTTAATTTGTGTTGAAGATGCATTTTAAACAATTTTGAATTCTTTAAAGTTATGCTACCATTTGTAAATTAAGAACAATTTTCATTCTTTATTATAACACGACTGAATTAAACTTTCTTTAAAACCAGAATTAAATAGTTATATTGTTTGCTAATTGTACTTTTTAACGCAGTTAGCTCAGGCAGTTTCATATACTTTATACTTTTATTCATTCTTTGCTTTATCCTCTAACTGGCCCAAAATAATCTTCTACAAGGGTACTGGGAAGGTTTTGCAATATGACGCAACAATGAATCGTAGGGAGCTGCTTGTTGCTGCATGTTGAAACACGGTCATACGTGCATAGTAGCCGCCGCGCCATGTCGATTGGCTCAGTTATTTATTAGCAGTGAGAGTGTAAAGTGCTTGCGATGGCGTCGTGGTCACACAATGAGATAAGGGCAGTTTTGCGTTATAATTTCGTGCGTGGTTTAAACATAGACCAGTGCTTCGAAGAAATGACTCTACCACTAGGTCACTAGGTGATGTTTGTTCACATCGCACAACGATATTCAGGTGGTATAGAGAATTCCAAAGGGGAAATTTAACTGTGGAGGATGCTGAGAGGCTGGGAAGGCCACGAACGTCAGTTACGGAGGAAAACGTCACTATTGTGAGGAAAATGCTTGACGAGGACAGGCGAGTGGCCTACCAACATATAAAGGGTACTTCAGACCTAAATGCACCAGCAATTCTTTCGATTCTGCATGAACATTTACACGTGAAGAAACTTTATTCTCTCTGGATGCCGCATCGACTGACTGAAGAGCAGATGACACGACGTGTGACTTGGTGCCGGGAGATGCTAAAAAAGTTTAATAAAGGACAATCTCGGTATGTGAACAACATCGTAACAGGTGACGAAACTTAGCTGTACTATTACGATGTGTTGACCAAAGCTCAAAACAAAGTTTGGGTCGTTGATGAAGAGGAAACACACGTAGTGGTCAAAAAATCCCGATTTGTAAAGAAGAAAATGATAGCTGTATTTTTGAAATCGAGTAGAATTGTGGAACACACAGAAGACAGTCACAGCTAAGTGGTATACTGAACAGTGCCTGCCTAAAGTCATTGGATCTATGAAGAACCTGCGGCCAAAGTCAAGAATGGACACCTGGTTCCTCCATCACTAATGCTCCAGCTCACCGCGCCAAATCCTGCACCGTATATTTGACCACGACAGGATTGAAACTTCTCGAGTATCCTCCCTACAGTCCAGATCTTGCTCCCTGCGACTTTGCACTGTTCCCGCATGTGAAAATGAAGCTAAAAGGGAGGCGGTTTTCTAGTGATGAGGATCGTCTGCGGGCTTGAGACAACGAGTGTGCTTTACTCTTGGCAGAACCGGTTTAAAGACTGGTTCCGGAGCATGGAGAGGTGTATTGAGTGCAGAGGAAATTACTTTGAAAAAATTAAATAAACAAAGCTGTATTGCAAAACTTTCCTAGTATCCTTTGTATGTACATATAAGACAGAATTTGTTAAGTCTGGTATCTATACCTCATTGGTAATATTTATGACGCTCGAAATCTTTTGTTTAGTTAGACATATTTAGTTAGATATATATGTATATATATGTATATATATGTGTGTAGAGAGAACTTTTTTATATAAAATTCATTCATTCACTTAAGCTGGGAGTCGTATATATAAAAATATTTAAAAATTACTTTTATGATAATTTTCCTTTTATTTTTTGTAAAATTTGTCATTCGTCAGCGATGTCGCGTCAGCGCGTTGATGAATGAAAATCAAAATTACTGAGGTAGGTATGGTATGGAGCCGAATTAAAAAATAAACTTTGACAAATGATTTCCCTCTTGGTTCTATCTCTGTCTCGCTTTTTTTCCACTTTGTATAGCGTGTGTTGCGTTGAAGCCGTCCCGAGAGGAGAACAATTTGTCGCGTTATTTTGCACCTGCGCATATTTAAGTATTGATCAGCTGGTTTTGAATGTGTTGTCGAAATTTTATACATTTTCTTTCTAGATCGCGTTTTGTCCCTGCAAAAAAAAACTGATTTTACCTTATAAAAACGGAAATGTGTACGGCTGCGAAATATATTTTGATGAATGAATATAAGTTTGAAATGCGTTACATTTTATTTTAGAAAAGATTTCCGTTTCGCGTCTTATTTTCGTATTGGGAAAATGTGTTAGAATTCGATGAAATAAACGCTTGTTACTTTGTATTCTCAATCAAGTTACGAATACAAAAGTTTGGTATTTTAGGGAAAAGCTGCTTTAAGGATTACTTGACAGAATTTTTACAGCTGCTTTTCAATATAAATTGGAACAATATAAGAGGAAAAGAAATACAAATATAGTTTATTACATTTGCTTTGGGAAAAGTACATCAAAATTAGTTAAGAATTCCAATATGTTTATTTCATCTGAATATAGAAAAATGTAAATACAAAATAGGATGCTAAATAAGAAATTATATTACCTGTTCACAAAAATCTGAAAAAAAATTTGAGAGCGATAATCGAATAGCTGATTTTTTGTAAATTGTAATTTGATACTGAAAAAGTATGAAAAATCGAAAAATATTGTAATACAAGAATAAAAGAAGCTGTATATAATGAGCCTAAAGAAGTTTAAAATACCAACCAAAAAGTAACAACAGCGGAGCCAAAGTAAATGAATGAGTGACATAAGGATATTGTCTCTCTCCTGAGCAAGTTTTAAATTGGAAAGCATCTTGTGAAAGTCTTGGGCAAATAATAAGTAAGTAAAAGGATCTTCAAAAGCAACCAAAGTTATGGCTTATGGCATAAACAAAGCAGTATTGAAAGGCAAGTAAGTAAACGAAGATTAAAATATATACAAGACCTTAACAAAGTTACTACAGCAGAAGAATTATAAATAAAAAACAACTGGAAATGTTAGAAAGTACTGAGAATAATTCTTCTGTAAAATATAACGAAAAAGGAAGGAGAAGGGTAAAAAGAATTAGTGAAATGAGAAGGAATAGAGACAGAAACTATAATGAGGTATAGAAAAGCAATGCAACTGAAATGGGTGAGATGTACTACAACAGAAATTGTGAAATTGCCGTAGGTTGCAGTGTTTTATTTATCACACCATAACTGAATGCTGATTTCACTGCGATTGTACACAGCCAGTGCACCATTAATGGTTTTAATCCATATTTTGCTATACAAGCACCTAGTTACCATAAAAGTAGTTATCATCTACAATGATATTTTGTCAACATGTTGGTTTCCAGGTAAATTTCGAGCTTAAAATTACCTCGCGATATTCCAACTTCTCTGAGACTGTTAACTCTGTTACTTGGAGTCTTAAGAGAGGAAATGTAGTCGTCTTAAGTGTACTTATATTCAAATTCGTGTGCCCATGATCCTGCCAAGTTCAATAACATTCTAATCTTGACTACGGCGTTAAATTTTACTTGGGTCGTGACGACTAAGTTATTTGCATATTCCAGAGTATGACACCTTTCACTATTTAGGGACATTATCAGTCCGTCCACGACAAATCCTACAATAAGGAGCCATCATTTCCCTTCCCTGAGCACAGTTTCTCGAAATTCGGATAGTACCAGGCTATCTAGCAAGTGAGATCTAAGCTACTCAGCTTCCCAGCATGGAATTTATTCATACGGAACATGTTCAATTAGCTCCTTAGTTTTGAAGTGTTACATTGTATTGTCAAATCAAGTGAAAGCATATCTAAAAGAAGACGGTGAAATGAAGTGATGCAAAACCTGAATGAGACTAACCGGAAGGAATTGAAAATAATCATGCATGTTGTAAGAATATATCAAAATTGTAAATAAAATAAGGAAAAGGGTAACACACCTCACTAAATGAGTGTAAATAAGCGTTTGAAACGCTAACAATTTAATTTACATCAAAAACCTTAGGCAGCCACTGTGTGGAGAAACAATTATTATATGTAATAACTAGTAAATAAAATAAGTGAACTTTTTATTAATATTTTACCAATTTTAATTGTGTTTACCATTCTTTTAATCAAGCTGAAACGAAGAAAAGAAGATATTTAAAATAATTTACCTCAATTACATTACTAATTAATTAATTTGTTAATTAATCTTTTGTTAGAGTTGATTTGACCTCACCTCATTTTTCATGAATCAATAATTAAATTTTCGAATTTAATCTTACTCAAAACATCTCCTACTTCTCTCGTTATTCAAACTATATGACATATACATATTTATGTATATACATAAATTCCATCTTTTATAGTAAAATCCGATATAATCTTATCTTTCGTAACACTCTGCCTACGAGCACTTATCCCACTGTTATCATTTCATACACTTACTCTCATTTACGCACATCGATATAGTACCGTACAAGCTTAATAATTAGGGAATTGAGTTCTCATTACTTGAATAAAAGTGCGTCGCTCGAACCTAGCTTATTAAATCACAGATGCAGATGGGGTACTGGAATTGCTTTCCTTTGTCAGATACATTTTCATTTAGCTTAATCGGATAGCAGCCCTGATTTACCCATTCAATCCATTCTTATCGGAAAAGACTAATCTACACATCTTTTATGAATGTTATTTTTTGGCTCCCTTGACGTAACAGCTTTGTAGGCTCAAGGGCCGATTAAAAAAAACGCCCGTCACAAAACTCTTTCTTTTTAAGATTAGTCGAGGTCTATTGTAAATGCATATCATCAATTTACTTTGGAAGTTTATAATGTGTTATAATACAATAAAGAAGGTTATCATTAACATATTTCAATGGATGTTGTAATAACTTTTCTTTATGACATTACAAAGAGATACTTTATTAATGAGATTAAAGAAAAAGGAAGGTTTTGTAATTGAATGCAGAAAAAGAATTGCTCTTTTAATCACACTCGTGTACACCCATGTAGAATATTTTCCAAGGAACAGGAGAAGTAATAAAAATTCTTTTGTTGAGTGAAATTAATTCAGCGGGACGGTTATTTTGGCAAATATGAAACTCGTTCTTGCTGGTGAATAGCCTAGTACATATAGAATTTTACAAAGAAGTTGTGAATACTATAGTTATATACTGATCAAAATCTTTTATGGATTTGAAAGTCATAAATTTTTTTTCATCAAATCAACAAAAGTTTGCGGTATACATGAGCTAGTGATATCGCTCATAGATCAAGTTAGCTTGTTTAGATAAATGGCTGGCTACGAAACATTTCTGTAAATAATAAAAAAAAAACGTAATCATGTAATAATAATACAAATAATAGTAAATAATGGTAGAATAATAATAATAAATAATAATAATAAATAATAATAATAAATAATAATAGAAATCAGCTGAAATAAAGGTTCAAACCAAGCTCCTCTATTTTCAATAGGTGGCGCGACTCTGCTTCATGTTATTGAATCTATTCCTTTAATTTAGTGGTAAAATTACCTTACAGTTATTACAGGAGCCTTGTTATGTTCTTTTCTGCATGAAGACGATTTGTAAATATCCTGTGTTTGAGTGTGAATAAATGAATCCAAGATTGTCCCATCCGGACGTCCTAGTATGCGATTATCAAGGAATTCATGAGATATTTCCTTACAATATTGGAATATTTTTCATAGACTTATCGTCGTGTAACTGATTTGAAAATTGTATTAATAAAGAATATGGGACCAATAATCTCTTTACTGGAAACAGTAAAACTTTTTTGGGAATACAGACATGTTTCAAAAAATTCATACGAAGACCTGATGCGAATTAGTGTTTGCCATTTGTTGATATATCCTCATAAATAACATTGTCTTTCATTAAAGAAGAAAGATTTGCTAAGAACGTCATCATTATTCTTCTGACGTAAAAATCATTGATGGTAATTGAGTAAAGCTTGATGATCAGTAGGTAAAGCTCCCGCACGCAAGGAAACTTATATGGAAATTTGGAATTAACTGACGTGTCTTATATCAAAATTGTCTTTATTGTAAAAGCTTTCGCTTGCAGTAGGTTGTTTCTCTATACCTGCGTGAGCTGTTCCTTTTGTTGGTCTGCGAGCACCTGGTTTTCAAACTAAGATCCTGCTTCATAGAATTTCTCAACAGATTGCTGAATCATTAGCTGCAAAATATTAAAAGTTTCTGCAAGTAGAGTTTGAAGCTGGTTTTAAATTTTAATCTTGTTTCTTGTTACAGCCAAATCACCATTAGATAATTTTAATATATTTACAAAAATCATATCTGATTAGGCAGTATTGTGAACAATTTTTAGTTATAACTGGTGACTTCAACATAAAGCTTATTAGACACATATGTTAATGACATTTCTTTGTGTAATGCTTTTCAATTTTATGGTTTGCGTTACATTAATGCAAAACTTATCTAAACTAATATTTATAATGGGTGTTTTTTAAGCTGCGTGAGAACTATCCATATCGATAACTACGGTTTCACAGTTGATAATGTCAAACTGTGTTGACATTTTTTTTTCAGTAAGGTTTGGCAAGTAATCATGAATCGTTTAACGCCAGAACAACGCTTCCAAATAGTGGAAATTTACTTTGAAAAATAAATCTTTTCGCGAAGTTCATAGAGCACTTCGTGCAGTTATTGATCGTTTTCGCGCTAATTTTACTCTTTTCGATTCAAAACCATCAACAAAACAAAGAAAGGTGCGTACCGGAGAGAATTTTGCTGCTGTAGCGCGAAGTATTGAAGAAGACGCCGAAATGTCGATTCGTCGTCGTTCTCAACTTGTTGGCCTTTGTCCTTCGACTACGTGGAAAATTTTACTTAAGGATCTTGGCTTACGTGCCTATAAAATACAGCCCGTGCAAGAATTGAAGCCAAACGACCATCGTTTGCGTCGCATTTTTACTGATTGGGCTCATTTGAAACTGGCCGAAGATGAGCATTTTTATCAAAGAATTGTGTTTAGTGATGAAGCTCAATTCTGTTTAAATGGCTGCGTCAATATGCAAAATTGCCATTAACGAATCACCATTACATCCATTAAAATTGACTGTTGGCTGCGGTTTACACGCTTGTGGCATCATCGGTCCTTATTTCTTTCGAAATGAGGAAGGAGCTGCTGTTACGGTGAATGGCGAGCGCTTTTGAGCTATGTTGATTGAATTTTTGTTTCCAAAAATTAATCAGCTAGACATCGACGACATTTAGTTCCAACAAGACGGCGCAACTTGCATTACAGCGCGCTTAACAATCGATTTATTGCAAAATCAGTTTGGTGAGAACTTTATTTACAGAAGTGGTCCTGTTCACTGGCCCCCTCGTTTGTGCGATATAACGCCTCTGAATTACTTTTTATGGCGCTATGTTATTGGTTTATGCCGACAAACCAGCAACTCTTGAAGCATTGGAAGCCAATATTCAAGCCACCATTGAATGGACCATGTAACTCGTAGCCGCGACGGACATATGCCGGAAATCGTATTTAAGAAATAAATGCCATGTAATTAGCTACCAGATTATAATAAAAAAAATTTCATTCCAACAATATTTTTGTCCTGTATTGTCATTTAAAGTTCTCAAGCTCTTAAGAAATCACCCGCTATAAGTTAAATTTAATTAAATTTACTAAATAAGGTCATTCCGAGCTTTTTTTATGTATATTTTTAAACATATATTTCATGCAAATTATACTTTGATTATTGGATTGAGATTATGTAAATTTCGTAGCACTTTACACAAGTATGACTTATCGTTTATTAAGGACTCATATTTCTGTTTAGATACATATAAAACAAATATGTTCTTTCAAATTATAACTAATACCATTAAAATATATTTCCAACCAAAGCTAGGTTACAGTTAATGTTTAAGGGTAAATAATGTTGGAGAAAAGAAATAAGAGTGAAAGCAATTCTACGATACCGAAACTTTATGAGTTTGTGAGAACGAAGAAAATGAAATTTTAAACAATCTTAAAATAAAAACGTAAAACGTCATAGTCAGAATCTGAAGGGTTGCTTTCCGGGTTATCAGTATAAAGGGCTTACATGAGACGTTTCATCATTAAAGTTTACTTTGCACGTGTTAGTAAGATCACAGTTCCCCGAGAAAAACTCGGGCAAACATTGACCGTCCCATTATTAATTTATATTTGGGTAATCGTTGTAGGAAACTCTGGCAAAAACACCGGTCATCTAAGTACCGGACCGGGTCCACAAGTTTATATTAAGAGAGCACCTAACTCAAGAAGGGTTGACCGTATACCCGCAAATACAACTTGTCTGAAGGGGTTGCTGAAAGTTAGAAGTTAAGTAAATTGTGAAATTACGGCGGAACACCGAAACAGGACTGATGAATTATTAGCACTGTGTATACAGTGAAGGAGAACTGGGGATTTTCTTGAAATGAGTTAACTTAATTAACCTTTATTCGCAACCCACTTCTCTTGTTTATTGGATTAAGTTTACGAATGAAGATTCATTTAAAATGAAAAAGTCAAAGTTGACGACATACTTTTCATATTTATAATATTATTATCTGTACTTACACAAATTTTACTTATTTTTCAGTATGGGAACTAGTAAATTACGTTTGATTGCATTTCAACTCAGTCATTATTATCGATCTTTTCATCAACTGACTCTTATTATTGGTTTTTCTTCATAAACAAATATACTTTTACGTTGATATATATTTGTTTATGAACGTAAAAATTAACTACATCAACTTAATATGGCAATATGAGAGTTAAGATTTATATTGAAAGGGAAATATACTAGAACAAGTAGCGGGATAGGATTACTTTTGGATAGGAATGGCAAATGATAGAGAAGGGGATGGAAAAGTGGTTAATACAACAACAAAATCAGATATATTATATTTCACTAGCGAATATTATGCTGGGGAAATAGAGAAAATAACAGAAAAGTAAAACTACAGGTAAATATGTGTATATAAATAAAGTAATAATACTAACGATAGCGTTTGCAAGTGAAATATGGTCTAGACAAGGCATTAACAGTAAAATTACATCGGCGGAAATGAAAATATTGAGAAGAATAGCAGGGGGAACTAAAATAAACAGAACAAGAAACGTAAAAATAAGAGGCTCTCTAGAAATAGAATCATTGGTAAATATAATCAAAAGAAAACCATTAAGTTAGTATGGTTACGACATAAAAATCAATGAGAACAGGCTACACTAAGTGGTAATAGAAGCAAGTAAATTGGGAAAAAAGGAGAAGAGTAGACCGAAAAAGACATGATAATCTTCTTTCAGCTTTGGGTGTATTGCTGTAATTTTTATCGACGTCTACGTCGATTGAACTACAAACGACACCGGCCGTGAAAATCTACGTAACTTTAAATAATTGATATAAGAAAATCGTCGACATAAAACGCCAAATGAAATGAAATAAATGGCCCGGGACCGAAACCTATAGAATAAATGGATAAATAGGCAGTTATAAAAAATTCTTTGATATTCTGTGAAGGGAAAAAAGAAACAAATGAAGAAGAAAACGGAGAAGAAGGAGAAAAAGAAGAAGAATAGAAAGACTAAGAAGAAGAGAGAGAGTTATAGTTATAAGTGCTGAAAATGTATCTCGATTCACTTTCGTGAACAATGTGATCCTACTATGAAAGTATAAACTGTTTCATTTTAGTGTAGGAAAAATACAGAAGTTTTCTTACAATAATTCTTACAGAAAATAAGAGATTAATGTATATGATTTCCACCAAACAAATATCTAAAAACCTTTGGCATACTAAAGGCATCGACAAGATTAGTATGTATGAGGAATCATTCCTAATTTTTCCTCGACAGCAATTCGTAATATTTGAAGTGTTCTTGCATTACTAATTAAGGAATTGGTTGGCTACTCCATTCTTTCTATATCAACTTTACCAATCCAATTCTTCATGATGTTTGCTCGATGGGGACGATATCATGCATAAAAATAGATTCTTCTTGTTCTTTCGCATGCAGATGCGAAAGAACAATTACAGAGTTTCAGACTAATATCTCTGAGACATGAGTGCTCCATTTTGTATGAAACAAAGTTCGCTGTGCCTTTCAGTACTTATCTTGGTCATATAATGTCTACTTCTTTTCTTCTCTTTTTAAGAATTGTAAATTCTTGTACTTTGTCATACTGAGGTATTCTGCTCATTGTCAGTAATTGGATACAATAAATATGTTGACATTACTTGATCCCAAGATATTCCTTACGTTCAAATTTAGCACCTTTTCAAGTAAGTTACTTCAAATAATTTATCCTCTAAAAATTAGATTATTTTGTAATACTCCTCTGGTAGCAATAGTGCATTCGGCTAATGCGAAATGACTCCATTATAGTTTCTAGTAATGAACCAAGAATGCTTACAAAATGTTTAAGGAATGTTAAAGTAAAATATTTTCTCAAGAACTAATGCAATGAGTCAAATGGAAAAGTATTTTGAGTAAACATAGTAAACATAGCATTTTGTTATTCCAACATATTTATATCTTGTATAAAAGCAGTTTGGTGCTTAAAATGAGATTATAATTTGTTACTACTAAATCTTCTTTACTTTAAGGAAGAAAGTGAACTTTTAAAACAAAAATAATAATTGAACATATTAGTGAGAGAACTGTGCGCGCACTTTTTAGGTGGAAGTGAAAAGTATTTATGTCGCTTTAACTGTCATTCAACAGCACATGTTTGACCAACTAAACAGCAACGTGTGCATATAAACGCGGCTAATTACCAAATAAAGCGCAGTTAATCAAAATTACTTCCAATTGTGGACACGCTGGAAATGTCGACAAGATATACAATATACATATATATATATATATATATATATATACATAGTAGTCAGAGAAAACTATACGACCATCTTTCAGATAGACATAAAAGCATTTATATATTGGGTTGGCAACTAAGTACTTTCGGTTTTGTAGTATAAAATAAAACACTTTTTTTTAAACAAAGAATATTTTTCAATCAATTATATATTTTCCATTTTGCTCAATGACCTTTTGCCATCTTTCTTTCAGTTGCATGATTACGCGCTCATAAAATTTCTGGTCCTTATCAGCAAAAAACTGAACCAGGTGCGAGTGAAGGTCATCGTCATTTGTGAAAGTTTTACCATTCAAAGAATTCTGCAAACTTCGAAATAAATGGTAATCAGATGGTGCTAGATCAGGGCTGTATGGGGGATGTGGCATCACTTCCCAGCCAAGCTCCAATAGTTTCCCACGAGTTGCCAAAGATGTGTGAGGCCTTGCATTATCTTGGTGGAAAACCACACCTTTCCGATTTGACAATTCTGGCCGTTTTTCTTTGACTGCTTCATCCACTTTTATTAATTGTTGACAGTAAACATCAGAATTGATCGTTTGGTTCCTTGGAAGCAGCTCAAAAAACACAACACCTTTGTAATCCCACCAAACTGACAGCATGATCTTTTTTGGATTCAATTCAGCTTTCGATGTGGTTTGAGCTGGTTTATCGTGTTTGCTCCATGATCGTTTTCGAACTATGTTACTGTACGGGACCCATTTTTCATCACCAATGATGATTCTTTTTAAGAAAGGGTCGGTTTCATTTCGTCTAAGGTACATATCGCAAAAGTTGATTCTTTGTGTTAAATGATTTTCTTTCAATTCGTGAGGTACCCAAATATCAAGCTTCTTAACTAGCCCAAGACATTTGAAATGTTTTTCAATTGTTGTGTACGATACATGTAGCCTCTCCGCAACCTCTCGAACAGTTATATGACGATCCTCTTCAATTATGACTTTGATTTGGTCATCATCAACTTCAGTAGGCCGACCAAAACGTTGCTCATCTTTGAGGGAAAAATCTCCAGAACGGAATTTCTTATACCAATTCTGACACAAACGCTCTGTTAAGCAATAGCACCATAAACTTCACATATCTTTTTGTGAGTCGCAGCAGCTTTCTTTCCTTTACGGAAATAAAATAGTAAAATATGTCGAAAATGTTCGTTTCTGCACTCCATTTAAAATTAACCCACAACTAATAGCTTTAATAAAAATCACGCACTACTTGCTTCTGAAGTTACGTCAATGTGACTAGTATCACGCGACAAACGGTAAAGTACAGCACTAACATACGTTATACAAAAAATAAAGCAACGCTCTCTATCAGTAAAAACCGAAAGTACTTACTTGCCAACCCAATATAATCATATACGTAATTGTTTTCCTTTTTTTCCAAAGCACATGTGCGAACGTAAATGCGTAAATAGTAGTTTATTTCAGAATTCTCAACCATAATATGATATTGAATGTATTATTCTTCATCATTGCTGAGAGAAAAGCATTTGTTATTTGAAATTCCCATAATAATTTGACAATCTTTAAGTGTTTCCTCTGTGCATCACTTCATGCTTATTTAACTAGCTATTGGTTAATTTGACCTATGAAAAAACTTCATTCAATAGTTTATTGAAGTACAAAATTCCTTTTTCTCCATGAACCAAATATTTTCTAAGTTTATCTTTCATTATTTTAAATACGTGAATGAAACTTTATGTGCTTATGGAAATAAACGAAAATAATGACACAAATATTTGGCATGACATGTGACATATGTTTCTTATGAACTAAAGTTGAATCATCCTATATATGTAATCGAAAAACAAATATGAACATACGTATTTAAAGTTGTACTTTTAAACTTTATATTTTGGAAACTAGAACACTTAAAAGCTGTTGAAATTCTTTTAAGACCCTTCCCTCGTTTTTCATTTGTTCTTTTTTCTGCAAAGGGAGAAGTTTCTGAACATAATATATTTCTAATGTCAGCATTACGTTTTCCGTATCGTGCAAATAAACTAACACGAAAATATTTGCCGTACGCCGCCCGAAACAACTGTAAAATAAATTAGCGAAGTGAAAGATTTAAAAGACGGACACATTTGAATCGCCGAGATTTCGTTACGGAAGAAGAAGAAGAAAAAGTTCCGGATCGATAAGGCTTACTGCTAAGACGTGAGACAATATTTGAGTTTTCCGGCTTTCTCTATCTCCTTTCGCTACAGCACTTGGCAGTCGACGTTTCCTTTAAGACCGTTCCTACCAATTCTATCTTTACCGTTTCGAAAATTCGGTCCTTGATTGTATTCAGTATTTTTTTTTCTCTTTTGCTTGTTTTGTTACAGTGCAGTCTTCGTGCCAGCGGCAGAACTAGGAGCGCGACTGTAAGAACTTGGGTATTATGCAAATTCTGAAGCAGCCGAAAAATATTTCCAACACATGAGTGGTTACCGACTAAAGGTACTACCTGCAGGTACGGTTTGATTTTGGTTGTAGTAGTGGCGAAAAACGCATGTCAATTTCATTATTGATTCAAAAGTATTGCCCACTTGAGAATTTACAATACGCCACTTGTATCCTTGATTGGCTATAGAGGCGGAATGGAAGCGGTAGCATACATGAAAATGTCTTATTTCTAAAGTTCGAGGTTGTATTTGCATATAGGAAAATGTTATGCTGAATTTCCCCTTTTCAGAGCTTGGAACGGTGTTTCCTATCGTTCTGAATTTTTACTCCTTTTCGTTCAATGTTGAAAAATCTCGGGCTTTACGTAGAATTTATTTCTATTAAGCGTTTTTCTAATAGTTCATAGATTGTTTAATCTATCATATACAGAACAGTAGTAAGTACATACTGCTATTTATTTTACAATTACTGGATATGGAAAACATAGATTATGAGCAAGCCAGAGCTAGATAACATAAACAACATGTGATAAATGTAGAAAAATACGAAACTAGTTTGTTAAAATAAAAAATTCTGGTAATTATATTATCATTGTATATTAAAAAGTAAATGTACGCTTTCATCCTATTATAGTTCTATTTTATTATACATTATCTTAATCCAAAGATTTGAAGTATGAATGGGCTAAAACAGTAACACTATACTCAGCTATAAAACAAAGGCTTATTACATTAAAAATGTGATAAGTAATAAATACTACCCGCAACATTTATTTATGTATAAACTAAATATTTGAAATTTTACATGATAATTTTATTAAAGAAAATTTCTCTTGTATGTTTTAAGTTACGTATTTTCCGTTTTGAAGAAATTTGTGTCTCAAAATAGATGTAAAAGTACAACAATATGCAGATAAGTATTCCGTTACTATACAAACGATTGCAAAATATTGTACTAGATATCAAAATGTCGATCTAAACTATCGTTTATAATACAAAGGGTACTAGGAAAGTTTTGCAATATGACGCAACAATGTCGATGGGCTCAGTTACTCATTAGCAGTGAGACTGTAATGAGTTGCGATGGCATCGTGGTTACGAAATGAGATAAGGGCAGTTTTGCGTTATAATTTCGTGCGTGGTTTAAACATACATCAGCGCTTCGAAGAAATGACTCTTGCACTAGGTAATGTTTGTCCATATCGCGCAGCAATATTCAGGTGGTATAGAGAATTCCAAAGAGGAAATTTAACTGTGGAGGAATGCTGAGAGGCCGAGAAGGCAACGAACGTCAGTTACGGAGGAAAACGTTACTACTGTGAGAAAAATGCTTGGCGAAGACAGGCGAGTGACCTACCATCAGATCGAGGGTACTTCAAGTTAAATGCACCAGCAATTCGTTCGACTCTGCATGATCATATGCACGTGAAGAAACTTTTTTTGGTGCCGCATCGACTTACTGAAGAGCAAATGACACGACGTGCAACTTAGTGCCGGCAGATGCTAAAAAAGTTTAATACAATTTCGGTATGTGAACAACATCGTGACAGGTGACGAGACTTGGCTGTACTATTACGATATGCCGACCAAAGCTCAAAACAAAGTTTGGGCCTTTGATGATGAGGGCACACCCGTAGTTGTCAGAAAATCCCGATCTGAAGAAAACGATAGTTGTATTTTTCAAATCGAGAAGACAGTCACAGCTAAGTGGTCTGATCTTGCTCCTTGCAACTTTGTACTGTTCCCGCATGTGAAAATGAAGCTAAAAGGGAGGCGATTTTCTAGTGATGAGGACCTTCTGCGGGCTTGGGAAAACGAGTGTGCTTTACTCCCTGGTGAAACTTGGCAGAACTGGTTTAAAGACTGGTTTCGGAGGATGGAGAGGTGTATTGAGTGTAGAGGAAATTAATTTGAAAAAATTAAATAAACAAAGCTGTATTGCCAAGCTTTCCTAGTACCCTTTGTAATATTAATGCAAATATAGCGAAGCAGCAAATCAACAAGGGACAATTTCTACATTACAAGGTGCTTACATAACTATGGTAAAAGATAACATGATTTATGAAAACATAAAAAACGTTTAAAATGGGAAAAATGAAAATAAATAAAGTATCTTATTCGAAGAAATAACATTCATATTTGAACATTATTGGAAGCAATTTAAAATTGATATATAAATTAAAATAGTTCGAAAACACGCAGCAGAAAAGCGAAATGATATTGGTAAAAAATTCCAACATTAGGCACGAAACCTTGCGAACACGGATAAAAGGTTACCTGGACGTGCCTAGTCAATATTTTTCTGGTGTAGCCATAATTCAGAATTTTCTTTTCGTGTAAATAATATACATTAATTTTGTTTTTATTACGATTCACAATTTACTTACATTATAAGAAAGCAAAAGGTATTTATAATTCATGTGTTCGAGACATACGAAGTTATAAAAATGATTAGAATCCATTTATTTGTATAGGCACATTGAATTCTTAAACATTATATTTAAAGCACTAAATTTAAATTTATACAAGGTGATGCATAAGACGACGGAAAGTACTGAAATTCTGATCATAACTAATTTTTTCAATATTAAAATTTAAGAATTAGAGAATATTCTTATAGTAGATCAATGTACGAAAAAGAAGAGAATTAAAAAAACGTAGATGCTTTCTCAATGTCTGTACTGAATATGTATAATTGGACTTTATTACACATTGATTTTCCTTATATATTTGTTAGGAATATCCCATTCTTTTAATTATATTTAGAGCTTTCTAAAATACAATTCTGCAAATTGAAAGGAATAAATATGTATATAGCATACGATTCCTTACAATTCTAAAGAAATTTGGAAAAACATTTTTTGTTTATTTCATTAATAGTATTGGGACAACTGCCCTTTCTAACAAATCACAATATGGTACAACCAAAAACATCCAAATCGAGAAGCTCTACAGCTACTAGTAAATCAGGACCTTGTTCGCAGGCTCAAAATAATAAAACTTTTCGAACTAGTCTAGTGTAGTGAGAAGTGCATTGAAATAGTGAAAAGCAGAGAATAGTGCAAGTGGAGCCATGTGAAGGTTGTGTGCAAAAAATCTCTAGAAACTAGGATGGGTCGACGGCAACATCCAGACTAATAAGTATTGATGTAGTAATTTAGGACAATAACAGAGTGTTTGTTAATCTCAAGGATTAGGTGCATTGTAAAAAATAATAAAAAAAGAGTATTAGAACACCTGCTCTTTCTAACAAGTCACTATTAGCTGTATATATATATATATATATAAATGAATACCGTCTTGTAGGTACCAATGAAAAACAAAATAATTGTTCCAGGTAATGTTAGTTTTGATTAAAATGAATTAAAATTGGAAGGAATATAAGGATAACAGAAGAACAGGTGGATGATGGAAACACGAAAGTATAGATGAAGGCAGTAGTGACAAGAACAACAAGAACAGGAAAAGAAAACGAAACTTACCAAAATATCTAAAAGATTATGCGATGAATCTAATGATACCTCTTTTCGAAAATTATATTATTTTCTGCTACTCCATCGTTAATTAAATACACAGAAATTAATTAAAAATTTCTGCGCTGGAGAAGGACTCGAACCTCTATCTGCCGTTTTCTAGACGACTGCTTTACCAATTAAGCCACCAGGCAGTGTAACTTCGAGTCCTTTAACACGAAATAAATCGTATTATGGAACAGATCTAATATTTATTTAAAAACCCGCAGTTCGGTTATGATGTCATAATTATATATAAATATATAAATTAGTTTCACGATGGGAAATTTAATGAAAATTATATTATTTTCTGCTACTCCATCGTTAATTAAATACACAGAAATTAATTAAAAATTTCTGCGCTGGAGAAGGACTCGAACCTCTATCTGCCGTTTGCTAGACGACTGCTTTACCAATTAAGCCACCAGGCAGTGTAACTTCGAGTCCTTTAACACGCCATAAATTGTATTATGGAACAGATCTAATATTTAATTAATTTCTGTGTATTTAATTAACGATGGAGTAGCAGAAAATAATATAATTTTCATTAAATTTCCCATCGTGAAACTAATTTATATATTTGTATATAATTATGAGATAACTCTATTCGTTGGAGACTTAACAATAACAGCTGTTCTTGAAAACTATAGAGGTTTTACAATAGGAAATGGATGGTAAGACGCAAACCAGGATGAATTGAAATGACATGAAAAAAATAATATATGGAACATGGAATGTACATGTTCCTAAAAGTAAGAAAATAATAAATTTGAAGTGGGTGTTTAACCAAAAAGAAACAAATGGGGAAAATATTAAAGAAAGCAAGTCTGGTAGCCAGAGAATTTTTACAGTTAGAAGTGAGTGAAGACGTATGTATGTATATGCTCATGTTGCAAGGATGGTGACTATCAAAGTGTCATTAAATGTGAATTTACGAATGGAATTCTAAAACAAACAGTGTATATAAAAATACATGAAAGTCTTAAAGAAAACAAGAAAATTAAAGTGTCGAAGCGTGTAATTTGTATGGCTTAATACAATCACCTTAGTGTTGGAACGACTGTTTGCACAAAGAATGAATTAAGTTAAATCTTGCAAGATCGAAAGTGGATCCATGTCTATATTACAGTGGTAGTATTCACTTATTAATCCATGTTGATGATTTAATACTTGCGCGTAAGCATACGTCAAAATTAACTGATCTCAAAGAGCTACTTGTAAAAATTTTCGAAATGATAGGTCTATCTAATAACTGTAAATTTCCCCTCCTGATATAGACATTACTAGACTTCAAGAGTTTAGTACTAAGTCAGAAATATTTAATTCACAAAGTATTTTTATAACTTACGGTATGAGTAATTGCAAACCTTGTAACATAAGCAAAATATATTTTAAAAGTCAGTTTATGTATTGTTTACTTAACGGTGTTTTGAGGCTATTGTTTACGAGAAAGAATAGTAAGATGCAATGAACTGAACTTCCTCATTCATGAAGTAAAAGAGAGCACTAAAATATAAATTACCTATAAGAATTAAATGCACTTCTACTTTCATTTTTATTCTCGAACGTTGTTTTATATTTATAGTGGCTATACTGTTGAATAGACCAGAGCAAAGTATACACAAAAGAGGTAGTTTCGCAATTAACGTGTGCTTGCCAGAAGCTATGACTAGCACTTGTTTCTGTATACAGTTGAAGAGCTCAATTAGTCGGGAAGGTAACTGAAAATCCACGGATAATTTTAACATACATCTGTTCAACGCGAACCGGATATTCTATAAATAAATAAATCTGCAGTCTCATTATACCGACTCCCTCTTCCCCTTGCTTCCTTCAACAAACACGTTCCTATAAAATCCCACGACGCCATTTTTTCCTCAGGAAGCCAGCGTTTTATTCGTTTCCGGCCCAATTCTAATGAGTATGTATAATGTACGGATGGATTCTTTTTCCGACGGTATTTCATCCTTTCAAGTTGGTTTTAAGAGTTGGTTTCGTGATAAGAGTGCAGGCCGTTAAAATTTTACGCTTTGCGCAATTTTCTTGCTTACCTACTACTCACGCCGACACGGAACGGTTTGCATTTTACCGATCCTTTGAGTTATATGGGTAAATTGCAACGGGAAAAATGCGGAAAGTGGTGCGGCGATGGAAGAAAAAAGAAAGGGAAAAAGTATTCCGATTCGAATTAAAAAGTTTGCGTTTACATCTCCGGACTGAACGTGAAGCCTACGCGCGTTCCCGTTGTTTACTTCTTCCGACTGATGCCGGTGCATTTTAAGAGTTTTAAATATTGGTTGCTGGGCGGCGAGTTATAAATCCATTATGCCGAGGGCGAAGCGGATCAGTGAAAAACCGGGTCTCCCCAGAGTATGAGGAGTGAGATTTTCCTTCAGGATTGATTGATGAATTTCCAGAACCCCGTTCTTCTTAATATAAATGTGTCTAGTCACCCTTGAGGATAATAACATAAGCATGCCACCTACACCGAAAACGTTTTATTAAGAAGATTTTATATTCCTTTCTTTCCTTTATTAATAAATGATTTTGTGAAAATTTTTAGCAAATTTTAAACCTTTCTAATCTGTTATCTCAAATTTGCTAAGAATATTTCTTGTATTATTGAAAAAAGGAAAACATATACACTTAAAGATATGACCGACATGTTGTTTTTTGAGGTTTACAGTTTGACTATTGCTTAAGGCTTTTGATTTTCTTCCGATGAGGGTTTTGGCAAATTCTAATAAAAACCGATACTTTAATTATTAGTTAATGAGTTTTTTTGTATTCTCTAATCGGCAATGTCAGTTCCCAATTGTTACTAATTCTGCGCGAAGTTAAACTTCCTGCTCTAGTAAATTAGGTAAAATCAATGAATCATTTCACTTACTAAGTACAACTAATAAAACGTTAGTTTGAATTAAATTTGTAAATTCCGCCGTGCTTATTCAAACTATTTTTAAAAACACAAGCCCAATTTGTTATCTATATTCATAATTAGGCTGTCATTTGTCGCGGCACGACAGGTCGGGATCTGCTATACGAAATATGTAAATGCCCATGGGTCTACATATATAGACAAATCTTAAACAGTGAAACGAATATTTCCGTCAATTATTGATCGTTCCTAATAATGCGTATGCACATCAGTGTGCTATTAGTTAGCATCGGTCCTTGGCTTGACGATGTTATTTGTTTTACGTTTTATATAAATATATAATTAAGAATGTTGAACGTGTTGAAGAGAAAAAAGCGACCATTGGTTGACATGGTCAAGAAGTTTATCAGTGAATTTCCTGATTTATTTTCTACGATAATATGTAAAGTTTGCGTTAAAATGGCTGAGGTGTTGGCAAAAAACACGACTATTGAGAATATGTAAAAACAGTAAAAAGTGCAGAAACAAAAAAAAAACGGCGTGTCAACAATGGCTGAATATCTGCTAGATTTACTTATAATGATCATAACATGCTATTTACCGCTAAACATACTGAAAAAAACAGTTTCGATCCTTCTAGCCTAAATACAATTCCAACTGTAATTGAAATTGAAAATAGAATCTAAACTATAGTAAAAGGCAAACAGCTATGGTTGAGCGTTAATGAGACGACAGATCGTAAAAATATTTCTAATGTAAATATAATAATACGTCTACTACAATCTCTTAAACCGACATTTCCACTTTCATTAGTAAGAAAAAGGTAAGAAAAATGTACAGTGATTACGAGGGTAGTGCAACAAAAATTTAAACTTTCAACTAATCAATTGTTGATTTTTATGAGTGGTGCAAATACATGTGATGTGTATAGTTCATGCAAATATTAAAAAGGCTTATTTCAAATCTCCCAAACGTATTCGAGAATTTCACAGACGATGTTCTCGTATGCTCCAGCTACCGGAGCCAATCCTTAGATGTTAAGGAACATAGTTGAAGGCGCCTCTTTATTATTCTGAGTATTTTCGACAAATTAAATCTGTGATCCGGTACGTAGACTTCTGCGATCGTGCTCCATACTATATTCTTCTGGGCTTCCGGGCTGGAACTGCGTCACTGGTATACTGCATGAAACTCAATTTCAGTGCAGTAGTTGAGCCCTGAACATGTCCCATACGAGTGGGTACGAAACGTCGGCAGTTATACTAGCTATCATAGCTATTTTTTATCTGATCGTTACTTATTCAATTAAATATCTATGCAGAGATATTTATTATCTGATTAATAGCTGACCTAAAATTATGAAATAACTGTTCTTTTCTTGTTCATTACAACTGCAGTGTTATCCCTGTCATCAATCACTATAGTTATTACACTACTGCAGCAGCTTCATTGAATAGATATAGATCAGCTATTAGTTAAGTAACAAACAGCTATGAACATCTGCGCCATTATTGCATTGAAATAGTTTCAATACAGCAAGGCCCCAAAATCGAGAAGAACGATAACGACGACTGCAGAAATCTACAAATCCAGAATTGACATTGAATTTTCAAAATTTATTTGGCGATTTTAGAATATTTTAGAATATATCGTCTCAGTCTAGATTCTTTTCGATAGATTTGGTTTAACAGTGTTGATATATTGTAGATATTTTCTCAATAACTGTTATCTACAGAGTAAAAATTTTATTGTTACATGCAGAATATATTATCAACGTTTAATGCTGTTTCGTAAAATCCTATCCTAGAATCTACAATAGTTGTTAAAGATCCATCTGTATGTACATATACAGAGCTTATTCATACTACCTCACAGTCTTCGTCTCTTATTTACTTCAGCATTTGTTGAGAATATCTGTTAAATATCCTGCCATTATTTTGTGGCTCAGTTAGTATAGATTTACCGAAAAATCTTAGGATGACCTGTTATTTTTTCATATCCTTTAACTATTAATTTCTTGAATACGAGGCACTTTTGATTATCCCTGACCTTTCCTTTAGTGTTTGTGTATTAAATAGTGCTATAGTTTCTTCTAATTTAAATTAATTTCAATTCATTTAAATTCTATAATAAATTCTGGAGCAATTAAAGTTTCTATTCGTTTATGATTGCCTTAACGTTTAATTTTTGTGTCTCACTTTCGCATAAAGCTTATTTATTACGCCAAATTAAACATTCTCTCGCAGTAATTTAGTTTGAAGTTTGTATAGAGTTACGAAGTAGCAGATCTGTATAAAATAGACACCGTCACATTGTTATAGTTATTTCAGGAGTTGTCCAGGAGTTTCCAGAATGTCGACGATATTCGAAAATGCGTACTTCCGGTCGATGTCTGTCGTTCGCCGCTCCGGAGAACTAGGTTCGTTACTTTGGAGCTATACCAACAGCATCCAGCACCAACAACGCAAAAAGACAGATTAATCGGATTTGAAATCAGGAAGCCGTGTAAAGGGCCACCACCCGTACCGCTCGACTGCATAATTATCTCTCTCTCTATCTTTTCCATTTCGTTCTCTTTGTTCACTGAGCCTCTTCCGTCTCGCTCAGTTGGTCCGGACAAATGGTATTAGCCGAGCTCGGAATTTACATTTTAAGAACTGAATATTCCGTTGGGTTGATATTCCGTGAGAATTTGTTCACATGTGAAATTCTCTAATAATTGAATATATTTCTTTTTATGTTGGCGTAATTATTTATGAATAAACTTGGATGGTAGAAAGTGGTCTAAGGTGGCTGGGTTGATAATTAAATAAACTATAATTTGATCAAGGTAAGAGAATGCCAAACAAATTTGATCTGAAACTATATGAAACAATGACAGAATGCAAATTTAGTGCATTGTATTATATATAAAAACCTTGTATCTTTTTAGCTAGTAGTAATAACATGACCATCTTAGTTTTAGCCTGGAAATTGTTAAAGAATTTCATATTATTCTTTATTTGATTTCTTTGAAGCTATGTACACATATACAGGACTTTTTCTGGGTCTAATATAATTACAATTCTAATTTGCTTGCTCCAGTAATTTCTGATTTTTGACGTGATTGTCTTCAAAGACTTCCTTTACTTCTTGTCTCTATTTCTTCTTAAGGAAGTGTATGTTTCTTCGTCTCTTAGATGTTTTGTATGTCACTATTTCCAATTTTCGTGTGTCTTCCATTCTTGCCAAATGTTTTAGTTTTTGCATTATTTTTGTTTTAATAAACCTGCCGATGTCAGTTTATCGCCAAATATTTTACATACCATTTTGTTTGCCCAAATTTATAATTTCGTTTAGGATAACTCGTTCAATACCCAAATTTTTCAAGTATGTATCGCTATTTACACTTAATTATATTAAAGTTCCCTCTGTAGTTAGTACTATTGGCTATTCCTAACCCTATTTTACCTTTCTTGCATGTAGCCGACGTGTGCTTGTTGCCTTCTGTTTATTATCTAATTCCTTAATTTTTGATTTTCCATGTTTGTTTCTAACCCCATTTTTTCTTAGATTTCTTATACGTTCTTGTAGTTAGTTTTGGATTTATAATCAAACATAGAGTTTTATTAAACAACACTGCTTCTCTATTAATTCGACTTCCTTATAATATTGTATAATGCTAAATTGAGCAAGAATGCTAATCAGGCCTCATGCATCAATCCATTTTTCACTTCAATGTCTTTTGTATGTTTTCTGTTCAACTTAAATGTCTTCGATAAATCATCGAAACTATTTTAATAATTTAGGAGGAAATTTAAAATCGGCTAACGCACCAATTAACTATTAATATGCTCTCTTAAAATTATTAGACAAGGTATATTGGTATTTAATACTCACATCAATTTATTAAAACTTGATTCAGCATAAAAACCTAATATTTTTTTTCCAAATCTTATTCTGTTGGACAAGAGTGGGAAGAAATCTTGTCAAATCAAATGGATTAATGAAGAAATATTGTCGAATTGCCAAAATTACATTGAGCAGTGAATGTCTTTAAATAAATTGTTGTGTTATGAAACGCGTTGCATTTAAGTGTTCTTTCTCAAGGATCAAAGCAGTTTTATGTTTTTTTATAAGCAAGTAATTGCTAAAGCTTGCAACCAATATAAAATTCAAACATAAACCACTTGTCAAGATAATTCATTTAAGTATTTAAGTCATTAGAATTTTACTTATAGACAATTATATTCTATTCAAGACTTAAGCCACCACATAAAAGCTATATATTTGAACAATTTTTTAACAAGACGTAGGAGTCTATCATTAATTCGGGACATTCTTGGACATTAGGCGTCTGTATTACATAAAATATTTGGATGGATGTACGTATTTAATAAATATAAACAATTCCAATCAATTAATCTATAGTGTATGAATATAACGTTATAAGCAACACAGAAAGATATTTCAACTATAACGAAAATTAACAATACATAAGAGGAGAAGACAGGGTCTTTATAAAAAACAAAAAGGAGGCTACAAGCAGTCGTAGTGAAATATCATAGGAGAGTGTCAGTAGTCGAAAGAATTGAAAAGAAAAGGAACGCAGAAATAAGAAAAGACTTAGAAATGAGATCAGGAAAAGAATATTAGTAGAAAAGCAATTGGGATTATTTGACCATTTAATGAGAATGAGTGAAAAAAAGCGAACAAAAACAAAAGAGGAGTGCCTAAACGAAAATGTAATAGTAATATAGAGGAGTTTTAAGTAAATGAGGGGAAAGTTGAAAATGAAAGAAATTTATAAAGAAGGGGAAGTACATAAGAAGGGTTTGGCATGAAATCTCAACATCTTAAGGTTATCCAGGAAACAGATTATGATGAACAATGAACATGTTGGGGATGTAAACTATTTGCTATAGAATTACAAAAGTTTTAACATTTTTCACAACACTATTTTGAATTGTATATAATATTTCACGCTTTTTATTAATTTTTGACGTTTTGTCGACAAATCAGTCAGGTTTTTCAGACTGAAGATGACTGAATAAACAGTGAAATGTTAAAAGCAAATACAAAGCCAACGTAAATGGGCAAAGACCGCGTAAATCTATATTAAATGATTTCGAATTGTTTCAATATCATACAATTTTTTGAATCTAGTTTCATATGACACGTATTATTTGTCTTTCAAATAAAAGTCTTATTCATTTAAATGAAATTAAACATTGCATTTTAGAAAGTAAATTACTCATCGTAAATTCAAAATATTATTCTCGCTTTTTCTTTCTTCCATCATTTTCTCTACCTCCCAGTCAGTCATCTTATATATTACACTGTCGTTCCGAACTATTTCTTCAACCCGTACGAAGTTTTGTCTACAAATCCTGCACAATAAACACATCATTAAAACTCATTTCGCCAGCCGACTACTAGGTCGCGTAAGCTCCATCGCTGTTCTACTCTCAACGGCATAAAACAGCGTTTGATACTCTCCTAAATCTGCTCTAAGATATACATCCTGCGCGAAACTGAACCACTCGACTGGCTTGATTTATATAAGCTTTATAGGAGGTAACTTTTCTCTTAAAAATGGAAACTGAGAATGTGGTACTGACAAGATATTTTAAAATGGATTTATAACCATAATTTAGAGCACTATTCTGTTTTCTTTTTTCTCTTGAAATATTTAAGGTAAAATGTAGAAAGTGTGGGATATATTAAAAAAAGTAATTTACGCCGTTTTAATGCTTCTGTTTCGATTTTCATAAGGAAATTATTTCTGTAATATAAAATATGGCATGCAATAACTACAGGAAACAGTTAATAATACAATTGGCATATACGAGGGAGCGTTTTTATATTCGCGGAATGAGCGGGTTGTAGAGGGGTGAGTAGGCGCATTGGGGGCGTGGCCTATGCAGCGACTCATGATTAGTATAAATACGAAGTTTCATTGTTATTAGACAGTTAGTCTTTGAGCTATCGTCAACCAAGTAACATAATCAGGAGTGAAAAGTGAAATATGGAAAAAATCGAACATCGTGCCCTACCTACTAACATAGTTCCCTACCAGGCAAGGAAATTCAGTCGCGACCATAATGAATGAGATGTCATTGGTTTACGGCGACTCTTGTCCAGGAAAAACCATGGTGTACAAGTGGCATAGTTTATTTAAACAAGGAAGGGAATCCCTTGAAGACGACCCGAGGCCGGGCAGGAACATTGAGGTGACCACGCCAGCACTTATCCAAAAAGTTGAACAAATTGTACTCGAAGATGCTCGACTAAAGAAGAAACAACTCGCAGAAATGGTTGGAGTATCCGATACAACAATTTTTAAAATCCTACACGATCATCTCGGCATGTCTAAGGTCAGCGCAAGATGGGTGCCGAGAATGCTCACGCCGCCGCAAAAACAACAGCGCGTAGAGTGTTCGCGTGCATTTTTGGACCTCTGTAATGAAGACAAGGATGGTGTATTGAGTGGAATTGTTACTGGAGACGAAACTTGGGTTCATCATTATGAACCTGAGTCCAAACAAGACTCCATGCAGTGGCATAAAAAGGGCACAGCAACTCCCAAGAAATTTAAAGTGTCACAATCAGCTGGGAAACTCATGGCTTGGGACTCGGAAGGAATATTGTTGATTGATTATAAAGATAAAGGTGTTTCTATAACCGGAGAATATTACGCTTCAATATTAGAGCGACTAAAAGAAGCCATTAAAGAGAAAAGACGGGGAAAATTGACAAAAGGTGTTCTGGTTTTGCACGACAACGCGCCCGTCCACAAGAGCCGCGTTGCGTTAGCTGCTCTGCGTAAGGTGGGCTTCGAAATTGTGAATCACCCACCCTACAGCCCAGACCTGGCCCCGAGTGATTATTACCTGTTTCCGAAAATGAAAAAAGAGCTGCGGGGTAAAAAATTTACTGCCGATGATGAAGTCAAGGAGGCAGTTTCGGCGTATTTTGCAGATAAAGAGAAATCATTTTTTTATGAGGGTATAAATAAATTAATTGAAAGATGTGAAAAATGTATCCGTCTTGCAGGTGAATATATTGAAAAAGAAAAATAATTTGGTTTTTTTATTTCCACCCCTTGTCCCCCATTCCGCGAATATAAAAACGCTCCCTCGTAACTAGTCGAGGAGTAGTTATGTCATGAATTGTTATGGTGCTTGCGCTGTTCTGGTAAACAAATAATGGGTTGTACTATAGACGGTTACATTAATTTAGAATTAGTCCTCTAGTACATCTTTCCAAAAATATTGCCTATTGCTTATTACCACAGGAAGGATGTTAAGGGTATTAGATTTATTAATCAGGCATAGATACATGCTTTGATAACTAAAATTATTCCTTTTTATATAACTGAATAATCTGTCTCGATTTTTATTAAAATATTCTTCAACATTTTTACGATATTGTTGTTATTGTATACGTTAATAGAGATAAAGACAGCAAGGCGGCCATTCGTGTGAAAGGATTCATGACACATCGACACTACGAAGCGGAGAATTTTTCATTTTACATCAATGTTCGAGATTTATTTTTCCACGAGCATTCGTCAGTAAGATTAAGTGCAGAACAGAACCGCAAAGTTTTAGCACCGCAATAAAAATCTGAAAAGGAGAGGATGTAGGGATGGTGGGAGGCGAATGGTTAACACTGATGATAAGAACGCTTAGTTTGAGATCGTTAAGGACTTTTTTTAACACCCGGGATGAGAAAAGTTTTTGTTCATTTCACGTGATCAGTTAAAAGGAGACTTCGAATATAACTAAATCCGTACGAATTTTTCTACATACGAACATGTATTAATAAATGAGTTTTATTTATTAGTCCATCGAAAGAGAAAATCGAAATCCCTGGGCAGTGATTTCACATTTCCGTGTACATAATTTCGTCTAATTAAGAACACTCTTGATTTTGTGTAGTTTATGTGGCTTGGTAGTATTTATTACTTCTTTGATAGTTAATAGTACTTTACTTTACACGACATGGGTACGTGAAGCAATTATACGCTGAAGCAAATACATAGTAATTTTAATTAAACAGAAATTATTGTACTGAAAAATTTTTACGCACTTAAACTTTTCTAAAAGAAAAGTCATGCCTAAAGTAAGATATTTTAAATGCAATGAAACAATTGAAACTGTATTGCAAAAATTAAAACCTCGGAAAAATTTGGTTGAAATCAACAGAAAGATAATAGTTTTCTTATCCTTCTGTCGATTCCAACAAAATTTTTCCTAAATCGAATATGTTCAAAAGTTCTGCAGTAGTACCAACATTATTGGATACAGTTGATCGCCATCTTGGAGAATCAGTTCATAGCTGCAGAGAAAGTGAAACTGAAATATGCTTTTCAGCTGCTCACTGGACTACAACAGAACGGAAGTGAACATTTTTTCTGATAAGAAAAAAGTAAATAGAGTTTGCTCTGGTAGCTGTTCCTATGTTAGTCGTCTCCCTAATAAATAGTACTCCTCAGTATACCATCAGGACTATTAATCATGGCGAGGGAAATGTCAAAATATGGACCAGATGTTCATGTCGTTGCTAAAGACTGATATATAGAATACCCAGAATTATAAACAAAAATGTATATATTAAAATATTGGAAAACATTTTGTACTGTATTTGTAATGACCCAAAATTCCAGCATAGGATGTCGAGAAATTCTTATCAGGTCACGCAGTTGAGGTTTTGAAGTGGTTTACTTCTAACTCACACCTTAACCTCATTTAAAATCTACCGTGGGATGTAAAACGCGCAGTTAAACAAAAGACATACAAGAATTAAACGATTTATATGTTACGAAGAATAGGGAAAACATAATTTTCGAAAGCTGTCAACACCTAATCACGTTCATATCCATTAGGTGTGAAGAAGTGGTAATAAATAACGGATATGTAATAAGATTTTAAATGTCGTAAGCTGTTTAAGCGTTTATTAAATTATAAAATTAATGTCCTTAATTAGTTGACGCTGCTGGAGCACAGAAAAATTTTAGTTTAATATTTAATTGACAAGGGGTATATATATATATATATATATATATATATATATATATATGTGGTGAAACTTCACTAACACTAAACATATAAAGACGTAGGTATATAAGTTTCAAGAAATACTAAATATGTTTCTTAAAACAATTGGCTTAGATGGGAAGAAAAACGCGAAGTGAAATTTCTTTTTAAATTTTTCTTCCCATCTGATAAAGGCATTATATGCAGCTTTTACAGTAAAATATTAAAACTTAGACATCTGTATTTTTAGTACTTTAATTTAATTATTTAGTTGTTGAATATTGTTTTTTTCTATTTAAATTTTTGTTATTTTTGTAAGTAAATATATGACTTTCGTAAACATATTTGGCTGAAGATAATTTAAAAGTTAATGTATCTACCAAGAATTTCTTAAATAGTTGAGCGCAACGTGGCCACTTAGTAAATTACTGTGATTGTGAAACAAGGTTAGAGTCCACGCAATGAGTTCATAAGGGTTCTGTGTCTTCGAAAAGGGCCCGAACATAATCTTTAGTTGGAAAGCTTATGTCCATTATCTTTCGGGACCAAGGAAAAGTTATTCTTGTCGAATACTAGTACATGACAAAGGGAACTACAATAGTTACCTACCACAGTATGTAAACAAAATTACATGTATGTATCTACTGTGGAAAAACGTTCAAGTTTGAGTTACCAAAAAGTCCTCCTCCTTCATGATAATGTAAGACTTCACAAGACACAACCCATCCTCCGCGAGTGTAGCTTCCTCGAGCAGGACTACACACTCTATAGATAAGATTTAGCTTCGCTCGATTTCTTTTTATTTCGAAATTTGAAAAAGCGTATCAGATGAATTTTGCAAACCATAATCAATTGAAGGGAAGATTAATACCTATTTGAAGACCAACAGAATAATTTTTTCCTGATGAAATAAAGTCGTTGCGGAAGAAATGGAACAAGTGTGTTAAAGTTATAGGGAATTGCGCTCAAAAATAAAATTACCAAAAATCGTAGATCTTTTGTTTTATTATTAAGCAGAAAACATTTCTAGTCTTCCTCGTAGATTAGATACGAATGAAGACGTAAACAAAGCATTCAAAATAGAAATACACGAAAAATTTAAATTTACTTCTTACATAAAAAGACGTTAAAAGAATTCTATTATTTAAGTTAAACCTTAAATTTTAATATAATTTCTTACAGATAATCATTACGAAGACTCGTTTTATTAAATACTGGCCTATTGTAATTTAAAATTAATAAAAGTTAGAGGTGAAAAGATACTTCCAAGCTGTAATCTGTATATTGCTGTTATAACCATGTAATTTGATTTTATTAGACGCGCCTTGCTATTGTTACACGCCGGGTCGACAAACAATAGCTGTCATACTAACTAACGTGGACTTTCACAATGTGACGATGACAGGTCATCTGACGGACAACAATTTGGGATCGATATGATGTGAGAGATAGCAAATGTTTCAGAACTATCATCGTCACATTCGGAAAATGTTTCTGCATCTGATCCATTCAAAAATTCGATCTCTTGGGAGAAGAGTTAGGGCCTGCAGTCGTACGGAATTGCTACTGCCGAAAGGGAGGAAGTTACCCTCCACTACACAGATTTGGGTTGAAATCGCTGCATAAATCAATTTAAACTCTAAGGAAAAAACGCAAAAAGCGGGAATCTCATTTCTTTGCATTGCAATGAAAATAATAAATCACAGTTTTTGATATAAAACGAATTATTAAAAACAATATTCTAGAATCACGTTCACACTTTTTTGTTTTCTAGTTTTTATTGAACCTATGCAATTGTTTGGTCGGCTGCGTAAGAATTCATATTGTCGTGATGAAGAATGATACGATTTCGGTTTATTTTACATAATCCTTTAATGACTTTCGCCAAGCAAATAGTTGTATATCAATTAACACTAACTGTCCGTCAAAAGAAGTAAAGATACCGTAGTCACGTGACCAGCGGTGTATACTATGCAGTTACTTCTTTTTTTGAAGCATTTCGAGAACATTTGGGCTGATTTCGAAACATTGATTAATCGCCACACGAATATAAACCTATAAACACCAAGAGATGGTTAGTCTTTAACCAGTCCACGACACATTGTCAGACTAATTTTCAGTGCACTAGCATGAAGAGCCTAGGAGATATTCCTTGCAAAACTGAACAAAACTTTAGCAAATGAAGATGTCAGATCGAGAAGGAAAGTCACTGCCTATAGAAAAAGTGTATGCAGTTAATTTTGGTTTCGAAACATGATAACAGAGCAACTCTTTTGGCCTCTTTAAAAAGTTATGTATATTGTATCTGAATTGAGAACTTGGTTTAATAGGAAGACTTGTTTAAAAAATGAGAAGAAACTTATATATTCAATCTTCTTTCGGATTTCGCTGTGTTGTCATTGCTTCCAACGACGTTTCGCTGTCCATACTTCAAACTTATTCAGCATCTGCTATTAGTTTGATAAAGCAAATCCTAATCTAGTCTGATAGCGGTACCACCAACCGTGAAAATGCATGGAACTAAATTGTAATTTTGCTTTAATATTTACGAGACATCTTTATATATTTATTCTCATCATCATATTCAGCAAATATGCGTGTGGCAGTTAATTCAAGACTATTTTATTTGCAAATGTATATTGAACAGTGTAACAAAACTTAGGTTATATACCTTCACAATAAATCTTCTTAACTCGACGTTGTACTTCAACTTCTTTTCAATTCGAAAAGCAGGTTTGAAACTTTTCCGAAGTTATGATCTTAAGAATACGCATCGCAGTTGTTTGGATTTCCTCAATTCTTTCAAAATGCGTTCTTCCTTATCTTGATCTTCATTTTGGAAAAGAGAAGGAAGCTGTAGAGGCAACATCAGAGTTTATATACGGGGGAAGGTCAACTACACGACTGTTTCCTCTAGCCAAAAACTCATGATATATGCGAAGACGTGTTGTCGTGATACAGCAAACATTCGTTGTCAGCCAAACATTTCTTCGGAGTAGAAGGTAGAATTGGTGACCAACTGATACAAATTCTTGTTGGACTAAATTTGAGTACCGCATTTGTGTGCTACTTTGATATCACAACCTTTGTTGATTATGCTTTTTCGTTCTGAACTTACTAATTGTTCTACCTTTTGGGGTTAGGATTAGACTGCAAAATCCATGTCAAGTTTTGTTTGATTTTGCGCCAAACATCAAGAGCAATTTGAGATGGATCATTTTTTCGACCCAGAGTATTTAACACCACAACCATGAACATTAATATCTCGAAAACTACAAATGTAATTGAAGTAAAATTTTCAACATGTAGCGACAGTTGACAATGTGTCGGTATTACCATTTTGTACTCAAAAAGGTCTCGCGCCACATTTTATACAATTAACGAGCAAGGAAGAGAAAGCAAAATTGAATTTTGCGAAAGTTCTGTTTAATCCTCTGTTTTTTTGCCAGAACGCTGCCATAAAGAGTCTTGAATAGTCTACGGAAATTAATAATATACATATAAAATAAAAAAAGGATTGATTACATTTCCTTGAAGTAGTTTCTCTGCGATAAATTTTAGAATTGATTTAACTATACTCCCATTGTATCTAAATTTTACTATTTGCTTTCTATACTGTAAATACGATTTTATTCACCTTAATTTTTTTAATATGCAGTAGCATGCTAATTATACAATTTGCAACTGTAATGAAAGAAAAGCAAGTTACATTATTAGCGAACTTGTTCGTGAATGTTTTAGATATTGGTTGTTCATTATTTACATACATTTAACATGAAAAGAAAATCTATCATGAAAGTGTAAATTTTGAGAAATTCACATTATTAATGAAATATTGAAGTTGAGATATTAAAAACATTCAAAGCATGGTCATGGTTATAATTAGAGCGGTCAGGCTTGTCAGCACACCAGATTCGTAATAAGTATGTACCGCTGACGCATAAGGAAGAGTAAAAAACTAGTTGACACAGTGAAATGAAGTATATCGGTGAATTTTTCGACTTATGGCGATGCAAATAGTATAAAACAGAAATAAAAATGTGTCACGACACCGAGTGATTAATTTGTGTTCGATTTACTGTTCATGCTTCTTGTTTGTGGTTTGCCAATTCGCCTACTGGATAAAAACCATTTCGACACTTCTGGAATAAATAAAATTCCAACTGGAAGCTACCATATCCGACAGCGTAACGTAATTACTTACAATTTGTAGGCGAAGATATCGAAAACAAGATCAAAGCTGATCAAAAAGATAAATAGATAAATAGATATGTGTTGACGAAATGACAATGAGAAAAAATTCTATTGTACATGTAGTAGTAAGTGTACTGGAACCACTTAAACCGACATTTTCAACCTTATTAGCTGGCATAAGATTAGGAAAGTGTACTGGCGAGACTACACTACAAAAATTTCACCTTTTAACTAATCAATTGTTGATGTTTTTGATCGTTGGTACCGCGATAATGCGTTCTGTAGGTGTTTTCTTAAAGAATATTCTATATGATTCTACAACTCAGCTCTGAGGAAGTCGCAGCTATTAAAGAAGGCCAGAGAAGACTTCAAGATTCTTATGCAAATTTGAAAAACTATTTACGACAATTATAAAGAATTACTTGATGCAATAGAAAATTGAAAAACACTGGATTGTCATTAGTGGAGTTAGTTCAAATAGTGGATAAAGTAAATGCATCGCTGCATAGTATAGTCGATGCAAAAGACGGTCGCGCAATAGAAAAAATTCATTGTGTTTTAAAAATGAAGTACGATTTTACAAAGTTAACGCAAATTTGTGATGGTGCATCTACAAATTCGTTGGCTAATACCAAAGATTATTTTAATTATTCGTGTATTATATTTGTATATGTCGAACGACATAAGAGCATTTCTTTATCACGGCAAACATCATTCGACGAGATCAATGTGGAAACATACATAATGCTGCAAATTTTTTTCCAATCTTATTTTACCCAATCTATGCTACGTAATAACTGTTGTTGTTGATACATACGTACTTACTATAACGAATCTTATTCTGTCGCGCTGATAAAAATTGTCCGCTCTAGTTATAACTAAAGGGTTAGATTGCAGGCATTTAGATCAATGAATTGTAATTTAAGAGAGTTGAACTATTTCTGTGCGTAGTGGGTTTCAAAATGAGTATTTCATTTCTAATATTGCCACGTGGTACTATATTCACCACAAATTAATAAAATGAAACGTAATTGGAAATTTAAAAAACGTTATTATATAAGTAAAGACCAGAATATAGTGAATTTAAAATGACGACAAAAAATAGAAACCGTGCCATTCGATCAAAGCAGAAAGGATGAAAGGAAAAGAGGAATAATGCCAGGGTATCGTATAAAAGGTTTTATTAAAATCTGTCGGAATCGTACTCAACGTCTTTATGCTGAGTCGAACATATAATAATTTCGGATAATAGAAATAATAATCTCAGATCGGGAGCGGTTTTAACAAGAAAAGTGCAAAATAAGCGCAAAATTTTATCGTCTCGTTAGACCTAAATTTTCCGTGCACCTTAATTACAAATTGAAATTGCGACAATATTTCAAGACTGAACCGGTTGCCAGATGGACCACTAGTAGAAAAGCATATATATATAGATATACTTCTATATACATATACACGAAATTTTAAATGGTGTGCACTTTGCAATTTCGCGTTTTAACAGTAACGTAGTGTACGGCTACTTCCGTCAGTAAATGTCTGGGGTCGTTTCCTTGTATGTTAAAATGTAACTAAATCAGGTCGACTGCATTAACGAACACAAGTTAACGTAGATTAAGTAAATCCTGTACTATGCGGATGGGCATTTTACAATTTAAATTAAAGTGTTCCTTAACCTTAACATTATTTTAACGGTAGAAACAATGGGAAATAAGTTGTATTATGTGTGCATATTTTAACGAACCCAGTAAAGCGAATATTTTCGTCGATTGTCGATCGTCTTGAGCAGTGCGTATGCATATCGTCATAGTGCTATTAGTTAGCATTGGTACTTGACTTGGCGCTGTTATTTGTTTTACGTTTTATACAAATTATAATTAGATATGCCGAAACTGCAAAAGGGAAGAAGCTACCCTTGGTTGACACGATCAAGAAGTGTATCAGTGAATTTCCCGATTTATTTTGTAATGGTTATAGGTTTTTTGCTTTTACATGTTCAACAGACTAAAAATGTGTTGCCTATAATGCACTTTTCACTTTTGGGAACATGTGGCTCATGGTGTGAGACCTGGTGAATTTTGGGGATGATCAAGCACAGATTGCACGCTAAAAATTGCTTCACAGATAGGTTACCATTCTTGCACAAACTTCATCATGCAAAATGTATTTTACTGTTTCTTTGTTAACGATTACGATTTCGGCAATCATTCGAATACTCAGACGTCGGTTTTTCCGCACAATTTCATTAATTTCCCGAACGTTCCCTCCAGTTCTTGCAGTCATAGGTCGACCAGCACATTCATCATCTTCGACCTCTTCCCATCCTTCAGAAAACCATTTGTGTCATTCAAAAACTCACGCACGTGATATAATATCGTCAACAAATACCTCCTTTAACATTTGGAAATATTCTATTAGTGATTTTTTAAATTGACAAGGAATTTTAGCTTTTTTTCGCTGCTCGATTTTTATGTCAACCATTATCACGGCAATACTAAGTAACAGTGTCCTCTATAACTAAAGCTCGAAAGTAAACTAAGGCAGATAGAGAGAGACAAAACTACGGGTTGTTGCTTGTGAAGTATTAAGGTCAATGATTTTCCAATTACAGCTCCGTCCGATGCGGCTGCGCGATGGAAGGAGCGCAGTCTCGTTATTTAATTGCTATATCTCATATAACAAATTATTAGAGAACTATCCATTGTTATCCTAATAATAGTTGAACTATATTTACTTGTTTTTATTTTGAACAGTCAAGTATTCAGAATGAATATAGTAATTATGTAATTTCACGCTAAAGCCAGAGAAACCATCATAATTTAATCTATTTTTGCATCCACTAATATAATCACCTGTTATTCTCGTAAAGTAAATTACGCCATAACCATTATAACTAAAGCGTTGAAAGTTTTGATGTGCATAATTAACGGACATAATACAATATACAACAACGGCGAATACAGTTGTAACTTTGGCATTTGTGCAATAAGTATTAAAGTGTAGAGGAGTTTGCCGTGTACTGGGGAAATAAACTTCATAAAAATAACCATAACGTTGAATACAATGTTAGGTATAACACTATTACATCCTGACCTAGTTACGGGTTTGGGATTCTTAGGTGGGGGTTGTAAGGGCACGTTATCACGAAATCACGTTTGGAATCCACATGTCTACGTCATCTTTTTGAGGTACTACACATTTATGATGCTCCAGAAATACCCGCGTCTCTCTCAGGGACTTGCCTCGTGTACTGCTTGTCTCCGAGAAAATTTATACTCCATTTGCTTGCGCGCTTACCGGAGTCCCCGGAGTCACCGGGGGCTTAAAATCAAGACGCTGAGCCGTTCCGATGATGTCGGGAAGACGCGGTGCCCATATGCGATATTCTTATCAGAAAATGATCCGGGCGATGAAATATGTACTTTCAGTGAAAATGAAATGAGTCGATTTTGCATTGACTTTCGGAATCAAACTAAAAATTCGAATGCAGGGAAACGTATGCAACGTCGAATATTTGCTATAAATAATGTGATATATGGTTTGTATATACATTATTATATTTTTATGGACGTTTACCTAAGCTCGGGATTGCATAAATCGAATAAGTTCAAGTACATACCGGAATGTCGATCAAAGTAGAGAACATTACCAAACCATACCAAAGCATTAGAGCAGTAGGGATTTTGCTGACAATGGGATTGTATTGAACGTTCTCTCTGACGTTTTCTCGCGGAATAAGATTTGTTATTTGAGATGCAGGTTTTATTTTTATTAAATTATTAACACTATATTTCATCGATCTCATGTGTACGTGTTTCTTTACTCCGATTCATCCTGATTCATTGCAATATCATCTTTCTTTTCGGCCAGATCTATTTGAACTCTGTCATACCATTTCTTCCTACGTATTTCTTTTTTTCATGTTATCATCACCACAAACAAACTCATACTACCACTTCTGGATGAAATCTTTTTTTTTAAATTTATCATCTTTTATTATCTTGAGCAAGGCAAATCCAGTTATTGGAATACATTTTCTATATCTGGTTGATTTCGATTTTAGGAGTCGTGTGCGAGGTTTTGTTTCACCAAGAACTTTTAAAGCAAACCTTCTTCAAGATGTGAGATTTGCCAGGTGATGATCCACACACCTGGAGTTTATTTCTAATTATTTTGAAATTCGCCATCATTGAGATGTTCGTTAGTCAATTTCTTCCATGACGAGTTGGAAGGTGCTAGGGGAGATGCAGGGAAAATGTTTTGTGAAAGTATTCAGATTGGGACATGATATCTTTCTCTCGCTCTCTATTTGGTAAGGACGGTAAGAGAAAAATCGAGGTTCTCGTGTATAGGGTTGCATCCCTGAAATAAATTTATTGTCAAGACTACAAAGACTTTCTACTGGCTATCACCTTTTTTGTATAGCCCTTAGATCAATTTCTTTTTATTTATATTCTCTTCAGGTAGTGTAACCATCTTAATCTAACTAGTTTCACTTACACCTTTATTTCTGGATCCTTGTATAAGCTACTCTCTTCTTAACTCCCCTCATCCAGATTTCTATCCCTTATCCGTTAAAAGTATCTCTTAGGGATTCTTCTTTATTAATTCTGCTTTGTTTTTCTCTGGTTAATGTAACTTGGCTTTTCTAGAAACTCCATTCGATTTTATTATTCTGTTTATAGCACCAGCACATCTGTCTCATTTAGCCAGCTTTGCTTTTGTTTTATTTTTCCTTTCTCCATTGATAACTGCTTTTAAGTATATATAGGCTTTGACTTCCTCAAATGTTTTTGTTATTTTCAAATCGACGGTCAGAACACTTTTTTTGCAAATATCTTTTTCCGATGAAGCAAATTCCATATACCTATTTTCCTTTGGAGAGAGCTAGGTTCGCATCACTAATTTCTGATATATTCGCCTCAGCTAGTGTTTCATCTTGACTTTCTCGATCTGCACTAGTAATATAATTTGCATGCGGATTTTGTAGTGTTGTCGTTGTTTTTATCGATGTTTCGCTGTTCATACTATTTTTAAGATCTAGTCTAAAAACATATCTTGAAGCTAGTTGTATGAAAAACGAAACTTCGATAGAAACTACAACACGGCAAAATCCACCCATAAGAAGATTGTACTACTATTCACTTAAATTTATACACATTCTGGATATTCACCTCCTTTTAAATAATATTTTTTACTTTTAAAATAGAATTTGAAAGAATACATACAAAAGATAGTGTAATGTCTTCTGTCAAAGCCAATTCATCTTTGTAATACCACTGACAGCTTTCCACTCCCTACACAGATTGTTCCAATGCTTTGGATGGTTATCTCCATAGAACCCAATCTACACTGATACCGTCAAACCATAGTATTACTACATTATTTGTACACCCTTTACTTGTTCTTGTTTTTAAGGCTCCTGAGCTGCTTGTGCGGTTTCATATTACCTACTCAAGCAATATATTGAGTATCGTAGTACTAAACTGGGTTTATTTAGTATTTTATAGTTGAATTTCACTTTAGATTTTTTCCGCTATTTTCCGACGGTACTTTATTAGATTTATTAATTCATTTGGAATTTTAAGGCCTTCCAATGTTTTATATAAGTACTTTCGATTTGTAGGGACATAGAATTTTTAAAATTCCTAAACACATATTGGATCTCCACACTCATATAGTTTAGTTTGCTTCAGGATAAATAGGTGATCAATAACAGATCTGCCTGTTCTGAGACCGCATTGATTGTCTCCTATCCTTTATATTTTGCCGCTGCAATTTTGCTATACGTCTGTCCTCCTTTTTTATGTCGTAGTATTAACTCTCCCCTTTCTGAATTAATAATTTGCCTTTCTTTAAATATATCTAACTGAGAATATTTTCAGGTCGTATAATTTGCCTGTAATGTAATTGTAGATTTTAGTGTTCTTTTTTCCTTTTTTTAACTTCATTCTAATATTATCTTTAACTATTTTATTAAATAAATAAGCTATTGGCCACAACTTTTCGTAGTTTTATTGATAAGATTTTCAAGTACTTAAAAGTGTTTGTTTAAAGCTCTGCATACCTCCTTTTTTGAAAAAGTTATAAAATATGAAACGTTTCACACCAAACGCAATAATTCACCCAAAAATTCAGCTTCTTTGCCATTTCGACTTAACTTGAACTTGTGAGAGAAATTCACTTCCTCTTGGAGGATTATGCTGACGGAATTAATGTGTTTATAAGACTTTATTTAATTCCTATAAATTTCTCCTTTCATGTCCTGTATCGTTTTGTGTGAACCCATTATCCCAATTCATACAAGAGAAGAGGAATATTCGATCTCGAGGCGCGCACTATGACTTATCAGGCTCTCCTTTTAAGACGAGCAGTTGAGGAAATCGATTCCCGCACGTGCCAAGGGTCTACGGTCTGACCTTTGAATAATACCTATCTTTCCTACGTATAACCGAATCAAAATGTCAGTGTTTTTTTAAACACATGTGAGTAAGACGATAAAGAAAACGAAATAGAAGATTTCAGATACGGTGTGTTTTTCGTGATGTTATATTTGACTAGTATTTTTATTAAATTGGTATAAATTAGTATAATCAAGTAGCAAAAGCTACTTTTTTCCACGCTTTTCTATTCATTATCTTCTGTCCAATGAATTATTTCCATTATTTTTAAATCGATTACCCAATCTTCCTATCTGACTTTTGGTGTTTCTTTTGCAAATTTTCTTATGGCTTTTATTTAGTAATTTTTTCGGAAGAAGAAGTTCGGAAATGATAAACAAGCTTATTGATATTCTGTCAAATGACTGAAGACTTGGTATCAGCAAGATGCAATCTTGAACTGTGATCATAAAGGGAAAAGATTGCGAACATATAAAAGAAAGTATTTTCTGGAAAACTATGTGCAATAGTCTACAAAAAAGTTCTCTGTCGTTACAAAAACGCATCTTTTCACACCAGTCAGGTCATTCGCAAAAAATCTAATCAACTGAAATTACACCTTTACTAAAGTTCCTTCCACCTAATCCTAGAACTTAAACTTTTGCTTGATGGAAGAAATCTAGTTAGATGAAGCGACAGAGAAGTAGCTTCAGCATCATGAAAAATATATTTATAAAAATTGCATAATGAACATATCGACTAAACAAATACGTAGTACAGGATTGGGTGTTTCCAAACTTCCAGCAAGATGCAATCTTGAACTGTGATCATAAAGGGACAAGATTGTCAACATATAGAAGAAAGTATTTTTTGGAAAACTATGTGCAATAGTCTACAAAAAAATTCTCTGTCGTTACGAAAACGTATCTTTTCACACCAGTCAGGTCATTCGAAAAAAATCTAATCAACTGAAATTTTACTTTTACTAAAGTTTCTTCCACCTATTCCCAGAACTTAAACTTTGGCTTGCTGGAAGAAGTTTTAGTTAGATGAAGCGACGGAGAAGTAGTTTCAGCATCATGAAAAAGATATTTATAAATATGGCATAATGACATCCACATCCACTATTTTTTTTGGTGGTTGCCCAACTGGGTCATAAGTCGCCCTTTTGACTTGTCACGGCAACGGGAGCGACAGTATGTATTTAGCGTGAGTAAAGTGTTCCATTGCTTTACTGCTATCCCCGCCTCGCTATAAGAAGGGGAGCAATACTAATATTCCTTCCTCAACATTGAAGGGTGCCGAGAGAGGTATCGACCACCTTGGAAAAGAGGAACGATTTTGAAAACCGTATTGGAAAAAGACTTGAACCGCCGATTTATCTACATAAATATCTGAAGTCTGGCACTACCACAAGTGCTATTCCGGCGTTGAAGGAGAATATGTTGAAACATTATTAAAAAAACTTAATGTCCTAATTTATTTGTTTCGATGTATACTTATACCGATATTTATATATGTATGTATTATGTATTATGTATGGGCTCTTTCTAGCATTAACGTATGGTGTAGTGGTAAATTTCTTCATTGGAAATGTTTTACCCATTGATCTGTATAGCTATGCTAAAGTGATTTATCGTCTATATATGAACTCATACGTAATATCATTTACCTATTGTAATAGGTAAAAGAAACAAAGTGAAGTATAGTAAAATCTAATGGAACATGTGCAATTTCCACTAGATGTATTTTGTCGTAGTTTCTTCCTCGTTATAGTTGTGGTGATAATGTAGTCACTATACTTATATAGAGATCAATATAGGAGTATGATGATTGTTCAACGATTATATAGACTTATTGAATAATTTGTAGAACATGCATTTTAAAACACGCAAAAATAAGGTGTAATTTTACATTTTACTCAATTACTTAACAGACACAGTTACTTCTTGTAAAACGAATATTTAAAAATGCCCCTTTTCAATTACTTACCGTTAGTCTCAAATATTTGCCAAGGCTGTTAATGATCAGTCTTTGCAAAAAAAAAAACTCGCATAATATACAAGAAGCGTTTTAATATTAGGTATTCAAATTACGTCCGTCCAAATCTAGTTGAAGAGACAAATTCACTTTTGCATGAGAGAAATTGAAAAGCATGTATTTTATGCAAATAGGAACTCCAAATACCGGTCTTCTCTCTAAATGCAGGATTTGTAACGAAGCGGGTTTTCCCCCTACAGTTCCGCTTATCTTATATAAAATAACTATGTTTGCTGTGTCTGCGCGGTTGGAGGGAAACGAAATTGAGGAAACGGGCTTTCGATAGTATCTCACGTTTGATTCTCCGACACTCCTACATCAGCTGTTTATTTTAATGCAAACAGTCTTAGTCATGTTGTTACACCAATGCACCGCTAACACGGAGATTCTAGAATAAGTGTGGTTATGGAATCCTCGATACCAATAGACTTTCATGTAAAGTAAATACTAATAATTTTAAAGGGTCTTTCAAATTGCGCGGTTTTTTTAAGAATACATAAAATACAGATGGTGCACTGAATTTGTCTGGATATGTGGGTATTTAAAAAGTGTGATGCATGACATTTATAAAAATGGCTTCGTACACGGTACAACAACGCGTTCAAATTGTTGAATTATTTTATGAAAATCAGTGTTCTGTGAAAAGAGTTTTTAGAAAATTACGTGAATTTTACGGTTTTCATAATCATCCATCTGAAAGCACTATTGGTCGCATTTTTAAAAAATTTCAAGAGGCCGATTCCGTGGAAGATCAAAAACGTGAAAAATACAGTCGTAGTGGTCGTTCGCAAGAAAATATTGGTTTGGTTCATGAAAGTGTTGCTGAAGATCCTGAAATGTCCATTAGACGACGTTCTCAATAACTTGAAGTTAGTGATTTAGCTCCGAAGGCATATAAGGTTCAAATAACACAGAAACTGAAGCCATTAGATCATTTCAAACGTCGTTCATTTGTCAATTTCATCACACGTTCATTTATTTATTACATTTAAATTCGATAAAATGATAAATACATTAAACTTAATAAGGTTTAACAGTTAGCGTTAAAGTTGGTTAAAAGAGTATTCAACCTCCTGCTTTTCAGAACGATCCTTTTATGTTTTCTTCTTTATTTTAAGAGTAATTATTTTTTTCCAGAAAATGGTAATATCAAGAACAACCGTGTTAGACCTATTCAAATTATTCGGACCATCTTTCAGACTCAGATCAGCAACATCCTGTGCTCCTATCAATTTGGATTTTAAAGTGGTAAAGGAATTACTAAAGCCTTAATCGAAAATGTATATATATATATATTTATTAGTAATAACAATTATAATAATAATTCATGCCTTCACAGTTTCCTAACAGCTTAAAGCCAAATGCAGGAGCTTTGGGAGACTATGAGTTATTCTTATGTCTATACTTGTGGTGTGACTTCAGATCTTTGGAATCGAACCCAAGATACAGTAACTTACGGTCAGCAGACGAAATGTTGTTGCTGGTTGACTTCCTTTATCGTATTTCGCAGTAGATCCGATATTTCACTAACTAAATATAAAACATTTAACATTCAAACCTAATTTCTTCATTTCGAATCTCATTTCCTGTCAAATAATCCCCACAGGCGTCTGTCATCGCAGATGCATGAACTTACAATCACTTGCATATCGTAAAAAATTTAAAGTGCATACGGTCTTGCCTTTAGTGATATAATCTTTTAATTTTCGCTATATGATCGTAGTAATAATCAGTTTCGCTGTATATACAGAAATTCCTATTCTGAAGAATGCAACCCTAATTTATACAACATCAACAAAAGATAAACTCGTGTGTTTTTAGAATCAATTTCACTTCGTTTATACTTTTCAATTTACCTTTTACAATTTTTATCAAAGAAAAACCATTTAACCTCCAATATGTATTAATCCTGAACAGAAAAATTATCCTGAACTATTTAATAGCATACCTTCGAGGGAATTTTCTATATTTCATAAATAGTCGCCCTGAGGAGCCTCTAGGGGCGAAAAGCGTATAGGTTTATCCGTAATTATATATGTCTTCTATAATCATTAGTGCTTAGTTGCATAGATAATCTCCGCAGGGCCAAGAAATAGAAAAGTTTCAGCAACATTGAGGATCGAATAGAACAATAACATGAGCATAATCACTAAAGGTTGATATATGTTGTCGTCATCAGCAGATACTTAATCACAGCCGGGAACTATGGCAGTAGTGTGCAGGAGTATGTGTTTGGCTGAAAGCCAAAACGCACACAGTGTGCGTCTTGGCTTTCACCGGTACGGATCGTGTGTGGAATTAGTTTTTTCGTACGGGTATTTCTTGCTGTAGTTCTCCAGGTGAGACACTGCTTAAGTATCTGCTGATGATGACAACTTAGTTGTCGAAATACGTATACAGAATTACGAAAATTAATGTGGAAAGGAGTTATATATCAACCATTAGTGATTAAGTAAATCAACCACAGGTTTCATCAAAATCACCAATAACATGAGCAAATAAAATGAAAGATTATTATAATAAATGTATAAGTTTGAGAGAGATTCTTTCTAAGATTTCACTAGTATTTTCGATAAAATAAAAATTGGGAAAAAGCTATACTTCCAAGTCTCGGAGTTAGTGCTTTGTTGACTGTAACCTTTCATTAATTATAGAACTTTCTATAATCTTCTCATGTTGGGAAAACCAGCCGTTCTTCCCCATTTTTAGCATTCGAATCTAATCATTCTATCAAGAAAATATTCAAATTATCCTCCCTATATTCAGGGATTCATAATTTAATTGGTTACTTCTTCTGAGCAACTACATGATTATGTCTTTTCTACCACCATATAAATCTCCAAACACATAAAATTAACTAAGGTGACGATTTGCCGAGTTCACCCTATTTTTTATCCCTGTCTTTGTATGTTTGAGATTTTAAACATTCTCTCGCCATTCCGGTCGACCTGCCTGTGCTGTAAAACAAAATGTAGGGAGGGTAAACGCGAAGGTATGCAATCGGCATACTGAACGGCTTCAGTTAACAACGAAACGAGGTGGTTCATCTGTATTGAGGACACGTCCCAGGGTCCGCGGGCTAACGGCGCGTGTAACTTTTGCGGCATGGCCAAAATCGAGGGAAAGAACAACCGCAAAAGCTAAATATATGACCTAACGGAGAGCAGAACATAACAACTTGCCTTTAGTTCTCGTACGAATAGTTAAAAATACGAATGCAGCAAAACACTAGCCGGAATTTTAGCTATTTGAATTAAAGCTAGCTTTATCATAAATGAAAATATGTAGTAAGAATGGAGTTATATGCAATTAAAATGGGTCAAAATTTTGGTAAATAATCGAAAAATATGTTTTTGATATGTAATTGCATTGATACGTATGCAAATAAGAAACTGAGCTACAAATAATTCTGTCTATAGAAAGTTTTGTAATCGTGTAGTAGTTTATACCGTGTCTGCTTTATTGAACATCAAACGTATATGAAGAGGTACATATATAATTTCCCTCTTATATGAACTGAAACAGTATAAATCGCCACAATGAAATACATTTTAGAGCGAAAATGTAATGGGGTACATGACGATATCTATATTATGTTAAGTAATTCTATTTTAAGGGCGATCAAACAATGACGTATGCCATCAAAGTGTGGAAATAAGTTTATGGAAACCTCCTTAGAAGTTTATAGGCAAGATTCTGGTTTCTTTTATGTAGGTGAAACAGTTCTCTTCTACTAATAACGTTATTTATATATTATTTAAAACAATTAGTATATTTTGCGTATAAAGTAATTACTTTAACCGAAAAATATTAATTATTATGTGAATGTATACTATTTTGATTTATATGCAAGATAAATAACAAATTTTAGACAAAGTGAGCGTAAGAAAATGAGAACTTAATCCAAAAAATTTCAGAAAAATATTAAGTGTTGATTTTCGACGTTTTCATGTTTGAGTTGCTGATTACGAAAAATACAACACTACTCTCTTCTTCTATACTTTATGCTTATATTTCTCTTCTCTGTTATTGACATTGTTCATGGTTTCCCTTAAAAAAAGACCTTTCTGTAGATTTCGTCTCTATCCTGCCATGGTCCGTGTCCAATTCTTCAAAATTTTCTTCGTCTTATCTTCTTCTGGGCTTCCGCGCTGGAACAGCGTCACTGGTATAACTGCCGACGTTTCATACTCATATCAGACATCTTCAGGGCTCAACTACTGCTACTGTTTGTTGCACCGAAACGATGGCAGTTGTACCAGTGATGTGGTTCCAGCCCGGAAACCCATAAGAAGATAGTACGAACCACGACCGCGACGTACCAGATTTACAACACTATTATTTTACTACAATTTGCTGAGGCTGATTTATGTCGAGTTTAGTGCTGACTTTTTAGTCATAGAGACAGGAGATTTAATATTGCTATAATTTGCACAATTTGGAGAGACCCATGGTTTTTAGACTGGTTTCAGAAATTGGTCCTTCAGAGCCGTGGTCATCTCTAAAACCTGTTCTTCCTTTCTTAAATTCCACAATCTAGATTTTAATAGTGGCACTAGTCACCCAAGGTTTCTGTCATATCAGCAAAACTTGTTTGCCCGATGATCTTTTATAAAATAAATACTAAATAATTACTGGAAATTTTTCGAAATCTAGCCTTTTATCAGACATTTCAACTTATGAATGCTAAACTTTGACAAATTATTTATAAAAATAAAACTGCCAAAATCTAATTATTTTCAATTATGTGGTTCAAAGAAGTGAGATTATGAGTAGATATAAAATTAGGGATTTGGAAATACTATTTTATGTATTACATTCTCCTACCAAATATCTTCCATGTGTTTATCAACTACCAGATCTCTTCGATTTCTCATAGGGCCTTGTCTACATTTCAATTATCCACTGATTATGAAGACATTATACTATATACTAGTATAAAGTAAATTAGAATACGGTGCTCCTTAATATGGTTTCCCTTTTATACATAATAGATTGTTCAGATTGGGCACATACAGAAGAAATTTTGGAAATATCTCAAATATAGAATATCTGGATACTATTTCTACTCAACTTTTTCTGCTAGAAACTTTCCAGGCTAACAAGATATCAATACTCCCTCGCAGGGTTGACCTAAGCGACTTCTCCACAGAAACTGATCATAAAATGGGCTCCGTCAAAAGCTTAGGAACCGCTGAACCAAAGAAATAGGCACCCCTGCATTTACATATTTTCGTGATAGCACATAAGATAAGACATAACGCAAGTAGGTTTGCGTGAGAGAGGGTCGGGGGGTATTAAAAGCTTTTACTTTATGTAGTGCATGACATAGTGCTTTATTCATATTCTATTCTTTTCGGTATATCCTTATAAACATCTGCATTGTTAGGGTAAATAATTTGAAACTAGTATTAAATATTACCAATTCTTTGGTTTTACTTTAGAGATATTGAGAGGTTTTCTACTATCGTTCAATTTGCATTTCCTTGACTTCAACACTCAACACTTTTTAATATATATATATGTGAGTGTGTGTGTGTGTGTGTGCATATATATGTAGGCGTATAATGTGAGAATAAGGAGGAACGTTACCCACTTATATTTTATACAATACCTCTTGAAAGATTAATACAGTTTAAAAGTGATACTTGTCCGTCGCTACAGAACCCATTGTAAACGTGGAAAGGTCGGAAGTGAAAGCAAAAAGGCCGAATTTTATCGAGGGATACATACACTCGCACACGAGCGTTAAAAAAGAAAAGGAAAAGGAGGAAAGAAAAAGAGCAGGGGAAAAGAAAGGAAACCTGCACATGTGAGGGGGATGCAGTTCTCTAAGACACGTCGATTGACCGGAGACAGACCCAACCCGCATGGATTCCTCCGCTTACAATCATGCACGCCCCAGCGCTTTCCCAATTTCGACGCAAACTAAATTTAAGAACTAAGTTTCTTTCTTAGGACCGGTCGCTCTTTTTCCAAGAGATGAGATCGTCTGAAATATAGCATGTATATACATATATGTATGTGTATATGTGTATGTATATATATACAATATATATATATATATACTTTTGCGTGTTTGTGTGTATGTTTGTATATATACGAGGAGTAGGGTAGTCCCTTTTAGGGGTGTTGGGTCGATGGGCTGAGTACGGGATAAGGGTGGTGACGAATGATAGAAGCCCGGTGGTTCGAGTGACTAAGATTCACTTTGATTATCGGACTCGTTGGAAGATGATTATCCTTTTCAGGAGGATCATTATTTCCTTTTATAGGGAATCGAATGGGAGAAGTGGAATAGACAAAAAGGATAAGCCGCGTTTGTGAAAGTCAGACAGGTATTGGATCCGAGATGTTGACTGAAACGACAGATATTACAGAATCCAATAAGAGAAAATATATAAAAAATTCGACTGCAGAAAGGACTGATTTAATTTAATGGATTGTAATTATGAAACTTATGAGAAGATGAAACAAAATAGGTGGAAATGCGTCGATAACCATGCTCTTGCAATGTCTGCAAATAAGACATTGCAAGAGCAACGATGTTTTTATTGTTATTTATAAAAACAAATTAACTGTGCGTATGAACTATGGAAACGGGTCAAAAACCGATTTAGTTTAACGAATTTTAATTACAAACAAAATTTTAGTATTCAAGTCTATTTAAGATACAAATTATTCCGAAGAACTCCTCTTTCAAGTTACAGATGTGGTTTGTTGTCTATTATTAGCAATTTATCTAGACTATGATATGAAAATTAGCTAGGTTATAGTGAATGGAAATAAAGATTTATTTACTAGTAAATTAATAACAGTTTATCGTACATATTTTTTGCATAAAACATGCAAGAGAGTAACATTTGCTAAATCTTTGGGCTATTTTCTGACCTAAACTACATATCATATTGGTTTTTAGTTCTTCATTAGTGTGGAACTGTTGCCCTTAAACTATTTTTTCATTTTATGAAACAGATTAAGAAGTTCTCGCTTCCAAATTGAGGTAGTATAGTGAATAGTTAAATACGTCAAATCTGAGATCCTATACGTATTCTTATAACATTACTCATTTCGATGGATGACAATCAATTTTGAGATATATATCGCAGAGACACACAGATCAATATTTACTTACAGCGTCTCATCATCACCCACAGCATATTTCTTATGACTACCTTTCTAAGAAGAGCTGAAAGAATAATTTTAAAGAAAAAAGTGAACATCTGAAGATTCCTGTATAAAAAAATATACACATAAATTTCGATGGAAGGTATACATTGGGAGTACAAAAATGAAAGGAAAGCAAGGAAATAGGTAAACAGCAGCAAAGACGTCATGGTAATACATTTGTGGTTCACCACCGGAGAAGAACATCATTACGAAGCACAATGTATGTATTGAATAAAATAAAAGTACTACTTCAATCTAATAAGGAGAAACTACTTAAACTATACATCAAAGCTACAAACCAACTTAATTATTAGTGTAGAAAAACTATATTGAGTAAGCAACCATTGTATGTAAAGTGAAAGAATATCAAAGAGATATCCTATATAGACATACGGATAAGTCAACATTAACAGGATAGAGAACGTCGCATCGACTCGCTACCACCGCAACAAAATTCCTACAAACTTTACTAAGAGTTTGGACACAAATACAGTCGAACACTACGGGAAAATAGGAAGAGATTTAGTAAATACGGTCGAGCTCATCTTCGTCATTAGTATATAATGGTCTATTGTATTAAAGACGAGAGAAAAATCCGTCTATCATCGTCCAGTGCTTCATACAAATCCTGATACAGTGTATCCAGTTTAGAGACTGTTGAATATCTATACATAAATCCATGCCAGTTTGGAGAGAAAAATTGCATAATATTGTTGTTGTACATTCGTTCATAGATTACACTTACACACTTTGCCGCGTTAGCAATGCCGCCTTTTTTATATATCGCAAATTCAAGCAATTTTTCAAATATCGGGAAAAACCCATGTTCGTAAAGATAGGATTTTACATAGAGGGACTGCAAAAATTGATTCAAAGTCCCGAAGAATAAAGTTTGGAATTTGATCGTGTCCAGATGCAAAACAAAGAAATGTTTTATTTTCTCCAAGAAATTTGAAATTTCATTCTCGTTAGCTTTGAGAATAACTAATGACGGCAAATCACTATGCACATCAGGAATTTTATTTTTTTTTTTCAGGTAAAAAAGCTATGAGAATGCAGAGGCAAAGGCATTAGCAATACACTGAGATTAATCAATTAAGGTTAATATAACCCCTTTCAACAATAATGTTGGTATTCTCCGTAGGTAATTTGATAATTAAGTTGTCATCATCAGTAGATGATTAATCGCAGCGTCGTATCTGGAACCACGGCGTAATCTGCACAAAAGCAAAGTCCGTACTAGGTTTACACCGTCGAGAGTCAAACACATACTATTGTACACTGCTGCCATAGTTTCTGGCTGTGATTAATTATCTGCTTATAATGGCAACTTAGTTGTCAAAAAACGTATACGGAATAGATAAATTATTGCGGAAAGAGGTTATATTAACCTTAGTTGATTAATTTAATCATCCACAGTCTCCATCAAAAAATACACTGAGGGTTGTCAAAATGTACATTATCATCATAAACTTTACGTTGCAATCTAACAATTACTGCTCGAATTAAAAAATTCCAGAATAAATTATTTGTCAGTTCATGCTAAACTTCCAATAAAATTCTAATAGGCTGAGAATGTATCATCATTAACGCTTAAGCGTTGCAAGTGAACCAGTTCATTTTCTATGGTTTTTCTGTTTCAACCTGAATAACTTTTTAGTAGAGGGTGTAAACCATAAAACAAATCATACCTATAGATATACAGGCTAACGCTTATTAATTTAAAAACAAACATATTGTTTAACAATCGACACGAAAGTTATTGTGTAAGCTAGCAAGATGCACCCTGAGTGAACAATTTCGTGTGAACAATTTAGCCCAGGCTGTTTTCTTTTTTTTTATTTATTATTAATGTTCCGGTGTCAAAAAGCGTATCCACTGCCAGGAAGGGGAGGAAGAAAATATCCTTTCTAATAATATTAGAGTTGAACTTTCAAGGAAAACTATAATAAATCAAAAATTTTCGAATATAAATGAAATAGAAAATATAAGTATTAGAGAATTCCAGCTTTAACAAAGTTTGGAGCTGTCTTGTAGATTCTTTAAATTGTTACTAAATAGAAGAGATTTAAAACTACTCTATAGATTGAAATTCAGCATTTCTAGTACTACGAAAGCCTTTTCATATTTCACAAATACGTTTATATTTACACACACTAACACACATCCACACAATATGGATGACGATTATCATCTTTTGCTTTTTCTCTTTGGAAGAGAATTTCGGTCAAGTTATTTTTCCCGGGGCTGTTTCGCACATTCCATTAATGGGATTATCCCCAGCAAGTGGTGAGAGCGATGCGGCTGTCGACTGTCGACTGTGTTGCCGTTATTTTCCAACCTTGTCACCATCAGCGGCATCGTTTCATAAAACTGTTTACTCTGCCGTATATATTGACGTTTTTCGGAGAAATTAAAATTTATACAGGACGAATAATAAAGCGTTTCATGTGACGTCGGTGAATTCACCAGTTTATGTTTGTGCTTGCAGAGTGCGTTGAATGACGAAAAGTACGATGACGTAGTGTAGTACAGAAAGGTCGGGGGGTCGGTAGATGATGTCGATATAAGATCGAGCGTGACTTGGTAGGATGAATTGAGTCGATCGTATGTGACTTGGCCTCTTTGTCTGCTTCTTTCCACTCCTGTCTTGTCTAAGACTACGGTGAACGCGGAACGTCTCTAGGGGTCGAACTCGGCCGATTTGAAATTCACTTTGCCTCGTCTTTTTCGGTTTTTGAATCGGTTTCCGTGTACGAAGACGGTCTTAAAAGGGGGAAAAAATGATCTGTTTATATTTGAAAATTTGATTCACAAATTGAATATTTTGTCGATTTTCATGAAGTTCTTTAAGAAACGCATAAATAAATTCATATCGGAATTGTCTAGATAAGCTGAAAAATTAAAAGCATTTAATGTTATTATGTTTAATTAATTCGGTAAATTTAAAAAAATCCTTTATGTAATTAAAACAAAAGACTTCGCTCTATATTATAGAAGTATAGCCAAATTATAGTATATTAACTTGGTTTTTCTTAAAAAGATTTACTGAACATTGAAAAAACTAAAAATTAATTTACCAATCAATATTTAATTCTACAATCAATGTTCACATAATATTTTTGACCGAACCTATACTGAAGAAACTAATTATTTTTATTTATTACAAGCAACACTTGAAGAACAAATTCAGTGGTTGGTGAATATTTGATTGAATGAAATACTTCGAAAGAAGCAAATAAATATGCTGCTCGTATAGTTCGATATTTGCTTTCAAACATAATGGATACAGCTTAAAATTTGGACTAAGCGATAATACTCTCTACAAAGCAGAAATATATACATTTGTTAAACGGCGAGTAGTCCTTGTAAGATGATGATTCAATAATTACATACATAGTTAACAAACTAAATGTAAGTTTTTTGGACAAAAATTTTATTTTTCAATAGTCACCTGCTAGTTTAACACATAGCCCAATGCTATTTCTAATTGGTAATGTCTTCATTGTAAGTAGATGAATCCAAGTCCTTAAAATATCTATTTACAGCAGCGATTGCTTCGGAATTGAACAAAATTGCCTTTCCGCCTAAATATTTCTTTAATTTTATAAATAGATGATAATCGCCGGGACCAAATCTTGGGAGTCGGATGAATAAAGTATTAATTTAAATCAAAATTCATGAATTTTTGCCATAACAATCGCAGAATTATGAACAGATGCATTATCTTGATGGAAAAGCATTTTCTTCTTTGTCAAATGAGGCTCATTCTTTTTGATTTTGTCGCTCAATTGTTGCAACGAATGGGCATAATACTCAACAGATTGTTTCCCCCTTTCTACGAAGATAATTTCTTAACAAAAAACAACTGCCATATTCTTTCGAGCCGGAAAAACTGTTTCTGCATTCTTAGGTAGAAGAGAAGTTTTGTGTGCCCATTGTTTCGACTACTATTTTTTATTAAAGGAAATGAGATAATTTAGATCATAGATAAGGCAAATAAAAGCAGACCAATAAGAGAAAAGAAAGAAGAGCATGAACGTTTAAATAAGGAAACACTCAAATAAAGAAGGTTAAACAGGCTTTATATTAAGCAATTCTTGTGCAAAAATGCAAGCTCAAAACAAATTTAAAATGTAAAATTTGTATTGGCCGTTGTTATAAACTAATGTAAAATACTACAAATACTATTAAGTCAGCTGTCGCTATTTTCTTCTGTTTAGATGCCTTTCCAATTTGCTTTTATTCTTGAAGAAATGCACCTATTGTAACAACTCATTAATTAACATCAAATATCAAAGTCAAGATTATAATATACAAATTAAATATTTTGTATTTGTTTATTGGAAGAACGCTTCAGGTTGCTGCAATTTATAATTATACCAACTTACGCCAAGTCGAATTACAATCCATCGTCAACAATTACATATACGCTACGATTTAGAAATTTGGCATTGCCCGAATTAAACACGTCCTTCAGATAATACAAAAAAATCATGATAAAATTTAGTAATTTTGATGGAGCCTGTGGTTAATTAACTTAATCACTTAAGGTTGATACCCCTCTCCACATTAATTTTCGTATTCTATATACGTATTTCGAAAACCAAGTTCTCATCATCAGTAGATAACTAAACAGTGTCGTACTTGGAAAACTACGGCAAAAAGCCGCACGAAACAAATTCCGCACACTATCTGTACCGTTGAAAGGCAAAACGCACAGTGTGCGCAATTTGTTTCGTGCGGGTTTTTGCCGTAGTTTTCTAGGTACGATACTGTTTTGTGGAAAGAGGTTATATAAAAACCTGAAGTGATTATGATCAAATTCATTAAAAATACCATAAATAAATAAAGAAAGCGAAAATAATATAGTTATAGTAAAAATACTAAATGAACTATGATATAATTGTCAAACATATCGTATATACTAGAAGTTAATAGGAAAAAATTAGATTAGAATGCAATCAATCTTACTCCGAGTCAAATTCTATCCTCGCGTAATCCTGTTTGATCTTCAGTTCTACTATTTTTGCGAGTAAAGATTCATTACGACTCAGTAAAATTAGTTTTGGATGCAGTAACGCATTACAAGTATTTATATGTAATCAATGTCTGTGTATAGTGCAGTAGCACTCCAGTCGTAATAGTTTTTAGAGTTAAACATATTAGCTCATCTATATTACCTAAGAAGTACTTGCCTCTAAAATTCTTCAACAGCCTTGTACTTGAACAAGTTCTGGCTTTGCTTTAAAAATCGTCATTCTGTGTTATGTTTCTCAATGTCTTCCTATTCGCATAACATGGGAAAACGCTGAATAATAGGAATAATTGAAGGAGAGTTGTCAGAAGATACAACACTTGGGTCGAGAATTTTGGTGAAATTTTATATTTAAAGTCATCGAGCCTTCTTCTGTTTTGTTTCCTAAAAAAGTCCAAACATTTTAATTTGAAATTCTTAAATCGGAATTGTCTACCTGCTATAACTACACAATTTATTACTCAATATCATCTTCTCCCGTTCTTTTCCATAATTTCAAGCCAAAATACGATTTAATTTGATTAAAGTTAAAGCATATTTTATTTAATCAAACAAAATTGCTGTTGAAATTGTCAAAAGAATAGCCTTTTAATATACGCTAATATTTATACTTTTGTTCTGTTTCATGACCTACTACTAAAACTGTTCAAAACATCTTTCATATTTTGACTTGGAACTATGGAAAAAACAGGAGAAAATGAGATGATAATAATAAGAAGAAAATTTTGAAGAATTGCACATGGACCACGGCAGTATAGAAATGAAATATACAAAAAGCTTTTTTTTAAATGGAGGCTACGAACAATATCAAGAACAGAGAAGAGAAACATAACCATAAAGTATATATAAGGAAATAAGCATATCCATAAAGACGATGGGTCTATTACGAAAGTAAGGAATTAATTGAGGACATTTGTTCCTTATATACAAAAAGAGAATAATGTACATATACGAGGGTAGTTTGACAAGTAGTGAGAATGGAAAAGAAAAACGAATTTTTTAAATACAAAATAATTTTTATTTTTCAATATATTCTCCTAAAAGAGCAATACATTTATTCCAACGGTTCTCCAATGCCCTTATGCATGTGCTGGTATGCGAGGGAGCGTTGTCTTGGTGAAACAGAATCTTTTTCTTTGCCATTCCTGGCCGTTTAGCACGAATCTCAACATTTAATTTTTGTAGAAGTTCTGCATAATATTGTCCGTTTATTGTGGCACCTTTCTGAAGGTAATCAATGAGCAAAATGCCCTTTGAATCCTAAAAAATTGATGCCATAACCTTGTTTGCCGATAAAGTGGTTTTCGCTTTCTTTGGAAGTGCAGAACCACGTTCTAACCATTGTTTCGACTGCTGATTAGTTTCGGGTGTACTGTAGTGTATCCAAGTTTCATCGCATTGGAAATGCGCAAACGAGTGAACTTTTGATCAGTCCTAAGCAATTGCGGCACCCATCTTGCCAAAAGCTTGGAAAGGCCCAATTCTTTCGTTAAAATGTGGTGTACGCGTTCTGTTGAAGTGTTTACCATGTCTGCTATCTCTCTCACTTTAAGTCATCGATCTTTCGTAATGATATTATGGATTTTTATAATCATTTCCTCAGAAGTCACGATTTTGGGTACCCCAGAGAGCGCTTCATCAACACAGCTTGTTCTACCACGTTTAAATTCATTTACACATCTACTTATTGTGGCGGATGGTGGCGCAGATTCACCTAATGTTTCCTGTAACTCGTCTTTTATTTCGGTAGCTTTCATACCCTTAATTTTGAAGTATTTAATCACCGCACGATATCCAGCTTCTTCCATTTTAACAAAACGACGTGTGATTCTTTTTCAATCAGCTGTCAAAAATAAACTAATCAACCGATTTATCTAAATATCGGAATGTAAACATATAAATTGGCAGCCTAAATTACATTGCATTTGTTTTACCATAGAGCGCCACCTATGTGTCATTCTCACTACTTGTCAAACTATCCTCGTATTAAGCATTAAAATTTATGAAACAGCAGGAGTGTGAATATATCAGTAAACAATCCAGTATATCCAGAACTTAGAATTGAAAAAATGTTCTGCTGAAACGTCTTTCTGCTTTTCAGTAAAATATTATAATTTTTACAATTAGTTGCTTACTATTAATAACAAGCTTTGTATTTATGAAAAGCCAGTATTTCGAAGTCAATTAGAAAATAAAGGAAAGAAGCAGCATAAAAATATACGTTCAGAAAATTCATAAAATTTCAAAATCTTTTTTATTGTCGAATAGTATTTTTATGTCCTGGTTTTATATTAAAGGTATCATAACACTACTAAAAAGTAGTGTCAATTTAATTCAGCGCATTCAGTATACGTGAGGTATATAAACTTTGACGGCTCGTAAATAATCCGTATCGACCAAAGAATCCTATAAAGAGACTATAAAAAAAAGAACATCAGAGAAACGTGGAAACGATTCCCAGGTAAATGGATTTAGCTGGCCGTCAAATGTGAAATAATCTCCGAAAAATTTTGCCCAGATACACTAATGAAACTTCGATTGAACGCGCGCAATCCTCGGTTTTGGAATGAAACCGTTGGGGAGAATTTACTGGTGGATTACTTCGTTTTGATTTATCTTCCTATTTTGCATTCGGCTAATTAAAATTATTATCTGACGGTCTGGCAAGCATCGAAACATTCTGATTCTATTTTTATTTATAATATTAACGAATAAAATGGTAATTAAAACGATTGCTCAAATAAAGTATACAGACATTGGAACAAGGTATTGATAACTGGGGAATTGGATTAGTTTTCGCACATATGTATATAGTTACTAGTGCTAACGATATACAAAAAGTATAGCACAAATAGGAATTATTGAGGAATATTATAACGTTTGGGTTCGCTACTGACTGACAAGTTACGAAAAATAATTTAACGTAGAAAAATTAATAATTAAGTCATCGAAAGGATAAGAAAGTTAAATAAAATATAAATCGAAAAATAAAGTTTGGAAAAAGTAATAAATTATTTGGTGACGAACAACTGGTTAATAGTTCGGTAAGTTACCGGCTTATTATGCCAGGGTTGAATCGAAGACCATTGTTCGAAAAGATTTTTCATTTCTTGCTTCTCGTTTAAGATAAATGTCGACAGGCGAAGATGTTAAGTCATGCCACGAACATTAATGTAATAATAACTTACAGCCTATCAACTTCCCTTGTAATTGGCCTTAATGTGTTTAAGCTTGTGAAGGCGTGAAGTACTGAAAGTGGAGTACTGACTTTAATGATGACCAAAGTATGTGAAAAAGTGTTTTCTTAAGTGTGATATTTTTTCTATATGTTATTTCAAATAATTTATGGCAGGTACTTCATTAGTATTGGATTAATTTTAATATTCTCGTAAGCAATATTGTGTACTATGCTATCCAATTATCTTCTGACCTTCTAGTTTAATAGTTTTCACTAATCTTGTACTAGTAAAGTGAACGATTACTTTTTGATGAGTTGCTTTGTAATAAATTAATTATTATTTAATGTTTACCGCCTTCAAATATTTGATTTTTGAAATTGAACGTGTAAGAACTTGTATTGCCATGATGAAAGTACGACTCGTCAATGACTTTTGAGGAACAATTTCTTGTATACGAAATAACGTTATGAGTATTCTGCAGAGTCCGTTGAGAAAACAAAAGAAAATTTTTTTTTGAAGCACTAGGAGAACAAACTTTAGTGATTTAGGTTCATCTCAGAATACTAAATTAATAAGGTTCATTATCAGTTATAATGTTGCAAGATTCAATTTCTTAAGCTTACATTTCCTACATTTGATACGAGTGTTTCCTTGAGCGTTGGTTAAATTGTGCGGAATTCAGTCAGCACAAATATTGATGTTAATCTTATGTAATTATATTATCACTAGGATTTCTGGGAGCCAAATGAAGTAGGTTGATGGTTTGTTATAGAATTAATCCGAACAGAAAGCTGTAGATAATCATCATTCGAAATTGTTTAAGAGAAAAATTCATTGCTTTGAAAAAGTTACTGTTGTGACAAGTAATCTTTTAAAGCAATGCCCAAATAAAACTGGTTGACTTCTTATTATTCAACCTTGAAATTGTTTCCGAGAAAAATTATTCCTGCCACAACACTAACTTTTTAAATCAATGCCAAAATGAAACTAGTCGGTTTATTATTATTAAACTTCGAAATTTTGTTGAAGAAAAACCTATTTTTTCGTAACATTAACTTTTTCAAAGCAATGTCCAAATGAAACTAGTCGGTTTTTTATAATTTAACTTCGAAATTGTTTCTGAGAAAAATCCATTTTCGCGCAACACATGTTCAAAGCAATGACCGACGGTATCTAGTTGGCTTTTTTTTTAAATAAAGCACCAGTGTTTTTTCTACAAAATGATAGATTTTGCGAAAATTCTGATTTCCTTTACTGTCAATTACCTCATCTAACATTGGTTTCTAAAAGGTTTCGCAGTGGCTCTCGTATTTCATGGTTATAAAAGCAGAAATTTTATGAGAAATGTAATTATGCTACCAACACTGATTTAAACCTATTCTGTTTATTTTAATCTTCGAAAATTTTATTTTGCTATATCTGATATTCCACCTGTAACTTAGAGACTGTTTTCCAAGCTCGCCTCCTTCATTCACACGAACCGATCGTAATTCCGACGCTCTCCAACGGCAGTAAATCACACGCCATATTGCGAAACCGGTGAATTTTGCGATTATTGCCAAACGTGCGATCTTTTGCCAACGTTCGTTCATACGTTACTCCGTAGTCGACGTCGAAAGAAAGAGTTGAAGTGAAGAGAAATGAAAGAAAAAAGAGAAAGAACTGCAGAGCCCTCTAGCGTATGTGACCGTTTCCCGTTTTTCTTTTTCCATTTACGGACACGAGTACGAAATGAATCGAGTGGATTCCATCCTTCATCTGGAGATATGTGTAGTGGACTGACGAGCAAACAGGATAATTTAATATCGAGAGATATTCACGTGTGTCTCTCTTTTTTTATCAACCTATATTCTTGTATGCATGGCTCGGTAATAAAATATACAATAGCTGTATATAGTGTGATATTAAGAATGTCTAAGAGATTTTCAGGATCCATTGGTAAGCATTTTAATATTGCTCTTTTTAACAATGCGTTCTATTCGTACTTAAATGTAATCAAACTGACTGTACAGGACTTAGCCCTTTCAATTTAAAAGCACAGGACGCAGTTCACGTCATACGGGTTGTAAGGCCGTACAAGAATTGTCAATTGACGACAATTAATAGTTAATAATGACGCGCACAGATACTAATATTAACAAAAACTATTTATTTAGCAGTTATATATGTACATGCATTGAAAATAAATCTTAAAACTAGTAGAATAATTTGAATAGCTCGCGTAGTTACAAATTGTTGTGCTTGTAATGGACGCAATTGGGAACGGTGTCCTAAATAATAATTGAAAAAAAAAGTAAGTTAGGGTATGGTGAAAACAAAATGGAAATAAGATGCTTCTGAAATATTTTTAAAGTAACTAAACTTAAATTTGCTTTTTGAACATTTATTGAAGATTATATTTTCGAAACTCCGTTTAAAATTATTTATCGTTGCATTACTCTAAATCTTCTAAGTTAGCCTTCGGTTTTTATAACTACTGAACTGTCTTCTGTAGATGAACGTTATTGATTGTTATAACATTTTGGGCATGTCGTTGCAAAAACACACAATAGTGCTCTCAATGGAGTTCTGGGTGGCCCCATGCTTTTCCATTAACCATCTAGAGAAAACATCATGTCCACCATTTGTTCTACTTGTTACTGTTCTTTGCAATCTTAAACTGCAAATTGAAGACGAGTAAATAAGTTATCGAAGACTTCAAACATACTCAATTGGGTCGAGGTCCGGTGAATTCCTGGATCAATTTAATACTGGTACAAGAAAATTGCGAAAAATAGTTCAAACAGATTTCGCCGAATGGCATGGAACCTTATCTTGCATAAACATGAGGATATTCCTCCGCGCTTAGTGAAGTAGTAAAGGGCACTAGAACAGTTTCTATTATATTTTTGTATTGATACTGATGTTTATGTCTATGACAGCGTCACGGAATATGACATATGATTGACAAATTAATAACAGTAACTAAAGCATAATATACAAAAAAACAATTTTAAAATATTTGGGGTATAATTTTATAGAAAGATCTTTCTCCATTCTCTAACAATGAAATAATTTTGATGCATCTTGGCTCACTGTAGACACAGCAGCGTATAATCGATTGATAATTGATATCTTTATAATAAAAGACTGCAGAAGATGTAACTATTGTTTGATAGAAGCGTATACAGTTAGCAAAGCAATGCCACTATATTTCTATTAATATTGTCCACCGCTTTATGTTAGGGGTAAATTTTCTTTGATAAGTTTTATCCCTCCTCGGCTTGAAGCTTTTATTTTTCTAGCAATTTCGTTTCGAGAATTCAAATCAGTCTCTAATATAGTTCCTATTCTAATTTTTTCATTGTTTGCAATATTTTTTGTATTCCCCATGGCTCGTAAGTCCGTTATAAAAATATGAAGTGTAAAAGTATCGCACTATTAATTTAACTATAAGACATTAAACTAAGAACTTTAAATACATTATCACAAACATACTCTTAGAGAGTTCTAGCAATTCTGAATAAATTTTACTTATATATATATATATATATATATATGCATTATACCATTCTTTCACCTTCCTAGAATTTAGTGAACGACTGAAAGTTCGGCAAGGGTTTAGCGGCACAAAAATTTAGTACTATGAATGAAATAAATAAATATATGTATATTGTATGCTAACAGTTTGTCTATTTAAGAAATATGTACCATTTTCCTTTCCGGGAGAGTAAATAAAAATAGTAATACTTAGTAGCGCCATCTATTAAAGAAATATGCGTAGGTAAGATACATCTTTCACCATTGGTATGTCAAAATATCGTGACATTTGCATTATTAGAAGCAGAGAAATTGCGCATAAAGTAACAGTGTGTATTTGGCATTGGCCGAAAAAATAATTTTAAACAAAGAGCAAGTATTCGTATCAAGTTCTGTTTTAAACTCGGTAAATTGTTTACTGATGCGTTTAATTTTATGAAACAAGTGTATGTTGATGCGTGTTTATCAAGTACCAGTGTGTATGAGTGGTATAAATGATTTAAAGACGCTCGTACGGACATAAATGACGTTGAACATCTCAGTGCAAAAAAAATTGTAACAAACTAACATCGAGCTTATGCGTGAATTTATCAGAAGTAAGCCGAAATTCTCATTGCATACGTGAGAATGGAATTAAATATTTCCAAAGATTCAATTCATCGCATTTTCACACAGCATTTGGAACTGAGAAAGATATGTGCAAGGTTTGTAGCACACAAGCTAACTGAGTCCAACATTGTACAGACTTGATTAAAGACTCAAAAAAAGACTTCAGGTATTCTATCATAACTGGTGGTAAGACATGGTGTTTTCAATATGATCCAGAGCTCAAACGTCCAAGCGAAGAAATACTGAAAGAGAACCATTTGGAGAAGTCAAAAGTGAAGACACTGTTGATTTGTTTTGTGCACAAACAGTTTGTACCAGCTAGTCAAACAGTCAATGCTGTATGTTATCTTGGTGTTATGAAGCGTCTTTTGGCGCGTATTTTTCGTGTGTACTCTTAACGGCAGCTGGCGTTTGTTACATGATAATGCACCATCTCGTCACTCGACGCTTATCACTGATTTCGACTACAAATGGCAATTTAACCATCAACCATTCACTGTATTCACTTGATCTGCCCCCCTGTGGTTTGTATCTATTCTTCAAACTACATTTGCCGATGAAAGGACAGCGTCAAAGCTATTAAAAAGGCGTCGACAGCAATCTTGAAGGACATTCCTAAAGATCAACTTATAAATTCCTTCGACATGTTAATTGACCATGCAAAACGTTGTATTGATGCCCAAGGCGACTACTTTGAATAAGATAAGTGAATTTTACCAGAACAGCAAGCTTTTGTTTTTATTTTAAAAAAGTTCCATTCTTTCTGCGACAGATTGTGTACGTATTTAAAATATAGTATTCATTTTATGCTGGAATGTTGTTATCATGGTGCACTTAGATTGTAAATACCCATTCCATATTATTGCAACTGTTAATCATATACTCTTTCATATTTTAAGCTTTTTTTATTGTGTAGCAGTTTTTTGATCTATTTTAATGCATTTAAATTATAAAATCTACATTGCTTATTTCCTAATGTCTACCTAACGTCCTGGTTGCTTTAGATTTATTAACTGAATTTATGATATACTTGGAATTGTGTGTTGTCTGTAATGTTGTGGACATGAATAGTAATCAAATATTTTAGAAATTATATCGCTGAAAATATTTACTGGCCTGTATTTTCCAATTCAACATTTGGAATTAAGGAAACACGGCAAAAAGTGTTAATTTCGTCATTCACTTCTTTACAGCTCCTTTTACCCACTCATTCCACGTCAGGATTTTCTTTGTTTGTGACATATATACGCATTTCAACAAAAAAAGAACACAAAAGAAGGAGAATTAAAAGGAGAAGATAATAACGGAAAAGTAGCGAGAACGGTTCATCCGAGAGCGAAATTTATTCCGTGAAATCTAATCAACTAAAACCACAAAAACTCTACTATAAATCATGGAAAGGGGAACAAAAGCTCAAGAGTTGTGTTAATCTTGCGGACTACGTTCGGTAATTTATTAGCAGTTAATTTTAAGGAGTGTTCAATTTTATGAGTTTAGTTTCCGACGTCCGTACTCTGGCAATCAGTTAATTCAGGACGAGAGAGCGCTTTTTGAACGCACTCGTAGCACTTGAGTCTTACCCTTTTGTGTCACGGCGAGTATTATATATGGAGTGCGATTTTTGCAATTAAATATTATTCAAATCACAAAGTACTTTCGCACAAAAGATTAATTATCGGTAATGTATAGCGATATACTGAAGGCAGGCAGAGTAGCAAAGATAAAAATTTCCATATAGATTACATAAGCACTGACTGGAATACTAAATTGCATTTCATGGAAATTTGACTGGTCATACTTATTAGGTCATGGAAAAAGTACATGTGTACATATATATGTGTATAGATAAATAAAATTCCCAACCAATAATTGATGAGAGGGATTATTACTCAATATTGTGCTAAACGTGCATAAGGAAATAATATACATATTCTTTGTTGTTAATTGTCAGGTAATAATATTACCATAAAGTACATTATAAGCATTTGGATTAGTTATTTTGTAATAGCTATATGTTACTAAAATCTTTTTCGGTCTATCAATATTTATTACTTATTACAATTAGTATAGTATACAGGAAGTGCTAAAGTCATTTGAAATTATAAATTCCTAATTGATTAGTTTTACGATTCAGATACTATTATCGTCCCAATTAAAACCGTATGCATGACCATTCTTGTCACATGCAGTAATGTATTACATATAGCTTCATGTCAGTAAAGGAAAGTAGGAAAAGAGAAACTGATTCAAGGTTATAATATTGAAGGATATAATACGAGGGTAGCTTGAAAAGTTCGTGGAATGGTAGACGGCTGGTGCAGTTTTCGATTGTTTTCGTGGTGCACCGAAAAGTTGTTCCTTAACGTTAACTCAAGTTGTTGTTTGGGCTGCTTCCATAATTTGTGGAATTTAAATATCCTGTTTCGATAGTTACTTTTACTGTTGTTCTCAGGAGAGTCCTGGGGACAAGGGAGACTGTTGTTCTGGCCAAACTCACTAGCAATGTCTGGTAGGTAACTTCGTTTAGCTTGTATGCGTCTCGCTAATTTTTCTAATCGCTTATAAATGTCATATGTGGGATTTGGACCCAGTCTCGATATTCCGTATATTTACAGTCCACACACTTCACCACTAAGCTTTCCGCTAGACATAAATTAATTCTTTAAAAATCTGTATTCATGTAACAGGTATATGCGTCGTAACCATCTTTTTCGTGCATACGTATTTCTATTGCGCGAAGTATTTACGGTTTGATGTTCTTAAGTGTTCTTATTCAGTCTCTATTAATGTGATTATGGCTGACATTTTCTCTTTCTCTTTCCCAAGGCTTTGTGTACTTAGTGCATTTGTCGTTGTGGCCATATATGCTATTTATATGGGCTTCCATTTAATGCGATGCCCTTTTGCCAGGATTGTAACTTCGTTTCATGCAATCCTGTGTCCTTCTTCCTAAGCATATTGACCCAGACGCGATTTATCTGTTTCCCCTTGTCGATTAATTTTTTGGTGTTCATTGACTCTAACTTTGAGGGGCCTGCTTCTCCTATACATAGTCGACCACATTAACATGTTATTTTACAAACATGATTTCTCTGATTCTCGTTGTCATGTTTTATTTTCGTTAGAATCGTGTTCATGGTTTTTATAGCTGTTCTAATTTTATATTAGTTGCCCATCTTCCTGATCTTTTCTGACAGACCTTTGAAGTATGGAATTACCATTGTATACATATTTTCTTCTGGTTGTTTATGATTTTCAACCCATGTTATCCGGTTCCATGTTTGTGACAACGCTTTTTCTGTGTGGCCATTTAATTTAGGATATGGTTATGATTTCAGGCTCTTCCATCTTTTCTTGTTCATCAGTGCATATGTTTCGTGCTATGTCGTACAAGCATCTGGCTACTCCAATTTTAACATTGTGAGGGTAATTGGACTAAAAGTGCAAATATTGTTCTCTGCGTGTCGTCTTTTTATGCACTCTGGTCTTGAGTGTGTTGTCTGCTTTCATGTATCAGAACATCCTGGATAGGACTTTTGTTGCTTATTTCCATTGTGAACTTGATGCAATCTTCTTTGTTTTAGGAACTTTAGGAACTCGTCTATCGTATTTTTCCAATGCGGCCATATGACGAAAGTGTCGTTAAAGTATCTGAGCCACATATGTGGTTTGAGATCGTTTGAATCCATTGCTCTTCGTTCGAATTCTTCCATATATATATATATATATATATATATATATATATATATATTTAGTATTAGGGACAGCGAGAATCCCATGGACATACTTTCAGATATACTACAAATTCTATCTACAGAAGTTTGGTATGGCAATGGGTTCCTCGCTATCCACAATATTAAGCAATGTCTGTATCGAAAAATTCAAACGAAGAGCAATGGATACAATTTTAAATTCCACGAATGATGGAAACAGCCCAAACAATGACTAGAATTACACGTCACTAGCGTCAATTGTTAATTTCATATTATATATATGTATTTACATATATAGGTTAGTATCGTGTCTTTTTTAACGATGAGATGAATAGGCTGATGCACTCGTTTCCTTCATACTCGACTGTTAACAAGCATGTTCCTGACTTCCAATGTGGTCGTTAATAATGCACCAAATTGTGGAAAATGTGTACGTTATGGTGTCAAAAGGCCGTCGTTTAATCAAAAATTGATGTGAATGCAAGAGTGTTTGGAACGTTATCTAAAAACTAAGGCAGACTTTATGCGCCGATGTATCACAACAGATAAGACTTGGGTTCATCATTATCGTATATGACCAGCAAGAGAGTACAATTTAAACAATAGCGGCGCAGTATTTCTCCTCCAGGTTTGAAAAGAAATAATATAAAATTACTACTTCTAGAAGAATGATGTACATATACACATAATTGATAATAAAGTAAACAAAAGTATCAAATATTAACTAGAAAGAATAACTTGAGAAAGAATATTTTTCAATATTATTGAGCAAGGTGAATTTGATGCAGGTTGTGGTTAATTAACTTAATTGTTTAAGGTTGATATATAACCCTTTTCCGCATTAATTTTCGTAATTCTGTATACGTATTTCGACAACTAAGTTGTCATCAGCAGGTAATTAAACAGTGACACACCTGAAAAAAAACTGGCAAAAACTCGCAAGAAACAAATTCCGTACACGATCTGTACTGTTGAAAGCTAAAACGCAAACTGGCGAGTGTTTAAAAATGGTCGAAGATGAAACAGAATTAGTTGGTGAACAATCAACTTTGGAATAGTAATTACTTACACTGATTCATGTTTAACTATATCGCAGCTCTCTAACAATCTTAAAAATCTACTAGAAGTATTTTTACGTCTTTCACAAATATTCGAATATATATATATATATATGCGAAAAAGTGGCGTAACGACTTTTGAGCTCCAGAAACAACATGTGTGATGGAAGATTTAAGCATACTAAGGTGCTATAAAGTCTCTTCCACTGAGACTCTTTCAGGTATATTGTGATTGGTATGTTTCTCTAGAGTCTCTTAATTTCTCTGCATATGTCTGTCGACGATTATTATTGTAAATTAAACTCGGAAAAATTGTTATGGTACGGAGATGGAGTAACAAACTACGCAATGGATAGGTAAACATGCATGAAAAAATTTCCTGCTACGGCTATGGTCACAACAATTTCGGATTAGAAGGGGATGGTTAAGCGTATAGAATACCGCATATCATTACAGAAACCTTCAATTACTATAAAGAAATATTGCTTTAGTTAATACGAGTATATGTACGATCATTTCTCCAGAAAACGGCTTGAACTGATTGGAAGTGAAACCCACACTACGGTAATGCCCACCGGCGCGCAGCTATTTCTGTGACAAAATCTACGAACAATAAAAATTTCAACTGTGTACGGCATTCCATTGATACAATTTCATCTATACCCTCAGCGAAAAAGATTTCAAAAAACGGCAGTTTCAAACAGTCTTGAATACTATTAAGGCTTTACAAGTGCTTTTGAAAAAGCTCCCAAAGATTGGATTCCATTATGTCTGAAAATAATAGCAGCATCACTGATAAGGTTATTGTACTATAGAGAGGTTATATAGAACGTGATATTATCATCATTTAAGATTAATAAATGGAGTTTTGGTGGCACTAAAAAGTCAAATAATTCTCAAAAATATAGTTATTTGAAACTATTTAAGGGGACACAATATATGGTATCAACTATGAATAACAAAACAAACATATTGTAAAGTATTAATTATGCCAAATCTATTAAAAGAATACAATAATTAAAATATAAGTCTAATATAGGCAAGTTTTAAAAGTGTACACGAAATGTAATAAAACAGAATGATTTTTTGATTTTGACATAACATTGTACTGTAAGAACTATCGAAAACATAACAGACTAAAGTCCAATAAAAATATAGTGCTATTAATATTATCTTAAGCAAGTTCTCGAGCCAACGTATGCGACATTTCTCATCACAGCTATAGAGTTACACTTACAGCAAGTACAACTAGAAGATGTGGTATTTTAATGAGTTGTACTTGCGGAGAAGAGCACTTGTGGTTGATGAAACTGATTACCCACATATTTCACCTTATCCTTCCCGGAGAGCTTATAAGTGGTACATTGGGAAGCACCAGTAATTGGATGTTTCTGATTTGGATTAGATCAGCAGGTTTTCGATTGATAATGCTTTGTAGATATAGATATTTAGCTTGTGCATCCGATGGAACTAACGAAATTATTTAAGTAACCATAAAGAAATAATGATGTACGTAATGACAGTTAAAAGTTAGTTATCTAGTGGGAATGCTTGTATTCAAAAGAAAGGGAAAAAATAACATTTGTGCGAACCTTAGTGTCCGAACAACGAATTCGAATTTCAAGAATAGAGTGACAAGATTAAAGTGGAGCGAAGCACAGTTATTTATAATGTGCGTATTTATTTGTCTATAGAATAATACAGGAGTACCAAAACTTCATACCCTTGATGTAATAAGACTATTCCATAATTTTAAAATTGGCCGTGACTTTCAGGCTTTGTTGTTTAAGTCAAATTTCTTTCCAATCAACCGTCGTCTTCAAATTAAAGAACAAGGAGAATTTTCTGAAGAAATAGCTGCTATGTCTTATTCAAAGCTCTTAAGACAACTTCTATCACTTGTCTAGTTCGTTATCTCGTCAAGAAAAAGTCAGAGGAATTACGATTGTTGTTTGTTAGCAATTTTGTACCGATCTGGCTGACAGCTATTTTATATGTAAATGCTCAAATATATCTTATGGCATCCGTTTTGCGCTTTGACATTTCATGTCGTGCTCATACTTGAAAAACCACGTGAAATTATCAGTGCCGATTATTCCAAAGAAGTTTTGGTTCTTGGGAGAAGGTCAAGTGAAGTGTTCACAGTGCTATATTTGACATATTTTTTTATCATCGGTGAGCTCGTGAGGAGTGTATCCCAAATCAGTATACGAAAGCTTAAATTCTCTATCAAAATATTGTGTGTAATTGTTGAATTATACACGAAGAATTTTACCGAGGCACGTTAAGTTTCGGTAAAATTTTCCGAAGTTTAACTTAAAAGTCAATGGCAGCTCTTTGAAAGTTATTTACTTACTCTTCGTCCAAACACGAAGTAACTCATATATAATATTATTTAATACCTAAGAGGTATTCTACTTATAGGGTAAAATAATAAAAAAGGACACATGACATATAGGAAATGAAAATGTAAGTTTACAAGAGAAATATGAAAACCGAAAAATTTTATGAAAAACTTGGATAGCGTTAAATAAATAATTCAATAATTTATTGATGAAATGAAACGAATAGAAAAGAGTAATATTTTAGAAATTCGTAACTCTATATAACTATTTACATTAATCATAACATAGTAATGTCTTCAACAATGGTGTACCAGTGTGCTCTTCAGATATATTGAAAGCCGTAATGTTTCCTTTCTTTCTGTTCCATTGTCTCCTGTACAATCTTCTTTAAATCCATCACGTCGATTTTCACAGTATCGGAGAAAGAACTGAAGGAGGCAAAATGTATTCTTTTTTAAGTAATTGTGCTATAACTTAAATATATCTAAGAAGAAGAAAATTCATGAATTTTATTGAGTTGGGTTTTCATATCGCTACATTAGGGGGCACACTAGAAAGTCTACTTCATCTGTTTCTTCTTCACTTCTAGATAAGTTATTGCAAGTTACATTTTGTTCAATTTGTACTGCAGAAAACGCTTTTTCGATACATTTGGCTATTGGTAATATTTTTTTTTCTCTAGTTTTTTTTAACTCGCGCCTATTACCAGACATGTATTTTTTACAACTCATCTATGTAAGAGCATCAAATGCTTATTTTGCACAAAAACGTGAAACTATGATGAGCATTCAATGAATGCGTTTTTTAATTTTCATATTTTAATTAGAAGTTTTTTGAGTTTTTTAATGTTATTAAATGGAAGTAAATATTCAATATATATGATATTCAATATTCATCGGTTGTATGAACACTTTTATGACTGATTGTATATAAGTTGAATAAACTACAGTGAAATCCGTTTATTGGAAACCCTCTTAATAGAATATATCTCTTAAAGGAATTAAAATCTCAAGAACAAAACCATTTCCCTTTAAGTATTAACAAAATTATTCGGTTACAAGAATATTTTTAATAGAATATATTGGGTAAAGGAATGGCTTTTCTAAGAACATTAATGCGATTTTGTCTTCATAAAAGGATAAATTTCTCTACCTGCTTAACTAAAGGTGGATGTAAACCAAAAGTTATTATGAATGTTTATTTTACTTTTAGAAAGCTATTATGTACATAATTACAGATAATCTTCGGATAATTACGTATTGCAATAAAATCTTGTACCTAAGTGATTTTAAACAGTATTTAGATAATGGTTAATTCTGTGCGAATTACATACATACAATAAAATTTTTTTCCGAGGTTTTAAAAACAGGAAATTTCTATATTTCTGGTTAGTTTATTTGACATGGCAATCGAAAGTGAATGAAAGTGAGTGAAAAATGGCTTCCTCGACAAACTTGAAAAGAAAAGACCTTGCTCTGAAGGAAAAAGTAAAATTGCTTGAGTTTTTAGAAGAAACAATTTGCAGTCAGTCGGATGTTGCCAAAAAATTTGGTGTGTCTCAAGCACAAGTGATTGGCGTGATAATTTTAAATCTACTCAAAAAACGAAGACGCAACAGGAAGAATGCTGAAAATACATATTCAAAGGATACTCTATCAACCGCGCCATCATCTCAAGAAGTGAAATTAGCATGTGACACTATACGTCGTTTTTTAGAATCAAAAACTGATTGTAATTTTGCACATTTCTATGCATTAGATAACCAAATCACTGATATTTTGTATAAAGAAAGAAAACAAAATAAAATTACAGATTATTTTGTTAAGAATGTGTAGAGTTTGATATAAAAAAAATAGTATCAATTAAAAGATATGTATTACGCTGAAATGTGTTTTATTTCTTTTGTATGTATGTATTCTTAAATACATTTTATGAAAATCGCAATGTAAATTTACAGTATCATACTGAAGTCAATTTTATAGTTATAAAATCGCAGATATAAAGAATACGAAGTATGTATGTATATACATACTTAACTTACTAGTAATAAGAAAAAATAAGTTAAAAATAGGTAATGGAGTAATCCGCATATAGGAATATTTTGGCGGACAATATGAGTATTCCAATAAGCGAGTTTCACTGTATGTATATTGTACAATAGTAGTACTATAAAATTAAATAAGTATTTACTCATGTATAGAGCTTTTATAAATACATTATTATATGGTACATACAAATACATATGCATGCTAATGTAAAGATCATGTTTTCATTGAAATTTATATTAAGCTAAATCGGTTCGCAATTAGTGATATTACAGAATAAATTAAAGCGATATTAATTAATTAAATTGACGCAATATTTAATAACAATAATAGTAGCTCTCGCAATAACTGAAAAGCTATTGCTAACCTTTGCAAACAGTTCACGGACGTCTATATCATATTAAATGAAAAATGGTAATGTGTTACATATACACGTTAAAACATGCATACAATTTATACGCATGACATATTTGTGACATTTTACGCAATATAATTTGCATATATTTCAATTCGTTGTGTAATAATTTTCTTTCGTATATAAAAGGGAAAAAGGACAATATTTACATGTCTTTTTCAGATATCATGTTGTCACAATACGTAAATACGTAATTGTTTTTGTGTAAGTGATATCATTAAAGAAATGAATTGAACAGAAGTTTCTAGGTAAAAATGTTTTCTATTGTTTTTTAAACATTGTTAAGAGAATTATTCTTCCACAAATCTGCCTCTCGATTTTCAGTCAAACAAATATTGAATAAAGTAAAAAATATTGAAAAAATGTGTTTTATAGCTTTGAAGAAGCCACATTCGATTCGCTGTATTTATGTCAACGAACAATCCAGTCGTTCAGTATTTCAATGACTGAATATTTAATTTTGCTATATGGCGTTATCTATGGTTTCAAAACGTTTGCCACGAGGTGGCAGTTTAAATTTGGGGGACGGGACAAAATCACACGGCAAATACGGTGCTTAGTAGATGACATTCGTTGAAATATTGATAAAAATTCGTGTACAATGGTCAACTTGTGGCGTGGCGCATTGTAGGACAATATCCAAGAATTGTTCTGCGATAAATTTAATTTTTTTATTTTCTTTCGATGAGCATCAAACGCTCAAACAATGTTGTTTCCTGGCTACTCCGAGTAAATAGTGTATTTTGACCAAAGAAAACTGTAACATAATCTTGACTTTTCGATCGGTTTTGACATAGTTTTCGTTCGTTTCTTTTCGAGGTTCCATTTCAAGGCTTGTTGGCTGGTGTGCATATCAAATACATAAACGTTTCATCTCCCGTTCTAATGCGTTTCAAGTCAACAATATCTACAGTGAGCTGTTTGAAGTGCTTTTGTAAAGAAAATTTAACCCCTTTGCAACAAACCGTATTGCGATCCGTCTTATATTCAAAACATGGAGTAAAGGTGTGGAAACAGGTTCGTGACAACTATTAAACTATTTCTCTTAATCTTAACTTACTAAGGAAAACTTTTATTGTATGTAAATGTAGATATCTACATTTCGAAACTACACCGAGGGACTGAAAAAGTAGTGACTATTCATAAAAAATGGACCAGCTGAAATGCTCAAATTATAGACGAATTACGTTGTTATCGACCGGATATAAAATACTTTTCAAATGAATATAAAAAAAATAACAAAACACAAAGTAAAATTGGGTATTATCAGTGTGGTTTCTTACAAGGGAAATTAATGGCAGATGCAATACACAATATAAAGAGCATATGATGGGAATAGAGATGTTGTTTTGGGTTTCCGAGAAATCTTTAATCGCATGAAGAAAAGAGAGAAAACCTATAATAGCCATGAGAAACTTTGACGTACTAGCAAAATTAAGAAGACTTCCAAGAGCAACAATGAAAACAACAAAAATAACTGTAAAGGTAATGGTGAGATGAACTACCAACAACACTGTTCAACATAGCAGAACGAAATGAAGACAGATTAATAACATGTGCGAATGAAATTGTAAGAAGAGTTAAATAAAGTATATAAGCAAACACCGAATAAAATGATTGAAATAATGAACGAAGAAAGGAAAGTTGGACTAAGTATAAATGAAGATAAAAATAAACTATTAAGGCTTAGATATAAACAGATAGGCAATAAATATATGACAATAGTGTAATACAAATTTGAACAAGTGGAGAAATTAAATTATTTGGGCATAATGATATTTTGTGGTGGCAATACAGATGTAAAAATAACATAAAAAATTATGGCAGCAAAGCGATCATTTTATGCGAATAAAAAGTTTTTAATCAAAAAAGATATACTAAACACTTTTACCCATCAACGTTCGTATTCTGTATACGTATTTTGACAACTAAGTTGTCATCGTAGACAGATAATCAATCACAATGTCGCACCTGTATACTAGGTAAAACACGCACAGACTCATACCATACAAACACCAAATGCACACTGTGTGTTTGTGCTGTAAGATTTTGTGCGAGTTTTACAGCGGATCCAGGCACAACACTGTGATTAAAAATTAACAAATACCAAATACACACTATGTGTTTGTGCGGAATTATTCTGTGCAAGGGGTAACGTGGATCCAGGTGAGACACTGTGATTAATTACCTGCAGATGATGACAACTTAGTTATCGAAATACATATACAGATTACGAACATTTATGCGGAAAGGAGTCTTATTAACCTTTTCTGATTAATTCAGTCAAACACAGTCTCCGTTAAAATGTACCTTTAAAACGTTTTTGCAAAACAAAAAGAACTAAATTAATACATAAGACCATCATACTACCAGTGATCTTGATAGTGTATTCAGCTGAAAGGATGATGATAACAAAAAAGATGAAGAAGATCTAAGAATATGTTAGAGGAAGTTTTAAAGAACGATATCTGATCTGATAAGACTGGCAGAGAATTAATGCATAACAGCAACAAATGCTCAACCAATTTAAGAGACAGAGGAGAGACGACATAATAAAAAATATAAAGCAACAAAAAATAAAATGTCTGGAACATCTATGAAGAGTAGAAGGAGCAACAATAAAAGCAATATTGGAATGCGAAGCAAGTAGTTAAATAACTATTAGAATATTTGGCCGAGGTAGATGTCGGAAATTGGCAGGGAAAGACTAGTAATATAAAAATATGGCAGAAGGGGGACAGAAATATATAAAGCAGAAAAATGAGAATTGATTTACCCTGAGTAATGGATTTGGAGAGCTTCCAGGAAGCGGTGCTGCTCTTTCGAGGACGTATCGAAATAGTAGCATCTACAGAGATCTAGTGAAAAAAGATTAAATAGGACTAAACTACATAAACTTGTTTAGTATGCTGTGATTCATTCAGATTACGGTGTACCAGTGTAATGTTTTGCTCAAGTTAGAATAAACTAAAAGACCCTAGTTAGGGACTTTTATATATTAAACTTATGTAGATATAGAATCTTAGAACTAAATTAAAAGTTTATCACAGACCAATTTTATTTATCTAGTGGTGTATTAACTAAAAAAGTATTTGGTATATTTTATAATAATTTGCCTTTTAATTCTATATTCGTTTTTCAGTCCTCTATTGTACACAATAGTCCTAAAGTATAGGAAATAGAAATTGTAGGCTAGTAGCAAATTAAGCCTTACGTCAATTGAAATTTATTATTAAAATAAAATGCCAAAAAACAAGTCTCCAATTTGTGTTGCATATATGCAAACAAGACGTCTCATTTCTTTAAAGAACATATTTTTAAAATTATACAATAATTAATTAAGTTAAACAATTAGTTATTATTAACATATTTTAATGCATTTTCTTCACATCGATTGTGAACAAAAAATTTACAAAAAAGAAAACAACACGTAATTAGTGACTCTGTTCCTGATGTGCGATCGAAATAAATTGTGCACGAGGAATTGCAATTGTCGCGAAGAAGAAAGTGAGTAACAGTCTGTCATTACGAGATCTAATAGGATATACGCTTTGAATCATCTGGGACGAAATCGTTTCATTACTATAATGAGTTCCACTCTCGCCCGTGCCATTGTATTTACTCTCCTGTCATTAATAAGACGGGGTTCGAAATTACAAATAGATGACATATCATCTCGCTGATTATATCGGTCTTTAGTAAAATGATTCAGCGTTTACTGAGGGTTTATGAAAATCATACACACACACGCGCGCTTCTAGGAGTATTAACATTCAGTGTGCAGTGTAGTTATTGAAGGGAAGCTGTCACATTTGTAATTTTTTGCAACTGAATTTTGAAGTAAATAAATCCGTAGTCTTTGACGGACGGTTTCTCTAATAATACAATCTTCTTACGAATCGTTCTGTAGTTGTATTAACAATCGATGTTTTGCTATTTATATTACTGGTTTCTTTTTAACTTGATTAATCATAGCACTTTGTCAGAAAAGTTAATTTCTTTTGTCATTAGGAAATTGTTGTTAGGGTTTTTTTAATTCTATTTATCTAATAGAGTGAATTGTGTTAACTATAACGGAAGAGAAATCACGCGATTTCAACATAATGGGTTTAAATTTCATCCCTTTTCTTGCACTTCTAGAGTACCACAGAAATCAAATCCTGATACATTCCTTTCAACATTTTCATCGATCATCTTGTCAAATCTATTAATTGTATTTGCATGTACTAATGACATTATGATTTACCATAAGATTGGTCTTGAATCCGAAAAATCAACAGAAGTTAGACAGACAGGAAGAAAATATATTAACACAGAACTCTGAACTATTCGGAAATAAATACATTGGGAAATTTGTCAAAGTAGAAGGATTACAGTGATTAGGACATCTTACCTTGCTGGAATGAACTCCATAGGCTAAAAGTAATAGATGTATTTTGAAAGAAACAAATAGAAAAAGGGAAAATAGATCGAGGAAAAGATGAATTGATGCGATTGAAGAAGAGTGTAAAGATATCAGTAACTGGAAAAACATAGCAGGAGATAGAAGGAATGGAAGAGAACCACACCGTTCTAGGTCTAAACGGCCTGCTTTTAAGCTGTTATATATGTATATGGGATTGGCTCTTTGCCTGATGTTTCAAACAAATCTTCGCAAGATTTATAGTAGGTGGTTGAGAAATTAGTATCTCTTGGGGTCTTATTATAGAAGATCTTTAGAACAGAATCCTCGTTACACTATTAATAACGTTGAGATTTCTTCTTGAATTAAAAGATTGGGTATGGCACGTGGTGAAGACTATACTTTTTTTGATAATTTCTTCAATATTGCAACCGTTGCCTCCAGATCTCTTGAATTTATTATTCACACTTGCAACCATTTTGATATTGTCGACACAATTAGAACTTTGTCCTTTGCTTTGTTTCTGAGCTGGAATATGGTGTTCAAACTAATTTCTCCGAGTAAATTCAATGTACATTTATTAAATGCCTCCTCTAAATGTGATAATAATATAATGTATGTTTTAACGTTTCCCAACAACTACTTTTGGAAAGTAGCTATCAGAATCGATTCCAAAATCCTGGCGTGATAAGACAGTAACTTACCACTGAGACTCGATGTTTGTACGTATGCATATGATTATATAAAATTATTAATCTGTAGAAGAGTTTCTGTTTATTTTCAAAACACTTTACTGTAAAATCAAGCTGGCCCCATAAATTTTGAAGTATTCTTATATTATGACAAAAATTGTATTAAGTGTCCTCGATGTAATTCCCTTCAACAACATAAAATGTATCCAATCATAGTTTTAGAATGAATTTCTTCCTCAGTGCAGTATTTTTTATCCCTTAAATTTTTTATTTTGAAATTAGGGAACGTTCGGACGTTATGGCTCGATATCAATATCTGGTGAATACGGCGGATATTCCAACACATTAACACTTTTATCCTTCGAACAATTTATTTACCGTTTCTCAAGTCTTGAGTGACTTTCTGGTTAGACATGGTCAGGCAAGCATTATTTATGCTGATCTTTTGCCCGCACTTAATACTATAAGTCATAATGCTTCGTTATCTAAGTAGAGTTCCTTTGGATTTGCACCATATGCATTAAATACCATGCATTCGCATTTACCAAATTGAATTTGTTGTGTTCTACAATTGCTTCTGCTCCAAAGAAATCATCAATGTTTGATGTGGCTCAGGGTTCTAATTTTGGACCGTTTTTTTTTCTTCTATTCTATTGGGTCTGGGAAAAAGTTCGTGGCGTTTTTTCAGTAAAATTCAACTGGTCCCCGCATGGCGCGTGGACGAATTCATTTAAACCGAATATGCTCCATTATTATCGACAATGTTTCGCCATTTTTTTGGTAGATCCATGATCCCATCGGTGAAAAACTTCTGTGGTTTCTGGTCGAAAAACTGAATCAAGTAGTTTTCACAGGCTTCTTTTGAAACCAACTTAATTCCATTGAGAGAGTTCTGCAGAGATCGAAACAGATGATAGTCAGAGGGTGCTATATCCGGACTGTAAGGTGGGTGCATCAAAACTTCCCAACCAAACTCTCTCAATTTTTGACGGGTCATCAGAGAAGTGTGTGGTCGGGCGTTGTCATGATGGAAGACAACACCTTTCCTATTAATCAATTCGGGCCGTTTTCTTTCAATCGCCTGACGTAATCTCTCTAGTTGTGCACAGTAGAGTTGAGAATCAATCGTCTGACCAGTTGGAAGTAGCTCGTAGTGGACGATTCCCCTCCAGTTCCACCATACACACAGCATCACTTTTTTTGGCGTCAATGTTGGCTTAGCGAACGCTTGTGACGGCTCACCATCCTTTATCCACGATCTTTTACGCTTCCGATTATCGTACGTAATCCATTTTTCATCTCCGGTTATTAAACGTTTCAGAAACGGCTCGATTTCATTCCGTTTCAGCAGCGCATCGCAGATGTTAATTCGGTCCATCATGTTTTTCACGCTCAACTCATGAGGAACCCATACGTCAAGCTTTTTTTTGTAACCAGCTTTGTGTAAATGGTTCAAAACAGTTTTGTGGTCAATGCCTAGCTCCATGCCAATATCGACACTGCTGATATGCTTATCTTGTTGGACTTTTTCAAGAATTTCATCAGATTTTTCAGTGATTGGACGACCGGAGCGTGACTCATCTTTCACATTGAAATTTCCAGAACGAAAGCGAGCGAACCATTTCCGCGCAACAGATTTCGATAAAGTACATTCACCGTACACAGCACAAATTTTATCACAAGCCTGCGCAGCGTTCTTCCCCTTATCATAATAATATTGCAGAATATAGCGAAATTTCTCATTATTCTTCTCCATTTTCAAGTGCGAATAACTTTCCAACCACTGCACCGATTACAATGTTTCTACGCTCAAACTAACGTTCGGAAGGTCATCTAAAAAACGAGCCGTCGGTGGTGTCGCTGTGACTTGTTGTTCTTTAGTTATCGGCAACCAATGCCATCTATCGGGAAAAACGCCACGAACTGTTTCCCAGACCCAATATTAGCAGTACAGTTTTAACATACGCAGACGATTTGAAGATATACTCTGAAATAACTAATATCATAAATACTTCAACTACAACTTAAATATTGTTGCAAACTGATCCAACAGACTAATAATAAGCTTTCAGGAGTGACTGCACCTTCTGGAATATCCTCACGTGAATCACCCTTCACGTACATCTCATATTAATTTTTTATTCAACTTGTACAACTGTGGAGGCTCGAGGTGAAGTCTTAATTCACTTTAAGGCATTGTTCTTCTTTTAAACCAACTTTAAAGTCTTAGTAAATCGTTGCTCCATAGTATCGCCGCAAAAGAATCATACGGACCATTTAAAAGAATTTTTCGTCCACAATTAAGGAAACGTTTTTCCAAGTTTTTAATTAAAAAAAATTGTCAAATTTTTTATTTGTGCATGTTTGGTTTCCATATATTTCATATGTATATATATAGATTATTGTGAAATTTTCGAGTTAATAGTTTGTTTTAAAGAAAAAGAAAAAGCTTTCAAGATACAATTAGGATACATCGTATTCAACTGTTAATAATTAAGTATTCGTACCCGAATTAAAAATATTGTAATAGCACGTTCGATGATAAATATATATTGAATAAAATTATATTGTAGCTATTGAAATACTTCACAACTACAATTGTATTTTTCAGAAGATATTTCAGAAATTTTTCGAAGCAGTTTTTATCTAAGAGTCAAATATTGTTGGGTGTTTGTTATTGATTATATAAATGTTGAATAATGTTTTTCATAGTAATTTGATTACACACTATGTGTGTAATAAAAAAAAGTATAGAAACCCTGTATAGTACACTCTGTATAGTATAATGATCTGTTATACTGCTTAGCACACATTTTGCTTTTATTTTCATTAAAACTGTCAATGTGCAGCAGAATGTACCCGGGAAGCGTGTTTACCAGTTACCATAAAAAGTAACCACTCACGCAATTTTCCCGCTTCGACCTCATAACGTTTTTTTACGTGGATGAAAGATGGCGCCCGATAACTGCTCCAGTAACCATTACCAGAGGTTGTCGTAGCACTACGGTCCTATTCCGGTACACAGCCATTTCTCCCGGACTCGCTTGGACTTAATAATCTACAGAAGTATCGGTATGTCGGCCTCAGTTCCTTTTTCATCGCCTTCTTCGCAGAGATGATGGCGTAACGGACTTCTAACTTTTCGTTACCCCTACAAATACTATTATGTAGTATGGTATATGGTGACCCTGTTCTGTCAAAATTTACAATCACGTCAGTTCGTCGTTCTTGCTCGTTTGAATTTCTCCTTTTCTTTTGCCTAACCCCTTTTCGGAGCCCCTTTAATAGGAGGTCGTTATACTTTCCACTAAATCCCGTCCATTTACGTCTGTTTCGTAGTTCGGAACTAACGCTGATTTAGGCCGTTTTCTCTTTCGTTAATTAAATCAATTATAGAAGATTGCAATCAACATTGTTTTGTTTTGATATGAATTAGTGGAGTTCTTTTCGAAAAGCAACTGAATTTATTTTTGCCTCTATCTTTCTGTGCTTAGTAATAGCAATTATTTATTGTTCAGTACAGATTTATTCGGTTCACAAGTCAAAAAATACAGTTTAACTGAAAAATATTTAATTTACTTCTTTTCACAGATTGGGATATTTTATCTTCGTACACTGATGATACTTTATCGTGTTTATGAGTTAAATGAATATGTTAAGTAATGGAACCAATCTCGTATTGATACTAATTTAAGTATTCTGTTGCCAATTGCGCACATATGTCAGTGCTTATTTCGTACATTAAAATAATAGAGATAAATAGTTGTATATATAAATATAATAAATATTTTATATATAAATTAAAATTGTAAATTAATATTAAGTGGTTAGGCTAAGGATTTTCTCCTCACTCTGCAATTAACACCTTTCCATTTTCTTCCTTATTTTTGATCATTTACATTGATATCCTTGGTTTGCATTTTTTTGGTTTCGATCTCAGAAGCAATGTTCTAAGTTTATCATTAACACAAAGCTTCACACAGCAGTCGACTGTGTGGGTATTCCAAAATGAGCCAAAACCAACAAAAGCTGTTCGCGCTTGAAGTACATCAAAACAAATGGTCGCCCGTTTTTTCGAAAAAACTGGTGACGTTGTAACCGTGCCTTTAGAGATTTATAGAACGGTCAATTCCGATTGATACACAAATATTTGTTTGCCAAAAGTTTTTGAAGAAATAAAGAAAACAAACCGAAAACGGCAGATCATTCTCCACCATGACAATGGGAGCTCTCACAGGTCGGTTTAAACAATTGAATATTTGAGCGGGCAATATATTGAATTGATGAGCTATCTGCCGCACAACACTGATCTAGTACCCTGTGATTTCACGTGAAGAATAAACTTCGTGGTCAACGGTTTTCTACGCCAGAAGAGGCAGTTGAGGCACTCAAAACTCATATTTTGGAGATACCGCCGTCATAGTGTTTATACTTCATAGTTGTTTATCACATTAACAATGTTTATCGGATTGGTTTAAACGAATTCAAGAGTGCATTGAAAAGCAATAAAACTATTTTAGATATTGAAAATTTTTTTTTATTTGCCATTCCCGAAATATAAACGGAAACCCTCGTATTACATAAACTTGTATAAACTGAGTTACAATGGCTAAATTTGTAGTTCCACGACTGGTTATAAAAGAGTAATATTATAAGCCTATATTGTACATGCGTACTGTGCATATAAATTTTCAATATTTTATTACAAATTACTATTCGTATTCATATTTCACAGTTTTCGTTGTTAAAAGTTCTTGGAATATAGAAATGAAGGAGGATCAATGTAAAAAATTGGTTATACCTTGTATTGATTAAAAAAAATTTAATTGCAAAAATTCAACATTAAAAATGGTCAAGTATACCATTTAACTTATCAACAGTAGTTAAGGCCCAGCGGAAAGGTCGAATGAACATTATATATGTTCATTATCTCATGACTATCTATGAGTTTTTTTTCGCTTCCCCAAACTAACTTCCTTTAGGTGGGTACGAAATGTGTTTATAGTAGAATGGAAAATCAATAAATTTTATATTTTTGAAAAACTGAAGATAGTATATAATTAGAATTTTCACATTCATAAAAACTAAAAAAGAAACAATTTGGTTCACATACAAAAGTCAGTCAATGTATGAATTCAAATTGAAGTTATTAAAAAGCGTAGGAAACGTATAGAAAAACCAGACGCTTGAATTATTTTGACTTATGAAAGATATTTTTCATACTTTAGTTATTCAAGAGAATATAAGCTGTGGGTGTAAGTTCGTAAATTCGTGTGAAAATGTCACGTACCAGCTAAGTATTTGCGGTATTTGTCCGTAACAGAATACTAAATTTGTGTCAACTTAATAATAGCGTAAGGAACGTCATATAAGCATATTGCGATAAAAGAAATTTTAATGTGCGTTTTACATCTTTGTTTGACGACGGAATTCTCTTTTTCTCTCGGATCGGTTTTTATCCATCTAGTATACTTATCAACATTCTAAGATTTTCTGAAAATGTAAATAGTCACCGGAAAACTTCGCTCGGAGAAACCTAAATAATTCATGATCAAATAATATTAAGTCGGTGAAGCTGAAAAGGCCGTATTTCCAGAATACGAACACACAAAGGATAATAAAAAGGTATATGTTCGTATTCTGGCAGAAAAGTAAACAAATTTCTAATTATTTCAATTATTTCGGATATTGTTTATTGACATTGAAGTGTGAAGAAACAATATGTTGAAGATATTTGTAATATTAATTACATTTTAAAGTGATAATTGCATTAGACAAAGTTTCTTTTTTCGCTGTAAATAACCTTGTAGAGAATCATCTTTTAAAATGCATACTTCTGCCAAATTGACGTAACTAGCTTCTATAGGATTTAATTAGTGCAACTGCAAATATGGTGTTCCTCAAGGATCAGTTCTAAGTCCCATTACCTTTCTTATTAATGAAAATGATTTACTTTGTAGCATTTCAGAAGGTAAACTATTCAATTTACTTAGTAGAAGCCAAGCAATGGTTTAACACCAATTCATTGAAACTAAATGAAAATAGAACACTTAATAACGACACAAAAAGTGGAGAGTGACTCAAAATCTACACTTTAGATTTTGAAAATGCATATTGCTTATGACATCAGTCAGAATTATTATATCGACAAACTATGTCGACAACTAGTGGCTACAATGTGTACTTTTACAAGTCAACTGCGATTAATGACGCTAAAACAACCACTTATTTAAGCAAATTTTAACGTTAAGTATTATACAATTTCTTGTTGTGGGAATTTCATGCGAGATCGGAATAATGTTTGATATACAACAAGATGGTATAAAGGCCTTAAGTGGAGTCTCCAGCTGAAAATATTTATTCAGATACCACAATATATTTACGATATAATCCGTACAAGTATTTGTAAATAAATGTCTTCCTAAAAAACTAAAAGCCTTCTGGACGAACTGGCCAAGGATCAAAAACATATAATATTGAAACAAAACTGGAACTAGATCATCCACGTTTATGAACAACGACGATGTTACAAGAAAAATCAATCAAATGCAATGCAATCAAAAGATAAGACCACAATTAGAAGGGAAATGGAGAATAGAATATGTTTGGAGCAAGCTAAAAGCAAAAAGGCTTTCACGAACAAAAGGACCAATAGAAATGCTTTATAGTGCATCTATGCTCTGTCATATATACATATTGTATAATGACATCTTTTATTTCTTCTTTTCATTTGTTTTTCGGTAATATTGGCAGTTGCTATGGTAACTACTACAAATTGATTATAATAGTAATTGTTCATTATTTACGAAGAAGAAAATATAACTATAGACAAATATAAATCGGTCTTGGTATGATTTACAGCAGAGGAACCCACTTGTATACTTAGTTGGGATTTGTTTTATGTATGTATTTTAACGATAGTATAAAAATACATAAACGAGAATTGTTTAGCTTACATAGGCCCCGAAATATATCAAAATGTCACTAAACATTGGCGCGTTTTAATATAAAGTACACGTAATCCAAATTATGTATGACCAAGAAAAAGTAACTAATATATACGAATATATTTCTTTTATTTCTGGTGTCGAAGCAAGTGGTAGCTAATACTATTTGAATCGCATGCTAAAAGGCAAGTCAGAATGTTATCTATCTGAGACGTAGAGTTTCTTTTGAAAGTATTAAAGGACAGACCGTTACAAACATGTGTATAAATGCAGAGAATTCGGAAATTTTTGTTGAACGATGATTATTACTTATATAATTTACATAAAGTGATTTTCTAGTGAAAAATAATACTCCATGATCTAATAGTTGAACAGTTGCATTAGTTAATATTATTGATTCTTTGGATTTAACGACGAATTTACAAAAATAAAGTCCAAAATACCGTAGATCAACTTATGTATTATGAATTGTGGGATATCTTCACTTACAACAAATGAAATATATTTCGGTAATCAGAAATGATAGCATAGGTATCATGAAAATTACTTCACAAAATCTGTATCTGATTTTAATGCGATAGATTATATAATTTTAACCTTTTTTGATAAATGCAAGATTTCTTTAGTGAGTAACCATTTTTTAGTACATACGAGGGAGCGTTTTTATATTCGCGGAATGAGCGGGTTGTAGAGGGGTGAGTAGGCGCATTGGGGTCGTGGCCTGTGCAGCGACTCATGATTAGTATAAATACGAAGTTTCATTGTTATTAGACAGTTAGTCTTTGAGCTATCGTCAACCAAGTAACATAATCAGGAGTGAAAAGTGAAATATGGAAAAACTCGAATATCGTGCCATTATAAAGTTCCTTCCCAGGCAAGGAAAGTCAGTCGTGACCATAATGAATGAGATGTGATTGGTTTACGGCGACTCTTATCCAGGAAAAACTATGGTGTACAAGTGGCATAGTTTATTTAAACAAGGAAGGGAATCCCTTGAAGACGACCCGAGGCCGGGCAGGAGCATTGAGGTGACCACGCCAGCACTTATCCAAAAAGTTGAACAAATTCTACTCGAAGATGCTCGACTAAAGAAGAAACAACTCGCAGAAATGGTTGGAGTATCCGATACAACAATTTTTAAAATCCTACACGATCATCTCGGCATGTCTAAGGTCAGCGCAAGATGGGTGCCGAGAATGCTCACGCCGCCGCAAAAACAACAGCGCGTAGAGTGTTCGCGTGCATTTTTGGACCTCTGCAATGAAGACAAGGATGGTGTATTGAGTGGAATTGTTACTGGAGACGAAACTTGTGTTCATCATTATGAACCTGAGTCCAAACAAGACTCCATGCAGTGGCATAAAAAGGGCACAGCACCTCCCAAGAAATTTAAAGTGTCACAATCAGCTGGGAAACTCATGGCAACGGTATTTTGGGACTCGGAAGGAATATTGTTGATTGATTATAAAGATAAAGGTGTTTCTATAACCGGAGAATATTACGCTTCAATATTAGAGCGACTAAAAGAAGCCATTAAAGAGAAAAGACGGGGAAAATTGACAAAAGCTGTTCTGCTTTTGCACGACAACGCGCCCGTCCACAAGAGCCGCGTTGCGTTAGCTGCCTTGCATAAGGTGGGCTTCGAAATTGTGAATCACCTACCCTACAGCCCAGACCTGGCCCCGAGTGATTATTACCTGTTTCCGAAAATGAAGAAAGAGCTGCGGGGTAAAAAATTTACTGCCGATGGTGAAGTCAAGGAGGCAGTTTCGGCGTATTTTGCAGATAAAGAGAAATCATTTTTTTATGAGGGTATAAATAAATTAATTGAAAGATGTGAAAAATGTATCCGTCTTGCAGGTGAATATATTGAAAAAGAAAAATAATTTGGTTTTTTTATTTCCACCCCTTGTCCCCCATTCCGCGAATATAAAAACGCTCCCTCGTACAATGTTAAAAGAAAGAGTGGTATTGACGGAACATGGCGAAAACCATATTTGGTAGAATTAACTGATTAGTCATGTATACATATTTTTATAGTCTTTCAAGTAATAGTTTATTATTCAGAAAATTATACAGTTTAAAGCAGGGTCTCTCAACCTTTTAATATTTGTGTCCCAATTATCAATCATAGTTTTCATTGCGTGCATCTCGTCTCCCTCATACAATAATTTTATAATGAAATCGTGCTGTAATTGTAATATTAATTGCCATTTGAATGTGGTTTGACTTTCAGGCCACACTACGACATTGCCTTAATTAAATTACTACAAAAGAGTCAATTTATTGATATTTGGCAACACTAATTCTATGCATTGTTAAAATCAGAATCAATATCTCACTATCGCTCTTTGGGTTATGCCAACCATACTTGGTATTCTTGAGGCTTCCCGAGAAGTTCCGATTTGTCTCGAACGCAACTGAGATGCATACGTATATATAGTATATAAATACTGTATATCGTTCAACTCCAGTCAGTCTCAGGCAAGTCGATCCCCAATTGTATATGTTGTAATTTATGTGGTGACTGCAATTGTCGGTATTCGAGTAGCAGTAGATTTATACAGAATCGTGGATAAATTTTTACACAGACGAGCGTTGTTTCGAAGATAAAATCAAGAAAATATTCTCAAAATTACTTGAATTTTGCGTTTACTAGCATTAAAGTAAATGAAAAGAAAAGAGAAGCTCATGTGCGTCATTTATTTAAGACTTTGACAACAGACAGCTTGAAACTCTAGTAAATTTAAACATTTGGAAACGCTTCATTGTAAGTTAATAAACTCCAAAAAGTTTTCGATTTAAATTAAAATCCTGTGAAAAAAAATCATTTTTCAGAAAAGTTTTGTTTGTGAATGAAAAACTTTAGTTGCCTCTAATAAAGTTAAATAAGAAAGCCTCGCATCATTGGTGAAGAACTAATTCTGCCAGCTGCGATTGAGATTGTAAAAACTAAGTTTGGAAATAATTTTGTCAAACAATTATAGTCCATACCTCTGATAATGCTGTTGCTCGTCGAATTGATAATATAACTCAAGATATAGAACATCAACTTTACAGAAAGTTGCGTGCTAAATTGTCTTTAATTCAGTTTGATAAGGCATCAAATAACAATACAGGTGATCATTTTTCTACGTATGTTCATCTGGGCACATTGTATGATTCACAGAGAAGCTCTGGCTTCCAAGCAAATGAGCCCTGGTCTGAATATTGTGCTTACGACAGTTCACTACCGTTACAGCGAATGATACCAAAATGAGACTCGTTAAATCAAGAATCTTTACTTAGTGATCTGTACTTTGTGAAGACATAAGTGTAGTACATTTAGCGTTACTGTTTTATAACGAAGCAGGATGGTTATCACGCAGGAAAATTTTGCAACATCTTTATGAATTAAGAGGCGAAAACGCTAGAAGAAGGAACCATGCCGGAAGCTGAGAAGTTTCGAGATGATTCTTTGTGATAAAATTGAGTTACTTGGTTGACATATTTAAGAAATTAAATACCTCAAGTTTTCAACACTAAGGAGCGAACGCACATATTTTGGAGCTAATGCTTTTTTTTTGGAAAATTGAAATTGTGGAGCGGAAATATAAACCAAGAAAACCTAGAAATATTTGCAAATGTGGATAAATTTGTTAAAACTTACAAGGCCGAAGAGCAACATATTAAAGTTGCTTTCGTAACTATTGAAAATCATGTAGCCAAAAGCAACGAATTTTTTTTGCTGGGGACAATTTCATAGAAAGGTACGTGTGGATTAGGAACTCATTTCAAAATATTCCCCAAAGCTTTTATAACTGCCGAAAAAGGAATTTTCATAGATTTTACGGCAAGTGGCGGAATCAAAAGACAATTTAGAAATAAACAATCGTTTGAATTTTAGGCAGGAATGGATGATGAACTTTCTACACTGAAAACAAGAGCATTTCATATACTATTAAAATTATAACATTCTACTTTTGCGAAGCTGAACTTTCTAGGGTGGCTGCAAACAAAATATAAATCTCAGCTAAATAAAGAAAAGGTGGCAATTTCAAATATTAAACTTTCTCGTGAAGAACTTTGTCCTGCAATACAGGCACAAGGGAGTCACTGATGATTATTAAACATGTTTGTAATTTATGTCAGAATGTGCTTTATTGCTTTTCTTTCAGTAAATAAAACAATTTTCACAAAAAATTAATATTTTTTTCTTATTTCTTTTGGTTGCCCGCGCCCTCCATTTTCTGTTAGCAATCCTAGAGGGGCGCGTTCTAGACGTTGAGAATCATTGCCTTAAAAAATTCCAGAGAATCACGTAGGGACGTAACTGTTTCCTAAATTATTCAATACTTTTGTGTGATTACAAGTAATCATCACTGTAGATTTTACACTAATGTATACATGTGACTAAATATGCACATTGCATATCTCGATATTAAAGATTATTTTGTAAACTTCGGTAACATAATGAATAAAGGTATTTAAAATTATATTAAAAATTACGTAAAATATCTATAGACCATTTCTTATATGAGATTCAATTTAAATTTCCAATTTCGAAACTCTAACGACGAGATCATTTTAGCTGTGTAATACATTTTAGAAAATGGAAAAGTTGCATCTTGACGACTCATCGTTGAGAGAGTGTACAGTTCTGCACTTGCACTAAATAAAACAACTTCAAAATTTATAAAATTTCTATCTATATGCAGATGAAGCCAGGAGGGTAAGGTAGTAGGGACCCCTCGTAATTTAACTAAAACGTAATCGAGTCAACCCTCGTGTGAATGTAACAAACTGCGATATTTATTTTCTATTCTTTTTTAATTGCACAAACGCGAGAAGGGAAACATTACTCAAATTGTATTGGTGTTTTCTTAAACTTTTTATAAAGGTAATGAATAACAGACGTTTTTAAAATTCATTGTATTTTGGAAAACTGCCCCATAGAACTAATCGTGGACATATTTTTCACTAGGAGCTATAATTTTTATCTCTTACTAAAAGAGAGAGGTTGTATTTGGTCTTCCTTTCTGTCGGAATCCATAATTTAATTTTAACAAACCAACTTACTTCTCATAATGTTTTTTAAGTAGAAGAGAAAGCAAAATGAAAACGAAGTGAATCTATTGTTTCTCTTCATATTATATTATATATAAGAAAATACTATCAATGTTCTTCTAGGGGTAAAGTGAGCAACAAGGTATTAGTTTCCACGCACACTAGGAAAAATATTTGCAGTTTCAGTTTCCTAAAGACATTAAGATAAAAATGAAGATCCATAAGTAATTTTATACACTTTGTAGTATACTCTGGGACTAAACGGGTGCATTATTTAGATAAAATAAAAAATACAATAAAAGAAAGCATAAATAATTTCAAATAAATGGGGTTTATATGTTAAAATAACTAATATACAGTTATAGGTCTTTAATAGAAACTTAACCACAGGTAACTAGTTAATAAACCAAAAGAAAAACCTTCAATAGTACACATATTAAAACTCACGAAAATGTAAATACTGGCTCATAGATTGTTTTACGATGTTTATATTGCAAAAAAGAGAAATGCGTAGTTTAAGTCAATAGTGAAGTTAATCTTATGACAATAATTCGCTTAACTAATTATTAAAATCGTTGCAGGAACCATTTTAATGAATTAGAGATATTAAACTGATTTTTCGTGCATTTGTAAAACAGATTCGATAAAATAAATTAGTTGTCAAAGTCAGGACATATCTAGAACATCATCATATCCTCTTGAAAAATGTTGAGGCAGCTCATCGTGACCAGGCGTCAAGTTCTAGAGTGTAGCGGAATAGGAGCCTGAAGATGAGGTGGAAGGACGAAAAAGGTGTCGAAACCATTAACATTATTCTGAGATGTATTGACTTCATGGTTGAAAACACATTTCGATGTAAGAACCTTAAGAATTGACATTTCGATTATGTTGTGATAGTACCCATAACATGAAATATGGCTAAACCCATGTCAGAATATTCTCTTAGAAATCTTATATTTATATATGCAGTGTTTTCATGTAAAATGGTTAAATTAACTTCCATTAGATTATTTTGTGGTTATTATTTAAAGGAAATTCAGTTATAAGCGAATCATGTGAAATTTCCGCACTATACTCTAATTCTGCAGTAGTCTGTCACTGGCAATGTTAGCGACAAAACTAAATTGTTTAGGTTGAAGTATTGTATATAGCAGCCGGCTAATAGCTCAGTGGTAAGTTTATGAAGCTGGTGTCCCAGGATTTAATATGTAGTCCCTTTTCCGGGAAGTTTTTTGGTGGTTTCCTTTTTCATTTAAGATGAATACCGACAGCTAAAGACTCTAAATCGCACCACAAGTACTGTAGTAATAATATCTGGTGGGTTGCCAATAATCTGTGTAATTGACGTTAGGCTGGGGGGGGGGATGATGCAGGGATTATTATTATTGGGGGATTCAGGAGATTATTAACTAATAAACTGGAAAGTAATGGACCAAGTTTAAGCCTTGATGTATACTGAAAACTGAACAAAAATCGGAAGATCTATAACTATTATAGAAAACATAATTCCTTCTATTGTATTGTATATAGCAGCCAGCTAATAGCTCAGTGGTAAGTTTATTAAGCTGGCGTTCCAGGATATAATAATATGTAGTCCCTTTTCCGGGAAGGTTTTTTATAGTTTCCTTTTCCGTTTAAGATGAATACTGACAGCCAAAGACCTTAAATCGCACCACAAGTGCTGTAGTAATAATATCTAGTGGGTTTTCAATAATCTGTGTAATTCATGTTAGGATTATTATTATCTAGGGATTTAGGAGATTGGTAAGGAATAAACTGGAAAGTAATGGACCAAGTTTTAGCCTTGATGTATACCGGAAACTGAACGAAAATCGGAAGATCTATAACTATTATAGAAAGCATAGTTGCTTCTATTGTTCAAATGAAGACATCAACTTAATTAACTAAAGAGGATGCCAAGCAAAAAAATCTTTTTCAGTAGAATTTGGTGCTTTATGGAAACGAAGGTCTTGGAAAAATTAGTTTTACTGGTGAACCATGAATATACAGGTCTATATAGGTAATACTATATTTATTAGAAAGAACATTTTGAGTTTAGGCGTTCTTTTTACTGACACTTATATTAAATAAGTAATCTAAAAATGATGTAGAAATGCATGAATATTTTTACATTAGATTATTCATGGGATCAGCGAAAATATCTATGTATACACAAATTCTTCTGAAGAGTAAATGAATATGTAATCAATTACTATGACGTAGTAAAATTTTCTATGCTTCCTCCAGACTACGTTTATTATATAAAAATATTGTCCCTGTTAGTAGTTTGATATCACGTGCGAAATTGCAGAGAGTAACACAGACGGCATCGCGAAGCACAATGTAATAACGTTGTAGGTGTTGGTATAAGGTGCTGACAAAGTCGTTGCCGTTTCTCCAATGTATGGTAGCTTCCATTTCATATCAAGGCCACATCTCGGGGCGTAGACGGTAGTACGCTCGATTTATCAAAGGTGATTTCTTTGATGATGTTAAGCGACGGAGACGTCTAAGCATGTGGAAATAACGGCAATATATTCGGATGGAGAGGCACAGGGCCGATGACGGAGACGCTTGCAAAACGGAGGTACTGCATCGAACCAAAACATACCGACAGTTTCAGGGAAAGAGTGACAGAGTGAGAAGGAGGGGTTAGAAAGATGCAATAAGAGTGAGATATGAACGGTAAATGCTTTTAAATAAAATCGCGAGTTTCCTTATATTACGAAAATATTAATAATCTTTTGTCATGGAAATTCTTTTAACTAATTTTTGTATCTTTGAATAATGCGAGATATTTTTGCTTTCCGATTTTGGATTTATCTCTATTCGCTGGATTTCGCATTTCCCTTTCATATCTGCTGAGTTTTCTAAATTAATAAATCATCACTCAGTAAAGTATAATATCCATTACATGGTATCGAAATTATTTAATTTATATATAGCTTCATATTCTCTTGTTGCAGAATCGTATTTTTCCGATTGACTAAAGAAAAAAGACAGAATCGTCATTTTTAAATAAAGAAAACCAACGACTACAACGACTTCATTCTGTCAGAAAAAAAATTCTGTCCGTCTTCAAAATAGGCACCAAAATCTCCTCTTTCAATTGCTTATTGTCTTCCACATCCATTGAGGTGCTTTTCCATATTTCTAAATAAATATAATTCGGACAGACCCAAATTCGAATTGTTGATGTTTCAGCTCAAAGGAGCTACAGGGGCGGACGATTAATTGGCTTTGGGCTACCTTGTGAACTCTTGCATTGTTATTAAGAAGAAAGACTTCTTTGTGACGCAAACTTGGATGTTTTTGGTGAATAGCCGTAGGTAAATTCTATTATGATAGTTCACTTTGGCTTGTATTCCACAAGAATAGCCCTTACTTTGTTCCGAAATTGTTCAAAACGGAAACTATGTCGACCAATATTTTACTTTAAAATATATGTACCTCCATAAATTCGAATCATTCGTTCGCGAATAGTTTTATGGAAATTCTGTACCTTTGTTGAAATTTTGATGACAAACCGATTAAAATTTTACAACATTCATGTTTTGTTGCCACACACGGTATAGAGCACAATATTTTGTGCTCTATACCGTGTGTGGCATTGAATCGAAGTCAATTTGACGCACATGTAGAAACCCATTCAGAATTAACAAATTACCCTTTTAAGAATTAAATCTTAATCATATAATTTCTAATGTAAATAAAAATACTATATTGTTGTTAAATTTATCTAAATATATGTTTTGTTGTTAAATAAAGAAAATCTATAATAAATGTAATTTAAATAAGTAATGTTGGAACAAATTACAGTAACACTCAAAATTATTGTAAAATCTTATTATTTTATTACCTTTTAAATTTATTCAAAATACTAACATAATTAAACTTCCTTAATACTAATTTTCAATTATTAATTAAATGACATCAAAATGAATAAAAGAAAAATTAATCATATGATAGAAATTTTAACTATATACATAAACATTGATAAACCTTTTGATGTTTATGTATGCTATCCAATTTCAACATCTTTAAATTTTATTATTTCCGTCATGTTAAAGATCTAAATAAATATTATATTTAATACTTTATTTTAAATACAAAGAATGAGTTCGTTCATGATCGGTAATCTTCGTCGTGAATATTTAATTCATGTTTTTACTACCTTCTACAAATCTCTTCCTTGCAGATTTCCATATAGATGGAGATTCTATTTATTAATTTCTATATATCTTCTTAGATACTTTTACTTACGGATGCCATTATTATTATAGTTTAAATTTAATTTTTAATAATGTATATTTGCAATTATTTGTATTTACTTAGTTCATTATTTTTCCACTTTACAAGTACATATATTGTTTATTTTAACACTATTTTCATTAATAATATTTATAAATATTACCAACACTTTAATATTGCAGTATATCTTTTACTAAGAACTGGAACTGCCTTTAATATTTCCTTATACATAATTTTAATAAGTCTTCTTGTAAGTATTCGGATATTTTTCAAAACACAATCTATTGTTTACTATTCAATTCTTAAAATATTCATGTGTACTCTCTTGCAGCATTAATTATGGGCTAACTTGATTTTGTTTCAAGCACTTTTATTTATAATCAAATTAAGTCATCCAATGGGATTTCTTAATTTTAAAAATAAACAGTCCAACATCGATAATTTCAAAGATTTAGGCTCCAAATTTAATTTTAATTTTGAAAGTAAAGTGTATATTCAGAATATTTGCTATTAAATTATTAAGTATAACATCGATTTTATATATAGTATACAACTAATCTATATAATCCTCATTTATTTGAATTTTTACTTGTCAAAATTATGATGCTTTTCGAAATATTAATTAGTCTATTAATATTTTTAAGATTTTATTGATGAAAATTCGTCCTCGTGCTTTAATTTATCTTCTTAAATGTTATCTTTATATATATTTAATTTATATGAATTTTACGTCGTTCTCAATGTTGATACTATTAACTATTTGCTTAGAAATCTTTAAAGTAATCTCCTTTTTCTATTATTACTACGTTATGTACAAGTCTTTCAACTACATTATATGACTCTTAAACCCGTAGCAATTTTAATTAACAAAACTCCTCCAACTTGTTCTAACCTTACTTATTCTTCAAAATGATTTTGGGTAATGTATAATGATTTATTAATCCCCTTTTATTAATTTTTGGAGAATATTATATGAAAATCTATTATTTAGAAGATATACATAGGTTTTACATACATTTTGCAGATACATTTATGAGTTTATTTACACATATCGGCTAACTGTCATTAGTCATTAGATATTTTACTGTCCAAAATTCCAAATTAAAATTAATTTTAAAACATATCTGATACTTTTAAATATATATCTCAATTTATAGATAGATATGTGTATTTTAACTTTAATTTCAAAATAATAATAGTTTCTTTTGTCTTAAATATTGTTTGTATATTGCATAACATAACAATGTAATTGATATTAGAATATACGTATTTATTTGTAATTAGTGTAAACCGTATACCTTTACGTACATACTCGTACATACATATGTACATACTGATGTAGGAAAACATTACACTTGTGTACTTCGGGAATTAGGTAATTGCTAATTACTATATGCCTAACTATAAAGTAGACTCCTATATTTAAACATTCCTCAATAATTTATGACATAAACAAATTTCCTAACTATTTAGGTGCTGATTTAAGCAACTACCTTCTTCCTTATTATATTGGTATTGTCAAGCAACCGATTGCAGGTATACGAGACGTAATAATTTTATTCTGATGTCCTTTGTGTTTCATTTTATTATATTATTAGATGCAATAAGCTTATTATATTGCATATAGATAATGGTACAAGCATTCCTTGCAATTAATTGCTTTAATTTAGTATTCTAAATATGAAAAATAGATGTAAGTTGCATTACATTAATGTTTATAATTATATATAAATATATAATTAAGCGTTTCACGATCAGAAGTTAATAAAAATTATCATGTTCTGCCATTCCATCGTTATTACCGATAGCAGAAAAATAAAAATTTTCTGCTTTGGACAGAATTTAAACCTATGTTTATTGTTTTCTAGACTAATACCTACTGTACTAATTAAGCCACCCAAGCACTCCAGTTTCAAGTCTCTTTATATGGCATAAATTACATTATGGAACAGGTCTAATTGTTCTACTGTGCAATCAGCTTTTGATATCTATAATTATATGTAAATACTTATATAATTTCATTTTACTGTTATTACTGCTAAGTTTTAATAAAATAATTCTTATATTTTAAAATGCAGGCATTCACTTTTTGTTAGCATAACAATAATAATAAAATGTTCAAAAATAAATATACGTATATGTACCTATTATAACGTAGTAGTTATTTTTGTTAATTAAATATTGTAGTACTACAATCAATAATGGCATTTTCAATGAGTTGAAATCATAAAGAATATTATGGTATACAATTTCCAATGATATAATTTCTTTCAACTTGCCATTAAAAGTAAAAAAAAACTTGAGTAATAGATTTAGTTCAAAGACGGATATTATGGCTATGCAATAGTTGTGACTCTGCTATCATAAAAGGCTGTACCACCGTTTTGAGAAGGTCAATAACAACATTGTTATGGAAAATACGATAGTTAGCTTGTACTAAAGAGCAAAACACAAACAGTGGGTTTAAAGACCAAACCGAGGTATTGAAAACAGGCCTACTATATAAAATCCAACCAATTACATTGGACTGTATCAGAATATTGTTAATACATGATCGACGAGCTTTTTTCTTTCACAATACTTATCGGAATTTTAACATACACAGCCTAGTCATAATTGTCAGTGTTGTATAAAATTATGAGTCAGAAAATTTTATAACAACGTAAAAGTATTGGTGGAGATACTTAGTATGCCAGTACATATTTGGTTGGCGGTAGTCAGTGAATACGATTTATATTTGTACTATAGAGTAGTCAGAATACTATAATTGTATAGCCATTATTACTTTGTATAAAGTGGTGAAGAATGCAAGACAGATTTAACCCTTTGTTCGCACCATGGTATTAAGGAACGTTTTAAATACCATACTACTGCTGCTTTTCGAGTGACTGGTGATTTCTTATTTACTCTTGTGCAGGTTGCCTGAATGAAATCGACTGCAGAAGCAAATATTCGTGTTCAGTTAAATTAACATCGCTTTCTGAGCAATCTTTCCCATTATTAACGAATATTTAGAAATGAAAACTAAAAGAAGAAGCAAACATTTCCTTTTAACAAAAATTTTGAAGGGTATAACAATCGAAAAAAACAAAAGATTTGTTAAGTCATTAAGGCAACAGGGTATTGCAAAATTTTATGTACGGATGAGAAAATCTTTCGGATGAAATAGATAGAATGATAAGTTGTTCACTCGAAATTGTCTAGACGCCCGAGAGATCGTGGTATTGGTTTAGGAGGTCGACATCCGTCGTTAGAGGAGAAAAATAGGATACTTACTCGAAGTTCCTGGAATGTTATGATGCTGGTTTAGGAGGTTATCAGGCGTCTGCAGAGTTTCCTAGATGCTCCATCAGGGAAAAGAAATTGGAGCTTGCGCGAAGTTCCTCAGTCCTGGAAGATCACCACTCATTCATTTTTGCTATATTTGGTGAAAACAGGTTCCAGTCTATAAAAATACTGTATTGGAAACTCTACTGGAGACTCACAGACTCGTTGTTTAGTGATAAGAAGTGTATGTTTCAACAGGAGATTCGGCACCCGTTCACAAAGTGAGAAACATTCAATTTATTTTAAGTTTCTTATTAGGACTTCTGATTACTTATTTGCTGGTCCTAACTTGAATTTCTCCATTATCGATTATGGATTGTTCTTGAAGGTATGACTTGCAAGAAGCAAATTTGCAATCTTTGGATAGCAGATTTTTAATACTACAGAAAAAACTATCTCTTGAAATAATGCATAAAAATATGGATCGGTGGTTCGGTCTTTTGAGATACCGTGTGGGCACAGGACACGAACGCGATTGAAAACTTGTTTTCTGTACGTTTCGAATATATGTGTTTTAAGTTTGTGAAATGAGTTATTATTTTTCATGTCCCATTAAAATACTAATGCTATTTATACATAGGTTGTGTGTACTATACTTGTGGACGTAATAGTAATGGTTTCCTCGATAATATTTTATTTACAAAACTATTTTCCTAAAGTTAAATATTCCAACGAAAACTGTTTTTAAGTAGTCACATTTACATGACAAACTTCAACTTACCAAACATAAACGACAATTATTTACGAATACCTAATAAACGGATATTCATTTATCGATTCCTTTGTAATGTAATTAAGCGCTAACGAAATGTAATAAAGCAATTAATAAGCTCTAGATAGTCCCTTGTTCAAAACTACTCCTAATTAATTCAATTGATTCATGCTTGATATTTGATGAATGTGAGTCGTATGATCGACCCCTGTTTTAAAACAATTGAACGCGTGGCGCTTCTGTCACGTCAATGTGTTGCAAATCAACACCGCCGGAGAGGGCAGTCACGTGTCGCCCTTATCGTCGGCCAAACAACGTCAGTTAAAATAGCGGGACAATGGAAGAAAAGATAATTTTCGCTTGGGTACCGGCCGATTTCTGACCGTGTATAATAGGATTCTGTTACAACTATCAGTCATTTCTTATCGATGTTAGAATGGCAGGATCTGAAAATGAGTATCGGTTTTTCCCTCGAGGTCGTTATTTCCGCTTAGAAAACGAAATGTGTATTTTCGCCACGAAAATGTGCCTGCAAATCGTTTTGAAATAATTTTCTTTTTGTTGTGATTTACTGCCGTCTTGTTTCCAAAGCAAACACGTTGTTAAGTGAAATATCGTATAATGGAAATCTAACTCAAAAATTAAAGTGTTATGCATATGTGTACGTACACTCTTATTCGCATTATTTCTAATAAAATAAAATAGTGATTTTTGATAAGACATGTTTTCATTATAATCAAGACACCGATTGAGCCGAAAGAGACTCACCAGATAAAAGAAATCAAAAAATCTCGTTCATAGACATCAGAAGAAAAGCAACGGTTATTGTTTTTTGCGATTTCAAGAGGGATTGTCCACAAAGAATGTGCTCGAAAAAATGGTTAATGTTGATTATTTTCGTATGCTGAAGTGTTCGGTAGATAATATTCGTCGTGTTCGCTATGTATTTTTTAAATTTTAAATTCAAGGTCATTTGGATATACAGTGTATACAAGTTGAAATCGATAGGGTTTACTTACTTCTCTCTGCACCTACATGCTGAAATCATTACAATCATCCCACTACGTATGCAGCTAACTAAATATCCACTACATTGAACAGATTATAAACAGCTTATATCACGTAGAGTGAATAGAAAAAGAACAGCTGTGAACTCATATTAAAAAGACAAAAAGACAGTTCTGAGCTGTTATTGAATATCTTCAACCAGCTTACATGCAATTTCAGAATGAACCTTCATAAGAAAGTACTTGGAATTTTGGCTCCTGTCTGTACTATTTGCATTTTTGGAAGAGAGTGTTATTTATTGATCTATTTTACCTACTTTTAAAGTATCCAAGTTGTGTGTAGGATAACAGAATTGACTTAAGTTTAAGTCCTGCAAAAACTTAATAAGGGACAATGCAAGTTGTGAGAAAGTTAGTTACAAGAAATGTTAAAACTGCATTACCTTTTGAACATTTCGATTTAGTTAAATATTCAGAAGAATCAATACATAAAACTAATCAAGTTTTCTAAGTAATAAGTTACTGTATTGTGTGCGTAAAGCATTAGAGATAGGTAGAGAGTTAAATAGTGAAATGAAGTCCTGAAAAGTATTTTTTTATAATTCTTTTAAATTCTGCTACGTCAAAATAAAATTAATTGGAAACTTATGATTGTAACCAATTGTATATTGGACACCCAAGTTTTCTTTGTCGCCTTCTCCTCCTCTCTTTATCTTTATACAAAAGCACAGTATAACCTTTGTTCGGAATTAACGAGGCTAATTAAAGGGCGACGCAGTACACGTTAGATACGAACGGCTGATGAAACGACGACAATGACGATGGATTTGGAGAATTTTAACTATCAGAGGACGCAGACGCACCATCGGATGTTAAATGGGACTGACATTTTGTTACGTGCAACCCCTTTTTCCCGAATATGACAGCCTGTCTGCGAAATGTATGTCTCGTTTATTAACGAACGCTCGCGTTCTGTGAAATTCAATAGAATTTTTGATTTTCCTATGGAGTCCAGTTACGTAATGATTTCCGTTTTTTGAAATTTTTTGGTGGTTAGTATTTTTGGAATACTGCGACAATGAAAAATACATTTTATTTTTATTTAGACATAGAGAGCGAAATTGAACCAAAATAATTTATAAATAAGTTAGTTATTTGCAAGGACTAAATCTAAATTTGATTATAAGATATAAAAATGACTAATTACAAATAATATTTGCAATTTTGTAACCAAATGAAACGTGCGTATTTTATATTTTCGTCTTTGTAAAGAGCGTTGGTTTCATATCATGATTAAAGACTAAAAAAATAATGACATTCTAGTCAAAGAATTATCCTCGAAGTAAAGCTCGTCTAGACTTAAACTTTAAATTACGCAAATAGTAATAACATGAATTTGTAGAAAAAAATTGGTTTGGTTCAATGTTATTACCAATGTAGTGGAAATTATACTGATCAATTGCGAGATTTAGCACAAAAATGGTTAGAAAATTTGGCCTTGTTAAATGAAAGTTAAAGTCAATTTCTTTAAGCAATTTGAAAGAATAGGTGAGTTAGTGAGCGACTGCTTATAATTAGGACGACCAACGATCAGTGGTGTTCAGAATGCAGAAATAACATAAACTAACATCAATAGCAACGTGAGATATACAAGCGTTTCAAATACCATCATAAACCGCGGTTTAGAAAATTTTGCGCGAAATACTAAAAATATAAAGTCTTGCAACTGTTTGCTTGAATTAATGGAGACGAATTTGAGATTACTGGTATAGATGGAAATTTAATTTGAATGGTCATTCTACGGACAGATAAAGCTATTTTCCTAACTCACTACATCTCATTTCGCCACAACAAGGATTTGTATTTGTTTTGATGCCAAGTTCCTACGCGAATCCAAACCCCTAAACAAAATTGTGCCAACCGGTCTCGCCACCTTCCTAGATAGTATTTTAAGTAAATTGTTGCGCCTCTAGATAAGTCAGGTATTAAATGGATAGGTTCAAGGATCTTTAAAGTTGTTCTTTTATGGAAACAACACGCTATTGATTAATTAGATTAATAATAAGTTGCAAAGCAAAAAAACGATCTACTTTTATTTTCAATCCGTAAAACACACAAGTTTCTTACTGTACCTATCTCCTACACATCATAAAATGTGTCTTATCCATGCGAGTTGGCATAATAAAGGTTCGCGTGACGAGTTGACGCGGCGAGATAAGGCTCATTTTTTTATGAATGGTGATATTTAAAACTTTCGTAAATGGTTAATAACAAACCCAAATGAAATCGTTCAAGTAAGGTTTTATTTTATGAAATTTATTGTTTAGTGCGGTGTCACAGCTGATTTTATCGTTGTCCCGCATTTCTTTAAAAAAGTACAGAACGGAACAGCTGAAAATGTTTGAGATTATGTTTGATGCGAATAGGATAACATTGTAAATTTGGTTTTATGCATAATAGAGTACACCCGCACACTTATCAAGCAGTTAAAGAAGTACTAATGGCTTTCGATTTCGTGATTTAAGCATATATTTTGTAAATTCTTGCCCATCAAGATCGTGTAATCTCAATTTAGCAGATTGAAGGCCGTGGGTTATTGAAATCGTTTGATGTTTTCAGAAAGACCAGCCATCCTGCGAGAATGAACACTTTTTGATGTCCATTAATTGAAACATTTGTACAAATTTTATGTGCAATTACGCTAAAATAATGAACCACTGATTTTGCAGCAAATAATTATATCAGCAATAACTTGTTTTATGGTAAAAGTCTGGTTATTTCGCAAAATTATTAGTGCTTCATATTTCGTTTTATTAATGGGGAAGTATTGTTGTATATTATATCGTAAATCAAGTTTTGCGTGCTGTCTAGATAAGAAAGATAATTCAAAAAATGTTTAGTATAATATTATTTAAATTCAATTTAAGGACAACTATCCATTTACTGGTATATGTATGTACATGCTTGGCTCAATTTTTGTTCTGAATTTAGAACTTAGTTAGGGCAACCATAGAAGACTTTTGTAAGGCAATCAATGATAATGAGGGTATACCCAAATATGCGGAAATGTAGCAATGACTACAACAGTAGTGAATGTTGTTGTAGGTGATACGTTGTGGGATTCAGATGAAGAAATTTCATTATCAGTATACGTTCAAAATAATGTTCATAGTAATAAAACGCCAGTAGCGATTAATAATATATAAATATAAATTCCGCATCATGCTTTACGCCCAAAGTTGTCCTCTCTCAAGAACTAGAAACTATTTTTTATGGCACCCAATAAATTGTATTGGATTTATTTTTGGAGGGCGAACTTTTAGATTATCGACTTATACTACTTCGAAGAATCTATACACTGAACAAGAATAACAAAAGACGAGAAATAATACAATTCAACTATTAGGAAAGAAATGAAAGCATTTTCTTTCATCAATTTTTAAATGTATATAAACAGATCTTTTAGCTATCGTGTTAGTCTATAGATGATGATTTACATGGTTTCCATATTTCGCAGATTGTAACTGTAAACACGTTTGGTTGGATACTTAATCAAGTATTGTTGGTTACTTAATCATATAATTCCTGTCCTCAATACTAATCACACCAATTATGACAAATTACATAACTTTTTGAATGAATTAAAGAAGAATTTAAGAAATGTGTACATCCAAATAAAAATATTTCAGTAGATGAAACTATAGTTAAATTTAACAACAGAAGTACATATATGCCTCAAAGGACTGGTACTATTATTTTGCTATTTATGGAAGTCAGCTACTTGAGCGTCTCTGATTGTTGTCTGTATCCTCATTTGTATTTATTTACTGGTAAGTAATGGTTTCCATTTCGGTGGTAGACGTTACACATCGCCTCGTTTGATGATGATTACAGATATTTTATTGAATGATGGCTTTACGTATAGCTCTTGTTCGTATATTCACACTTTGAAAAGTACAATTATTCGTAGGATATCTTTTAAGTTTTGCATAGTGGGATATAGAGGGCGCCACTACTCAAATGTGAGTACTAAAAATTAACCTCCACCTTTAGTTAACTTAAATTCAAAGTTCCAGTGCGATACGTGTAGTATTGTAGCTACAGCGAACTGTCAAAGTTGATAAGTTGAAATATAGAATTAAACCGAGAACATTTTCGCGGAATAATTTTTTATAATTTTCGAAGACAATAAAAAAGAAATAAAGAAAGCAGCTGGGGTGAATTGATGTCAAAAAGCTTTAGATCGCTTCAACGCCGGAAATGTGTACAACATTGACAGTGGTGATGAATCTTAGATTTACTCATATGAGGCAAAAAATAAAGGCCAGTCGTCTGTTTGACTGTTCCAAGGTGAAGAAAAGCCGACATGTGGTCGCGTCATTTGTTTCGAAAGCAGGTCGTGTAGCAACAATTCCTCTATAATATCAAAGAACTGTTACTGCCGATTGAAATACAATCAACACAAGACAATGCAAGTTCGCACACAGCACAAAAGTCAATTGACTTTTTAACGTAACAGAACGTCGAATTGTTGGACCATCCTCCTCACAGTCTGGAGTCCCAATGGCTTTTTACCTCTCCGAAAATTAGGAACGAACTGCGTGGCCAAAGGTTCCAGTCGCCAGAAGAAGTAGTCAATTCCTTCAAAAACGTAATTTTGACTGTACCAACAAAAGAGTGGAACAACTGCCTCCAGAGTTGGTTTCAGCGCATGCAAAAGCGCATTAATCTTCGTGGAGAATACTTCGAAAAAACAAGTCTTTAAAAGATACCTACTCTTTTATTCCAATTTTATATGCAGACCTTAAAACGCAACCCATATAGAAACGTTGCTTAAAATTTTTGTCAGGCTTTCAAAATCCATGGGCTACAGTTCTAGTGAAATAAAGCCAAAGAATGGAACATTTAACCAAATGTCTTCTCCACTCGTAATTGCCGATTGTAATCAAAGTATGAATTTTGTTCACAAAATTAAACAACTAAAATCTACACACTGTAATTGCCGCGTTATAAACTGTAAAAATGAAATCATTGTGCTAAAAAAATTCCGTTGGAACGTAGCTGAATTGGCACCTAAATAACTTGTTTATAATAAAACCCCCCTAGACAAACTATTTCAAAAGACAAAAGGCCTATATTAGAGGATGCACGTCTTCGATCCATCAAACAATGCGATCACCACAAAGATGTGCACGATGTAGAAGTAAGGCGAAACCAATGGGAAACTGGACCTGTACAGTTTGTCTTGTTGGTTATGTTGAGGAAAAAACAAAAATGTTTCAAATTATTTTATAGTATTTGCTAATTGTTTTTTACGTAAATTACATTTAATAGTCGCTAACTGCACAGTGGTTTAAAATTTGAATCATCCCATCATATTGAAAGTTTGATGCATTCTGAAATTACATTAAGTTTATCTACAATTTATTAGATTTGAGAAGATCAAGAATAAAGTATTAATTTCTATCGTTTAATTTTTTATGCTACCTGATACTTGAATAGGTGTCAAATATTAGGAAACAAATGTGTGTAGAATTTGAAGGGAAGATTGGTAATTTTACGCTGAAAAACGAAGGTCATATTAAAAATTTGAGGAATCGGTTTTCAACATAAAAAATCTCATTATTCCAGAAATTATATTGCTCAAACCTTTTGCAAAAGCTTAACGTATAACCCTTGTAGCTTATAATAGCTTCATATATTTATTGAAACTGTAAATTCGATGATAATAAATATAATGGAATAAAAAGAAAGTTGCTCGTAGTTCTATGTCAATTTTGATTTCATTCTAATAAAATATCTACAAAATAGACATTGGATATCATACTTAAATAGAGGTTTTTTCAATATTAAATCGTATAATCTTACTGTGTAGATAATTAATATTATTTGAAATTTACCATAAAATTTTTGATTAATATTTGCATTAATTATAGTTAATAGTATCCAAATAAGACTAAAACATATGTGCATTAACTTACCGTTATGTACGAGAAGGGTTGAATCTCTGGCCAGTGCTAGTTCCGAATCGGTGAGTGTAGCGTCCGAAGCGTTCTCAGATGAAGAGGTGTCACTGAGTCCGGCCGGTTGCTGATACAGGGGATGCTGGTACGTGTGCTGGGAAGCGTAACGTCGAGGCGATTCTTCACCCTCTGACCCGCTTAGACTGTACGCGGGATACAACCGTCCCTTCCCTGTAACATATAAAGCGAATTACTTGCAATGGGGGGTTGCTACGGTCCCCTGTCAAGTCACACGTACACGCACATACATACATACATATATTCCTCTGGAAATAGATTTGTCTAGCGTTTTGGGTTTCATGCGTCATTTAAAAAATTGACACTACAGAGTACAATGGAAAATAAGTTTCTTTATTAAATGTGTTTGAAGGAACAGGGTTGTACAATACAATTTTTGTCAATCGAACACTATACTTTTTAAGAAGTTTATATAATGTAGCACGCATTAATTTGCTTGATATAGGCCGGGTAACGTATACCAGAAACCTCTCATTAACTACATATATATATTTTTTTAAATTTTTATTGTTCTATTTTAAAAAATAATTTTCAGTGCTGGACCCATCACACTAATTTTTCAACACCTGTGCAACACTGTGCAGAATGAGACAAATAACTAAAGAAAAACCTTCAACAACTTTTTATTACAGTTTAAATTATAGACAGAAAATATTATGTTCATACTATCAAATATAAACGTGTTAAATGTACGAGCGAGCGTTCTTATATTCGCGGAATGGGGGACAAGGGGTGGAAATAAAAAAAACAAATTATTTTTCTTTTTCAATATATTCACCTGCAAGACGGATACATTTTTCACATCTTTCAATTAATTTATTTATACCCTAATAAAAAATGATTTCTCTTTATCTGCAAAATACGCCGAAACTGCCTCCTTGACTTCATCATCGGCAGTAAATTTTTTACCCCGCAGCTCTTTTTTCATTTTCGGAAACAGGTAATAATCACTCGGGGCCAGGTCTGGGCTGTAGGGTGGGTGATTCACAATTTCGAAGCCCACCTTATGCAGGGCAGCTAACGCAACGCGGCTCTTGTGGACGGGCACGTTGTCGTGCAAAAGCAGAACACCTTTTGTCAATTTTCCCCGTCTTTTCTCTTTAATGGCTTCTTTTAGTCGCTCTAATATTGAAGCGTAATATTTTCCGGTTATAGAAACACCTTTATCTTTATAATCAATCAACAATATTCCTTCCGAGTCCCAAAATACCGTTGCCATGAGTTTCCCAGCTGTTTGTGACACTTTAAATTTCTTGGGAGGTACTGTGCCCTTTTTATGCCACTGCATGGAGTCTTGTTTGGACTCAGGTTCATAATGATGAACCCAAGTTTCGTCTCCAGTAACAATTCCACTCAATACACCATCCTTGTCTTCATTACAGAGGTCCAAAAATGCACGCGAACACTCTACGCGCTGTTGTTTTTGCGGCGGCGTGAGCATTCTCGGCACCCATCTTGCGCTGACCTTAGACATGCCGAGATGATCGTGTAGGATTTTAAAAATTGTTGTATCGGATACTCCAACCATTTCTGCGAATTGTTTCTTCTTTAGTCGAGTACAATTTGTTCAACTTTTTGGATAAGTGCTGGCGTGGTCACCTCAATGCTCCTGCCCGGCCTCGGGTCGTCTTCAAGGGATTCCCTTCCTTGTTTAAATAAACTACGCCACTTGTACACCATGGTTCTTCTTGGACAAGAGTCGCCGTAAACCAATGACATCTCATTCATTATGGTCGCGGCTGATTTTCCTTGCCTGGTAAGGAACTTTATAACGGCACCATATTCGATTTTTTCCATATTTCACTTTTCACTCCTGATTATGTTACTTGGTTGACGATAGCTCAAAGACTAACTGTCTAATAACAATGAAACTTCGTATTTATACTAATCATGAGTCGCTGCACAGGCCACGCCCCCAATGCGCCTACTCACCCCTCTACAACCCGCTCATTCTGCGAATATAAAAACGCTCCCTCGTATATGTACCAATTAGAAATTGCAAACGTACGTCTTCGTTACGAAAAATATGTTCATGAAACGTTTATTATACACGAAAGGTATTATAAACAATTGTAAATTTAAAATATGTAACTTCATTTGTAGGAAAATGCGTCTTACCTTTTTTAAAAATCATTAAATCGTTGTAAACGATAATTTAAATGAATATGTCTTCCAGATGCTCGAAAATGGTTCAACTATATAATTATTTCCAACAACCATCAACAATATCCATGTTCAAAGAAATAATTTTTATACATTTAATGTAATAATTTTATCCATATCTAAAGTCTTCCGTGGCCATTCAAGAAACAAACAGAAATGAGAAATGTTCAAAGCCTTCCAAAATTTTAAGAAACAAGTCAAACATAATTAAAACTAAAATAATTTCGTTTTTCTTTTTTGAAAATACACAGCAGTAAGTCTTTATTACAAGAACTAATTTACTCCATCTATTTATATATCTCTCAACACTGTTTAGGCAAATGGGAAATGGAAAAATGCAAAAAGTCATAGATGAGTTATAAAAAGCGTCGATTAAAATAAAAGACTATTTTAATATTCTTTTTTGCTTTAATTCAGTTAATTGAGGACGAGCGAACATCTAAGCGAATCGATATAGTGCAAAGTATTTTTCTATTAATATTAACATAGCGAGTTATTTAATAAAGAATTATCATTCTCATTTGGACTTATTACGTTTCGTTGATCTTTTATTAAACATTTGTTAATATAGCATTAAATAACATTAGTTTACTCAACTATCAATACAAATTTAGAATAATAATTTAAGGACAACGAAATGAATAATAAGGAAGACAAGTCTCTTTATAATACTTGTAAAGTTCAAAATTGCAAATTTGTAAAAATTTTGCCCAAATTTGTCAGGTAAACAACTTTTTACAATCACTTAATGTAAATTATTTGCTATTCTTGTTTTTATATGAAGAAAAAAGAATATCGTGTGTTAATTAAACATTATTTTTAAGTGGGAAAATCAATAAAGAAGTCGAAGGAAAATTACATAAATATTATGATAAATCTTCTTCTTCCTGTGCAATAATTTGTGAGTAATAGACTGCTTGCAAAAATGATCATATAAGAACAGAAGATGTTGAACGTTTAGGGCTTTTACTTACAATAGCTTTTTCAAAAACGATTCCATATGCTTTTAGTATATATTTAAGTATATGAGGTAGTTACTGCCGTAAACATCTTAACCGAATGGGTGCCCAATATTTGGCATCAATGCTTAAATATGAAAAAGTTAACAACAAGTTGGGTATTGGGCTTGATTACTGTTGAGTAAATGCGAAATCGTGTTTAAATTTCAAATAACTGTATAGTTCAGCTTAAATGAAATTAATAAGAATTTTTTCGTCGACATGCCACCATTAGTAAAACGCAAGATACCCACTCTTAGAGATTATAACGCGGGCGTTCTTCTGATGAACATACTCCGAAGAAAGAAAAAAGTGTATTTTCGGTCAATAAGATTCTGATCACGATTTCTTGGATTCCAAAGGCGTAATCTATACTGACTACTTATGAACGGAAGTACAATAACTGGCCAATATTATGCTGATACACAGACACGTTTCGATGCCGACTTGAAAAAAAAAACGGCCGCGTTTGTTCAGAAAAGCGTTCGCCATTAGGGTAACACGACCTCTCATTCATCCATTATGGTAACTACTAAATTTGTGAAATTAGGTGACGAATAGTTGCCTCGTCCACTATATTTATGAGATCTGGTTAGGAGTAACTTTTTCCTGTTGTCAAATTTGAAAAAGATTCGTTACAAATGTGGAGGCGACATTCCAATAAATGTCTATTTTGATGACTTTTCGTGGTAAACCGAAGTAGTTACTGAAGTAAAAGAGTAAAATATGATAAAAATTCATATTTTGTTCCTATGTCTTCCAAACCTTATAAAAGTTCAAACATTTTATCAAATCGCTTAATTTTTTTTAGTTGAAGTGCGATATAGGAGGGACAGTGCTGACTCTAATACCTCCGAAAATAAACTAAAGCTCTCTTACAAAAATGAGTTATGACTTTTTCGAGAACCCGACAGTAAAATAAATTGAGGGTAATGAAGAAGCGCCTAAATACTTGTAGGTTTGTTAGAAAATATGTAGTAGACAATATATTTACTATTTCATATGGATAACTATTTTGTTGAAGAAGTTTTTTTATTAATATTTTTCTACTACTAGGTTCGCTTTTAATAACAGAATAATCTACAATAGATATTGAAAAATAGGAGGCTTATGCTGTTCAGTGGGTTGTCTTCTAGGGAGGTATATTCAAAATCTTTGAATTTTCCGTTATTATGTGTGCTAACTATAAAGGTCCTTCTTTTTTATCTCCAAGTACAGAAAGTAATGCGTAACTAATTTGGTTCTTCGTCATGTGTTACTTCTGAATATTTTTTTAATCTTTAAACCTAATAACGTTAATGGTATTAATATAACCGTTCCTTGTCTACCTATGAGCACGATTCCCAAGTTTAAAAAGATAATGTTGATTAAAAGAAAAGCTCTTCTTTAGAATTTGTAATAGTATTTAATTCAAATGTGCATTACTACGGCACTGAATACTGTTATTACAACACAATAGAGATGAGGGCATTACAAAAATGTCTGAATGGAAAGCGGGACTAATACGTTCGTAATATTTATCGTTATGTGAGTATTGTCATAGATCACGTTTTAATATTAATGGGACCCTGCGAAAATTGCCGGGATCTGACTGCAACAAATCGTGTTACAAAAGAATATTTTATAAGGTCGAGAGGTGATTTGCGTAAAAAAATACACGCGTAACATGCAATTTATTTGTGCATTGCTGTTGCTATGTCACTTCGAGTCCATTTTAGATGGCCCTGGATAAATTATGACTAATGAATTCTATTGTGATGATACTATTCGGTGTTATGAAGAGAAAATTTCATAAATACACGGATTTAATTAAGTGTAATTGGTTATGATAATGAATTACTTTGTTAAATGAGTATCTTTTGATAACGTTTAGAAAATTATTCCAGTTTTTACATTGTACAGTAAATGATCTTTCTATCTTTAACGCAGCTTTGCTATCGTACACGTTACGACTCTGTAATCAAGATTACCGCCAACATTGCATATAGAACAATTACTGTTGTCGAGAATTTTAAGTCTAGCCCAATGACTAGGGTAACACCCATGTCTCACTTTAAGTCGGCTAATTATAGTGATATATACAAAGGGTACTAGGAAAGTTATGCAATACAGCTTTGTTTATTTAATTTTTTCAAAGTAATTTCCTCTACACTCAACACACCTCTCCATCTTCCGGGACCAATCTTTAAACCAGTTCTGCCAAGTTTCACTAGGGAAAAAAGCACACTCGTTTTCCCGAGCCCGCAGAAGGTCCTCATCACTGGAAAACCACCTCCCTTTCAGCTTCATTTTCACATGCGGGAACAGTACAAAGTCGCAGGGAGCAAGATCTGGACTGTAGGGAGGGTGTACGAGAAGTTTCAATCCTGTCGTAGTCAAATATTCGGTGCAGGCTCTGATGCGGTGAGCTAGAGCATTATCGTGATGGAGGGACCAGGTGTCCATTCTTGACTTTAGCCGCAGGTTCTTCATAGATCTAATGACTTTAGGCAGACACTGTTCAGTATACCACTTAGCTGTGACTGTCTTCTATGTGTCTCACAGCTATCATTTTCTTCTTTACAGATCGTGATTTTCTGACAACTACAGGTGTATCCTCATCATCAAAGACCCAAACTTTGTTTTGAGCTTTGGTCGGCACATCGTAATAGTACAGCCAAGTCTCGTCACCTGTCACGATGTTGTACACATACCGAGATTGTCCCTTATTAAGCTTTTATAGCACCTCCCGGCACCGATAGCATATTGTTTTCCTAAAAATATACCTGAGTAAAACGTGTTTATAATAAAAAAGTCTTCAAATCTGTACATGATCCGTAATTACGTAATTTATATATAAAAAGAACTAAGATCTTATAACGAGTTCGAAAGAATCATCTACAGTTCTAACCTCCGAAATTTTAATTTTTCATGTAGCGTGAAATGCAGACGTTAGCTAAAATTAATATTCTCTTTGTTTCATAAAACTGTTTTGCGTTTAAAAGAGTTGAAGTTAATGTTTTGAACGCAACGACATAAGTTCCAAATTAGAGCAGTTAAAGTTATTCTGAAAAGAACGCGCATGGAAATTCTGAAAAAAGAAACCGTGAAGATGAGAAGAAAGAAGATGTAGGTATGGCAGAGTCGGTAAAAGAGCAAGAGCAAAAGATACCTTGTGGGAATGCGGAATTACTTAGAGTATCGCGAACGAATCTGGGTCAACGACAAGTTTTCTTTTCTCTCTTATATACATATGTATACTTATGTATGTTTATATAAAGGTAGAGAAGGTAACGAAAAGTTTTAGCATTTATTGATGACATCATTAAGCGCTTTTTTGCATATTTTTCTTTAATTTTCATTATTACTGTTCCTATGTTTGAATTTAAGTTAAGGATCTATCATAATTACTATTTATTGAATGGCATTAATAACAAACCCCTGTTAATGGTTTGTGAGAAATTCCATAAAAACTTGTAATTTCTTAAATTAAAGTAATCTAGATGAGCAGAGATATTAGGCAAAAGTTCCAAAGAAGGCAAAGACAGGATACGAGGATGTGACAAATATTAAATTTAAGAGAGTTGACTCTTATTACAGAAAAAAGTCCCTTATATTAAGAAACACGTATGTATATTCAATGGACTTATTGCATTTATTCTCAAGCAACTGATCCTTTGGTTATCGTTCAAGGCAATATAACTGTTGAAATTCATATTCTTCGATACTTTCATGGAATATGTAGATTTTCTGCAAGATTATCTGTACTATATGAAAACTTCCATAAAGAGTCTTCACCAATTTTAGTAAGTTTGGGTAGTAAATTAGATTATGAGATATAGAAGGACAAAGGATAGATGAAGAAGAAAGTGGATCGAGACAGTTGAAGCAAATTCGGAAAATATTGGAATGAATTGTTGTAAGGGAAAATCAAGCAATTACAAGAGCTGGAGGTAAATAATAAAAAAATGAAGGATAGCTGAGAAGAAATAGCTTATTCTAAGGCACTAAAATACTGTTTAGACAACTTAGCTTCAACAAGAATGCGTAGCAGCCTAAACTTTCTTATTGATATCCTGTGTCCAATAGGTATAAATAATATCTTCATTGTCAATATAAAATAAATATTCGCTTTGGAGTATCATAGGAATTAACCAATTGGTCTAAAAAATTATTCGAGATTTATGGAAAATAAACGATATAATGATTTGGGAGTTAATACTAGGAATGCTAAGTAATGACAGTTTTTATACTAGGATTAAGAGTTTATAGGATTGTTAGGTTTGTTTACTTAAGACTTTCTGAGCTATAAGGTGATAATGTGGTTAACGCTAAGCACTAACCACTTCCATATTATTGCTTCAGAGTTACTTCTTTTCGCTTTTCTGGACATTGTTTGCTCGTGCCAATCCCTAAGGCACAATCTTAATTTGACTTATTATACATTCCTCCAACTCACGTTTTCTGTTTTAATCAACGCAGATTCAGGGTGCTGTATGTTGTCATGTCTACTTTGTAGTACTTGTTTTCTGTGAACTCCATATTCTTGTAAGATATATGTACATATATCATATTGCTGTACGATCTGTAATTGAGATCTACATTTACTAACTTTATTCAAAAATTGCCTCACAGACTTGTAACATTTGTAGTATCCTGTTATTATCCTCAGTTGGTTTAGTTCCAATGATAGCAAATCGCTAACCTTTTTAGAGTTCGTCATTGAGCGTGTTCCCCCAGTTCGTTCAACGTTAAGCTTTGATCCCTCTACTTATTTGTTCTAGAATTGTGTACTTAGGTACCCATTGCATAAATTATAGTCTAATGTGAAAGTAGCCTTTCTCTTGCAAACTATCCACCCTGTGATTTCCCAGTGTTTAAGAACCTGTAATAATTTTACTATACGGAGTTTTTCATGACATCAACATACTATCCTGGACGCAATTTTGGGGTTCTGTCATAGCTCTCTGTAGTTTGGATATCAATAAGAATATTGATATGGACGCTCCAGATGTTTATTTTTATTAGCCTTCGAATTTAATTTATCAAATCCAATTTAGTGACCTACCCACTAGACTAACAACAAATTGGAAGGTAATAAAATAAAAATAAAGGGAACTTATACACATGTAACTCGAGATAATATAGAAATGCTATCGTATTAATATGAAACTGATAGCCAATATATACAGTTAAAAGCTTCATTATAATTAAGAAAAGGGAAATGATGAAAGCAAATACGGAATTTAGGAATTAGAATGGATTTAGGGGTTCCTAACTTCTAATCGACATTGTTAGATGAAAGATTTTTTCAAACATTATATTTGTCGGTCCATGAGTCACTAGAAATTTCTAAATTGACTTCATATTATTGCTTTCTTTTATTACCTTTTTACTTCATCATCAAACGCGCAATTTAAAAGATGTTACCACGGCAGTAAAGTTCGATCCCTCCTTCGAAAATCTGAAAACAGCATAAATAACTCAAAACTACATCAAATGTTTACTTTAGGACATATTGATGATACCCTAGTACATATTACTAGTCATATTTCTTGGGGTCCTCAGACATAAATTGAAATACAATCCTTTTTATAATCAGATAATAATTTATTTAAATTATCCAAAAACTTAATTATTTTGAGGCATTTCTCTTTGTTATGGATTACTGCTTAACTTATGTGTACATTATGTTTGATGATATTCTACTCATTTTCGAAGGATGTTTAATACATAGCCAAGGTGTAGTTAAAATTCGTTCCAGGAGTTAGATACAAAACTGACTACAGAAATTCTTTCAAAAAAGTGCATATTTTAACTACAGCATGTGCATATATATATGTGTATATTAGAATACATCTTATTTATTAGAAAAATATTAATCGCGATAACGTTATCAGAGATTGTCACAATTTCTTGATAAGATGTGGAAACGGCATTACATAAGACCTTTTTTTAGATTAAATAGGCTGTAAGTAGTTTCAAAATATTGCCTAATAGTACGAGATATTCATTTTAGCAATGAGAAATATGACCAAAAACCATTTAATTCCTGTTTTCTGTTCATTGCAGAAATACATAGAAAATGATCTTAGTGATTAGCAGAATTTATGCAAAATTTTCTTTTCCTATTGTTGACGATTTCAAAGACTTCTTGTATTACCATGCATCAAGTTTATTATTATTTTAAATAAAGTATATTATTGTTTGAATGTGCCTTATTCTGCTTTTACTTAATTACATACAGCTTCTCCCAAATTGGTAGGATCTCCGCTATATTTCGTTATATAAAGCTGGTAGGAAAATTTCAAAAATAAAGAATTTCGAGTCATGTATGCTTACACTTCCTCATAAAAGAGTAGAATGCTGGGAATAAAAAGAACTAGTCACTAATAATAAAGGTAAATAACATTACTTGAGTTTATATTTTTAACTATATGTAGTTGAGTTTCCATCGACTCATTCCTTTTCATTAAAAATTCTCATTCATTTCTTCTATTTTATTTTCATTTGATTTTAAATTCTACACTACATTATATATGTACATAGCCGCTGACCTGGATTTATCCGCATTGCTCTATGTATACGTCTTTACACACATACTCATAACAAATATAAATACAGCACAAGAGTAAGGGCATACTTGGAAACGGGATTATATTTTTATGTTAGGACAATTCCACTGTCAAACAATAAACTTCGTGTCTGCTTTACGATATTGATCCTTTATTATTTATAAGCCATAAGGGTGAACAATTCGTATTACATAACGACCGCGAATTGTTTACGGCCGTTCGAAATGTTCGAACAAGAAAAAGAAAGATGTTCTTATGGTTCAGTGCAACATACACATGTACGACATATGCATACATACGTACGTATATTCAATTTTGTTGCTTTCCTACATCCTGTGCTAAACATTGAAAGAGAGATTTTTCGTGGAATAGTGGAATCAAATACTAATTTCATAATTATTTGTTTCAACTAATATCATAATTTTCAACAAAGTTTCAAATTAATTTTGTATTAAGATACCATATGGGAATGAGAATATAAAACTGGACCAAACAATCGAAGTTATACCAATATCACTAATGAAAATTACTGCCTACCAAATAAGTCTGCACAAACGAGTGCTTTCGCAGTATGGGATGTCTATCAATATTAAAAGTAATAAATGTAATTGCTTACTATTTTAGTATTTTTGTGTTGATATAGAGTAACGCAAAAATTCTCTGTAGTATTGTGTCACTAGTACACCTTCCAGTAGTGACTCAGTCATACTTCCGCGTCGAGGTGAAAATATGTTGGTGTATTTGGAAAAGGAGCTTTCTGCGTTTAATGGTGTGATGTTCGCGAATTTAAGAAGGACGTATACGCACTATAGTTTGAGACCGGGATTCTTATTTATAACCGCACACGATTTATCGGTTAAACTTCCTATACTATCTGTTAGATTTCCTAGCGAAGCTTTGAGGTAATATGCTATATTTAGCGCTTCATGTAATGACAGCTTGAAGTCTCTAATTTGGAAATAGTATCTAAAATAATTGAATAAATTTTGGAGTATGAATTTCGGCATCCGAAACCAGATCACTGAAATTGCTTGAACATCTTGCGGATTTAAGTTTAAGATACAAGGTTTAATAATTTGTAAGAATTTTTCGTAATATAAAGCAGCTTTAAGCCACGGTCCCCATCTCATCAATACCGGCTGTGGTAGCTGAGAAATGTCCGGACAAGTCTGTTTAACTCACGAATGCGTTTTGAAGATTTAATAAAAAGTTTTTTAGTAGAAATTTTTAATAGGTCTACTTTTGGATAACTGTTTGTTATAAATTCAGTTACAAGATCACATGCATGGAGCAAACAAGTTACATGAAGCAATTGAGGATAAGATTGTTTTAGTAACTTTCCAGCTTTAATCATATGCGAACCCCCATCTTTAACCAACATTACAAGTTGAGTTGCCGATATAATGAACTTCCCAAAGGTATGTTTTATAGTTTCTACTATCCTTTCCGTGTTTGTCTCCTGTATTATTAGGACTTAATTTTTGTTAAACATTTTCCATTATGTTGTCAAAATTACAGCAACATGTAAGTGTTGGTCCTAAGAATTAGACAGTTAGTACTTACACTATTTTGAATTAAATAGGTGGAGGAGTATGTAAATAGAAGACATATAGCACCTTTGTTACGAGATCAGGCATGGCATTTATGTAAATCTATATTAATGAAAAAAAAACAGAAGGAAATATTAACTTCAGATATTTATTTAGATAAATACGACGCTTCGAACCTCTTTCCAGGCGATGAGATTTTAAAAACCGTTACTTGTCTTGTGGTCGGTATCTCTCCGGGTACTCTTCAGTTTTAAGGAAGAATAATCAACACTCGTGAAACAAAGTCATGTAAGACTTTACACATATCAAATACGTACTTTCTCTGTCTTAGCCGTGATCCAGTTAGGTACCTACTATAAAGAAAATAATATTATATCGGTAAGGTTTCGTCAGCTTTTTTTGTAACCAGCTTTGTGTAAATGGTTCAAAACAGTTTTGTGGTCAATGTCCTCCGTTCATAAAGCAAGGAGGTATAAGAAACAAAGTGATGAAACTTTACACATATAAATACATACTGTCGCTGAATATTATCTGAGAAAGCACGTGGTTAATTCGCGAGCTTTACAAGATGTAAACGTCGTAAATTATAATGTAAAACAGATCAAAAGCATGGAATATTTTGAAACAATTGTAATAAAATTATTTGCGTAAACTTTAAGCTTTTAAATGATAATATTTAAAGTACATAAATTGAATGTAACGAAAGCAAATTGTGAATGCCAAGAAATACACGGTACCTTTTAAAATAAACACCACTTCAAAAACTGATATTTCCTGTGAGTGCATGTTCTCTATTAATTAAATTCGAAATGTATATTTTACATTCGCCCTACCTGAATTAGACGATCACGAAAATTGACTCAAGCGTCTGCACTATAATTTACATTAAGGTTTCCCGGATTTGAATAATACTTGTAAAGTAAATACACACAAAGTTACAAGCCACCACTAACCTTATATAATTTGCATCTGTATTTCATGTACTATTCGACGCTAATAAATGTGATAATGTAACGGTACGATGTCGATGATATCATATCATTAAAACGAATTGACAATTGTTTTGCTTGATGCAGATAGGAGTGTGCTGGTATTTATCTAAACTAGTTCATTATACTTTCAAATATAAACATAGCACACGAACCGTATTGTTTTTATTCGGATTGTGGAGAGTTGGTTGTGTTTTGCGGCTGTTCTTACGTTTGCAAATTAAGTAAAGTAACATTATTGATTCATATGCCTGTAGTCGACTTGGTTTGTCTTGCCTCGATTAAAAATAATAAAGAATGGTAATCTAACAGTTTATTTTATGAGATAATTTACGAAAAAAGAATATGATATTAAACGAAGTTTGTATTGTAGCATATTACTCTACAAATACTTAAGCGCTAGGCTTTTGTTTTAATAAAGTTTAAAGTATTTACGTCCAAGTGTATAAGGTGTCTTACAAATACTGCTGTTATTACCAAAATAGGGAAGGCATCCTTAACATGGGTATTCAATTTATTGTAAAATGTATCTACATAATACAAGAGTAAATGGCACAAAAATATACATAATAGATATAATAAAAATAAACGATTATTAGATAAACTCATATTGAAAAAGAGAAGGAAATGCCATTAAACATTTCAAAATTTTCCTATGCTGTAGGATTCATTATACACCAAAGTTAAGAAATTTTGGAAAACATGTGTACTAGAACATTTAATATGCTAAAATATCAGTAGAAAATTATATTAAATAACTTCAGCCCCGTTTTCATAAATCACCATTAAAAATCATGGTATTATATTTTATAAAATCTCCTCCATTTGTTTTAGTAATGTCTTGGTACATTATATGAAATCTTATTCAGTCAATAAATTTAACTATTGACACTTTGCAGATATCTCACAAGGATAGCCAGATCTTGTATTGTGTCTACTTCTGCAGTTCCACAAGGCTGTAAGTTAAGTCCACTATTATTTATTCTTCTTATTGATGTCCTCATTATCCTCTTGGATTGTTCTGCGGAGGCTTATGCGGTAGATTTAAATTCTTCATAGTGCCGGTACATATGAGGATAACCAGCTTCTATAAAGGAACTTGGATAGAGTCCGTACTTGGTGTACCAATAACAATCTATCTCCAAATAAATGAATAATAGTCGTATCTATTACAAATCTTGCAAACTACTGGAATTCTTCTTATAATATTGATAGTTTCCCATTATCTCGGAAAATATTTATCAAGGATGCGGACCACTTTTGACTCAAAGTTGGGTTCGAGCATTTTGCAAATATTGCTAAATTAACTTTTAAATCTACGTAATTTGTCATAAGACTAATTATTTAGTTGCTGTTAAGTCGTTGCTTTTTCTGCTTTCGGTTCTAGCCTCGTGTAATCCTGTTTGAACTTCATTTCTACTACCTTTGCGAGTAAAGATTCATTACGACTCAGTAAAATTAGTTTTGTATGCAGTAACGTATTACAAGTATTTACATGTAATAGATGTCTGTGTTTAGTTTTTAGTAAACTTAACTGTGAAAATATTTTTCGGTCGTAATGAAAAATGTGCTAAGCACAGTTGCAGTCCAGTCGAAATAGTTGTTAAATATTAAAAAAATTAAAAATATTAGCTCATCTATATTACATAAGAAGTACTTGCCTCTAAAACTCTTTAACAGACTTGTACTTGAACAAGTTCTGGCTTTGCTTTAAAAACCGTTACACTGTGTTATGTTTCTCAATGTCTTCCTATTCGCATAACATGAGAAAACGCTGAATAATAGGAATAATTGAAGGAAAGTTGTCAGAAAATACTACACTTGGGTCGATAATTTTGGCGAAATTTTATATTTAAAGTTAAATCGAGCCTTTTTCTGTTCAATTCCTTAAAATATTCCAAATATTTTAATTTGAAATTTTTAAACCGGAATTGTCTACCTGCGATGATTACACAATTTATTACTCAATCTCATCTTCTCCTGTTCTTTTCCGTAATTTCAAGTCAAAATACGATTTCATTTGATTAAAGTTAAAGCATATTTAATTTAATCAAACAAAGTTGCAGTTGAAATTGTCAAAACAATAGCCTCTTAATTGACGTTAATATTTATACTTTTGTTCTGTTTTATGGCCTACTACTAAAAAGTTACAGAACATCTCTTATATTTTGAGTTGGAACTATGGAAAAAACAGGAGAAGATGAGATCATAATAAGAAGAAGGACATGGGCCACGACAGGATAGAGACGAAATTTACAGAAAGGTTTTTTAAACAGCGTCGTACACAGTGTGTGTTTTGTTTCGTGCGGGTTTTTTCCGTGGTTTCCAGGTGCGACACTGTTTAATTATCTGCTAATGATTGCAACTTAGTTGTCGAAATACGTACATATACAGAATACGAAAATTAATATAGAAAGAAGTTGTATATCATACCTAAGTGATTAAAATAATTATACATATTCTTATATTTCTGTCTGTTAAGATAAAATAAATTTATTATTATTAGTGCAGTAACAGATGGACTTTCAAATTAACGTGTATATTTTACCAAAATAAATTGTTTCACGGATTTTGAAAGTCTTGTAGATTTTAACAAATTCGTTCAACACATTTGGCGTTCACTGTACAATCGATTATATTTCAATGCCAATCATTGTTAGCAAACCGAATTCTAGCATATTCCTATTTTTCACACATGTACATACAATGTAGTCACGCAGTATTCATGCGGTATCTCCACGGCAATCGTGCACTGGCCCATAGGAACTTTGCGAATTACGTCGGAGGATTCTCCAGAGAACACGTACTAGAGTGAGGATATCTGAAGTGTGTGTATCTGTCCGTAGATACGTGTGAGACGTATGAAAGAGGCTGGAGGGAATCAGGATAACATGAGACTGTGCGTACTGGCGAACGTACCATAAGCGACATTTCGCGCTTCTCTCGAGATGTGACACGACTCACGAATGGATATGAACGATGGAAGTAGGTGTGAGGTACGTAATGTCACCCTGGGGACGTCGAGCTGATTGTCCGACAACGACAACTGAATCATGGTCTTCATTCCCGCAAAGCTTAAACTAGCTATTGCACTTGAGATGGTGTCGACCGAGGAGGAAGCAAGCTTTTACGACTCACCCCCAAAGTGATCCTCCCTATTTGACAAATATCACAGGAACGCTCCGAAGATGGGCGAATTAGTCGGCTTTGTGCTGCTACAAGAAAGGAGATGATAATTTGGTTAGCAAGAGTTTTGATTAGTTACGAAGAAAAATATTCTCGTTAATTACACGGGTTGTTCGTTCTATGTACGTACCTGTAATGCGTATTAACTTACATGTAACATATTACGTTTTCATTTAGAATTTATTACACATTATTAAAAGTGGATATACGCGCATAATAATATGTAATTAAATCAAAATGCGAAAGTTCGCTTTAATAGAAATTAATAAAAGTTTGTGTTGTATTTAACGTTACAGCTTGGAGTTAATTTATGGAGAAACATTATTCGAGAGACCTATATATTAAGAACATCTGGTGTGAGCAAAAGTACCCTGAATATATACTTTCATAAAGAAATTACTACGAATATAATTTCCTCAAGAATCTTGAATGCACAGACGTGAAATTATTTTAATGTTGAGTCTAACACATAGTCGGAGGTTAAATGATACGGTCATTGTAGTGTTTTCAAAAAGATTCGGCTTGGTTTTTTCCTGACCTTCATTTCCTACTTAATCATTAGATTACGAATCTAATCTATTAACTTTTGATTCTACGTCTGGTGTACCTCGAGATTTTAATCCGCTCTTTTGCTTTTGTAACTTGTGTGTATCCATTATGATATTAAATTATTTTTAAAAGCTGATTAGAAAGCTTTGTTGTACATTGTCCTTTGAGATGGAGAGAATCATTTAAGTTTTAATGTATCTAGTTGTAGATAACTTATTGAAGTTTAATTGTGTCATATATGACTATATTGTTAATATGATATTGTTTGATAGTAATCTTACCTTTTCTCAACAGACACATCACTTGAGATTGTTAGAAAAACATATAAGGTAAATGTGACTTCGTCTATGAGAATTATATATGCATACATACATATATATATATATATATATATATATATATATATATATATACAAAGGGTATCAGGAAGGTTTTGCAATATAGCTTTGTTTATTTAATTTTTTCAAAGTAATTTCCTCTACACTTCTACATCCTCCGAAATCAGTCTTTAAACCAGTTCTGCCAAGTTTCACTAGGGAGTAAAGCACACAGAAGGTCCTCATCACTGGAAAACCGACTCACTTTCAGCTTCATTTTCACACGTGAGAACAGTGCAAAGTGGCAAGGAGCAAGATTTGGACTGTAGGAAGGGTGCTCGAAAAGTGTAAAACCTGTCGTGGCCAAATATTCGGTGCAGGCTTTGGCGCGATGATCTGGAGCATTATCGTGATGGAGGAAACAGGTGTCCATTCTTGACTTTGGCCGCAGGTTCTTCATAGATCCAATGACTTTAGGCAGGCACTGTCCAGTGTACCACTTAGCTGTGGCTGCCTTCTGTGTGTCAAAAACGACGTGTTCCATAATTGCACTCGATTTGAAAAGTACAGCTATCATTTTCTTCTTTACAGATCGTGATTTTCTGACAACTACGGGTGTGTCCTCATCATCAAAGACCCAAACTTTGTTTTGAGCTTTGGTTGACACATCGCAATAGTACAGCCAAGTCTCGTCACCTGTCACGATGTTGTTCACATACCGAGATTGTCCCTTATTAAACTTTTTTAGCATCTCCCGGCACCAAGTCACACGTCGTGTCACCTGGTCTTCAGTCAGTCGACGCGGCACCCAGAGAGAACAAAGTTTCATGACGTGTAAAAGATCATGCAGAATCGAAAGAATTGCTGGTGCATTTAGGCCTGAAGTACCGTCTACCCGTTGGTAGGTGACTCGCCTGTCCTCGCCATGCATTTTCCTCACAGTAGTAACGTTTTTCTCCGTAACTGACGTTCGTGGCCTTTCCTACCTCTCAGCATCCTTCACAGTTAAATTTTCCCTTTGGAATTCTCTATACCACCTGAATATCGTTGTGCGATATGGACAAACCTCATCTCGTCCAAGAGTAATTTCTTCGAAGCACTGGTCTATGTTTAATCCACGCATGAAGTTATAACGCAAAACTACCTTTATCTCATTTTGTGACCGCGATGCCATCGCAAGCAGTTTACACTCTTACTGCTAATGAATAACTGAGGCCATGGGGATGGCGCGGTGGCTACTATGCACGTATGAACATATCTCAACATGCAGCAACAAGCAGCTTCCTAGGCTTCATTGTTGCGTCATATTGCAAAACTTTCCTAGTACCCTTTGTATCTCATTTTAAATAGATCTTTTCTATCATTGTTGTTTACTTATCTTATTTGCTTTTAGCTTTTCACAAATTCATATATAATAACTTTGAGATAATTATCACTTTGTAAGTTAAAGGAACCTATTTGGATAATATTTTTTACTTTTTTTTTACTTTTATACTTTATCGCACAAGTCTTTAGCAAATTTAGTTTTAATATTATATTTGTTGAAAAGCCCTCATATATATATATATATATATATATATATATACATATGCATATATATATATATATATATATATATACATATGCATATATATATATATGTGTGTGTGTGTGTGTATGTATGTATCTCGTGTTATTAAATTATAAAAAAAATGTATTACTATTTACTTATAAGTTACATTTAGTTATGTTCACTATAGAATAGATTTTAGTGTTTTGTCGACATATTTTTAAAAGATGTTAAAGTTAAAGTTACTCATGTTCGATAATACGTGGAAAAATCTTAGGTTAAAGCATCTCGAGAACATAATTAATTAAGAACTATGTGAACGCAAGGGGTGGTGATGAAACATTTATCCCGACCGAGCTGGATAAACACGGGTGCACTCAGGCTGACTATCGCAAGGCATTTCCTCAACCCTCAAGCAAACAAATATATTTGTAACCTACTTATAGTGTTTACCGACTTCGGAGCTGTTTATCAGAAGTTATGGTATACTGTTACACATGTGGAAATATGTAGTTAAACTTTATGTGGAGTGTAGGAAGTTGTGGCGTATGTGTTTGCTTATTTCTGTAAAGCGTAGTAAAAAATAATATTTACAGGTAAATGGCATTACTTACAACTTAAATTCCAGGTAAAATTAAAGAAAGAAGTGAGTGAATACACGTACAGCTTACTATGAGATCTAGAACGCAGAAAATATTAGTGTTAAACTGATTTAAGCGACAATAATCTAGAAATTCAAAAAGGTAGAAAGATACGTTTGAATATTTATCTAATCATTCATGTTCGATGATCATAATTTAGTTTATACCAAAATATAGTTTATATTGTTGTTCGCTTCATATTACTCAATTTCTAAATCAAGTCATTTTATTAGGAATATTCAAGAAAACAAGGCTACTCAAAATGTATAATTATCTCTAAAATTCTTTTACAATCTCTGAATTACTAAGCGATAGATTCAGACGTACATTTTATTGCAATAAGCAATAGGATATTACAAAATGCGAATTTTATATTATAACACATGCCTGGTGTCGATAAGAAGTATCAAATCTTAAAGTATCTCGTAAAGTGCAGACAATACAATTAACACATTATTTTCCTTTTTTATCATATATTAGGTTGATCCTGTTGATAAAATTCATGACTAATAACAGGTCTTCCAATAGGGACTTCCTACATCTGACGAAATGGCTGTCATTTATTCAGTATATTTTGCCAAATAACTATGGGCGGATATGCCGTTCAATAACACGTGCAAATAATAAAATTGTTTTATCAAAATGGGTATTCTGTTTGGGCAACGCTCCGTGCGCTTCGCCCATTTTACGGTCACCATAATCGTCCTACCGAGACTATTCGCAATGTGGTGGATAAATTTGAGTCTATTGTTTCAGTAAACAATGAATTAACACCCGTATGATGACGAAACACAAGAGCTGACGAAAACATCGCCGTTGTCCGTGAAAGTGTACAGGAGAATCCGAGGCAGTCGATTTCGCGTCGCTCACAAGAAATCTGCCTTTCGCAGACGACGACGTGTGTTTGTTGAATGGGCCCTGGAGCAGTTGGAAACTAACCCTAATTTTCATCAAAAAATCATCTTCAGTGACGAGGCCCGTTTCTTAATGAATGGGTACGTCGACAAACAAAATTGTCGAATGTGGGACGATTCCAATCCACATGAGATCCAAGAGCGTCCAATGCATCTCGAAAAAGTCACTTTCTGGTGTAGATTTTGGGCTAGGGGCATCGTCAGTCCATATTTCTTTGAGAATGACGTTGGCAAGGCCGTCACCATCAACGGCGACCGCTGTAGGTCGATGATTATCAACTTGTTTTGACCTGAATTGGTAACATAACCCATGATATCAGTCAAATCCAGCCTGATCTGCTCCAGAGTCATGAAAAATAAGACATTTCGGATGCGCACCACCCAGCGAAGCTGCGGCGAATATTTGTACGATGTTATATACCATACATAATTTCGACAGGCCGACGAATAGAAAATTTCGATGATATCTCACACACACTTTCTTTTATTTAAATTTAAAAATAGGAAACACTTAATGAAATTTTCACTAATTTTATATTTACTTATTCTACTACATAACAATTGTTTCCCCACGTAGTCGCTTCTTCAGATATTTAAAGTAAACTAGTTCCTTATTCATCTACAATATTTGCCAGATTTAGCCCCAAGTGATTCCACTTATTCCTCAAACTCAAACTTTTCCTACATGGAAAGAAGTTTTGGTTGACAAAGAATTGATTGCAATGACGGAGTAATACTTTCAGGATCTTGAGAAAGGATATACAAAAAAAAATGGCATAACGGCACTTGCGGACTGTTGGTTCAAGTATGCTATTGAACATCAACTTATTTGTTTCTTTTTAAATGCCACTTCTCAAATCATCTTTGTATTAATTAGTTTTCGGAAAAGAAAGGAAGAAAATATATGAGTGACCCACATACATAATGTTGTGATTTGGAAAAATTCTTATGAAAGTGTAAATTACGAAATTAGATTTGTGTGTAACTATTTCGGCCAAGATTGATTTTGAGAAATATGACTGCTCTTTATAAATTATATGAATAGAAAGTCTTGCATTATTCTTTTTAACAAGGCTGTTGTAAAAATCAAAAAAGAATTAAGTTTTTATATCTAATTTTAGGTACTGCTTTTATATTACATATAAAATGCCGTTTACCTGTACTTTCTAAACTTAAAAGAATCGTAATATTCACTCTGTACGGCCTAATTTCATAAAAATAAAACAAAATAAAACCATTTGCGTTAGACGCCAACACGAATTAGTTTGACGCATTTTTTTTTCTTTTCAGTGTGGGATTAAATTGCACAAAAGCGGACAGAAGTTGCAGAAAGTGTTTCATGGAGCGTATTCAAGCTAACTAGTGAGATCAAGGGAAATTATGAAAATATGGGATAACCGGAAATTAAGTTTACGCTTAGGTTAAAGTTTCCGTTCGGTTGCAATTCGAAAACTCTGAACTAGAGCGTATTTTAAGCTGCATTCGCGTATGTATGGGTTACTGATGGCATGTGCAGAAGGCTGCAAAACACGAAATTGATCTCCCTTTCCAATTAACATGATCATGCTATTGTATTTCATTTGTTCTGGTTTATTCGCGAATTTTTAAAGATGCATAGAGAATTTGATAATAAATTTTGCCGGATGGACACGTTCATTAAGAAATTATTCGCTTATTATGTATGCATTCTATAAAGATTAGATATGAAATTATTATTATATAAACAAATTCTGACGTGCAGCCAAAGTAATGAACTCTGTAGTTTAATACAAATGAAGTGAAGTATCTAATGAAAATATTTAGTAACCCTGTCATTTAAGGCGTTTAATTTATACATTTAACTAAAATTCTGTTACATTATATTTTTCAACATATTTTTACTGTGCCAAAACTATTCAATTAAATTCAAGCAAAATTGATAGAGAGAGTTTTATTTAGTAACTACTTGTTTTCAAGACACAACTCTAGCTTTAGAACATTGTCTTGATAACGATGTATATAACACACACTTGTGAAAAAATTGTGATTAGACAATTTTTGGTTTTTAAGTTAGTTTTTGCTTTGACGTACGAGGGTAGCCGTTTATATTTCGGGAACTGGGAACACTGTTACTGTTGCCTCCGATCTGATGATTGCATCGTGAAGTTTATCATTTTTGACAATATATTTACCATGACAGTCTTTTTATCCGGTTGCTATTTCTGTTGTTGTTGAGAGTAACTTGAAAATTTTATGTCAGCAATATATCGGTATATACGAGGCTAGCCGTTTATATTTCGGGAACTGGCATTGTGAAGTTGCTCATTTTTGACAATATATTTACCTTGACAGTTTTATTATGCGGTCGTTATTTCTATTGTTGACAGTAACTTGAAAAAAATGGAATTAACTCGCGAACATTTCCGTGCAATTATTTTTCATAACTTTCGGTGTGGATTATCTCAAAATAAATGCATCGACGAGCTGAGTTCTTTATATGGTGATGAAGCACCATCGAAAATTACAGTATATCGTTGGTATACTGAATTCAAACTTGGACGGCGTTCTTTGGACGATGAATTTCGTGAAGGTCGTTCCACAAATGTTGTTGTGTCGGAAAACATTAATGCAGTGTCTGAATTAATAATGCAAGACCGTTATGTGACATACCGTGAGATTGAGGCATCTCTAGGTATTAGTAACACTAGCGCGCATAAGATCCTGTATGACCATTTAGCCGTTAAGGCGTTATGTTCACGTTGGGAATCACATAATTTGACAACCGCTTAAAACAGGACTCGCGTCGGTTGGTGCCAAGAAATGCATAAACAATACAATAGTGGTGCTTCACAGGACATTTATAAATTCGTCACAGGTGGTGAATCTTGGATCTATCTACTTATGAACCCGATAGTAAACCTCAGTCGATTGTGTGCGTATTCCAAGGTGGGCCAAGATTAGCAAAAGTTGTTCGCGCTCGAAGCACATCAAAACAAATGGTCCATGACAATACGAGCTCTCACAGATCTGTTCAAACAATTGAGTATTTGGCCGGGCGACACATTGAATTGATGAGCCACCCGCTGTACAGCCCTGATCTACCACCCTGTCATCTCTTTTTGTTCCCACACGTGAACAATAAACTTCGTGGTCAACGGTTTTCTACGCCGAAAGAGCCAGTTGAGGCATTCAAAACTCATATTTTGGAGATACCGCCTTCATAGTGGCAGCAAGGCTTTTCGAATTGATTTAAACGAATGCAAAAGTGCACTGATTTTCAAGGAGAATGTTTTGAAAAGCAATAAAACTGTTTTCGATAATAAAATTTTTTTTTGATTGCTATTCCAGAAATATAAACGGCTGCCCTGGTACTAATAACCAAACCAATAATCGTTTGTCTCTATCACGTACAGTTTTTTTTCTCATAAATTCAACATATTATTAATTATATAAAAAATAACTTGCTCTTTTTTAGTAAAAACTTCCTTTAAAACAAATTTTTTGCTTTTGTATTTTTTTAACCAATTCATTTTGCTTTCTTGATACAAAATATGTCCAGACCTATATCATTTATAGTCTATTTACTATGTTGAAATCTCTCGTAATGTCGAAAAAGATTGTATGTAGTTCTCTATTGTTTTCTCAAGTCATATTTAGGTATTTGCTACGTAATGTGTAATGCTATTTATTATTGATATTCGTGATTTAAAATTATTTTGGTAGTTGCCTAGTATTTCTTAGCATAACAAAATTCTTACTTTACAAATATGTATTATTTTGGTGAGAGAAGGGATATTTCACGTCAATTTGGAATTCTCAGTTTCATTTTGACCAAATGTGGAATATACTTAGCTAATCTTTGTTAAAGTAGTAATACACTGGGGCCCTAGATTAAAAACGTGTAAGGTTTATGTACAAGAATAAAATCGAAGCCCTACATCAGTAGTGAAAGAAATTTTACAAGGGCTATGATAATATTTGCTTCTATACAGTTTTCTACTTCTATGGGTGTCAGAGATAAGAATGTATTCGGTAAACCGTCTCTAGTAAGTTTGTTTTCAGTTTTCGGACTGAAGTCGCTTCCTTGAGACTGCTATTTCATTTGAGGATATTTCGTTTACTCTTGCAAATGTCATCTCTAGGACTACAGTTATTCCTGAAGTAGCTGCACTGACGCTCTGATATCTCTGAAGAATATCCATATTTACCACCAAGATACACCATAGACAATGCATTATTTGGTTGAATTTCTATTGCTTTTTGTTTTTTTTACAAAAATAGTAAAGCCTGTGCAAGGTATATTTTCTATTTTTTTATTTCATTTGTATGCCACCTTTGTATGGTTAAGTACAACCAAAAGAAATTTTATATTACATTTTAAACACTGTCTAGATCAATGTAAACGGACTTAATTAATACATGACACACGCAGCTATCATAATAAACGAGCATCATCTACTAAAAAAAAAATACCACAATCCAATAAAGTTATTGTTCACAACTTTCTGTTATCGAATCGAAATAATAATAATAAAAAGTAACAGTTGCATACATCAAAAACAAATTAGAACTGTCAAACTAAAAAACAATGTTTTTCATAACACACCTGATGGTTGAGATGCATTTCACCTATCATCCTATTTGTAAAAATAGTCAATTCTAAATCCGTATCAAATTCATTCGCGGAATATTTTACTCTCTCAAACTAATGTTCAATAGAAAGGCTGTTACAGTATTCATGAACAAACAAATACATAACATCGTACTCGAACATCATCTGAAGACTCGTAAAAAGTGAGGACATCTGGTTATGTTTTCCCGATATTCAAGTAGGTCGTATTACATTTACCATGGATGCAGCGAGCGTACTGCTACAGGAATTCTATTTGCTTTATGAAAATTTATAACTCTAAAACAAAGCATACCTTTGTTTATTTTATAAATACATATGTATGCTTCAAATATTCACGCGATTTATACTTTGTTATGAATGCCAAGTTAAAATTTACTTGCAGAATGCTTCACGCAGATTTTTTGCAATAGATCGTATGTATATTTTTGGTTAATACATTTCTGAACCAAGAATTTTAATTTTACATTATCTTTTGTGATAATATTAAATCGATTTTGTATACACTATCATCTATAAGTTTAATCGCACTACATTGGGAAGTTCGTCTTCAGACGATCTTGAGTGAGTATTCTTTTTGTTTCATCAATAAAAAATTTCTTTCTTCAAATGGTTAATACGAGGGTAGCCATTTATATTTCGGAAACTGACAACACTGTTAGTGTTATCTCCGATCAGATGATTGCATGGTAAAGTTTGGTATTTTTTGACAATATACCTACCTTGACAGTTTTATTATCCGGTGGCTATTTCTATTCTTGACAGTAACTTGAAAATTTTATGTCAGCGAAAAAATGGAATTAACTCACGAACATTTTCGTGCAATTACTTTTCATAACTTTCGGCATGGATTATCTCAACAAGAATGCGTCGACAAGCTAAATTCTATATATGGTGACGAAGTACCATCGAGAATTACAGTATATCGTTGGTACAGTGAATTGAAACTTGGACGGCGTTCTTTGGACGATGAATTTTGTGAAGGGCGTCTCACAAATGTTGTTGTGTCGGAAAACATTAATGCAGTGTCTGAATTGATAATGCAGGACCGTTATGTGACATACCGTGAGATCGAGGCATCTCTAGGTAATAGTAGCACCAGCGTGCATAAGATCTTGCATGAACATTTAACCGTTAAGAAACTATGTTAACGTTGGGTACCACATAATTTGACAACCGCTCAAAAAATGACTAGCGTCGATTGGTGCTAAGAGATACATAAAAAATACAATGGCGGCGCTTCAAAAAACATTTATAAAGTCGTCACAGGTGATGAATCTTGAATCTATACGTATGAGCCCTATAGTAAACAGCAATCGATTGTGTGGGTATTCCAAGGTGAGCCATAACCAACAAAAGTTGTTCCCGTTTGAAGCACTTTAAAACAGATGGTCGCCTGTCTTTTTCGAAAAACCGATCATGTTGCAACCGTGCTTTTAGAGAGTTGTATAACGGTCAATTCCGAGTGGTACACAACTATTTGTTTACCAAAAGTTTTTGAAGAAATTAAGAAAACTAACCGAAAACGACACATCATTCTCCACCATGACAATGCTAGCTGTCACAGGTCCTTTCAAACAATTGAATATTTGACCAGGCAAAACATTGAATTGATGAGCCATCCGCCGTACAGCCCTGATCTAGCACCCTGTGATTTCTTTTTGTTCCCACACGTGAAGAATACACTGGTAAACTGGTCAACGGTTTTTTACGCCGGAAGAGGCAGTTGAGGCATTTAAAACTCATGTTTTGGAGATACCGCCTCCACAGTGGCAGCAATACTTTTCGGAATGGTTTAAGCGAATGCAAAAGTGTATCGATTTTCAAGGAGACTATTTTGAAAAGCAATAAAACTATTTTCGATAATAAAAAATTTTTTTTTGTTTGCTGTCCCCGAAATATAAACGGCTACCCTCGTATTCCGGTATTTATGTTTTGTAACATCTTCAAGAGCTATTACTACAAAATCCAAATAAAATTACCATAAAAAAATCATACACTACTTGATACCAACTTATCTACCGACAATAATTTCTGGTTAATTTATGTCATCGTCAAACATATTAATACTTTGCTTGTAACTAACACGAAGGCGTACATAATGAGCAACACTAAAGAGGAAAAAACGTATACGATATAAAACAAATATGCAAAAATACAGACCATGTATTTATGATAAATTACCAGAAGGGACAGTTAAAGTGAAAGAATATTAGAGTAAATTGTACTTAATTAACTCGTATCTGACTTCATGTTCTTTATTGTGTACCATTTCCAAGAATTTTCCATTTTCCTGTAATTTGTTTTTTGTCCTAAAAAAAGTTATGTCCTAACTTCTGAAAATGAATGTTTTTTATTGAGCAATACCAGCTTTTGAAGTTTGTGAAGTTTGGCTGATATAGCAGCCTTCGCAATTGTTGTTAGGGATCTTGTGACCTGTGCTGTTCATTTATTCTTGCAATTACTCAACATGTTATACTTGGCTATTAATCAAAAAAGGTAAATAAAACTCCTTTACATATCAATATGCGTATTCTGTATACATGTTTCGACAACTAAAGTGTCCCCATCGGTAGATAATTACTAGCAGTATCGCACTTGGATCCGCGGTAAAATTCCCACATAACAATTCAATTACGCAATAATTTGCCTACCAACCACCACTCTGCAACCACTCCGCTTAGATATTCAAATATTTGTGAATGATTTAAAAAAAGATAATAATAAGATTTATACCAATTTAAAACTAAACTATTATTTTGTAATCTAATAATTTTTGTGTTCAGATTATATTACATCATTTTAAAGTTCCTCTGAAGCCCAAGAATCTGCGACGCAACAAAAAATCGCTCAGTTTGAGGTTATGAGTTAAAGCAATCTATCTTGTAAGCACGGAGAACAAGATCTTTTCCCAAAATTCACCAAAAATTGATGAAAATGCTTAGTGTCTGAGATCGACGAAGAAGTAACACATTGGGATCTTTATGAACATTATGATATACAGATACAATCATTGGCATGGGTAACGTTATGTAGTTAATATGTTTTACGAATTTTTTACAAGACGTTCAACTGTTCTTCGATGTGAATAAAAGCAACTTCGATTGTATTTCTATTTAGACTACTGTATTACTATTAAAAGTATTGTTTCCATATTAGTTCAAATATATATTTCTTATAATGTGGAATGCATCTATTCTGAGTATACGATTTAATTAATGTAGCCAAATCAAGATAGTTATGAAATACAGTATTTTATCCGGAGTATCACGAATCTGCTTATCGTTTGTCAGAGTTGCGAGTATATACTGGCCATTTGGCATCATTTCTCTAGTCTCCTTAATCACCTTGAACGCGGAACGAATCCAACGAAAATAAGCCCCGCTCTGGCGGCAGCGGCGACACTGTTAGCTCTTCATGCTTAAAGCCGATTTACATTTGAAATTAACACATGTCAAGTGCCGGGCTTGAGCAGTAGGGCTGTGGGAAAAAAAACACGCCCGATCGAGCAGTTGATATAAAGTTCCTCTCTTTTTTTTTGTTTGAAAACCTTATAATGCTGATTGATTATTTGGATGTAACAATGTGTACGCCTATAGATTGTGATCTTAATGCGTCCTGCTGTCGGGACCGCAGCGCAAATCCTATTATAACTATCTCATCATGAGATGGCAAAGCTGATTGTACGAATGTTGTGGGATAGCTGAAAATTAAATTTCATTCGAGAGTATGTGTAACATACTCATATATATGCTTGATTATAATTTCAATTAGAAAGATTTAAAGCTCATATGATCTTATGGGATAAAATATAGGGTGTATTTATTATGAGTCATAATTGAAATCGTATTTCGAATATTTAAGATGATCGTATGACTTACGAGGGTATAAGAAATACTTGAACCACTGACTTTTATTACTGAATTGGTTAACTACAATACTGTAATATTTTCGAAGAGCAATAAATTCTCTGAAACATTGTCAAATGTTTTTACTCAAATAATCGGCCTAAAATTTAAGTTTGGAATTTAACAATTCTGTTACAATTCGTTAGTATTTTATTCCGAAATGAAGTGGAACAAAACGGCCAATATATTTTGACCATTTTGGTACAATAAATTTTTCCATTTTTCTGTAGTAATATGATCCTGTGCTGGTAAAATTTTTGATCTTTGCCTGCAAGAAATTCAACCAAGTGATTTTTGATAGCTTCATTGAAATCAAGTGTATATTCAAGTGTAATTACTTTGCTTTTCATGCGGCTTTCGCTTGTTAATCGCTACTTATTGTTAATATTGAAAGCTTTAAGATTTCATTTCACTTTATCTAATTTGGTTAAATGAAATTTTAAAGACAACCTTGTTTTGTTTCTAATATTTTTTCTTTCATCTTTGCACGCGTCCTAGACATTTGGCTCTCATTATAAATTAGTTATATTTTTTTGTTCTGTTTGTAATATCTCACATCATAGCTTCGTTGACAATCGTAACGATATATATCTATTATTTCTACATATTATTTTTTTTTTTGGTAGAAATATTAGCCTGTGTTTCTTGTTACACAGATTGTATAATAGGATGGAGGTATATATACATATATATATATATATATATATATATATATATATATATATATATATATATATATATATATATATATATACCTCCATATATAGGAATTAATTGTACGAGACTGTACCAAATGAAAACCTTAAAAGTACAATAAAATTTCAAAAAGTTATATAATTGACTTGGTATATAGCAGTAGTGTTCCTCGAGTTTTCCAAAGTGACCAACATGTATCAAAATGATGCTAAACTACAAAAAAAAACAGTAGCATCAATAAATTAATGGCTGCCCCACATGCGCAACGTTAGAGCAGCGATCTGTTACGCGTTTGAGTAGTGAAGGTGTCAAACTAAATTCATTGCAAATTAATAGCAGAGTTGGGTGATACGTGTTTGATACTGCAGCAAGAAAGTTCAGAAGCAATGTAATTTCTGCGGAGATTTCCCAAGACCGGGACAGGCTCACCGCATAGTGACGAACGAAAACATTGCATTAGTGGAAAATCTTATAAAGAAAACAGGCATGCGACTGAAAGAAATAGCCACAATTTTCAAGATTAGTTACAGTTTAGCGCAGCGCAGAATATTTTCTAAGTTGTACTGAAATTCAATAGTGTTTGCTTGTCAGTTGACTACCAAATTAAAAGACCGTTACATTAATGTCCGTGAGGAGCTTTTGCCGTTTCCAGAAATTGAAAGGTTAAGCACTGTAATAAGGAGTAAGTTTCATTTGTATTTTACAGCATGACGACGTCCGACCACATATAGCCCGTTTGACAGTTTAGGATGCTATCCTGGATGTAAAATTTAAATTGCCTCATGCAACCCACGCCCCTCTTATTCATCTGACTTTGTTCATAGTAACTTTCATGGGCTCGGATCATTTAAGGAAGAAATGAAGACATTTCAGGAGTGAAGAACAGGTAAAAACCACGTAGTACAAATGGCTATCTATGCACTCCTGAAGCTGTGGAATAATCCGTTCAACGCCAGGGAGACTACGTGGAAAACTGATATTTCTTCCTATATATTAAAGTATGAAATTTAGAACAAGTTTAAGGTTTTCATTCAATACACCCTCGTATATTTAAAGGCAATAAATAAATGCGCTAATAAGACGGATCTTATTATTTACACCATACTGTAAAATGGGATTTTATAAATACTATTTCAGCTTTTTTCGTTATATCGATTCTAGAAAAAGCAGAGGAATGTATAAAGTGAGAAATTTAATAGAAATTTCTATTTCCGGATTTTAAATAATTTGTGAGTAATTTAGTTATACCGGAAAAGTACGAATATTTTTAATACATTGTATTTCCCTAACAAATTCCTTCCTCATTTTAACAATTACTTCTATATAACAGCCTATTCTGAAATACAACATCTAACTTTTCATTATCATTCTTTATATCCTTTCCCCTAGCAGTCAATGATAGTCAAAGATAAGCGCCCCAAATAATATTTACGTACCTGCTACTTAAAGAGACAATTTCACTTATTTTTTTTTAATACGTCCGGAGAAAAATAATCGTAAAAGAGCTCCTCAAACTTTAAATATAACGTTGAGGACCTCCCCCAACTCAAAGCTTACTCCAATTTCTGCGATAATAATCGTAAAATGTTTTTATGGCGCCCCGTTAAGACGGCTATCCTCAAGCATTAGACTTGAGAGAGTAGTACTGTGCGATCAGTGCTCTGATGCCGCTTTTTACAAGATCTTATCGTAAATTCGATCGCGCAGTTGAGTGCGTTTCAAGTGTACGTTTGAGTTTCCGGTGTTTCGGACAGATTTTTGTATACTGATCAATACAGATATTTTCGTTAAGATATTTCGGAAAAATAAAATCTTTTGCTAACTTAATTTATTGCCGTTTTAATGTTTTTCCGTCTATTTTGTCATTTTCGTTTGTATATTAAGAAAGATTAATATTCTTCCAATACGTCTGTTTCTAAAAATAATAGCAATATTCTTCATTTCCAATAGACAATACCCATTTACAAGAAATAATAAAATAAAATATTTTCCAAAACAGTTTTCCAAAAACATAAAACAAAGAAACTAAAGGACATTCCAACTGTCTGAAAATATTCCACACCATATTCGTTGACATTTCGTTACTACATGAAAAATGGGTGCTTTGAGATAGTACAGTCGAAGTATCGATAATATTTCATCGTGTCTTTCGAAGTGGAATCGCGTCCTCGATACTTGTTCTGCACATGTACCCAGGACGTAGTTCTAACCTTCATATCAAACTGAAGTACCGTGCAGAACGACCACGGAAGTCTGCAAGATAGATTGTCGATGGTATTATTTAATAAATTTAGTAAGAAACTAGAATTGGCTTGCTTCCTTTTAAGGAATTAATGCAGTGCTTCTCAAGTAAGACTCTAATCAGCGCCACGACAGAAAACAGATGCCGTCATATTTATAACACAAATGGTTTAGAAAATATTTACTAATCTTCTTCAGTGATATTTGTTGGTCTAAATAGTATGGGTATCATATAATAGCACTGTACCCCAACTTATGACAAACGTAGAAAAAATATGAATTTTAGAGTGACAAAACTATTACCTAGTTAATAATTCATGATACTCTTTTAATAAAAGTACTTTATTAAGCACAGTTAAACTCCATGTCAGGTACGCTATAAAAATTCTAAACAACGCCAAAACTAAATGGAATTATACAGGATATATTCTTTATAGAACAATAAATATATATATATATCGTAAGTTGAACAAGTGAAGAAACCCCAAATATATAGCTCATTATAAAAATCAAAAAATTTCTTGCATTTGAATAGGTGTTAATTAGATTTGGCTATAAGATCTCAAAAAATGAGCAAAGTAGACCGCGGAAAGGATATTGAAACTTCTAATTAGAAGATTGGTTTGCACTAACAGAGAGTAAAGAGTGTAGTACTCGTAATTACATTCTACGCCAAAACTCTAGTATTTGCTATAGCTGTATTTGTCGTTTGTTTCATTAGTTTGCTTTAATGTTATAAAATAACTACATGGAACAATATTCTTAATGCCTGTGTCACTCCAAGGACGTTTTTCGTCTGGAAACTTTCTGGTTTTAATGACATAAAATCATGTTTGTAATTTTCTATTACCTAGTCAAGTCATAAATTGGTACACAGAAAAATCGACGCCAAATGAAAACGAATCAATATTTAAAAATTTTTTTTTTGTTTTTATTGGGTTATTCAATGACTACAACTCTTAGAACAACTTATTCGAACTGACTCCCATTTGCCTTCCAGAACGACTTGGGGAAATTGTCTACTGCACGGACAAGGGCTCGCGTCAACGACTCAATATTTGAGTGTCGAGTAGAGCAAGCCATGCCCTCTAATACGGACCACAACTTGTAATCCAACGGGTTGAGGTCTGGACTACCAGCTGGCCAATCATCCGTTGATATGATGTCCGGAACGTTATTTTTGAGCCACAGTTGAGTCGTTTTTGCTTTGTGAGCTGGAGCAGAGCCTTGCTGGAAAGTCCATGGCTTATTGGTGAATATTGATATACTTTGCCTGATGTTTTTATTGCTTCCTCGCAAAAATGGAGCTTGGTACCGCCATCGTAGCTCAATCCCTACCATATCATTACAGACGTGGGATGGTGGCCTCTTCGAATCCTCGAGATGAGTTGGGATGCTTCTCTGGATGACCGAGCATACACAAGATCGTTCTGTTTATTGAACGATTCTTCTACAGTGAAGATTTTCTCGTCAGTAAACAGAATTTATCTATGAGCGTTCTTCGCGTTCGACTCAGTAACGCATTCGATTTTTGCTTGCGTTTTTCCTTCAATGCGGCCGCGAGCAGGTGTCCAATGTGTCGCTTATACGCGGATTTTTGCGAAATTTGCATTTCCCGCGACAAGATTTTCTGTTTTCGCAGCGGTTTTAGGTCGATTCGTTTCTTCACGGCTTTGATCGCTTTCGGAGTTCTCACAGTGCGCGGACGGCTGGATCTTTGACGGTCTTGTACTCCACCAGTATCCTTAAACAACTTCACAGCACGATACACAAAATTGCGAGTGAGTCTAAGCGGTCACAACGTCCTAAGGATATCGCCTTTTTCCATGTTGCATTTTAGTAGGTCAACTACAACAATACGACTTTCGATGTCGCCCCATTCCATGATTGTAAACAATTAATGTCAAAAACTTTTCATAAATGTCAACTATCAAATCGCAATCAATACGAAATGGATGCGCCCAGTGTTGCATTCGTAATGAGTGCGTTTATGACTTGACTAGGTATTTAATACTTTTCAATGAAAAAAAACTTAATTATTACATAAAGAATGGTGGCTATAAACCCGATTTCTAATTTTTTGATATGAGTTTTCTTAGGTAAGCATATTGTTATCTATGCTGGATCATTTTGGCTCAAAATTTGTCTTATTAGAGTTCACTTTGATTTCAGAGTGATCCAGTGTGCCCTAAATAAAGAATAATGGAAATACTTTGAGTATTAAAATGTTTATAAGAATAGTGAAATAAACATACACATGTTGAAAGGGGAACAATAGGACTATTCAAATACTTTTCATAGAAAATGTGGTATCCTCTAATTCAGGTGGCGATTAATTATGTATGACAGATCGATTGGAGTTGATACTCCTTTGCGATTACTTTTATATAGTGTATTTTGTTATAGAAATTAATAGTACAAAATAGAAAATTAGATCTGTGCGGAAAGACTTGTATTAGTAATGTACTATTTAACATTTTGCATCAAACCCTAACATGCCGCAGTCAGAACTAATTAAATGTCATAGAGTCATTGCACTGATATTAAGCTGCTTTGCTATTGATATTGCGGTTACGGTGAATATTGTAGTAACTATATAATAAATATCTGTAATGGCGAGCCAGTTCATAGGAAGGGTGGAGAGAAATGTCAGACAGTACGCGGCTGTTTCTAATTTCCGTGAATGGCAAGTGGTGCCCGCACCATCGACCAAGTTAGAAGACGCGATGCCAATAAATAACGCACCCGGCTTTTCAGTTCGATAGTGCTCTAGGGGAGGGAATGTCATTGCAATTTCCTGAACTAAATCTTTATACTATTACATTACGATCGAGTACATTAAATTTCTGCCATTAATTAAAAATAAATATGAAATTAGAATCTGAACTTTTAAACGAAAAAGAGCAACGGAATTATAAATATGTTTAAATTTAGTCATACTTTATTATGGTAACTGTTCGTTCCCTAATGAGTATATTTAGTGCATCTAGATTAAATTGTATATTGCAATTTCCTACTTGATATGAATACATATGTATATAGTCCTTAGTGGTTGCTAAACTCTAGTTGATAGTTAAATATATTTTCTTTATTTGTTTATGAAAACAATCTAATAATAGAGTTATGATTCCTGGACTATCTTAACCATCTTTCTTTCATTTGTTTATCCATATAGACCACTGTAGAACACAACTTAAAGGAAATTTTATTCCTCTTATTATCACAGGTGTTTCCGAAGATAGTCATAGCAACTAACTAAACCTGGAAGGAAAATAATTGCTATAAGCCTATGAAACCAAATCCATGAATAACTAAGTGAATTAAATAAGTCGTTCATTTTGTGTCCATCAGTATTAGTTGTAGCCTATTTTTGCATATGTTCAATCATAGAAAATTGTTCGTTTAAAACGTTACTGACCTTTTCCTTTCCTCTTTCTTTGCTTTGATTGCCATATCAAAACTTAGGAATGATATGATGCTATTCAGACTATCTACTTTTTAGTAAATTTCCGATGATTTAGTTCCCGACTTTCTTTCGGATTTTTTTAAATTGAAACTAATATTTCATTCTTTCCAAGATTTTAATTAAAGCTTTACAATCACCATATTCTTATTCAGATTGAATTTAAAATAATATTCAGTTCCTATATTTAGCAAAGTCGAGGGCAAATGTGTTTTGGCTTTACATTTCTTTTGTTCAAGAAGCAGGCAATATAGCGTAGGAACAAATTTATTTTATTATTTATTTATATTATTATATTATATTTCCAAATATTCCTATGTCCATGTCTTATGATTTAGTGTTTTTGATTTTTTCTCAAAGTTTATTACTATCAAAAAATAGATTAGATAAGGATGATGTACACTTGACTGAAGGTTTTAAAAATGTATTTAATAAACTGTATATGATAATGAAAATGGAGATGCTAGATTTAAGAAAGTCTTTGGACTTAGTTGACCGCTCGATATTGCTACGAAAATTGAAATATATATATATATATATATATATATGAAATACGAAGTATTCCATTAAACTTTCTACAATCTTATCTGTAGAAGAGAGAGAATGGCATAAACAAAGGTCGCGTGTAAGGAAAGTGCTTGGAACTGACACTTTTTATAATACTTGCAAATGACTTAGAATATAGCACTGAAACTAGACACATTGAAATGTACCACATGTAAAAACTTGGATATGTCAGCAAACTCGATATTTGGATTTCTCATGAACTTAAAAAAGTTCTCTTGACGTTGTATATAAACATATCGTATGTATGCTCTTTTTTCTTGAAGCAACGGTAAACTGGTGATGAGAAGCATATTGATTCAATAATGTGGTGTGGAAAGGGTCTTTGTTTCGACCTGTAGATTCGCCTAAAATCTTATTGAAAGCAGACAGAGAAAGGTTATGCTTCCAATGATGTGGAAAAATTCGACGAAATAATTAATTAAACTGTATACTGTAGACGGTTGGATATTTTGAAGAATCTGTCATTTAGAAACGTACAGAATTCTTTAATCGCAAAGTAGTGATATTTAATCATGCCAAAGTAAGACCATACACAAATTTGGTCGCCTGTCGAAAAAGATTGGATATTAGATGGGATATGTTATCACACCCACCATACTCCGAACACCTTACGCCTTTATAGTTCCTCTAGTTCTATTCTCTTCAATACTCCTTACGTGGTGTACTCCTCAGCCTTTAGGTTGTGAGTCTGCATCTGGTAAAGTTTCGTCGATGAAAATATGATCTTCTATGAAGGAGGAAATGAGGCTCACCGAAAGATAGGAGAAGATTGGAGAAGATTATCGTAAAAAATGAGCATTAAATAAATTATTAATCTTTTATTATATTGACAAATCACCTGTGAGGAATGTAGAAGCAATACGTTAAAACTTTTCCTATACTCCAATACTTTTTTTCTTTAGAAATCTTTCCTTTCCGTTTGATAGTGTAATAAAATCATATGTATATATAGAACTATGATACAAGGTTGACTCAAATCTGTTGGTTATAGCAAAACTATTTACGAACGAATAATTGCAGTTCATGGAGACCGACGCTCCATTATATTTCAGGTTGAAATATTGATCAAAGCAGTTTCGCTGTCACGAATCTATAGAAGACAACTTACCATCTTTTGAGACTGAGCAAAAAGTTATTCTTGTTGAATACATGTCAAAAAGGAATACAATAAAAATAATTACCATGGTAATATATACAAAATTATGTACAACTATTTACCAAGACCTTCCTGGTTTGCGTCACGAGAAGTTATTCTTCTTCATGACAATGCGCAAGTACATACGGTATACACTGTCTAATCCATCCCTCGCTAGTATAACTTTTTCAGTTCGACTATCCACCGTATTGTATTGCTCGGATTTGGTTCCCTCCGGCTTTCTTTTACTTATAAATTTAAAAGAGTAGCTCAGAGAACGTCCTTTTACAGAAGAGCTGATGCCTATTTTGAAGGCCAATAGAAAATATTTTTTTCTAATTTAATAAAGGCGTTGCAGGACACAAGTGGCACAAGCGTGTTGACATTAAGGGAATTATCAAGAATTGTAAGTTTCTTTGTTTCAGTGTTTGGTAGAAAACTTTTAGTTTCCCACATATCTAGTTTGCATTTCAAATTCAATTTCATGTAATAAGTTCTGCAAATGAATGAATTTTTGATATATCGTGTTACCACTTATTAATAATGATGTAGTAAGCCTCGAGCAATTATGTTTTGAAAATTCAGCCATCTCGTAAGCAAATAAAAGAGGAATTAGATACCGCTATTAATTTTTATCGTCCATAAAATATAACTGCTATAAGAATAAGTAGTTTTGCCAAGTATAAATATGTACTGAACGCTAGCGGACTCCGCCTTTTTGTCAGTTATTAAACGTAATAAATCTAACGCTGTCAAGGTTCAGGACATAAATCCTTGATTTCCGGTAGGAAAAGGGAATCGAGGTAAACGAACCGCAAACTTCGTCGAACCGTTACCGCCATTCCCCCTCCTCAATAAATTAAGACGACGATCATCTTTGAGACACTGAAAACAAACTTTGTTCATATTATAATTGCAAGGTTTTTTCGAAGAAAAAAAAGCGACATAAGAAAGTTACCTTACTTTATGTTATAGGCACAATATAAACTTTTCGCCATAAAATGAAAGATTAATGGAGTCATTTAATATTTTATGTTAGGTCGTGTACGAATTTTTGGTGTGTTTTCGCGTTATTTTATATTGATATGTCTGAATCTGTGTAAATTCTGAGCTGACTGTAAAACCGTAATCATTTTCGAAAGTTTTTTTTTCAATTTTTATGCATTTTTTTCGAGTCGTAAAGGAAAATTCACTAGATTTTAAAACCTTTTTATTACTATCGAAATAATACGACCAAGAGCTTGAATTTTTAATGCATGAAGGAATAAGGACAACTTAAAGGTAGGACATCGAATTAAAAGGGTATATGGGAATATCGTTGTCTAACTGCCAACTACAGGAATCGACAAATTGAGATAAACGAGTTTATCTTAATTTGTTGTTATTATTTCTGTATCTGTTAATTACATGTAATAAATATAGTTGAAACAGAACAGAATTTAGGACTATCCAAAAGTAAACGGAAAGTAATCAATTTTTAAGTTAAAATGACACAAAAGTTTGTTAAAATGATAGTGGGTCAAAGAGTAATAAGAACGCAACGTTCAATTCTTTACTGGAAGGCGCACTTTTTTCGGAAAATTTAACTATTTTAATTGCAATTTAAAATATATAAACTACGAACTAACGAATTACGAAATTAAACATCCCATAAATGGCTGCCACGACTTTATTGGTACACCCCTTTTAGTAATGTGTCACACAATTTCACCAATGACATAACTAATTCCATTCTTAAGCTCATCAATTGTCGGAAGGTTGGAATATCCGGGCGACTAAAAAAAACTCCATAATCAAACATTACGTGGAATGAGATCATGTGATCAACTGCATTCTTTCGTGTGATGTGTGATGGTTGTCCCGTCCTCCTGGAATCACATATAGTCCAGATAAATACTAGCCAATGCGGGCTAAAGAAACTACCTTAACATGTTGTGACAATGGTTACCATTAAGTGTAATTGCACTGTCAGTTTCGTTTGTGTTGAAAGAGATAAAAGTTAAATATTACTTGAAATAAATTTCTTACAACAGTCTCATTATTTAATTGCTCCACCTCGTATATTATAGGCGATTATGCCATGTATTTTGAATTGCTAACGAAGCTTGTAGGCCTAAATCTTGTGATGTTCACCACTGTCTACTTGACAGTGGTATTCGAATTCCTTTCATATTGTTGATTATGAGTACGCATTGTATATAGATGTATCACTTACCCGTATCATTTTTTTCTTAACTCCTGTGGTAACTGTAATCCGCTCGTGGACAATCAGTAAATGTGGTGTACAATAATCTTAGTGGTTAGTATTATATAATGTAGCTTAAGAAGTTGTCACTGTTTTTATTGTATTGTGTGAGGAGACGCAACGCAGTGTAAAATCTTGGTCTTAGACATACAAAAAATGAGAAATTGAAAATTAAATTTGGGGAATAGTAAAATTACGAGTGTCGGCATCATACATTCACATGAAGTTCATTCCTCTACTTTTACGACTTTTGTTATAGCTTTGTATTCATACTTTTATCGTTGAATTATCGACAAAATTCAATTTATAACTTTCCATAAAGTCGAAAGTGAATTTTTATTGATTTTACATGTCTGTCATTCAAGAAGCAGTCAATAAAACCATGGACTGGCCGGCCACTCAATCTTTTAAAACGTTCATAGTAATTTCACAACTATATCGAAGAGAAAATAATAGATTCCATTATGTTTGTTATAAAAAGAAAAGTTTAAAATTTGGGTAATTCATTCAGTCTATATATTGTGAAAGATTGGATTATTGCGTTAAAAAAATATTATTTTTAGTTTTTGTTTTTCTTTTGGAAATATCTAATCGCGAATTTTACAAAACTTTAAAAGTTAAAGACTTGGATAAGAGTATATATACCATACGAACTATTTCAGAGACATCAGCTGAATGGACCAATGTCTGTATTTCTCATCTGAAAGGATCCAATCACCTTTTCTAAATCAGATGACATGTCAAGAAAAATGGATATTATGATAATTACAAGAACATTTAGATAAGTGGATAAGCATGAAACTTCAAGAAGATTCTGATACGGGTTTAGCACAAGATACAAATAGATGTTCTTTATTACTCAGTGTATAATAAAATTTGGATATGTAATAAAAATTCCAATTACAGAGCCTGCTCGCATCGACAGGAATCTAATCCCCTCAATTATAGATTACCATTCCTCTGAACATCTATAAATGTTTTGAAAATAAAAGACTTTCTCAGTGAAGAAGTTAAAGACTTAACTAAAACCTTCACAACTACAAGAGATTCAGATTCTCTCTCCCAATAATAGATAATACGTCTTTCTAATATTTGTTCAAATAATTGGTAACTATTATTACTCATTCGATTCGTTATTGTACCTAATGTAAATGAACGAAATTGAATATTTGGATATGCCTTGTATCTTTTACTAGCTTCCTTTCAGAATTCTTACATTATTCCCTTTATTGTATTCTCCTTTAAGATCCCTAACCATATTCATGGACTCGGTTAATTTTCCTTTTATAACTTCTGCTGTGTTAATTCTGGTTCCTTTGAACGTTAATTGGGCCTTGGAAAATAGGAAAAGTCATATGGAATGAGATCTAGTGAATAAAATTAATGTTCTAAAATAGGGATCTGGCCGAGAGCTTCTCGACAGACAGTGTAGCATAGCTCGGAGAATTATTATGATGATGAAATTATTACAATTCAGGTCATCGTTTTCTTATTCGTTCACGACTGATAAAGGTGTAGTCAGAACATTAATAATGTACAGTAATGTACATGCATATTGGTATATTGCTTTATTTGAACTTAACAAATTTTCGATGGAAAACAGATGCAAAGTTCACTTCGAACGAAGGTTACGGCCTAACTATTCGGCGAGCAACCTTGACGACGATAGCAATGCGGAGAGAAATGTCACGCGATACTGTCGTGTACTATTTGGTGCACAGTTTGTCAGCAGAACGATAAGTCCGGTTTTTTTACAGCTATGCCTCGTACATTTATTTCGTTCTTGCTAAATATCTTGATCTGACACGTGGTTTATGAACTAAAATTTCAATTGTTAGAGTACTTATTATTCACGTATCTCTTGTATTATTTAGACTGGAAAACGTTTCGTAGATAAACGCGATACGCATTTGAAAATTAAATCGTTAGTACTAAAAATGATTATTTAAGAGGTTTATAAGCTGCGGCATTGAAATGATGAACGATAATCACGGAAATAAGCGGTAATGAAAGATAATCACGTTCCTTTTCATTTATCGCAATTATCAAATCGATCTTGTATGTAAAAAAAAATCCTGCTGAAGTATTACCCTCTATTTAATTAACGATTTTAATTAATTGTGAATGTAAAGTGTTATAAAAGCAAGACGGCGCGTATTTTCTTTTAAAGCGCAGCTTACTGCGTTGTCGCTTGCAATGTTTGAGAGTCTCTGGAGTACGGTGGTAGGAGTACTATCCACAGGGTCTCAAATGAGTCGACTAACTTGACTATTAAATTCCGAAGACTAATAGTATTCTAACGAGTTAGGTACGGACCTTGGTTTTCGCCAAATTAAGGGATGTTTTACCTGTTTTACGAGACAAATTTAATTAAAGTAGAGTTGTGTCTTCACTTGAAATACGCTTAGTTATACGGCGGCGTCGCATTGCCTTAGAATTTTCATAGGTGCTTGCTTCTAACGGTTAAAATATCACAGGAGAACGTATTATGCCGTTCTAATAAGTGTCTAGAATGGGAAAGTAGATGAGCAATTAAAAAGTACATATACGTTTATTCGAATATTAGGCTTTCCTTTCCTTAAGTAGATAAGTAAACTTTAAAATTACAAAATACATCTCAAACTTCCGCTTTATATGACGCAATAGTGATTATCATGCTTTCATGTAGTAAAAATGCCTATTTACTTATTATATGTAGTACTCATTTGTATTAATGTGTCAGTAGTATCCTATGCATCTATCAATTTCTTTATTCTGTTACATTGACTTTTGGATATGTGTAGTCAATCTCCTTTTTTGCCGTAATGATTAAAACTCAAAATTTCAGTCGATTTTCCGCTATCTTTTGGCTTCTATCCATATTGGTCTCTAGAGTTATATTTACCGTGATATTCCTTATCTACTTTGATCTTCGCTTTATGTCTTCATTTCATTTTGGATTCAGAGTTGCTTAATATTCCTAAAGGTTTTGCCGCAAATGATTAACCTACTTCTGTTCGATGAACTTCTCTACAGATTATATTTGAAAATCCCGTGACTAATAAAGCAAATATCTCCGAACAAAACGGTGACTATGACGATCGTTTAGCTCAATTTCTAAGCTCGTTAGGTAAACTATAGGGTAAACTAGTAGTTATCGAAACGAATGCAAAGTAATGAGAGAGAACAATATGGCCATCTCTCGAATATTAGTGAAAGCATTCATATCGCTTTATCAGCAGATGCTCTGCTTATTGCAATTTTTTTGTTACTTGAACGTTTACGTTTTACTTATTCTCGGAACACTGTTTAATGGTTTCAAGAATTTCATCTCTGGGTTTCCATTTCCACTCATTTCCTGTTCTCACAGCACTCTGGACATAGAAACCATTGCAATATATCAGAAGCAACCAGATATAATTATTTGACCTGTTTATATGTGTGCAATGGAGTGCTCTTCCTCCTTACATCTACACGTTTGTCCAGGCAGAAATTATATGCGATGAAAGGAGCTTCCGTGAAGTAATATGTACTAAGTTCACACACGTTCGCGGTTTTTAAAACATACAAATAAATGAAAGAAAATCAAAATGGAAGTGCGTCTAGAAGATGAGAACAAAAATTTCAAATTTAGTGTAGGATAAGGAGAATACAATTTTGAAAAAGTTAATAAATTTGAATACTTAGGAGGAACGTTAATAACAACATTTATTTGTAACAGCTTCCTTTGGAAAAACAGAATATTGCCGTTGCAAAGTTGCAGTGAGTGAAATTTAAATTGTATTTGAATGACTTTCTTATTTTATGGCTTATTTTTTTTAATTTTTTTCATCTCAGTAAATGGCAAAACTGACTGAAGTATTGATCTAATTTTCATAAAAATCAAGCATAAGTCTTCTATTATCATTTCAATATTGCGCCCAATTGAGATTAATCCGATAATGCCATTTACGTTAGACGATTTAATCCTTACTGCTTCAAAACATTTGGTCTGCAGACCGTACAAATGTACACGCAACGTTTCACACACTGTACAGCAAACAGCTCGGATGCCGAAGGGTACAGAATTACCAACACCGATAATTGATTGAGGGCGATTTTGTTTAGAGACGAACGGCTGTTTTATTTATGAGACCGGCCGTTTCGTAGATCAGCACCAAAACACCGGCCATTATGTGGACAGTCGGTGTATCGCAAAGTCCCGACACTACCCCAAGGGAACATGATTTGCAGTGGTATTACCGAAGATTTACTCTAACTTATACGTATGGGGATCGAGAATGTAAGGGCATTGGGGATGGTCTATACCGTTGATACTATCTAAGTAAGAAAACTAGCCTATTATCCAGAATAGATTGAAGTTGAAATTTATATAAAAAGCTTCCATGAAAAGAGGCTCATTATACGTGGCTCTTAAACGTATACTGTGATTATCTTCGTTATTGTTGATCAATAAAAGTACTATGAGAAGCTTCTAATTACTTTTGTTTATAATATCAAACTTAATTTTCTCTGAAAGTTCCTGTGCGTTCGAGTTAACTGGTAACCATATTACTGAACCCAGTAATAGAGGCTATTTTTTAATATTGAGTTCATGCAGTAATAGAGATGCTTTATAAATGCAGCAGATTTTGAAATGTATTTCTTATCATAATTTATAAAATGTATCTATGATAAATTGCTACGAAATGGAATTCTTGATTAAGAAATGCTGATTATTAATTAGAAATAATTGCCTGTCTAATGGCTGACATTAAAAACACAGTATATGAAACTGTAAATTTAAGAGTCAGATAACTTTTTATGTTTTACGTTACCACTTTTACTGTACTGCTATTTCCATTTACAATATGACGCAACAATGAATCGTAGGAAGCTGCCTGTTGCTGCACGATGAGACATGTTCATACGTGGTCACGAAATGAGAAAAGGGCAGCTTTGCGTTATAATTTCTTGCGTGGTTTAAACATTAGACCATTGCTTCGAAGAAATGCCTCTTGCACTAGGTGATATTTGTCTACATCGCACAACGATATTCAGGTGATATAGAGAATTCCAAAGGTGAAACTTAACTGTGGAGGATGCTGAAAGGCCGAGAAGGCCACGAACGTCAGTTACGGAGAAAAACGTTACTACTGTGAGAAAAATGCTCGGTGAGGGCAGGCGAGTGACCTACCAACAGATAGAGGGTACTTCAGGCCTAAATGTACCGGCAATTCGTTCGATTCTGCATGATCATTTGCACGTGAAGAAACTTTGTTCTCTCTGGGTGCCGCATCGACTGACTGAAGAGCAGATGATACGACGTGTGACTTGGTGCCGTGAGATGCTAAAAAAGTTTAATAAACCGACCAAAGCGCAAAACAAAGTTTGGGTCTTTGATGATGAGGAAACACCCGTAGTTGTCAGAAAATCCCGATCTGTAAAGAATAAAATGATAGCTGTGTTTTTCAAATAGAGTTGAATTGTTGAACGCTTCGTTTTGGACACACACAGTCACAGCTAAGTGGTATAATGAACAGTACCTGCCTAAAGTCATTGGATCTATGAAGAACCTGCGGCTAAAGTCAAAAATGGACACCTGGTTCCTCCGTCACGATAATACTCCAGCTCACTGCGCCAAAGCCTGCACCGAATATTTGACCACGACAGGATGGAAACTTCTCGAGCACCCTCCCTACAGTCCACATCTTGCTCCCTGGGACTTTACACTGTTCATGTACATGTGAAAATGAAGCTAAAAGGGAGGCGGTTTGCCAGTGATGAGGATCTTCTGCGAGTTTGGGACAACGAGTGTGCTTTACTCCCTAGTGAAACTTGGAAGAACTGGTTTAAAGATTGGTTTCGGAGGATGGAGAGGTGTATTGAGTGCAGAGAAAATTACTTTGGAAAAATTAAATAAACAAAGCTGTATTGCGCCTTTGTACTATACGAAGAATTTCCCTTTTTGCTTTGGGTATAGCTAAATTCCCACAGACCTATATCAGGATTATACTATGGGTGCGGTGTATTTTTGATATTTTTACTGTTCACATATTTTGTTTTATGAGATATGGAAGAAATGGAAATAATTTTGGAGAGAGGATGAAAAAGAGCGACAAAGAGCTTGAGTAAGGTGCTCTGAAAATGTATCTATTAAGAATGTCGTGTAGAGTATTCCGACTGCGTCCAATGAAATCGTAAATCGAAATAGAGGAAATTATTGTGCAGAATATAGAGGAAGAGCAACTTACATGATGTGGATATGGGCGAAGAATAGATCAAGATCGATTGACCAGAGTTAAAACAAAACTGCAATGGACGGATGCCAACAAAAAAAGAGGGAAACGAGTGTGACCAAGAGTATCATGGGGAACAATAGTAAGGAAAGGAATGAGCGAAAAAAACTTGAGGGTAGAATATGTCAAGATAGATATAATAGACGAAGAATCTAAGATCTGAGTATAGTCACGTGTAGATGAGTGTTATCGTGAAGCTTCTATTCGGATTAAATCATTTTCTGAGAAAGTAATCGTTTGTGAACTAACACAAGCATCTTTATAAAGATCGACCAGTTACTGCAGTACTATGTGGCACTTTTTGCATATACATAATTCCTTTGTAATTAAAAAACATATTGTGACCATAGCTTTAGTGGTAGACATTTGTGTGCGGGCTTCTTTTAGTAGTGATCCTTCTTTTTGATTTATCGTGTACCGATGCTCAGTCCCTTCTATTGTTTCTTTACTATTTGTAATGCTGAAAAAGAACTAGATCCTGTGTTAACAATTACAGAATTATCGAGCATAAACTGTAGAAAATATGTGTGCAAAATTCTGATTATGTAAAAAATTTTCCAACAGATCTTTCAAGAATGATCGATAGTGGCACAATAGTTAAACGAAACTATTTGCATATAGTTACTACTTCAGTGTTGATGGTGACCTCAGTTAGTACAGTAAATGAGGCATCTAAACACTTGAAAAATTTCGACCATGTTTAAACTGTTTGACATAAACAATTTCCTAAAACCCGTAATAATCATGGATAAAGCTTCCGTTGGATCTTTTCCGCTTTTTAGCATTTCGTACCTCGTCACACGAACCTTGACGCCATTTTAGGTTTTGCCGAAACGCCTTCGTATTGTATGTTGTTGAATACATGTAAACTATGTATAATGTTTTTTGCATTTATATCCAGTATATAACATCGATTGAGGCAGATAATGTTCAAGAAATCTTACTGTGAAGTTTCTTCGAAAAATCTTGTCGAAAAGTATACTCCTTACATCTATCTGGTTCCACTATCTAACCTACCATTTTGATTTCTTTCATGGAAGTTTTAAAAAGTTAGCAGAATTATATCTAAATTGACAGCTTCCAATGTGTCTTTCTTAACATTTGCATACAAAGACAATTCGAATTAGGTATATGTATTTAAAATTTTTCTAATTTAGGGATAACTTCTTACATTGTTTTCTTCAAAACCGAATTTTCTTTTCACTACAGCTATACATGTTTTAAAACGAAGTGCACTGAATTTTCTTTTTCTACAACTATATGCATATTTAAAATATATGCTTTCAAAGCAATTTTTTTGTATATTGGGCAGGCTTTCTAAATAGTTTTCTAAATATCCTTTAACTTCTGCATATTTGACTGTGAGTTAGTCCCTAATTTAAATATGTGGCTAAAAGATACTCACGTGAATAATCTTCCGTAATTTGGCCCATCAAAAGCATTAAACTAAATAAATGCCGCGTTATTATATGGTTCTTGGAACCATATTCTTATCACACACATTGGAACATTTTGTTCTTGTGTGTTGCGACTTTCTAATTGCTATATTTTCACGATATAATCTTCCATTTTCGACCAAAAATTCTTTAGACGTTGACTCTATTTCTATTATGGTATGAGTATATATTAAATATTATGAAACCTAAATTTCGAATATTTTGAGAAAATGTAATAAAATTCTTGCAAGAGAATATTACATTCAACTATACCAAGATAAATACAATTAAGTGAATATAGGTCGTGGTATGTAGAGTAAAAATATTCTTACATATATTTCAGAATTTAGTTTCGCTTGATGTTTATGAAACTCTAAAGTTTTCAAGTAAAATACTATTTTAAGTAAATAAAAGCGAGATTATAAAATTATATTCTTGTAATTGTAAATTTACAAACGAATTTTTGCGTGTATTTCTTTTACTTCTTGCCGTGGCATTAATATCTCGCGATAGTAAAAAGCGAAAGAAGACAACAAGCGACGGATTTTGACCTAAGGATGCGGCCAGTTGTTAAATCGAGTGGTTCCGAAGATTTCCGATATCGAACGAACGACGTCGAACTACGCGGGTGACTCCCATTCTCGTGGTCTGCAGGATCAATACGCGGGAGCCTCTGGTTTTCGGGTACAGCAAGAGGAAATGGATGACGAGGAAAGAGAGAGACGGAAAAGGAGAAAGAACGAGGTTGTTCGAAATGGGTGAAGAAGGAAAAAGACGAATGGAAGGACGACGAAAGTGCAATTCTCTTCAGCATATGATTAATACGCAAACTACTTGCTACAAATTATAAGAATTCTTTCTTGCATTTTTCTGTAACCATGATTTATTACTAACGAAAATTTAAAGTCTCGGTGGTAATTACTACAACCCTTGCGAAGTAGAGTATTATAGATAGTAACTAATTTCAATAATTACATAGAAATCGTAGATTATGACATTTAAACTATGAAATACACATTCAAATATATGCAAAAGAAAAGAGTCTATAGGAACGAAAAACGTGTGGTTCAAAAGTGTACTAAGGTAGATCAGTTATTAGCGAACCTACACTAGAAAACACAAATTTTCAGGCGAAAAATTATTTTATTTTTCAACGCAATCTGCATTTATTCCACCGACATATAAGTCTTTCCATTCGTTCAGAGAAGTGAACTTCATCGAACTCTTCAAAGTATGCTTGACTTTCAGTAATTAAATCTAATCTGGAAAAGTCCGAGGAGCCCAAACCTAGCGAACAAGCTGGATATAAAAGCAGTTTGAAATGTAATTCATGGATTTTTGCTATTGAAAGATTTGAAGTGTGCACTACCTTGAAGAAAAAGCGCTCGTTTCCTCTTTAAGCGTGGTCTTTGGCACTGCATTGCATTCTGCAGTTTATTTAAAAAGGACGCATAGTATTTGCCGTATATCGTTTTATTTTTTTGTAAATAATTGATAAGCAAAATTTTACTTCAGTCTCAAAAAACAATAGTCACAACCTTTCTGGTCGAGTGTATGGACCCTGCCTTCTTTAGAGCAGTTTTAGCCCACTGTTTCAATTGCTGCTTCATTTCCAGCGTATGACCATGTATCCAGGTTTCATCAACAGATATTATTGGGTACCAAAACATTTTCAGATCACTTCGTAAATTCAGCGTTGCGGCAGCCATTTTGCACATAATTTTTTCACACTCAATAAATTATGCAGAATTGAATCCATTGATTCTATCAAATGTATGCTACCTTGCGTAATTTTATTCGACCGTCATGTAGTGCCCTATTATTTAAGCGTCCATTGCATAGTTCATCAAATGCTATTCTGGCTACGTTTAAGTTTGATACCTATCGCCTTATGGTTGTAATTGATAAAGATTAGTCCTCGTAAACAGATTACCGCTCAGATTCGAAGTTATCATTTGTTTTGTTCTTTAAACGTAAGAACTTAAGTGGTCTTACAATCAAATTGAACGCAAATTTAGAGAGTTTTGTTTTTAAGGCTTAGTAAGTTGGAAAACTTATAAAATTTCTAAATAGTGTTGTTTCCGTTCGCCAGTCTCATTAATTATTGTGTAACGCTCTGTGTCTGCTCTTCGCAGGACAATAAATTATAATTAATTAATTCGCCCGTATTCTCATCTTAAACGATCCTTTTGCTCGACCTACAGAGTGCTAAAACTAGCTCAAAGAAAATCGGCGAGTGGAAGGTATATATGAACCAATAAGATCATCAATAAATGATAAGAATATAAATCAAATGTTACTTACAAATAATAACAGCAAGTTTTTATAATACTAATTTTAGAGCACAAAGTTGAATTTTCAAACACATCAATTGATTGTGTTTTTTTCAGACCGCACCAAAGATTAAAAGGTATTTATGTCCACCACTGAGGCAGAAAAGGCAATTTTATCATGAGTAGAGAAAAATTTAGAGACGAGTTTGCCCAGAATATTAGACGACGTAAGAAGTAGTGCTCGTTTTCTTTGTAGAAACCTCCACGAGCATTTTCACTCTTACCATATAAACGAGTGCAGACCCTAAACCTCCCTGATCATCAAGCACATAAGCAATGCTGGGGGGCCCAAATTTTGTGGTTAATATTCTTTTTTGCGAGAAGACCTGGTGCATACGAAATAGAATTTTCAATATCTACAATATTCATATTTGAACCGACAAAAATACCCATATTATGGAATCCAAACATCAAGTGTTTTTTATGGAACATTTGGAGGACTAAGTACGATTGTTTTACCAAATTGATTAACAGTAGCTTCTCACTTAAACTTTCTACAGAATACAGGGTGATTAATAGAAAGCTATAAATGTGGTTTTAGCACGATGGAACTACGGCGCATGTTTGGTTGCCGTTAAAGAGCATTTAGACAAAACTTTTGGACGTAGATGGATAGAAAGAAGCTGGTTGGATTTCATTGGAGATATTCTAAAACTTTTATGTAAACGACACCTGTAAATGATCTTGAGGAGCTACAGCAACGAGTAGATGTTGAATGCCACCTAATTGGAGACAATGTGTCTGCAGCAGTGAAGTTGTGGTTGCTGTGTAATGGAGGCAGATCACATTAGGCATCTCATTTGACAATTTACTATTGTTATTTATTTGTTTATACATAATAAAAAAGTGGCGTACACAAAAATGTTTCGTATCTGCACCTATATTCTATTTTAATGCATATGTTAGCTTACGTTATCAACTCGCAAAGTTTGCGACGCATTTTTTCAACATCTGGTAGATTTTGAAGAACCTATGTAGCAAAAATTTTTTTTTCCATTATTCGACTTTTCTTTCACGTCTAAGTAGATTTCATAAGAACCTTTTTTTACATTTACTGTAACAAATAGGATTTTGGCTTTATTCGACTGGTCATGTATATAAATTCATTTATATCGTATTTGATTATTATGTTACCATTAAAAGAAATGACAATGGAATTCTTTTTGACTTTTGGGATTCCAATTTTACTCTTCATAAAGTTATTATGAGATGCTTTAATGAAAGTACTTATTAAATATTTATAAAATTGTATTATACATATCATGTAACTGATTCTAAGTTGGCCTACCTGAGAGAGGGTTTAGAGAACTATTAGTCGATTTTATTCCATTTATTTGAAAGCGCAACGTCCTCCACATTTTTGCTTTCAAAGGTTCTTTTACATTTATTCAGCAATTAAACTGCGAGTCACCCTAACGGATTGCCTAACTATACGTCTTCATACCAGGCTGGTTCTCTTATTGGAAATATAACGGGATACGTTATATCGCTTGACTTGATATCGGGCGACAGGAAAAGCTCTCTGATGAATGGACACAATTTAGTACACTGCCGCCTTACACTCGCGTATACACACACATAACCAGCAACCCGGCACCCTTACTTTATTCTCGAGATTTCCTCGTTCACTTTTTCTGTGGTTATTTAATAAGCAATGTTGGCGACCAACTCGAAATACAACCAGAATTACGTAATAAAAATAAATGAGTCCTTCATACCAGATCTTCTTAAAAAGGGACTACTTGTATTTTATTGTTATTAATCTTCTTTTCCGCATGGCATGAGATTTGAAAGAGAAAATTAGTAAAGGTTTCATGTGAATCTGATGTTTTTTTCGTAATGTGCATACATGTACATACAACAGTAATAATATAATATGTAAGCTAAATATAAAAACAGGATATTACACAAATTTATTAAAGCTGGTTTTTCCAACACGCAAACCTTTGGACAAGTCGAAATCTCAAAAGTATCGACCAATATCTTTATGTGATATGTCTAAAGTTATTGATCTTTCACAACCTACCTTTTGCGGGACGGAGTACCCAAATAAATCTAATGCTTTATAGAGAATTTATAAACTCTTCACACGGGAGGATAGTCATTTATAAAGATTTTGTTAAAACTATAACTACAATTAGTCCAGTAGTAAATTATTATACTCCTCGGTGATGGTGCTGTTTATTCCAGGTAGTTAATGAATACCACGTCTCGAGAACCTCAGAAAACTCGAACCACTACTTTTCCTGCAGATATTTTTGCTTTCTATGGTGCACTTTCACCTGTTCTCAGCCACCGGTTGGACTGCTGCTTTGTCTTCAATGGGTAATAATGCATCGACTGTTAGAAAACGTCGAAAAAACTTAACGAAAGCGAGGGTAAATAAGTCTAAGTTTTCATTGAAATGCATTTACCGTGTTAACAAACGTGGTACCCATTGAATAGATAGCTTTTTCTCGGAATACAGTCCATGGAAACCTTTGTAATCTCATCAGCAAAATCGGGTACCTTTATTCGGTGAACTTTCAACGCGGCATTGTGAATTTTTGCTATACATCACTTTCCCGTTGTAGGTAAATATACAAAAGAAAAAATATTCTAAAGAACTGAATTCAACAAGGGTTAAACCACTTAAAACAAAGTACTTTATAACAGCTAAAACTTTGATTTTATCTATTTTTTCACAAAATATCAAATTTGGTTTACTCAAACGCTACACTCAATGTACGCGTTTAAAATTACGCTAGTGATTATACGGGACAAACATAGTTATTCAGTTACATCTATGTCATCTTCGTACCAGATGGAGAATATTTTGAAATCGATCATATCTATCTGCGCATATAATATTGCGGTCAATTACCACCTTGTCCGACTTTTGTATTTTATATCAAGAAATAGGCGATAAAGGACAAATAGGTGAAATTTATACAGATTTCAGTGGTTCTTTTGAAACCTAAAGCCAGAGATTATTACTAAAACTACGCACACAGTGAAGTGCATATCAGACGTACAAAGAGTGCATCGTCGTATCGCAACGGATTAGAAAAATCAACAAATCGTGTATTTTATTGATTTTCGTGTTTAGTTACATTAAATAAGTAAAGTAATTTTTTATTTATACAGCAGAAATTATCAAAATTATAAACGTAATGACAACTTTTGGGAATTGATTAAAACCTGAATGTTAACATTCATGAAGTCATCATCTTTGATGAAGATTGTCTGAATGCTATATTTAATGATGGTGCCCGCCAATCACCTTGGCCATTATAGTGGATTGTAACCAAGCGACCATAATAAAACATTTGCATTTCATAAAAAACATCATCAAGCCATTTTGCAGCACGATAATGCTGGTACTCGTACTGCTAATGTTACACAAGCGTCTATTCAAAATTATTATTATTCTCCTGATTTCGCTTCGTCAGATTTTAGCTCTTTCGTCTTCTATCAAACAACTTTCCAGGTGTCATCTTTAATACCGATTCGAGAACTTGGAAAATCGTTAGGGGATAATCGTCAATAGCCGAGGAGAATATATTCTTGATTAACTTGTGTATTTTATTTGTTAAAAAATTAATAAATTTTGACTTCTTTAAAAACGCTGTAAACTTATGGATGGACCTGAGGTTATTACACAAAATTTACTATTTTCATATTTTCAGGAAGTCCATAGATTTTTCTCATATGTATTTTATTTATAGTTTTAATAACTTTTCAAACATCAATTATAAGTTCTAATGCAATTTCGTTCATATGTCGTGGTCCTATCTGAAGCCAAGTCACGATCATGGTTTTGAACTTTTTTTGTATTTGAAAGACGAAAACTTCGAACAAAAGTACACATATCTTAAATTCTTCTTCATTTACCGCCTGGAAATTGTTCTTCATTTTCTCTTCTACAATACTAATTTCTTCCCACCTCTCTTAATTGATAAATATCTAGGACAAGCTGAAGCGTATTCGTAATATAGCAAAATGCTCTCTTCATTTTACAAATACAAATTGCAGTATTGTCTTGAATTTGATTGGATTATTTAATTAGGTTTTCTAATAAAAATAAACAAATCAATAATGAAACTCTAACGTATTTCCTTTGATTACTAAACTAACTGAAACCTAAATACTTTAAAAATCTCTCGTGAAATTGGTTTCACTAAGTCGATCTTTCTCTGTCAATTTAAATGTCGATGCTCGCTCCGCTATTACGCGTCGTAATCGACGTGAACGATTTCAGTTTTTTATCTTATTTCATCTATTGTTTTTTAATTAAGCGCTTTCGAAATCCGTTCGCATCATTTACTTACCGTTCACCCGGCATTCACCAGTTAAGGGGCCTCACTTCAAACCGATATATCGAAATTAAATCATTCTCTATAACAACAGATTGCTTTGAACGACCGTCAGACACGCGATTGGATTATTATCAGTCGTTGACAGTCCTATATGGTTATATGTTATAAATACACTGATGCACATTGTCCTACCCTAGCCTATTGAATGTAAAGAGGGGGAGGGTAATAGCAGTCTATGTTAACTAGTACATATATGTATGTATGTCACAGAAGTAGAAATGCGGATTCTTTGTATGTTAAGCACGTGCCTTTCTGCATCTGTACACAAAGATTTGCACGAATTGGTAAAACGTACTTATCTTTGTGTATTTCATTCGATATGTTACGCTTGGGATCATAGTCGGCAACCAAACCATGCGTAATTGTATTTCTAACAACAATAGAACTCGGTTATCTAGATTTCATTCGAAAACCCTCTTCGGACGTAATTACGGAAAACACAGTAGCTTAATAACCACGTCCGTTAGATGTTTTAAAATAAGTGCTCTGCAGGTTCCTGCTGTTGATTATAAAAGGATTTTATATTTAGATATAAATGCTGGTACTCTTTGTGATGTATGAATTTTAAAATAACTTTAATGCATCTTTTTGAATTAATTTTTTTAGTGCTTTTAGTTGATTTCATCAACCATGCTATTTAAATTGGTTGAAAAACGGGAATTAACAGGAGATACACATTTTCCAAATTTTCTATTTATTGAAACTGTGCTCTAAGCTTTGTATTTGAATTGTGGAATGTGCTAAAATATGTTGAGTTTGAGATAAATTTACTTCTCAAGCTAACGTAGTTTATAGGAAAGCGTGTGAGGCAGCGATTGAAAAGTAAATACCGAATTCTATTATTACCAATAATTACACCACGAATCCGAGCAATTTAATTTATTCTAAAAGCTTCTATTATTTTGATAGGTTATGTGTTATGGCGTGTCAATGTTCTACGTATTGGTTTTTGAGTTTTGTAACTTATTTTTATTAAAGGATTCTTTGTTATCATTATTAGACTTGCTACGTAAATCGGAGTACCATATTCGTCCGCATAGAAGTAAATAATTAGTAACAGAGTATTCGTAGAAATATATAAAATGTTTTCAAACCCCTTTGAAACCACATAATCAAACTGAAAGACCTTACTTATACATTTGTATTTAATATATTTCCAAAATCTTTTTACTAAGCGATGGGAGAATGTTTTTGAACAGAGAAAATCACTGGTTCACATCTAGTAATATAACATTTGCATGATAAATTTTGATGGAGACTGTGGATGATTAAATTAATCAATTAGCCAAATACACATTGTGTGTAAGTCTAGTACGGACTTTGCGTTCGTGCGGATTTTACCGTGGTTCCAGGTGCGACACTGGTTAATTATCTGTTAACGATGACAACTTAGTTGTCGAAGTACATATACAGAATACGAAAATTATTCTGGATATTCCGGCATAATTAAAATAATCTTTGATGTTACATAGATTATTTATTATGAATTTTTTTTTAATCTGATGACGTTTGAACATTTATTTAAAACACTTTTGAACTTTTCTACTACAAGATAATTCTTTACGTTAGTTAACGTGTTCAAGTGTGAATTCACATGGTTCAGTATTTGAAGTAACTTCACTAATGACAATGAAAGGTTTTGTAATTTTTCTGTTACCTCAAATATTCCTAAATACAATATAATTGTGAATAGTTGCAAATCTGTAAAATCGCCAATATCTTGAAATTTTAGATGACTTTCTTTAAGCGCTTTTGCTTCTTATTATTTGTTGAAAATGTTTAATTAATGTTAAATTTGGAATTCCAATTATTTGAAGAGAACCGAATATCATCTGGACGATTGTCATTTTTATAGTATCGACATAAAGAGTATGAATAGTAAAAGTCGAGTTAAATGGGAGTATTTAAGTACTACATCTGTGCAACATTTCGTCGAATTCTGAGAATACATTTGAACTGATTAAAAATCAAGATCATCAGAAAATAATGGTGAAAGTTTGCCAGAATAATCACTGAAGGTTGATATGTAACCCCTTTCAACATTGATTTTCGTATTCTGTACACGTATTTGGACAACTAAGTTGTCATCATCAGCAGACAATTCAACAGTGTCGCACCTGGAAAACTACGGCAAAATACCCGTACGAAACAAATTCCGCACATGATCTGTACCGTTGAAAGCCAAAATGCACACTGGATGATCTTGTAAAAGATTCGAATCTTTCTAAACAAGTCTCTGAATCCTTGGCATCAGTATTGAAAGAAAAATTTGCTTGCTCCAGGTTCAAAAATTAATTTTCTCGAGAAAGAGAAAAAGAGTTTCGGAGTTACTATGCCCAGGAAGACAATCTTACTTTTTGTTCAGATATTAAAAGTTTATTGATAAGGTCTGACATAATATGAACCAAGTGAATGGCGTTCATTCAATGACAGTTCAAAACGTAAATCTTAAACGCATTTTGTTACATAACAGAAATTAATACGCCGGGATACTCAATGCACGTAGTACAATGTTAAAGGAAGAATATTGTAATGTCTCATCAGTTTTTAATAAAATGAAGTATCATGAACACATGTGTATAATTTGTATTGATTTAACAATGGTGAACATTCCTCCCGGTCAAAAAAGCGATTAAACTAAATTTCTCTGTTTTATACGCCTCAGGGATAACAGAGCTAAACATTGGGTAAGAAAACATTGGCCCTTAGGAAAAGCTAGTCCGCAATCTATTGGTAGATTATGACAAAGTTATCCTGTCGCCATTACATATAAAATTGGATATCATGAAACAGTTTGTTAAATCTCTGGATAAAAATAGAAACTGCTTTCCTTACATTTGCCGAACATTTTCTCAGCTAACTATGGAAAAGTTAAAGCACAAATTTTTGTTAGTCTCCAAATCAGACATCTACGAACGATACAAATTTAAAAATTCGATGACTAAGCTTGAAGAAAATAGTTGAAATTCGAAAATCAGATAATTATATTGAACTAGTAGAGGATATACTTTTGTATTTAAAGAATATGAAATGTAACATAAGCATTAAACTCAACTTTCCCCAAAGTTATCTAAGTCATCAAAGCGATTTAAGCGAGGAGAAGGGGAAACATATGTATCAGAATTTATGCGTCGTAGACCAGGGTTATCAGAGTTTCGGGTATATACATATGATTGACTATTGCTGGTCTCTGATGCGTCAATTTTCTAAGTCTACGCATAGGAGAAAGCTTTAAAACGAAGTTTTTTGGGAACTTTGGGAAACTAGATCTGAACAATGAAATTGACGTGTATATTTGAAATGGGCATGTAGTTAATAGTCAGCAGCAGCTAAAATATCTTAGGCAAAAAATATTATGTAAATTAGCGTTATTATTGCTAAAATTAATGAATTTAATGGAATTTTTAGTAGAATAGAAAGAGCGCAAGAATAAGTGTACGTTTTTGTATTATTAACCGTAGTATGAAGTCATGTTTACCAATTTACTATACAAAACAAGAAATATGTATTCCTAACATTCTCTTTCAATAATATATAACAATAAAAGCAAAATATTAACAAGACAGTCAAATGTAGCGTTTAGTAAAATTTTCTAGGAGGAAATCATACATGTGTATATATGACAAGGATATATATAAGTTTAAATCTGTGATTGTGTCATATTGGTATAAAAATATCTGCAGATGCGTGTGAAATTTACATCTACTGCCATCCAATGAATTACACAAGTTTCGAAAATGTTTAGTGTACATATTGTATGTATGCTACTTCAATATGTACCATTTCAAATCAGCATATGCAAATTCTCGTGTTGTATCGACGTTTACTAGATTGAAACTGATAATCTGAGTCTGTTCACAAACCGTGAAGGTGATGGATTAAATGATGCGTCATTCTCCACAGTATTTTCCCCATGAATTAATATCATATGTGCACGCTAAATTTCATTTCAAACTCATTTCAGAAAGCTCATTTAGAACGGAAAAGATTTCCAGGAAATATTTATAATATATATATATGCCAAATACTTTTGTACGATATTCTAAATTACTTGTCAATACACTAATTTACGCACCTTATTATATTTAGGGAGATGGAAATAAATTTCACTACCTTTGACTAGTCAACATTTTTTATAACAATTTCAATGGATTAAATTAAGTCAACTAATTAAAGTTTCCTTTGCGAATTTGTGCTATTTTGAACATAACTTAATATTAAAGAAATTGTATTCTTATAATATGTAAATAATAAATTTTCAAATAATGAATAATGCAATGATCGCTTCGATCCATCTAGAGCTCATCAGGTAGGCTTTCTTTGTTTGGTATTTTTACAAACTCTTGTGGATGATATTCTCGAAGATGATAATAAAAAGTAGTAAAAGAACTATGTGTTTAATATAGTCGACATATATATAGTTCTCTTATTGCCTTGTATAGTCGTTTTATAAATTTTAATTTAATTTTAATAATCAAAATGCACTGACCATTTTGTTCAGTAATGATTTCATCATGATTAGGATTGCAAAAATTCACTTTATCATACTTTTAACGTCATCAATAATTTTCTAAGGCAAACTCAAATGTCTTCGTTCATCACATAAAGTGGCATTAATTTATTCTATGCTTTGAATAGCAGAAATTTTTTAATAAAATTACCTAACGTACATTATTCATTTTCGTTATAAAAATTTGTTAGTTACAAAAAGAGACATACATATGTACAATTATATTTTCTTGCACTATGACGCAATTTGTAGGACGTATGGAAGAAAAAGTATTAAAAGGTCTTACGAAATATCCTTAATACACCTATCAGCACTTAAGCACCACAATCAGGCATCGCATTCCAAATCCATCAAAAGAGGTGAAGAAAAATTTTTTATTTAAATTTAGTTTTGTAATGAATACTGTCACAAACTTTGCTGAGGAAAAGTAACTATCCGATAAAGTCATGTCTTATAAAATAAACTCAGTTTTATTGAATCTTACAAATAGATAGCATTTTGGGAAGAAGCGCCGAATTAAATTGTTACAATTTTCAAAGTTAACCCTAAAAATAAACAGTGTTTTTGTCTATTGTACCATTTTAACGAAACATCTCAAATCAGCAAACGATTGTGATTAGGCTGGTCCCTCATTATTCGAAGCAGAAGTTAAAACAGTTGGTACAAAGAAAACACCACTTTTCCTTAATAGTTTAGTAGGGAATTAGTTATGAAGGCGTCATATAATTACATTTTTTTCCGAAAAGGTGTTAAAACTGTCACTAAAAACTATCAAGGTGATATTTAAGAAATATGTCTCAAGCTATTTAGAGCTCCCTTATTCAAAGGAGAAAATTGTGTGTTTTGACAGGATTACAACCTAACACATAGAGCAGAAACACAAGCTTGGCTGGAGAACAAATTACTGGAGTTAACTCGAGTTTCTGACCATTCAACAGGTTCAGATTTTAATCATTTATATTACAAATTGTTGCAAGAGCTAGAAAGAATAGCCTACAGTAAAAGATATTCAAATATTGAAGGCTCTAAATGATCTCTAATAATAGTTGCCACTAATTTTCCTATGAACTTAGTATATACTGCAAACGATGAGTGGCCAGGCTGTGGAAAAACCTGTGTGAAAACCAGGGAAATAATTTCAGTAATTTCTGTGTTGTCTTCAGAATAATGTAATCTAATAAATTTAATTTGCTTTATTGAAAATATTTCTTTTACTAAATCGTAATGCTTCATTAAGTGTATGTATGACAGTATTTATGGTAGAACTAGGTATATTTTATCTCTAATATTGATAAAGTATACACAGAAACTGCTTGTATTGTAATATTGTCAAATTCTGGATTAACATTTAGTTATCGACGCGCTTCTGATACAAATTCGTATCGAAATTAAAGTAAGCGTTTATACAGTGTAATTTATGCACCGACTAGTTATCCTACCATAATGTAACACTCTGTATTTATGTATTAATGAAAAAAATATATATTATTTAAATTGAAACTGAATCCAAAAAATATATTTCCTAAATATCTTTTGGATATTAAATTTTTGAAAATATGTGTCTAATAATTCTTTCTACGCTACGATGAATATAAAAAAGGAATTTTTCCTTCTGTCATCTTCTATAAGTCAGATCAATTCAATGCGACTATCACATATTTTTTAACCAATTCCCGTTCCCTGGATGTTTCCTTTTGTCTGGAGGGCGAAGAAAAAGAACCGTGACATCAAATTAGGTTTCAGAACGTCGAAGTTCGATTTGAGATACCTATGAAATATGAGCGGATGTGTTTTGAAAATTATCTCCACGTCGAAAATTCTACGGTGGAAACTTCGAATTCAGACATTTACATAAAACTTTTTCGAGAGAGATTTATTGTGCACATATATATACGATGGATACGTAGAAAAGATAGTGTACTTTAACTGTGTTGACGGTACGCGGAATATTTTCTGAATATATTATCCAAATAATAATTTCAAATTGCATATCAGTCTATGTTCTTCATCCAATGCAAACGTCGTATGACTTTTCATTCAAATTGGCTTCCGTAATTTCAAGTTTGTCGATACTTCCCAGTGCTATGGAAATATTCTCTCGCAATAGACAACGTCTAGGATCTGTTCTTCGGTATTAGACTTTAGTATTATCGTACCAAAGCATATATATTAATACAGTAGGCTTTATTTTTGTTGTTCTTTTGTCTGTACAATGGAAAGTCTTTATTATCGATATTACATTTGTGAGTATTAATATTTCTCATTCTATAAAGCGTTTCATTTGTTTTACTTTTATATACGAGGCAGTGCCCATTATGTTCCTGAAATTTGGATCGCGCTAAGTGAAATTATGTATATTTATGTGAGTTAATATGCCAAGTGGCATTATTGTAACTGGAAACGATCTGATGAACAATCTTTCGTTGTTGCGGCTACTTGTGTTTGTGATTTTTTAATGGGGCTTTGAGGAACGCGTGTCTGTATCGAATTCGTTTGTAAACTAGATAAGATTGTCGCAAAAATCCACAAAGTATTAACAGAAGTATTTGGCACAAGCTTACTACTGGTTTAGTCGTTTCGAAAACAAAAATTAACCTAAGATTAATGTTCCGGATGATCTTCAAATGGCATTAAAAACAAACCATTCAAGCTATCTGCAAGATTGTGGGATTGTCTTTTGGCACATGCTAAAGTATTTTACCTGAAGAACTGAACATAAAACGACCGCTTTTACCATCTAGCACGTTTGATGAAAAACAACGTGTTACTCCTTATCCTGCGGTGTATTTGCACCACATGTTTCCTTGTGAATTTGACCTTTATCCAAAGATAAAAATAAATTGGAAGTAGCTAAGATTTAACACGGTAGAGAAAATTTAAACTGAAACACAGATGGTTCGAAACACATTAACAAAACTAGATTTTCTGAAGGCATTTGTTTAAAACCAGGGTACTGAAATCGGTATTTCGACTTCCAAAAGTACTACTTTAAAAGTAACTCTGAATAAAATCCTGGTATCTCGAAAATGTATTACTACATTTCGAGAACTTTTTTTTAACACCTTGTAACTTTGGTATTTAGTTTTTATTTAATTTTATACAAATTTTTCATTCTTCATGATAACAGATAATCTCCGATTTTTTCTTTTATTTCATGGTCTTCCATACTTTTTCAATTGTTTGCTTGTTTGTTAACTTCTGCAATAAAAATTTTAAATCCAACAATATTTATTACTGGCTATACCAATCCACTTGAGATCCGAGAGCGTCCAATGTATTCCAGAAAAGTTACTGTTTGGTGTGGATTTTGGGCTGGCGACGTCATCGGTCCATATTTCTTTGAGAACGACGTCGGCCAGGTCATCACCGTTAATGGCGAGCGCTATAGGTCGATGATTATCAACTTTTTTTGACCTGACTTGGATAATATGGACACCAACGACGTGTGGTTTCAACAAGATGGCACTACATGCCGTACAGCTCATGCCACATTGAAAATTATGTACGAGCGAATTGAGATCATGGTCATCTCACGTGGAGGTGATCTGAACTGGTCACCGAGATCGTACGATTGACCCCGTTAGACTTTTTCTTGTGTGGTTTTCTTAAGTCGCAGGTGTATGCCAACAAGCTACAAACCACAGCGGCCCTCAAAGCCATCATAACCCATGCTATCGATCGAATTCAGCCTGATTTATGCGTCAGAGTCGTGGAAAATTGGACATTTCGATGCGCGCCACCCAGCGAAGCCGCAGCGGACATTTGCACGATGTTATATTCCATACATAATGGCATCGATAGGCCCTTCAAACCAATAAAAGAATTTCCATGATATCTCACATACATTTTGTTTTATTTAAATTTAAACATAGGAAACGCTTAATGAAAGATCGTTTATAAGTAATAAACATTTCTGTGTAAGATTCTGAGATCAATTAAGTCGTTAATAGAGAATGCAATGCGAGTATGCTCTATTCCATTTTATAAATATAAAACACATTTCCGTAAGTTACTTTTCCGCCAGTTACAGATAAAAGTCTCACATCAACCTCGAACGCGTTCCAAAAAGTCTAGATAGATTTCGAAGATTGCTGAGGAGATAATGAATGAGGGAAAGTGAAGCAAAATCAATTCATTACTTTAACACTGTCTAAGAAAAGTTGTCCACCAGTTAATTTAAATAAAACATGTTTGGTAATTTCTCAAGCCGATTTGGTAAAATATTTAGGCAAGTATCTTGATCTGCTGTGTACACATTCAATAAAAGGAAGAATTTGTGTCTAAAACTTATTGAAATATATTAGATTATATTAGAAAGAAAGTTAGAAGAACTACTTCATTACAAGTTTTTAATTTATGAGCTTATATTTAAGTCTCTCTAAAGACCTTCAGTTTAAATACTAATATAGCGGAAGGATTCTAAGTTTTGAGTATGATAGTCAATACCCCGTGGCTTGTGTATAAAGTAAGTATTGTGTGTTAAACACGAAATAAGAAACAGAAGTGCCTGATATTGACAAATAATACAAAAATCACTGTAATAATTTAGTAGTAGTACCTCGTGAAAGACTAATAGGTTCTCGTAGATTTAAGTGCCATAATACTAATGGATTAGAAAACATATTTTAGCATTAATTAATTAACTAAGTAGTCATAACATCATACGTTGAGGTGATGGAAGCATGCCGCTAAGTCACTTCTTTCGTGTCAGGTTAAATTTGTCAAACTAATTTGTAAGTGTCTTCCTTGGGAGGGCAGATTATAATAATAAAGGATTCATAAAAATATTACTATAATTGGTAATGTTAAAGGAAGTATGCGGAAAACTTGCTAATATTTTTTTTTTGCTTGTTAGTACTCTATTGCATACAGTAATTTTGCAATATTTTATGTATTTTAAACGTGAATAAATATTTTTGGAGTGCGTTACTTATATCATTTAATATATTGAAAATATAAAAACAGATGTAGTTTGAAAATAAATTAAAAAGTTGTAAGCTAGAGCTATATAAATTAAAGTGTATTTCTATTAGACTTCATAGTTATTTTGTAGATATATTTAGGATCTCCTAAAAAGAATTGTGAGACTTTTATCTTCCATCACTCTAAAAGATTTTACAAAACATCAAACTTGTGCATTTATCGTTTTAAAAGAAATATTTTTAAAAAATGATATATGAAATTCCACGTAGAAAGCCTACAGATAAAGGAGAGCACAGAGAAAGGAGCTATCATATTACACTGTTCACGGAAGACTTTTCGGTGTGACAAATTGTTGAAAAAGAATAAATATATGAAATTCGATTGATATAGGACAATAGGCTGTTTAGAAAATTGTTCGTGACTGAGACCTTCTCAAACGACAATAAATGTTGCGTATTAAATAAATATGCTGTTGATAACGAAAATGATAAAATTTTTTAATAATCAGTCTAAAAATAAAACTAAATCAGTTGATACGTATCTAATCCCACTTTTGACTTGCTCATTTCGTCTCATAAAATGTCTAGATATGAATTTAGACTACTATAATATATTCATCAGAACAATAGATATAAAATATGTATATACATACATACAGCACCAACATTCTAAACGAAAATGGTTTACATTACCCAGAAAGGAAGGAGGAAGAACTTTAATTGATATTAAAATATATAACTTGTTAAAAGTGGAAAATGGAGGACCAAAATGTGCATTTTACCCGTAAAAGGAAGATCGTTGGGTAAGGACTAAAGTGACGGTGGGGACATACACAAGGTTAGTCGCCCGTATAAATTATTGGATATTAGATGGGATGTTCTATTACATCCACAATACCCATCGCACATTGCATTCTAAGACTTCACTTGTTTGTTCTCTTTAAAACTCTTACAAAAACTTATAAGGTGTAACGTTCGTTTCAAATATAACTGTGAACCAGCATCTTGTTGATAAAGATAAGTCCTACGATGAACGAGGAATTATGAAGCTCAATAAAAGATGGCGTTATACATTTGATTGTTCTTTTTTATATTAATAAATGACCTATGAAGAATATAAATAAATATATAAAAACAGGTATTGAATTCATTCTAAAACTTTAAAAAGTTTCTCGAATTTCCATAGACAATAACTTACATATATACTATGTCTGCTAAAGATCTAATGATTTTAGAAGCAGAAGTTTTTATATATAATACGTGCTTTACACATAATATTACATATTTGAACTGTTACGCATACATATAAACGTATAGAACTACTTGAACTATTATTTTCTTAACTATTACATCTATAGAATTACTATATACACATGTATGTACCTCCCCAGACTGAACAGCCCGCTGTTCAAATATAATTGTACGAGGGTAGCCGTTTATATTTCGGGAATAGAAAACAAAAAAAGATTTATTATCGAAAATAGTTTTATTGCTTTTCAAAATATTCTCCTTGAAAGTCAATGCACTTTTGCATTCGTCTAAACCAATCCGAAAAGCATTGCTGCCACTTTGAAGACAGTATCTCCAAAATATGAGTTTTGAATGCCTCACCTTTACTTTGTTTTCCTTATTTCTTCAAAAACTTTTGGCCAACAAACAGTTGTGTACCATTCTGAATTGACCGTTCTACAACACTCTAAAGGCACGGTTGCAACGTTTTTTCCGAAAAAACAATTGTTAGTTTTGGCCCATCTTGGAATACCCACACAGTCGACTGCTGTTTACTACCAGGCTCATACGTACAAATCCAATGTCCTTTGAAGAACCGCCATTGTATTTTTTGTGCGATTCTTGGCACCAATCGACGCGCGTCCTTTTTGAGTGGTTGTCAAATTATGTGGTACCCAACGTAAACATAGCGTCTTCATGCAGGATCTAACGCACGCTGGTATTACTAATACCTAGAAATGCCTAGATCTCACGGTATGTCACATGACGGTCTTGCATTATCAATTCAGACACTGCATTAATGTTTTCCACCACAACAGCATTTGTGGGACGACCTTCACAAAAATATGAAAAATAATTGCACGAAAATGTTCGCAAGTTAATTTCATTTTTTCGTTGACATAAAATTTTCAAATTACTGTCAGCAATAGACATAGCAATCGGATAATAAAACTGTCAAGGTAAATATGTTGTCAAAAATGACAAATTTCACGACGCAATCATCAGATCGGAGGCAACACTAACAGTGTTGCCAGTTCCCGAAATATAAACGGCTACCCTCGTATAAGACATTCGCATGTTTAAACTTCAATGCGTAGGCCTTCAAAATAGAAAGTTACTGCAACGATATCGATTAGGCATAAAATAAAATATAAATACTTCAAAATAAGACCCTAATAAATAATTAAATTTAATATTCATGGATATTTGGAAAAAGATTTATAAAATCGGTATCATGAAATGAATGAAAGGTAATAAAATGTGAATTACTCAGTTTTGTAACCCTCTTCCTTTTCAAAAAGAAAAATACGAATTTAGCTTCAATTAATATTTGAAATTGCAATAAGAGAGAAATATTCATCTCCCGTTTTCAGGATGATAAAGTCCATAAGAGGATTACCTTGATCAGAGATATTCTCGATATAATAAAATGAGGTATACTTGCAGAAATTAGAACGCATTTGAAAATCTCTCTTGAAGAGCAGGAAATATTTCGAAAGACAAAGCTAGGAGCATTATAAGTTTAAATTTAAAAATATCACTTTGGCACTATAAGAATTAAAATTTCAGTATTGCGATAGACTATTACTAAATTACATTTTAAAGTACCACAATATAAAATCGAGAACATTTGTTTCCAATGCTGGAGTCTACTATCTTTAATTTGAAATTAGTATTGGCGTAAAGCTAAAAAGAAAGGAAGGAAGCAGAATCACGTTTTAGTTTTACGATAGGAAGGATTCGTCCTGAAGACACGTTTTCTTTTATCTTTCTCAAAGTGTAATTCATCCCATAAATTGTTTATCCGTCGTTAGAGGTAAAGTACTGATGCTGATGTAGGTCCGACAAACCGATATACTTTTATTTATTGACTATTGAGATCTGCATATTATGGGACGCATCGTAAACTTCGTTCATTTAATTTATTCACTTGATAGAAATCTGTACTTACAGCATTTCTCGGCTGTTTATTACTTAAATAGATAGGTGTGAATTTTATTACTCTAAACAATATTTTTTAGCCCTTTTTGTAAAGTAAACAATATATTCTTTTAATTAATTTATATGCAAATTTAGTCCATATAGGTACTACAAAAAAAGTGAAAATAATAATAATAGTAATAATAATCCTTGCTTTTATATCCTCCAACCACTTAACGCCAATTACAGAGGGCATTGTCAGACTATGAGTTATTATTGCGCCCACGTTATTGGTGCGATTTAAAGTCTTTTGCTGTCAGCATTCGTCTAAACTGTAGAGTGAAATCACGAAAAATCTCAAACAGCAGACCATAGGATACAATAGCGAGACTATCAGCGTGATAAGGCAATTTACCGATAAGTTTTAGCCGCTTAAAGTAAATGGTTTGTAAAAATAACGTCTCAGTCAGGTACCCATTCCATTATGGAATATTGGAACTTATCTAGCTGGATTTGAGGATTAAACTCCTTTTAGTTTTCTTACTTGCAGAGGTCTCTTCAGTTAAACCTAAACTAAGGTATAAGCTAACGTGGTGAGTTATGTGACCATAGAAAAGTGCAGTAGGTAATGTGTCCTTGGTACTGCTTCTTCTTTTATTTTTCTTCTACCGATATGTGGTAAACTCATATAAATAAGAAACACCTCAGGGCTATTATTTTTACACTGAAACTGGAGACCTATTAGTTCAGGTAGTTGCATTTACGGTAGTTATTTTGATGACATGATTTGTAAAGTATTATGTAAAGGACATACGCCATCACGGTTAAGAATGTTAGGATGCTTAGCATTCCTATGGATTCTCGGACTTGGCGGTTAGTAACAGGAATTCCTGAATAGAATTTGGACAGAATCAAATTGAATGTTCAGTAAGCGCAGACCTGGCTACATACAGAATTCTAACACAATGCTCGTGTTCAGTAATAGAAGAACCAACTGATCACTTTGTTTCATCAATTTAAACCCATCTATATGAATGGATTCATGTTGTGTTTCTAGATGATTATGGTCGTTAATGGAGAAAATGTTCATTTTACATTATCGCATCCCTTCCCTGTTAATCCTGTTCGGGACTAACAAACTTAAATTTCATTACAGTAATATCAAGAGCAGCAATAGGCCAAGAGGAGAAAAGCAGCAGTACTGAAAACTGTGTTGCAAATCTGTTAAATGGGCAGAAGTTGTGGATGATAATCTCCAAGCTAGATATATATATACAATATATAGTAAATTTGCAATTCGGCTATAAAAGAAGATAACTACACTGTTACACTGTTTGCAGGAAAGGCATAAGCAGCTTAGTGTGATTTTGAAAATTAATTTAGGAACAGTTCGTTTAACTTCGCAAAAATGTTCTTGCAAATTATGCAGTTACTTTGAGAGCTTAGCTTAATAGGAGGAGTAGTGATATATTTGCCAAGAAGAAGCAAACTATTCAATAGGTTGACATTTTTACAATACGAAGAAGACGATCGAATCATCATGTAAAAGTTAAAATAACTATCTACACAGTTTGACCATTACCTACTATACACATATATACATAGACACCTAATTCAGATGCTCCACTTCACAAATCTACTACAACTCTATGGAAGCACCATAGTACTTTGATAGTGTGGAGTGCAGTTTAAGAAATTTTTGATGTTACGTTTGGAGAGAATATTTCTACTAAAGAACCGAACGGGCTTGTGTTGAGATGTGAGTATCTTGATTCAAATTGTTATTGTTTTAAGTGATGGCTGCTAATTTTTGTACATGTTGTAGTTTGTTCTTCAAATTTTCATGAAGATAACTTGAAGATGGGGAGTAATAATAATTGCAATCATGCAACAATGTTAGAAAGGTTTGACATCAGTAAGCTGTAAATTTATGTTCTGGATCAATTCCATAGCAGTTACAAACATTTGTTAGTATAGTATATGTATATTTTAGCAACAATTATTAAAAAATAAATAGACTACGAAAATGTCTGAAACAAACGCAACGGATCTATAAGGATAAATGTCTTTAGTCTGAGTTGAGAGGAATGTTATACTTCTCTAGCTGGCGTAATTAGTGGGTGATACTTTTGAGTATCCTTGTTATGTTAGCAAGCTTTTTTGCAATCTTTCAAAGACTTGTGTCGGATAGATTGCATTTACAAAGTTTCAAGTACTATTGTCTTTGTGAGAGTGTTTTAAAGCTCTTGGAGTACTTGTGTGGTCGTAGATAACAGGTGTTTCTCGGTTCATTTATGAGAGGGAAGGCCTGCGTTTGGCGTTCCGCAAGTATTCACTTTGGGGTCATTGTTTATAGTTTATATAAACAATTTACTCTACAGGATGCCGGAATTCCGCTGTTTGGGCATGATACAACTTTTTTGGTGAGAAATAATAATGTAAGTAATGTCAATTCTGTTTTAGATATATAACGTTAGTCCAATACTTGGGATGCTACAAATAGATTGGTCCTGAATGTTAGTAAGACACTTCCCATATGCTCTGAGAATAGGCGTTTGGTACTCTTTCAAATCCTGAATTGGGTTGGAAGTATAACTTTGACAAGTTATGTCCAAAATTACGTCGTGGTATTTGTGCCTTGAGCAAACTTACATATGTAGTTGGAGTTGGGGTAACTTTTATGGTTTACCATTCACTTTTCTACTCTCATATGTCCTATGTTACAGTCATTTGGAGAAATTCAGTATAAATCATAAGATTATTTTGCTTCTAAAGATAGTCATACGTAAGATTTTCATATTGCCCTATAATGATAATTGCAACCAACATTTTATAACTAGAAGAATTATGTCACTTTATTCAATATTTATTTACCTTACTTTGCTTTATATAACAAACGTATAGGGGACTTCAAGACTCATGATGATGTTCTTGGTTATAACAGTAGAAATAAGAATTAATTAGACGGTCAGATCTTTAGACTTTCGAAAACCAGAGGAAACAGCATCCAGATTGGACTGTGTGCCAATTATTGCTTATATACTGATATGCATAAGTTCAAGAAACGAATTAGGGACTTCTGATTATCAGGTGCTATTACTCTATAAATATATATCTGTGAGACACTCCTTAGCGTTTCCTTTCTTGTTATGTTGCATATACATACAAGTGTCTTCAGAGTCGTAAGACCGGTACTGGTTGTCATTCACAGCAGCGCTATCGTCTTGTATTGTTATTGTGGATATTGTTTGGCAAGTTTCTTGCTAAGAATTGTTATGTATTATTATAGTGTTGTTTGTAACATGTTGACATCTCTTACTGCTTGTACAACACTAACGATAAATAAAATCTATCAGAAATATTATGGAATTGCCCAGGAGTAATTCATCTTGAGCTGTTAAATTGAAATCAGGTAACTACAACGGACATATATGTATGTACATACATTTGAAACTATGAAAGTAACCAGCCTTTGCAAATTGTAATGTTTGATAATGAGGAATGAGTGAAATTCGTATTTAGGAGCTTTCGCTGTTAATTCTATTTCATATTAATTACCATTTAGAATTTTCTTCTCTAAAAGATTATTGTAAGTAAATTGTCAATCAAAAGATTTCGCTTCACTAAGCAAATCAGAAATTATTCATGCATCAGCGTAGTATTTATAAAGAAATACTTTAATCTTGTTAAGGTTTTTCAAATTTCAGGTGTTTTTTAACCACACTGTATGTACTTTGTGTACATTATATATTTGTATACAGTAACTGAATATTATTGTAGAACATGTTACTGCGCTTAATGTATGTAGGCGTTTAATCATAAAACGAATTAAAAAAAATCTAATTTAAATACTTCTATAATTACATTGACGCTGTTTAACACAAATTCGGTCACTTGCATGCCCAAGGCTTATCAACACGGTTTGACTTTGTACTTTTGACAAGTCGCACACGTTTGATCGCTAACGAAGGCACCACTAACATGTGACATAGCCTTGTTGCCATGTAATTAACGACATCAACCACTTCATGGGTGAACGTACGTATTTGCAAAGCTCTGCAGTTTCGTATTGGACAACATAAAGCTTTCAATCGTGATGTCATGAATTTCGAGCGAATCTTCCGCTGCCTCCAATCAACTATCGTTCAAGAACTCACCTAACTGAGTCGTTCCATTTATTATGCAAATATTCAGTCCCACACTCGGTGGCGTCGATCTGTACCGTTATTGCGAGATTCGTACGACAGTAAATCGTGAAGTAAGTAAGTTTTCGTCTGCAGTGCATCTGTAATGACGAAAGTCAATATTAAGGATGCACTCTTGACGTCTTGTTTTTGGAAAACGTTCCGGGAAATTCTCGGTTCCGTTAGTTGAAATAAGTCGAGAGGGCGCTCAGTCTGTTTATGAATAGTTTAAGATGTGATTAATTGCTATAAGTTTGTACAGACATTCTAGTAGCTTTTCGCATAAGTTCTCTCTCTAGTCGATGTAGTCTCTGCACCAAAGGAATAATCAATTTTAAGAAAATAACTTACCGGATTTCTCTGAATAATTTTAGTTTCAAATAATTGTGATAATGTTGTGGTCAGCTGTAATATTCACGGATATGACTAATTTCAATAGGTCAAACGACAAGTGCCGAGATAAGTTGCCTGAGAGATAGTAAGTTCAGTCCTTAAATGTCAACACCATTTTGGATATGTCCCTATTCAGGAAAAAGCAATTATTCTGGTCACCTTTCCAATAATTTTTTTTATACTTCATTTTATTATTTCGAAGTGTAAATTATGAAATCGAGACATTCTTTATATTGTGGAATACTTAATTTATAAAATGAAGTCAAGACTTGTGTGTGTAGAATTACAGAAGTTAAAGAACTGATTTTAAGAATAACAATTAAACTATACATTACACGAATAGCTTCTATGGTAATCTAATACTATGTGAATCCGTGTCTCCATTATTACTAAAGCAAAGTACAATCGTTTAAAACTAGATTTAATATGCGTTTATATATTAAAATTATAAATATATAAAATATAATTACATATTAGAGTGAATAATTGCTAATGTTTTTAATTCTCTATTTACATATTGAATAAAAGCTAAGCTAAAACCATATTCAAAAGTAATTTGTTCTTCTAAACGTGTATACATTGAACCAAATCAAGATACACATAAAAACATTACGATTTAAAAATTATAAAAAAATTTACTATACCAAAATACGAAACGTACCCAAAAATAATTGGAATGGCAGCGCTGTGGGTGCTGCTTGCCTAGTACGCATTCCTGCCGCTAGGTGCGCGTGATGCAACTTGTTCTGCGATCGGTGCAGTCGATTCTTTCACCGAATAAGGTTGCATCTTGTTGCAGAGCATTTTTGTAAAAGCATTCGTTTGCTCGTTGTTTTTTCTGATGTCGGGCATGCGGCTGTGAAATTTTGAGGTGCTGAGAAAACTACGTAACAGTGTACGACAAAAGAGACCCGATTTGTGGCATCATTTGTTCCATCATAACAATGCACCTGCTCACACAACCTTATCAGTTTTCCAATTCTTGGCTCTCTACTTACCTGATCTTGCTCCATACGACCTTTTTTTGTTTCCACGAATGAAAAGTGACATGAAAGGGTTTATTAAAGCATTTATACGTCATAAATTCGTCAAGCAAGAAAATAACCATTGAACTCTATATATGGCACCAATTGAGGTTCTTCTTATTGTCTGAGATAGCAAATCGTTTCTTGATGCGTATATGTCAACAATGCACATAACCACATTCCATTGTACATATATGTATTATGTAAAGAAGTGAGGCCGCTACTATCTGTAATGTATTGAAATTAGAAACGCTTTATTGGTAATTTATAGAATTATCTAACAGTGATCTTTAGAATACTGTAATTATGGTAACTGTCAAATGTCTATATTCATAATTAATTCTGAGATTGTTGCAATATTTAGGGATAGATAGACCCACTATTAGACATTGTAAGCTCAACACATATAAGACATAACAAGGATAGAGGATGCACCATGTTTTGGTAGGCCACAAACAGCTACCGATAAAGAAACAATTGAAAAAGTCCGTGAAATCGTGACGAATTATTTGCTAAGTAAAGCTGAGAGAGATAAAAAAGAAAATAGGCATTTCATGCCACTGAGTACTTTGCATTTTATGTCAATGTTTGGACATAAGAATATGGTACTTAGTGCTAGATGGATGCCGCATTTGCTGACAAGTCATTATAAGCGGCTGGAAATGATAATTTCGCAACAATCTCTAGATATTTTCAAACGTAATTAAAGCATTTTTGTGAAATTTTATAACTACCGATGAAACGTGTATATATTACTAGACTCTGAATATCCAAGAATAGCAAAAGCAGTAGCTAAAACGTGGTAAGACTGCTCCAAAGGAGCAGGCCCAAGATTTCCTAGAAAAGTGATGTCTGTGATCTTTTTGGATTTCCAAGGAATATTTTTTATTGGATATATGTAATAAGGAGCCACAATAATAAGAGAGTTTCGTGCGTCGTTATTTGGCAAATTTAACGAAACTATTAAAGTTCGAAGAACTCATTTATAAAATTGCCACCAGAATAATGCCCCGTTCCCCGTTCCTCAAGTCAGCAATAGCGATGACGAAACTGCACGAATTACGATTCCAATTAACTGAATATCCACCGTGTTCACCAATTATAGCTCCGTTGCTTATTTTCGAATTCCTAAACCTGAACAAATGTTTGGGAAATGGTTGGTTGTAGAGAAAAGCTTCTCGAAAACTAATATCATCGGATGCTAATGGATATTTCGAAGGTATAGATTTCCATTTCCTTAAAAAAAAACTATGTAGGAAAACAAATATGATCTCCGAAAACCTGTTTTCCTTCTAGAGACTTTCTGTCTATATTATATAAAACTTTCGATCAATGCTATACATTTTTTTAAGGCTGTAAGGTGGATACAATATTAAAACGGGTTTAAGACCTACCATTTATTTAATTCTAAAACCTTATGACTACGTAGACTTAATATCTAAACTTGACACAATGGGTCTTTCAGACTGCACTGTTACACTGTGCTCTGCTTTTTAATCACAGTATACTAGCACAACGAGTTCTTACGGTTTAGTCCTATTAAAGTGTTCTGTTGAGATTTTGAATATCGAGGAGTTTAATTTCTTCGACATTAGTATGTGGATTTGATATTGTTTCATGTTTTGCTTCGAACCTACATAAGTATTTCGCTGGGTATGTCCTCAATCCCTAGATCTCCGTGAATGTCAGTATTTCGAACATACTGTGGTGCATTAACAATGCTGCGTAAAACTCTATTCTGAAATATTTGTATACTTCTAATATGACTCTACTTGGCACAACCCCAAAGTTGTATACCGTAAATCCAGATTGGCGTCAAAATTTCTTTATAACTTAAAACTTTGTAGTGTATTGAAACATAAAAATTACACCACAACATCCAATAAAGTTTTTTCCATATTTCAGTCTCAACTCGCCTATTTTTTTCTGAACGTTTTTAACATTGAGCGTCAGATACTTGTCTAAGTTTTCGTAAGGAACAATATTATAATTTATTTATATTTGATACGGTTTTTATGATTTTATTGGTTGATATGAGTTAATTTTAGCTCATTCAGTTTTATTTTCTAGTTTTTAGTTCAGTCATAAATCTCGTCAAAGGCTTTTTGCAGTTTTCTTGTGGTATCTTGTATAACTTTACCTACCAATAAGATCGCCGCATCATCAGCAAATGTAGATACTGACACACGAAGACCTAGTGTGTGACCTGGTGTACAGAGCAAATATAGAACTGGTTTAAGGATATTTGCTTGAGGAATACCGGCTCCAATCCCCCTGAGCCTGTCTTGTTACTAAAAAATCGATATCAAACACATGACCCGCATCTAAAGAAATAATTGAAACATGCATTTGTCTTCTAATGCTCTTTCTATAATATCTGTGATTCAGTGTATTTGAACCATGGTGGAATGTTTTTGTCTAAACCCAAATTTGAAATTTTGAATCGTTTTTTGTTGTTCAAGGTTAAAATCTTTTCCATAATGGTTTCTCAAAGCCATTATGGAATAGATTTTAATAATTTAGAAATAATCGGTAATTATTTGCATGATGCAGCTACGTTTGGAGGTTTACCTGGTTTTTGTATCCTTATTACTTATGCAGTTTTCTAGGCAGTAGATACATGATTCAGTTTAAAAATATTTAAATAATACAGTTTCCTAGGCAGTAGGTACATGATTCGGTTTAAAAATATTTAAATAATTGTGTAGGCATACCGTGGGGAATCCTTAGAATTAAAATTGTTTTCAATTTTACTTACTTCGTTTAATGTAATTGGTCATATTTCTTCGTTATTGTTGTTGTGAATATTATGTGATACCCTGCTATAAAATTATAATTTTTGAAACACGACAATAGGTTGTTACAGGAATGTGTTTCGATCACTTCACAACTTGTTCCTTATTTTAAGAATAGTTCGTAAAATGATGTTTCGTCAATATTTGACTCGGTGATATTCAACTCCATAATATTCAGCTTTATGACTACTTCGAAGAGTGCTAAGTTTAAATTTTGTCAATATCCAATGATGTAGGTGTACAGAGTATTCGCTGTCGACCATTTTAGGATCAAGTTCAATTATAAAAATATGGAAATAATAATAAAGTCTTTTTAATGTTATTTGTTTATAATATAGAAGAAATCGGTAGATATTTTCCCATCTTTATGTCAACGCCAACACATGCAAAAAATGTTTCCAGTCTTTTATGTCAACGCCAAAACATGCGAGAAATGGTTCCAGTTTTACTATTTTTATTGTAGGAATCGATAACATTTAAATTGTAAACAAGTAATCTTGTAATCATTTCTTGAAAAATAACTGCAAAAATTATTCTCTGACACTATTTTCCTTCGTTCTATTATTATCAATGTATATTATATCAAATGTCTGTGAATGTCTCTACTAGAGTCTGCAGACACTTCTGCAACTGTCATTCGTTGATCCGGGTAGAACTCCCGGGTAAACCGACGCCAACACTATGCAATATTCAGACACACCGAAGAAGAGGACTTGATTTATCTGTATTATAAGTCACGTTTGCCGGCGGCGTAGATACTTCTCGTAACGTACCGAATCTCCTCCGATACTAAACATCATTTCGCCGCATATTTTTCATCCACCTCGGATTTTTCTTCTCCGTCTATTACCAGTGTTTATGTATGCTTCCCATTTCCTTTTTTTCTTCAGGTTTTTCCTTTGGTATTATCCATTCCCGTTCCCCCGCCCGACCTGAAATTGAAATTCTTTCTAAACGCATTACATTTATGACAGGCGATTTGGACCCTGCGTTTATTAAGTGTTCGAGAATGTGTCTGAAATCTTGAAAACAAATTGGACAATTTGTCTTGTGGGACCTTGCCATGCTGCGATTATGATCCAACCCCCCGGCGATCGTACGGGGTGAAACGAAGTGCTTTCGGATGTAATGTCGGCACGTAATCCAGTAATTAATATTTTATTATACATTTTCATCACCATAATAAAAACTCAAAGTGCACGTCGATAATAGTAGAACAACACTTAAACAGATCATTTCCTATGCGCTATAATAAAGTTTATTGCTTTTCATATGATAAACTCACTATTTAAAAATTACGAGGTATAAAAGGGCTACGATTCACCAAAAATAAATTAGTTTTCAAGTTTGTATTGTATCTATAAACATTACAAAAAATATTACACATTGAGTTCAATTCTGGATATACAAAGGGTAGTAGGAAAGTTTTGCAATATGACGCAACAATGAATCGTAGGAAGCTGCTTGTTGCTGCATGTTGAGACATGTTCATGTGTGCATAGTAGCCGCCGCGCCATGTCGATGGGCTGTTATTCATTAGCAGTGAGAGTGTAAAGTGCTTGCGATGGTATCGTGGTCACGAAATAAGATAAGGGCAGTTTTGCGTTATAATTACGTGCGTGGTTTAAACATAGACTAGTGCTTCGAAGAAGTGACTCTTGCACTAAGTGATATTTGTCCACATCGCACAACGATATTCAGGTGGTATAGAGAATTCCAAAGGGTAAATTTAACTGTGGAGGATGCTGAGAGGTCGAGAAGGCCACGAACGTCAGTTATGGGGGCAAACGTTACTACTGTGAACAAGATCATGACAGGTGACGAGACTTGGCTGTACTACTATCATGTGTCGACCAAAGCTCAAAACAAAGTTTGGGTCTTTGATGATGAGAACACACCCGTATTTGTCAGAAAATCCCGATCCGTAAAGAAGAAAATGCGAGCTGTATTTTTCAAAGCGAGTGGAATTGTGGAACGCGTCACTTTGGACACACAGAAGCCAGTCACGGCTAGGTGGTATATTGAACAGTGCCTGCCTAAAGTCATTCAATCTATGAAGAACCTGCGGCCAAAGTCAAGGATGGACACCTGGGTCTTCCATCACGATAATGTTCCAGCATACCTCGCCAAAGCCTGCACCGAATATTTGACTACGACAAGGTTGAAACTTCTCGAGCACCTACAGTCCAGATCTTGCTCCCCGAGACTTTGCAGTGTTCCCGCATGTGAAAATGAAGCTAAAAGGGAGGCGATTTCCCAGTGATGAGGACCTTCTGCGGGCTTGGGACAACGAGTGTGCTTTACTCCCTACGTTTTTTCCGTAAACAGCACAAATTGGTCATGGCGTCTGATGCATTCTCTCCTCCGTTGAACTTGAACAAACGGATACGTCGGAAATGCTTGTTATTTTCTATTTGACGTTTCATATTCTCTTGGCAATAAATAAGATGATCTTTATAAAAATTTAGAAACTCAAAAACCATTCAGTGAAATATTCTTTGCACAATTTATACTGTTTCTTCTATAGGGCCAGTTTTCCTTTTTCTTTCACTTTTCTCCAGTTCTTAGCGTTTGCAAACATGACAGCGTATTTTGTACTTTTTGCCTCTATTAAGTAGATCGATTACAATTGGTCTTTTTTCGACGAACAATGTTTCGCTCGGCCTATATTACAACAGAAATGGATGATTAAAAGATTGTTGAATTATTCTACAACAGACAGAACTTTATACGTCTGCGTTTATTGCCACCGGATATGGTGCTGCTAGTTTAATGCATAGGCAAATAGCAGCGCATGACTAGAGAACTCAATAATTCCCCCTCATATTCGGTACTTTACCGAAAACCATATATATTCAGGGATTTTAAATAATTTCAATATAGCTGCAACAGAATTGTCCGTTGAAAATGTTATTTATAAGTATTAATTTAGATTTGCTATTTTCATGCACATGACTGTATATGTATATATATATATATATATATATATATATATATATATATATACACTTATATATTATATACACAAGCATATACATATAACCCAACGTATTATTTGTTTATGTATATACACTGTACATATAAATACACGAGCTCGCTTTGAATAAATAAGATCCTCAAACCTTTTTTTTATATCTGTATACGTTACCTTCCGCTTTCGCAACTGTTACCGGATATAAATATTCCGCGCCATTACATTTGAATGACATTTCACTTTAGAAGTAACGTATGTTGTTCAGTAAAAATAAATTTCGGGGCTACTTCACCCCAACATAGATTTATTGAAACAAGGGGTAAAGAAAACAAGAGCCCGTGAGGAAGAGAAGGAGATTTGTTAGAGGAATCCTATATAAAACCACCGGATATGGCGACGAAAGCGACACCAATTGTCTATTGCGATTTATTATCGAAGGAGTGTATAATCTCGTCGACACTGTCAAAGTTTTGGGATTTATTTATTTATCGAATACATAATACGGAATAACTAGAACAAAGTACTGAACAATGTACCGAAACTTTCAAAAACTTTCCGGATCACACTGGAACGCCAACAATAAAATATTGGAAACGTGTTCATTAAATACAGAGAATATGAATGTTTATCTTAATAAAGAGGGGATAACTTGCGCTAAGTCACGAAAGTTTTTACATATTTGCAAGAATATATTTTAGAACTTCAAGGAATCTACATATTTCACAATTACGAGGATCGGTCAGAAAGTTTTTGTAATTCTAACTTCTTGTCAATTATATTTAATATCGCATAATTGTGTATTCCTTCGTTACGTATTATAAAAGTTTAATGAACTGAAAATATTGATTTGAATAAACTTTAATTAATTTAATCATTTCACATTTGAAGAAGTAAAATTAGCACTCGGAATTTCGGTAGATTCCCTTCATAGATTGTGACCATCTGTCACAAAATGTATTTAGCATCGGATTTTAACGAAATGTCCCATAATAACATTTAACAAGCTCGGAAATATTTGAATGAAAATTTAAATATCGTTTGGCAAGTAGCTGAGGAAAGCTATATTGACTGATCTGGTTTTCAGACCTGATACGAAATGATTTTTTTATGCTCGAAACCTCATATTTATTAGACTGAACGAAACAGTAAATAATTGGGATGAGTTAGGCACAGCAATTCTTTACAGCTTAAAAATCTTAGTCTTACAGTGCTAAAAAATAAAGGACGTACTTTTTGTAATAATCTTGGCAAAAAGGGGTTTAATTAAACATTTAGAATTATAATAACAATTTAATATAAAAACCAAAGTCCATATATTACTGTTTTTTTTGAATTCCAAAATTCTAAAAATATACATCCAGATTCATCATAATCCAACCGAATTACTTGTTAGATATTATTATTCGTCAACGCAATATCTATTAGTTTTACATTTTGTCTATCTTTAATGACGACAATAACAATTGATGGTCTATTATTGGTAATGGTAGTATCTGTGAGCTTGGAGCGATCCCATAAAATTAATAATTTTTAATAGCTTGTATATTGTAATATAAAACAAAATTTTTTAACATTCATAGCAATATAGTTAATTATTATCCTCAAACAAATTTGTTTTAACTTTGTGCAAACATCATACTATTTATCCAGTAATATGAGCCTAATTTATAAATTAGATAAATCGGTTTATCTATAAATTTACAAAACAAAAACTTTTTTTACACAAGCTAATAAGCTACAAAGTCATTCTTTGAAAAGTCCTTCAAAATCGTTTCTGAAGACTTAATGCCATTTGATTTTATTTGAGACCATCCTACTTTGATAGTTTAATCCACTGGATATATCATCCTGTTGATTTCGACGAAGAATTCTCACTAAAAAATTAATCCAATATTTGACGAAATAACATGTGGGTGTACCAAGATTCGACAACAGTTGAGGGAATAAACGTTTCCCATCAGTAAACGAAAATTAAATAGCCACGAAGAAAGGCTTCTACAAATGCGTTTACACACGTTTAGGAATATCGTTATCGAATGTTCCTTTAGTTTAACAAAACCCTCAAAAGACACACGATAAAGTGACCTATATCCAGTCCCGCATATTCCTTCTGCAAAAAACAATTAATTTGTGAAAACTACGGAAGGTATTCCGAGTTCTTGGGCAAGGTTCAATGACATCGAAGTCTCTAATTAACACATATTTAAATGAAATAGCAACGAAGGATGGAACCATCATTACTTTAACCTTGTTAGCGGCTAGACTTACAGTATTACTATCGAGAGGGCACTAGTGATGTCACAAAAGGAAAGATAAGAATGTCTTAAACCAATTTTAATTAGTTAATTTTGAAACAAAGGGCCGCTGGTGTTAGAAACTTGACAGTACAAGACCGTAACGGATCAAATTTAAATCTGAAATTTAGAGGAATCGATAGATGATTGAAAATTGGACGAGTTATTATATTCACATAGGGTGTTAAATTACTTCATAGCGCGAGATTTACGAAGTATGGGACGGAGGTCAAAATGAGCATCTCGCAGTAAATAACGCATTTAAAAGCAAAGTTAGCAAATGTAAACGCCATACTATTAATTATTATTAGAGAAATAAACTAATGAGTTTTTAAAGAAGGATTTTATGGTTATTGGTTTCAATGCGTTATTTTAACAATGTGATACTTATATTTACTTAACTGATATTAATTTATCATCTATAATATATATAGAAATACATATTTTATGAAAATTTTTAAAACATACATGTATCTATATTATTCAACTACATTTCTATTTCTATAGGAAGCAATTTATCAAACACGTCATCTGGTGACAACATTTTCAGTTCTATTGTGTAATTATTTTCGGTTTCTGGTCCATTACCAGCACTTACGCAAGAAAAATAAGCGGACGTACTCAAACATCAAACATAATCTTGCCGAAAAGTTTTCATTTTTCTCCTAACACAAAGGAAACACATTCACACTAGAAAAATAAATGGGGAAAGTGTTTGCCATTCTCATAGATTCTTGCTCAATAAACTCCGTTTTTTTTCCATATCCACCACCTAACTGGATTACGCAATTTCAGCTTCCCGGACCGTAAAACATGAAAGCGACTAGCGACATATTGTTTGCAGTCTTTCTTGTTTTTCTTTTGCTTTTATGTATTCGTTGACGAGATCGACAAAATATCAAGATAAGGAGGAAAAAACGAAGGCTTGCTTTACACGTTACTCCGTTTTTTTTGCTTATTTTGTCACTGTAAATTATATCTACTGTAGATAATAATAAAGTAATTTTTCAGGGTAATTATTTGTAGACAACGCTCTAAAATTGCAGGAAAAAATATTAAATTGCCATTATGATCTGGGACTCTAGACAAGAGAGCGACTGTATTTACAATGTTACAAAGGCTTGCACCAATACGTGATGAATTTTAGATATCCATAGAGCAAATAGTGCCTTCAAACTTCGGTATAGAGCTAATTAGCTCATTTATATCAATAGAATAAAGCTTAAATGACTGTCGGGAGAATTTCGATAATTGCATTATAATTTTGGAGAACGTTTGAATGCCTGTGTGATAAATTTAACTATAGACGTTTTGGTAAAGGTCGTCGAGAATGACAAGATAGTTTTAATTTGTTTTGGAGTATTGTAAACGTAATAAGGTTTTAATACATTAACAATTTACGAAATTGGCTTATAAGGACGGGTATTTAATATGAAGATCTTAAGTTCAAAATGTAATACATATTTGGCACCAATTAAAGATAACAGCTTAGTTAGTTTTAGTTATGTTTTTCATAGTATTTTGTTTTGATCAATAAGGTTGATATATAACCCCTTTCCACAATTAACTATTTGTAAATTCTGTATACGCATTTCAAAACCAAGATGTGCACATCTTGGTTTTGAACGGTGAGGATCGCGTACGGAGTTTGTTTTTTCGTGCAATTTTTTCGCCGTGTTTTACCAGGTGCGACACTTTGAAATTATCTGCTGATGATGACAACTTGGTTGTCGAAATGCGTATACAGAATTTACAAATAGTTAATTGTGGAAAGGGGTTATATATCAACCTTATTGATCAAGTCAATCAACCAGAGGCTCCATCAAATTCAACTACATAGTATTTTGTTTCTTCTTATACTTTTTAAAGTTTTAAAATATCTACAGAGCAGAAGAAAGTAACTGTGGTAATGGTATAAACAGTATAATCTCGCTTAATAAGTTAAGAATATCAGAATAATGGATAATTAAACGAAAAATAATTTCTAAATAGTGTTAGAGAGGAAAAAAATGAACTTTGACTTTCTATGTGTTAATCGCAAAAATATTTGAAAAATTAAGACACAATATTAGGTAAGTATTGCTCGAACTTTTCAAAAATTTTAGGAAACCGCCGTTTTATAAACGCGACAATGGACGAAATAGAAGCCGCAGCAAAAGACATGAAAAACGAAAAGTACTCTGCGATGATAATATCACAAAAGAAATGATTTTATAGAGAAAAAAATCGCTACAAAAAATATTGGGACATCGTATAACAAATGAAGATCAAAAAGCAGCATATTTCATGCAGTAACCATTTGAATTTAATAAAGATATCTAAAAAACTATGGAACAGTTTGCAATTGCAACCCCACAAGCTATTAAGCAGAATGATTACGAAAAGGATCGATAATAAACTAAAGCTATACTAACTAGCTGAACAGACTGGCCGCAATGGATTCATCACGAACGATCATTTACTAGCTCTTAAGATTTTACTGGAGAAAGACACCAAATACCATCTACTTCTATATACTTCATTTATAGACGACATGAGTAAGAGATCAAACTCTGCCGAATAGCAGAGCAAATCGTGTCTTCGCTGGGTTAATAAGTAGTTCAAAAATACGACAGCAAAAATACAAATTTTTGAAGAAACTAGTGAGATTGCAATCAATAAAAGTGTTGGTCAGGAAAATCCAATATCTTCTAGGCTATTTATTATAACTTTTAAGAGTGGACTTCATTCACTTGACCAGTTTTGAACTATAGATAACTATGGTGCAGAATTTTTGAAAACGGTACAATCTCTTCTTGTGACTTTTTATCTTTTTCCTTGTTTTGTTAGGAATTTTATCACATTCCAGTGCTCGAGTTTCTTCAAGATTGTCGCGTTATTTCAGAAAGATTGCCACGATAATCTTGAGGAAACTATTCTGATCTTTGCTGACCAATGATTACTAGCGAACTAATAATCAGAGCTATATGAAATATTATATTTATATCCTTAGATAATGTCATTACATAACGAATTAGTCAAATAACCCACATCATTAGTAAATCACCCCGATACTGAAAATATATTGAACGCTCCTCGTAGATATCTATAATCTTGTTCATAGTATAACAAATCACATTCGGTAATGAGTTATGAGTCATTCGGCGACTTTTGTAGTTTCCCTTGTATCTAGGCTAAAACAAAGATATATCACGAAGTTTTGATTGCTATCGTGCATTATGGGAATCACCGTGTAAAGTCGGTAGGGACAGTCCTGCCACATATATAAACATAATCCACTTTACGAGCAAGATTCCCTTGTACGAATTCACTTGTGTACGCCCTCGTAAAGAATTCACTTTATTATAAACTTGCGGCAATTTACATACATATATACGACAAAGTAAGTTTTATTTTTGGAGGAACGCCGAAGAAAAGAAAATAAAAAAAACAAGGGAAACGGGACACAAAATGTCATAGTTTATATCAACGATAAAATCTAGAAAAATCCGGATAAACATTATGTAAATGCACGCAGGAAAACTTACCCCGTATACCTATGTATTTGCGTTCGAGCGTGTATCTAGTACACGAAAAATGTATAAATACCAAAATTAAATAAAATTCGTTATTTTTAAATGCAAACTCACATATATGCGTACGTATTTTCAACGACATATTTATCATGCGACTTCGGGAGTTTAACGTTTGACTTCATTCCGAAATTGTGGTCTGTCCCAGTTTAATAAATATTAAACATATTCTAATGTTTGCCTTACGTTTTGATCCTATAAACAGAATTTCCTCTACGAAAATTGTCTTAAAGGGTACGTTTTGCTTATTATATTTCTTTCTGATAAAACTAAAGAGCTAAAGCTATTTTGTTACTATGATGCGTTTTGAAAATATATACATACATACATAAATAATATAGAGTAACGTGAAATATTTTGGTAAGATTTATTTTCCCATGCGTAATTATGAGCGTTGCAGATTTACAATTTGAAGAAAATAGGGCAAGCGCTATTACAACTTAAGAATACATTTCAAAAATAATTTATTTGCATATTAAGTCTTTACTTAAATTAACAATAAAACGATAGTAATAATAATAAAAAAAAATATAAGCAAATTAAAAAAGGAAATATGAACAAAGGCTAAAATCTAGATTTATTGAAATCAAATTTTTCACTCCAGAAATGTATTTGAGGCAATTAATGCAAACGCAATCCCAGCTTTCGCCTACTCTTTTAATATAATTAAGTGGGCCAACACAGAACTAGATTAGGCAGTTAGTCTTTGAGCTACTGAATTGCATAATTAATAAATATCGTGCCGTTAACCTTACCAGGCAAGGAAAATCAGTCGCGACCATAATGAATGAGATGTCATTGGTTTACGGCGACTCTTGTCCAGGAAAAACCATGGTGTACAAGTGGCATAGTTTATTAAGGGAATCCCTTGAAGATGACCCGAGGCCGGGCAGGAGCATTGAGGTGACCACGCCAGCACTTATCCAAAAAGTTGAACAAATTGTAAACTAAAGAAAAAACAACTCGCAGAAATGGTTGGAGTATCCGATACAACAATTTTGAAAATCCTAGAAAGGTCAGCGCAAGATGGGTGCCGAGTATTTTTGGACCTCTGTAATGAAGACAAGGATGGTGTATTGAGTGGAATTGTTGCTGGAGCCGAAACTTGGGTTCATCATTGTGAACCTGAGGCCAAACAAGACTCCAAGTGGCATAAAAAGGGCACAGCACCTCCCAAGAAATTTAAAGTGTTGCAATCAGCTGGGAAACTCATGGCAACGGTATTTTGGGACTCGGAAGGAATACTGTTGATTGATTATAAAGATAAATGTTTCTAAAACAGAAATTTAAAGAGAAAAGACAAAAATTGACACAAAGGTGTTCTGCTTTTGCACACACAATTAGCTGCCCTGCATAAGGTGGGCTTCGAAATTGTGAATCACCCACCCTACAGCCCAGACCTGGCCCCGAGTGATTATTACCTGTTTCTGAAAATGAAAAAAGAGCTGCGGGGTAAAAAATTTTATGAAGTCAAGAGGCAATTTTGCAGATAAAGAGAAATCATTTTTTTATGAGGGTATAAATAAATTAATTGAAAGATGTGAAAAATGTATCCGTCTTGCAGGTGAATATATAAAAAGAAAAATAATTTGGTTTTTTTATTTCCACCCCTTGTCCCCCATTCCGCGAATATAAAAACGCTCCCTCGTATAATTAAGTGGGCAAACACAGAACTAGAAGAACTGAATTGCCTTAATAAAACAACGCTAACATAATATCGTATGCTCTATCAAAATTCTTCTATAGAATGTGTTATTACAGTCAGAAAGAAAGGGGACCAACGAATAATAAATAAACAGAAATTTCAACACACACAAATACTAAATCTAAAAAAAATGTTTTAAAACAGAAACACCGATCTACAAAGCAATCGTGTTCAGAGACAACAGGTATACACTTTTAAATTTAAAACATGATAATATACAAGAAAGAACTCAAATAATAAGCATGAAACAAAAGATAGAGAAATGATCTCGCAAACACTACATGGTACCCATTACAATATCGTGCAAAATTTAAAGATAGAAAAGATTATCATATCAATGAATAAAAATGGGGCAATTGTTTCCAAAAACAGAAGAGTTTGTATTAGCAATACAAGACAAAAAAAAACTATTAAAAGATCTTTAGAAAAGAAAACGAAGTTTTTATATTCTTAATTCTATTTGATCAGGCAAATTTTAATGAAGATTATGGTCACTTAAATAAATAAATTGAGATTTCCCTTTCTGCAATAATTTTCGTATTCTGTACACGTATTACGACAACTAAGTTGTCATCATCAGCAGGTAATTAATCACAGCGTCGCACCAGGGGCCACGGCAAATCTCTCACAGAAACAAAGTGCGCACTAGATTTACACCGTCGAACGGTGTCTAGTAATAAAAGTTTTAATTCTACAAGGGACGTAAGCGCATTGAATTGTCGGAGCGCATTTATATTCGTTTTCGTTATATTAGGTTTTTCCATATTCATATTGTCAGTTCAATTTGAAAGTAGTATTTATTTTATAATTTTTTAAGTATACTTTAATATAGATTGTTCGTATATAGTTATTGTATCTATTATGTATATTGTCTGAGCTTATAATGTGCATTTATATGTAACAACCCAGGCGAGCGGAAGATAATAATCACTTCGTCGACAGAGTGGATAATAAAAAGAATTGGTATTTATATAAATAGTTGGAAATACTAATTAGACGGATGAGGAGTCTAGGAGCTCAATAAGAAAAGGGGCAAAATTAGACCTGGATAGTAGGTCATTCTGGTAAGAGCGTGTGTCGTTTGATAGGAGGCGTATCATACTTTTTTGGTAAGAAAAATTGGTACGAGGTACCGGAGTTCGATAGGCACCGTTTAAATTGCATACAACATCATAAATTCAAAGAAACTATGGCAGCATATAGCAGGAGGATGTAAACTACTTGCTGGGAAGTATTTTACAGACGGACACAATATTTCAGCATTAATTATACACCAAGGACTTGCATTTAAACATCAACTCGTAAAGAACCAATACAGCATATTACAAATAAACCTCAGAAAGTATCCTTGAAAGTAATAAGTATAAGCTATACTGGGAATAGGATAATACCCGCAGACAGACAGAATATTAGTAACAATCAAGATATTACACATTTTGATAAAAAACGAAAGAGAACTTCATAACACATTGGCAAATAATATAAAAAAATTACATAAAAAGATAAGAAAAAATAATAAAATATACATTACTGCAGTCGAACTAAAAGAGATTTAGCTCTAGAAAGCTGTCAACCAGATGGATGTTGTGATTGCTAACAATCGACGAAAAACCTCAAAATATGAACACTTAAAATTTTATGCTCTACTTCATTACTTCTGATAAGTTCTGAATAGATATCTAAATATCAAAGATAAAGACCATATAGTGGCGGCTGATTTCTCCGAAGAAGACAAAAGCAGATCCACCGGCCGGTAAATTAGTAACTACTGTTTTTTAGAATGTGCATATCTGGTGTAGTTACACTAGTGGATAAATTGGACACTCAAGTGCAGCAAGTCATTCGTCATTGATATCTAGCAAATTAACGAGAACAATCTTACTATGCGGATGATATAAGGAAGCTTGAGTATCACTGGACTGGGCGCAGAATTGTCAGTGTACTATGTACTATGTATACTAGGCCGATTCGTCCTCGTATAACCATTTTCTTGTCGGAAATTAATAATACAAATTAATATAAAACGGAGAAGTATTTCGAATAACAGAAAAAATCTCTATTTAGTGATTAAATTCAAACTGTCTATAGTTAATATCTATCGCCGCTTTATTTAATAAATTATATATTCTTCCTCAATTTTGTAATGCTGAAATGAAACTCCAAGCTAAATCGTGCATCAATTTCACGAACAGTTTCCATACCCATCTATTATAAAATCATACTTTCAACCCTAATCCACTAATTTACGGTTCATGCATGTCAAACTCACGTAAACTCTGATTAATTAAAATGTAAACATTAACAATAATTCACGGTCAGTTGATATACACATATATGTATGTGTGTAAGTATATATTGTATATTCGCCCTAGTACCAGAGAGGATAGATATACCTATGGCATTAAAAGTATTGGAAAAGCAAATCCCAACGAATATACCAAATTGGGAAAATTACACTATGCATTCATACGCCATGTATATGCATATAATAATTAATGAAAATATTTAATTAATGTGGAAACAGAAAAAGAAACTTTAATAAACATCGAAGGATAGTATTATCGACTCTTAATTAATAAGTAAGATATATCGTTGTAATGAGTATTTACTTACGACAGAATTTATATGATGTGCAAAATAGGACCTGCAAATTGCTTTCGATTTTTTTTAATGTAACATAAACAACGGTTCTTTTGGAATAGTCACCGTCTTTATTTTACAAAAGTTCTTTAAGGGAACTCCGTCTAGGTATATAAGTAGTCGAATTACGAGGGCTGATCAGTAATTAGTAAGTTCAGATGATAAAACTAACTTTTGGGGAAAAAATTATTTTATTTTTCAATGTAATCTCCATATAATTCATTACATTTAGTCCATCCATATTCAAGTCTTTTCATTTCTTCAGAAATGTAGACTTTATTAAACAGCGTAAAATATGCGTTATATTCAGTGACATCCTCTTTCGATCCAAATTTCTCGCTTAAAAGAGAAATTTTTAAATCTGGAAAAGTCTGAGGCAGCCAAATTTAGAAAATAAGCTCGATGCGGAAGCAGTCCTAAATGTAGTTCATGAAATTGTCCATTCAAATAGTAGAAATGTGAATACGGTCATTATTCTGAAGAAAAGACTTGTTTTTTCTTTACTCGTAGTCTTTTGCTTGATATTACAACATGTACTTGATCTAAAAGGAATGCATAGTATACGACTGTTAGAGTTTTATCTTTTTGAAGATAATGGATAATCAAAATATCACTGCCGTCCCATAGAAAGCAGCCATAACCTTTCCCACCGAGCATACAAGTGGTAGACTTACACAGTTTGTCTCCTCGGTGGCGGTAGACTTATAAAGCTAGCCTCTTTGGTAAAAGGAAATCTTTTAGCCGCTTTTGCAATGACAGATTCCACTCATCTGAGTCACTATCCGCGCGTAAAGTACGCTTCGTTGTTTAAAGTTGGGCGTACTCGAGAAGATGGCCGACGATTGTAAGTGTAACCAAGTGCCGTAAGATAGGACTTTTTCCTTTGCCCGTATTTTGTCTTCACGGGAACCCATTGATCGTTGATCGTGTAGTAAACCTGCCACCGCTGTAGGAGTTGTACGCAAATCGGACTTTTTTCTGTGACAGAGCTACGTAGTAATCCGTTGAATTCCCTCGATTGTCGCTTACATACATATGTACATACCAGCCAATTTTTGCACATTTAAATATTCTATTACAACTTTTATTATTATTTTATTGTATCGGAACCTCAATTATCTTCGCAATTTCTTACAAAGAGTTAATTATTTTAAATTCGGAGTGCATATTCCGCATGTTAACCGTGAGCGAATGCCACGTTGCTACATTTGAATGTTTAGTTGTTGAATAATGCACTTTCGTTTGTCTTATATATAAATGCGGATAATCGTTATCGGTTCCAAGAATATACTTTCATTAATAAATTTACTGTTCATGTATAAATACATATATCTGTAAATTTGCCTTAAAGTTTTCTAATATTGCATAATTGATACAAGTGGAAAACGTGAAATACAAGCTGAAAATATCAGTAACAAAATAATTATATCCTAATCCAATATACAAATTGCAATTCACTAATATTGACCAATCGACAAGAGCTACCCAGAAATCGGCTTTAATTTGTTATTCTTATCCCGAAGGAAATACACACATGCTTGTCATGAATTTTGGATCTGACAATTGCCAAGCAGGTGGTGCATCCTCACTCTGGCAATTAAAGTAGGAAACATACGATAATGCACACATATGCTTTGTTTAGCTAATAAAATAACTAAAAATCCATTTTAATTAAAAAGACAAAAATTAACTCCCTTGTGAATTAGCTTCTACAGACATAATTCGGTTAATTACCGGACAGGTGTGCCGACGGTTGCCAATACAAGCAAACAGCGGCGAAGCATGTCAAAATAAACGTAAAGTTGCAGAAACTGTAATTTAACTAAACAAGTAAAATATTGACATTTGAAAGGAATTGTTACTAGAATAAACATAATATTGTAAGCAAAACAATCAGTAACAATTCCTTTCAAATGTCCATGTTTTACTTGTTTGTTTTACTTGTCCATATTTTACATGTTTCTAAGATTTTTAAGATATATATATATATATATATATATATATATATATATATAATTGTACTGAGATTGTAAAGAAAAAACAATTGGACAATGATTGGAACTCCGAAAAAAGTAAGATTAATATATAGATGCACAAAAACAAAGAATTAATATAATAAAGAGACATAAAGCTAACATAATTTTCTCACACAGGTAAATCAAGGAGATGTAAAGAAAAAACTGGACCAAAATATTAACAATTGTGAGGAAAAACGAAGTAAAATATAGAATATTAAAATTAAAAAATTTATATTATAAGTACCAGCAAAAGAAGAGACTTGCATAGGAGGAAGTTATAAAAAAATCAACATATAACAACATGTTTAAGCAAGTTTGGATTTAATATATTATTTAAATACACAATCGTAAACCAGAAGTAAAAGATATAAATAATTTCATAATAAATTGTAAATATTGGTACTGGGAATAGGAACATCTAGATAAATCGTTGAAAAGAAAATCACGAAATTCAAAAACATTTAAAACGAAACTTGAAGAGAATCATAAAATGAGTGTCTGTGTGGATGCTTCGAAGTATGAATATATTAGGAACAATAATGTTGTCTCTAGCGAATTTTAATTGAAATAATATTGGGACATTCGACGTGTATATACAGTGTTTCCCGTAGATAATAACATCGCATCTGCAAATTTCGGTTAATATTGCATCCCTCTTGTTACTAAAACATTTGCCCTTTACAAACCAATTTCAGGTTGGCGAAGCAGCACGTACACGCCGAAATGGCAAGAGGAATAGATACTCTCCGTTATAAATTAAAACTGTTCCCGCACCACCCGTACATCCTGGGTACCGTACTGCGCCCGTTCCCTATCTAAAACCCCCCTCTTCCCGTTGACGTCAACCAATATGTATGCAGGTCGTCAGCGAAGCATGCGAGCTCATTTCACGTGATTAATGTTTGATTAATTACTTGCGCTTTAAAACGAACCCTGCACCTTATATAAGGTAGGAAGTTGTTATTTCTAGTCTCTACCTACTTCTGTTCCATTATAATTTACTATCTGCAAAACCGACAACATACCGTAACGACTTTATTTCAGTAATGCATTCCTTATTTTTATTTACTGCGTGTACTGTACCGAGATATAATCCTGCAGTAATAATTTAAATACCGTATTTAAGTAATTCGTTGTGTATACATTTTCTTTCTCTCTTCCTTTCTAGAATATCTTCCACTTATCTTCTGCATATCTATATTCTTCATTGCAGTAACTATTTTCTGCTATTTCTAATATTTGTTTCTTTGATGGGGTAATTTGCTAACGTATTTTCTTCAGTCATCTATAATTTCCGTTCTTGTTTCATAGTTAGTTCAAAAATTAACAAGCGTAGTAATGTTTTAATAAATAAATATTAATAGAAGTTATAAACTACAAAATGTCAAATACACCATTATATGCTTTTAAAATAATTTTCCCAAATTACAAGTATGGATATTTAGAAAATAATTGTAGAACGGAAGAAGCAATGTTCTATTTGTAAAAAAATAACAAAGTAAAGGATAGCATAAGTATAGAAAAAAGAATTTAGTATTACTCAAATTAAGAAGCGATTCCTAAAGGTATAGACTTATGTCTTCCCTTCATGTATACGCAATAATCTAACTTATAATTTGAATTAAATTGTTGAAAGTAAAGCCTTTGTCAATTTATATTATTTAAATATTTTGTTCCAAGCTAGACTTAGATCCTGCAAAAATTGTATTTTACAACTTAATACTGTGAAAAACTGCATAAACCTCTTTTTATAATTCAATTTATGGCGCGTTAGTGGACTTGAATATCAACGTTCTATGTGGTTGAACGTTAAGACACATGCCCGGTAATCCTGAGCTTATAAGTTCGAGTCCCGCCGGAGAGCAGGATATTTCTTCAAAAATTTTCTGCATCATATATATGATGGCGGGTTAAAAGGTGGTATAAATTGGAATTTTTTGGTTCCATAGACTTTATCACTTGTTCATTATACGCTGATTGGAAAAAAAGAGTCTTTACTACCCTTTTTAATTTTGGTCAAATAATAAACGCATTATTTTACATTCGTTGCTTCTTTGTGTATTATATATATGTATATATGTATATATATATATATATATATATATATATATATATGTTTTATATATATACGTTATGTAACAATTAATGTTTTTGTGGAGGTAGAATGAAAATGTATATTCTCGGGTTTTAAGCCGCATGGGAGCTGTGTTCTGAGAAGCATCGTTCTTTCGACATTTCAACAACATCGCACACGCCATCTTCTGGAGCTGGCTGTTGCTTACTGAAGCTGAATGGCGAATATCCGAAAACTGAAGGTAGAAGGTCATGGAAAACTACCTTTTCTTGACGTGCTGGTGATCAAGAAAGAAAACGTGGTATTAGAACACACCATACAACGGAAACCTACACATACGAATAGATACTTAAAAGCACAATCACACCATCGTCCGGCACTGAATTCCGTGGTAAAAACGCTAGTTTTACGATCCGAACGATTAACAGACGGAGGAAGAACTAATACCAGACATGCTCCCCTCGCAAGCGGGTATTCAGACAAAGTCATAAACAACGCCAGAAATTGCTGCAGTAAATCAAAAACGGAAAAGAGTAGTTTACATCTAGAGCTTTTCTTTCATATACAAACGGTACTAAAAACAATATCGGTCGCATATTAAGAAGACACAACATCGACACCGTTTCTACTATACATAGAAAGATAGCTGACGAAGCAGGCAACGCGAAAGACATAATTCCACTAGAAGATCAATGTTTGCGCGAGATTTCTTGTTTAAAGTGCGACAAATCCTACGTGGAGTAGACAAATAAGAGTGACTTAGAACGCGAAGAAATACACCTTCATCTACGTTATATATATATATATATACATATATAAACATATATAAATGCAATACCTGCAGATATATATATATATATATATGTACTTATATACGAGGGGGTATCCAAAAATAACTGGAATGGCAGCCCTGTCTGTGGTGTTTATCTAGCACGCATTTCTAATGACGCAGCTTGTTCTGCATTCGGTGCAATCAGTTCTTTAGCCGCATAAGGCTGTGTCTTATTACAGTACACTTTTTGTGAAATAATTTTCGTCTGTTCGTCGTTTCTTGAAACGTCGGACTTAAGTAAACAAAATGCCACCTGGTCAGGCAGTTAATCAGAAATACTATTTCAGGTTCTGAGAAGATTGCGTGACAGTGTGCGACGAAAGAAGTCCGATTCGTGGTAGGCGAGGGAATGGTTTTTCCACCATAACAATGAACCTGGTCATATAGCTTTATCAGTCCTTTGCCCCATGCCCCTACACTTTTGATCTTGCTCTGTGCGATTTGTTTTGTTTCCACGAATGAAGAGGAACACGAAAAGACATCTTATTAATGTGGAAGAGGTGAAGAAGGAAACGACACAGCAGCTCGCAGTCATATAGCAAAACGGGTTCAAACAATGTTACTAAGAATAGGATCATCGCTTAGACAAATGTATAAAGTTAAATGCACAGGTGTGAAGGTTGTTTTGTAAAAAAAGTAAATACAGATTTTTATTATAGAGAAATTTTGGTTATTTTTGGGCACCCTCTCATATATACATATGTATATATATATATATATATATATATATATATATATATATATATATATATATTGGCATGCAATACTGATTAGCAAACAATGAGATGAGTCTTACGATTGTTTGTCTATAAATTAGGCTTTTATAGGTTATGTCTCTAAAAATACAATCTTCAATATCTGTTATTAGAACTGCTAATAAATCTGTGAGTAATTGGAAGTAGGAATAGTGAAATGACGAAATAACATAAAATTCATTCATATATCTTCTTCGTACTAGCATGTCAACATCAGTGAACAATCAATTTTCCTTTCATTCAGAATCAATTTGTTTGGGGCTAGTTAGACGGCATAAATCTGCTTAATTTGTGGTAAAAAGTATATTTTTTGTCCAAGCTGTATTTGCTAAAATGTGTGTATAAAGATGTTTGAAAATCAGAAAATTCTGCCACTGATGCTCCATCAAATTTACGGTATGCTCGAAACCTAACAATTTCTAAAACGAAAAGTGTGTAATCAAGTTTTGAGACAATTTACCTCAAGACTGACTATTTTTGTGAAACAAGCGAAACTTGCTGTTGGCAAGTCACCAGCAAACACAGAGGTTCGTCATGAACAAAAGATCTTTAAAACATGCCGATGTCTGAACGATAGTTGGGCAAGTTTAAACTTGTTTCAAAATTACTTTTTAGAGTAATTGGTTTGTTACCTAGCGATAACTGGTTTTAAATTTCGATAGATAGGATTTAGTTAGTAGATAGTGAATATATGGAGTCTTTTGTATAAGGTACTTATGTATATAGGTATTTGTCGTTTTGCTTCTATAACATTAAATTCACTCGCGATCTAGTATGGTGTATGCAGAATCAAACATAAACTGAAGTATAAAGCTTAATTTCAATTGTTTAATTTATGAAATTTAATACGGTATGAAATGGAAACACAAGGATCGATACAGCCATGCTAGAATTGAAAGAAGAAATAAACGTGTAACACAAATAAAGTAAGCACGGACATGCATTACATGGGCTTACTTGTTTATTTCCGAAGTTATTTTAAATTAAAATGCACTTTCTATTCACGAAAAGATATTTAATAATTTCCTTTGTAGCAAAGGTGGTTAACTGAACGCAGAAGTACGTATGTGGACTGCGACTTGCGACTGGAGGTTGTGGTCAGTCTAAGCAATCATTTGTACAATTATGTATGTTAATGCGTTCCTTAACATACAGAATTAATTCTGAGATTAACAATGACGTACGACGAATGCATAATAAGTATAATTTGGGTCTTAGCACGCGACCGTTGTATTTATTATTTGCATTTGTTCAAAGAAAATGTGTCACCACTTAACGAACTAATCAATAATCATTTTATTTTTCCAGTGATTATTATCGTTAATGAGTTATTAGTGATTTTAATCTATCATCAATTATACACGAAAGCATTTTTTATTTAAAAATTATCTAATCAGTGCGATCTTAAATTAGCTTACTAAATTTATAAAATTTTCCAAGGAGGTTTTCTTGGGACTTTTCAATTACATTTTTACATCAATTGTTAACGCTAATATGCATGAGCTCTTTAAATTGACTCGAAAGATTACTCATTATACAAGTTACTAATGCTTAATATAAACGCTTGATTCCAAAATTCATCGTTAACTTTTCTTGTGGGTTAAAGCAATAAATTTTAATGGAGAAATTCCGGTTTGGGTACCCTCTCGTATGTAGCTCTTTTCAGTTTTAGAGTATACATTCAATAATTTATTGGCTTTTGTTGATATTCCGCTTGGTATCATTTTCCCCAAGTTGTTCTAAGGTTGATTCAAAGATTTGTCATCAGGAAGCGTTTGGAATGCTATAATGTTTTTTGATGACTGAAGGTTTATATATAACCCCTTGCCACATTAATTTTCGTATTCTGTATACGTATTTCGACAACAAAGTTGTCATCATCAGCAGATAATACAGTGTATATTTTGGTTTTCAACAGCACGGATCGCGTAAGGAGTTTGTTTTCGTAGGGGTATTTTTCGGCGTACTTTTCCAGGTGCGACACTTTTTAATTATCTGCTGATGATGAAAACTTAGTTGTCGAAATACGTATACAAAATACGAAAGTTAATGTGGCAAGGGGTTACATATCAACCTTCAGTGATCAAGTGAATCAACCACAGGCTCCATCGAAATTACCTACAATGTTATGGAGTTATATTATTTATAGCTTCTTTGGCAAGATAATACACTGTTTCATTGTTTAAAATGTTGGAATGACATCTTATCCGAACAAAATGGATTAAAGTTGTCTATTTTTTTTGATAAATGTGAAAATTCGGCCTATAGGTAGGGACAACTTTGACTTATAGTTTTCAATACTCTTAAGGTCTGAATGATAGACAATGCTCTTAAGGAGTGAGTGTATTTGAAGTGAAATTATTTTCCAAGTAAATTCTAAATAAATGCTTTCCAAGAAATAAAAAACACATTTTAGATGAAGTCTAAAATAATTGACAATACAGTGACGCGAAAACAATTTAATTTAAATCTTCGAGAGGACTATGTTATTGATATTCAGAGTTCACATGTTATGTACATATTACGAATATCTCATTCGGATGAAAACTTTGCAGATGGGCACATAAAATTCGTTGCCTTCGCTTGCTACCGAACGCAGAAAGTGCCCTTTTTCGCACTTAACATTTATTTCAGCCCTCAGAGACTATTCCCAAAGGCCTCGGTTATTTGGATATAGCTTTCAGCTTTGCGCCAGTAACTATCCGCACGCCCTTCGCACATTCCTGGTTTTTATTGTTTTATTAGGACTTCGAGAATAAATTTAATCCTATTAGAGGTTCGCGCTTTTCGTATAATCGGATAAAAAATGATACGATAGCAAACATACGGTAGGCTACAATAATAAATTTTATATACGTATATATGTACATACACCTATTGCTTAGGTGTGCGTAAAAATATGTTCTGCCGTTCCAAGAATAAAAACACCAGCGTTGTGTAGTAACTTGATTAAGACATACGTTTTACTATTCAACATGTAAATTTTTAGAATCCGGTCGATTTAGTCGGTTTACCGTTGTTCTCCAATTACTTCAATTCCGTGTTAAGTTAATAATACCATTTCTGATATATGTTTGAAAATATATGTACATATATTTTTTTGTTTTATCGTATTTACTAAATTCAAATATATACTTGAAAAATGTTATATCTATTATTAGTATTAGCAGTATGTTTAAGTCTATATATGTATGTACAATATTATTAAGTTCCATGTTTACTACTTATGTGGTTTAAGTTACTTATGGTCTTACACGATATTATTTTATGTTTAAGACTGACTCTTAAATTGTTAAAGGTGTCGAGTTGCATGGGAAGGATTCATTACAAGTACACTCTTTCTTTCAAAGTGGAAAAAATTATAATTCTTCTCTTGTACGGTAAAGGAATGAATCTAGAAAATATGAAAAATGCCTGATTATATACACAATCTGTGTAATATACACGAAACTGTCTCTTTGTAGCCATCTTTTAAAAGCTGTTATCTCTAATAATGGCCACTTTTCAAATTCCAAAACAAATTATATGGAAAAACAGGTAACAATGATCCTTCAATAGCAGAACACCACAAAAGCGATCACAGTCACTTCAATAATATTTTCCTTGAAAAAATTCCCGCAATTCTACCTCTCACTAGCGGTTATAGATTGTTTTATTAACGACATACAATGAAAATCGAGTAATCATTAAAAGCAAATTTCTGAGATAGTACGTAAAAGATTTTCTTCGAAAAATATGCGTGGAAATGCATCTCATTAAAGATGGATTTTTAAGTACATAGAAGGTTTTTTATGTATAGATATATACATATATGTAATATGTATACCCTAATTGTAGGTACACAACATATGCAATAAATTCTTTAATTATATATATATACATACATACAGTTAGGCCCAGTTCATAATCTCATAATTTATGTCACACATATTTTAGTTAAAAAAGGAGATATAATTCACTTTTTCCAAAACAAATAGATAAATCGATTGAGAATAGTTACTACCATCTTCGACGAACAATTTTGACAACAGCGACCACCCCTATATAATAGTGGTGCTATTATTAATAAATTTTAGTGGTCACTATTTAGAGGTTTTAATGTTGAGTTGGTACTGCGGGCGTTTGGTCAATATTACGTATTTCAAATAAGTGCAAAGTGTTCAGAAAATAGTCAGGGGACTGTCAGTCAACTATCTTCCTATGGAGCTTTGCATGATTGTCTGTTTTTCGAGCAGAAACGAAATTGTTGGGAGTAAAATTTTTTAATAGTTTTCCTGTCAAACCAAATCATGTTTCAATACATTTTCTCTCAGTTGTTCCGCTTGGTCTTCATAAAAGTATTTCGCCGCCAAATTGCTATAGATTGATATTTGTTACGTAACAGTTACTTTTATAAACTGGTGTTTAAATTTAAGAGTTTCAAGTAGATTAAAGGCACTGTCGTTTTATCTCATACCTTATAGGGACGAAATTCAGCTAGTCGTAGTATATGTTTTATCGTACTTGAATACAAGAAAACATTTTATGTTCATTTATATATCTGTACATACGCCGGTGGAAATTTAGCATACACGAGTAAGATAAATATTTAAAAATGTTTGTAATATTATCGAAATCTTGTTATCTGTTTGGCTAGCTCTGTTGTTCTTGACAAAATGCTAATTGTGCTTTTTTCTTAAATATACTAATTAGAGCTTTATTTTGCCGCTTTGTTGTAAAAAGATGCAGTTTACGTATCACATATTCCCACAAATTTGAACGACCAGAGAAACTGTATCATCACTGGCGAACTAAGTGACGGAGCATATTTTTTCATTGAGTGTGGGATGAATTCAGCTACTGTCTAGATGTTATTCGTGCAGCTGAAGGGGAGCCATTGAACATCTATAAACTTTAATGTATACATAATCAAGCATAATTTACGGAATTAAATTCAAAATGTAGTTCAGAAAACATAGCTTATTGAAATCGTATAAACCTACTTCAATTACCTTGTGTAATAACTGGGAATAATATTGAGTCTACAGATACTTTTAAGAGATTGAAAAGTCTTAATTATTTTTATTAGAGGTATTTTATCCAAAGGGAAGCTTAGTGTTAGCACACAATAAATCTGATACTAGTTTTGACGATTAAAGTAAGTTTTGGAATATGATATTTAATTCCCTATGATCCCATAAGAAGTTTTTGAACCATTGCATCTGAAGTAAATAATGAGAGAAAGGTTTTCGTTTCGAAAATTGAATAAGTTTATTATTAGGGTTATATCAAATAAATACACGATATTTGTTATTTAAGGTTGATTTACTGCGTTATATATGAAACGTTCTGCTCTATCACCTTCTTCCATCACTCGGAAAGCCCCATTATTCCTTCTTTCCAAAATTATTGGGCTTGTATAATATTCCTCGAGGTGCATTTTTATTTTGCTTACAGATTGGAATTCTTTGTCTTGGAGAGAATTTTTTAATGACAGGAACAAAAGCCGCTTTTCTGCTGTGAGGGTTTTCAATTTATCAAGCTGATTGCAGTATTTGGCAGAATTGATGGTTGCATTTTGAGGCAAGAGCTTGTGGTAGACTACACCTTCCTAGTCGGATCAAATGAAAAAACTTTCTTCTGGTGAAGTGCAGACTTCACGACAGTTGAACATCTATTGTCCTTAGATCAAGGGCGTTTTTGATGCACGTTTTGATACAAAATTCAAGTTTCGTCTCTAGTGATAAGCCTCTTTATCACGTTTCTGGAGAAGCGAATCGTACGTGGAAACGCGGTTTATAAGGTCGGCCTCCGTCAATATGTGTCGAACCCAAACTTCACATCGATTAATATATCCCACTTTGGTCAAGTGATTATGTACCCTTGTTCTGGGAATGTTAGTAGCATCTATTATCTCGCGTAAACTATATAGCGGATTGTCAGCGAGCATGGCTTTCATAAGGTCCGTATCTGCGTTGTTGGGCGGTAACTGAGGCCTCTAAGTCTCTTAACCGTTTGTGAATAGTTATAATAGTCCCAGCATCACTTCCATAAACGGTACAAATCTTGTTTGTAGTATACTTTGCACTATTACCTTTTATAAAGCAATGAAGTATAACCTACCACAAATGCTTCTTTTGGCTATCAATACTGAATAGTGTAGAAAAAGTTTTAAAAGAGACTGTCGCCAAGGAAAGGGACTTTAAAAGAGTTCAGGGTGACTGAAACCGAGGCTCTAGACGACCAATAGGAAAACTTATTTGCTTCTTATAAATATAGGCAGACAAAATCATTCCCAGCGTGATGCAGAAAAACTTATGAGACACCCTAATATACATATTTCACAAAGGGTGTCTAATTAATAGCTGAAGTTTATAAAACTGAGTTTATTGATAACGATCTCTTGTTCAGATATATTTAATTAATAATTTTAAAGTGTTCATTTAAAATATAAATCCGTAAAGTAATTCGTAACACACACGTAACTCAAATTACGACCCATTGAATTTTGATTACGCTGTGATAAAAGATGTAACTCAACAATGTATTTTTCGAAAATTCTATTACGTCGTATAAAGTCAGCATCAGAGGAGCTCGTACGATGTTTGTCAAATTAAAATTGAAATATTAATAAACACACCAACGTACGGGTAGAAGAGAGAAAATATAAATACATAGATAAGCAGGCGAACAGCGCACGTACATATATATATATATATATATCATACATACATCTTTACAGCGTACGTATAATATACGTTTGAGTGCGTGTGTGTCTATCTGCGTTTATGTTGTATGTACTATAAAGTCATTGCTGTGTATCTTTTTAATTAAATCATTTCTGAAAAAGCCAACGACGGCAAGCCAAGGCAGAACGAAAACAACCGTTGAATATTGTACATGTGTTTATGTGTGTGTGTGTGTGTGCGTGGGCGTGCGAGTATGCGTGTGGGGAAATGGAATTTTCATTAATATTGTATTAGAGGAACAAAACAAATTTGTAACATACTATCGGAACACGAAATCAGTGCTAAAACGGGTTGGGAATTGAAATTTTCTCCAGTGGCTTAGGTCAAAGAGTAGAGGATAAATTTTTGATGGAGTTATTTCTTGCACAACTACAGATTGTGCATTGTAGATTACACTCCTTATTATTATTAATTATCTTCAATAATTCTAGGTTCTATAAATTCTTATGTATTAGTAAGCTACACAATAATAATAACAATAGTAGTAAACCTATAGATAAGGATATATGTATATATAAATATATAGGAAAAAGGTTATTTGAACTAAGTGAGATGGAAAGGATATATTGTCGTCGTGAACCTGTTGAAATCTCTATTTTCACCATCAAACACGTTTAGTAACAATCACATTAATTATATAATAGAGATAAGTTCATCTATCGCACACACGCACTTATATATATTTATATATATATATATATATATATATATATATATATATATATATATATATATACATATATACACACTAAGATACGTAGTCATTATAAAAGCAAGTTCAGCGGCCAGTAAATTACTCAGTGAAGAATTGAAGACTTCATAACTTGACTAATTCGATCGACACAATCGCAAATATAAGAAACATCTTCAGATAAGTGCACAAAATATAATAGAACTTAGTAAGCACAGTTTTGAGATGGCTAAAACATAAAACCGTTCAATATCAGTCACCTACAGTCCGAGCAAAAATCTGTAGATATGTGCGATTTATTGGAAAGTTTCCTGACATTAGACTGAAGAAGTGCGAGAAAAATCTGTGCAACCATAACAATAATAATATTACACCATTAAACAGTAGTAATAGAAACTTCAAACCAGAAGAACTGGTACGTAAACTTCCGCGGTCGTGGTCCATACCATCTGTTTCTGGGCCTCCGGGCTGGTGTTGGGCCCTCAAGATATCCCATACGAATGGGTAGGAAGCGTTGGCAGTTATACCAGTGACGCGGTTCCAGCCCGGAAGGCCAGTAGCAGATAGTACAGAAGAACTGGATTGAAATTATTATTAGGAATCACACTCACATTAATTTATCAAATCAAGGTATTCCCTAGACTTTAATGTGCTATAAATGTAGAGTCCTATACTTTCATACCAGCTATATCTACTCATAAAACATCAAGCTAACAAAACAGCGCCATATACTTTATTATGTACTGAAACGATACATTGCAATGATTGCGTTTCAACATTTTCACTAAATCGATAAGTTAAGCTACCGTATTTCAATTTTTTTGTTTATGGACTACATTTACGGTCGTGCTAATTTTTTATGTGGAAATAATTTACTTTTACTATATTTGATTGAAACCTGTTATTGCTTCACATTGTGCAAAATGTATTTAGAATTAGAATGATCGACGATGGATACATATAACACGAGTATTACATTAATAACTGATCAAGTCAGTAACAAGACATTCTTTTTAGTTAATAAAGAAAGATGTAATCAACAGTGCGTCTGCCCAATTATTGATCCTACTTTGTATGCACCATTTACTTTTCATTCATTAATATCGGATATCTCGCACTTTAAAGCAGTTACAATCCACGGCCAGTGTTTGGAATTGGAAAATGCCAGAGAATTTGAAAGAAGCTTCATAACCTATTTAAAATGGAATCCCCATTCGAGCAATCAGTAAAACATAGCGTACCTTACACTACACTAGCATGTAAATATCCGGGAATATGTTAAGTAGATAGGAGACTTTGGCTTGGTATCATCTTCGCAAAGCATAAGAAAAGTATCTTGGAACAACGGATAATAAACGAGCCGAAACGTGCATTTCCAGTGACAAAACTGCAACTAACAGTCAGTGTTCAACTAATATCGAAGCACGTTAAAAAGGAATCTGTGTTCACTGACATTCGACAAGAAAGGCACTGGTATGAAATTTTCTTGATACAACATCTTTAACTTCCTTAAAGAATAGCAAAAAATTTGACCGAAACACGAGCTGCAGTGAACGACAATTTGATTTGTTCAAGATTCCAGAATTCAAAGCTTGCGTGCCAAAGCTGGTGAAAGAAGACAAAAACTAAATGGATTCCTAAAGGATTGAAGTCAAGGCCAACTTCAGCAGGCATGTGCATAGAAGCCAAGAGACTCAAAATGATTATAAAGACTACAATAGATTTGGAAGCGTCTCAATGGAATAAGGTTTGCGATCCTTTCCAGTAATCTTAATCATGTATCTTGAATATTTTATATAATTCTTCTTCTCTTGGAAATACACATTCAAGTCTTTCCATTTATTTTTTAATATATGCTGAAAATATTAAATTTGAACGAGCCTTAATCGGAATTAAACGGACAACGCGAAGATAACTAATTCGAAAGACCTAATATTTCTGTAAAGTCAAATAATCAACGAGGCCAAAGAAAGGAAAAGTAAAACAGAGAGGACGCTAAAAATTAATACAAACGATGATTAAAAAATCTGCATAAAGCCCCTTCGGCTTTCAACGTTGCCGTCTCTAGTTTTACGACACGCCTGGGACGCCCGATCCGTACGCATTCACATGTAAAATGGCAAGGCGAGACACAAATGAAATATCAAACAACAGTTGGCGTCAAATTAATATTTCACTCGAGTTAATATAACGTGGATAGAACGGGATGTTACATTTTAAGGTGTACAGTTTGTCGTGCAGTTGGATAAATGCATTAGTGGAAGGGAAATTTGGAGATGTGTATCGTCAGCAAAATCCAAAAAAAAACTGTTTGAAAATAACACGAAATTCTAACTATAAAATATATAAATATTTACTTCTTACTATTTATGTATGTAATTCCTTTTCTACATTTATATACATATGAACTTGTATAAACTTCAAAATCATCCATGGCAGCAAACTTGGAAGCTCTTTTGCTCTCTATATTGCGAATGCTTTGGGTATGTAAGCTACATCCGTCCATAAAAACTTGAAGGCTGGATTTTCACTTTATTTAATAAAACTGTTTAAAGTGATTTGGACGGAAACAATACGTGGAATACCATGAAAGTAGAACTCACGTGTTTTCTCTAACATTCAGTATTCCACAGAGATCAAACCTTGGTCCATTACTCTTTTATTCTTTATATACGTTCTACAATAAATTTAATATTAATGTTACATGGCTATCAAATGAGAGAACCCACCATTTCATAATAATTAAGATTAAGCAGGAATATTAAATAAATTAAGACTTCAAGATAACTTGTCTGCAGTTGAAGCATGGTGCTATGTTAACCGTCTCCGTTTTAGCATAGTATGTAAGATACTTGCATTTAATAAATAACTTAGCTGTAAAGAATTTAATTATACAACACATAGCACTTAATTTCAGAGCTATACAATTTAGAGAAACTTGGGTTTTACCTTCAACAATAGACCTAATATTATAGGGAACAAATTAGGCTTTTATTTATAAACACGGTCCTGATTTTGAAGGTACTAGATGTTTACCGCTATTATATTTTGAACGCAGTAATTTTGTATTTTTAGAAGTTGGTTACAAATATCATAAGGAAATACTTCATTCTTGAATCTTAAATACAAGCGCTTGAGAGTACCCAGAAATGGAGTAACATATTCCCATTCAAATAATATACGTTCTACAATAAATTTTGCTCCTCGTACTTTATAAAAAAGTAAAGCCTTGCCAAAAAATGGTCCGTTTTCTAAACTAGAGGAAGTTGTAGCAAGTTTTTTAAGGGGAACTCTGTCTAGATTTATAACAAATTGAATTGTGAGCGTTGCTCAGTAGTAAGCCTAGATGAGGAAACAAACTTTTGGCTAAGATTATTGTTTTACTTTTCATCTCATTGTTGCTCATTATATTTAGTTTACTGATATAGAAGTTTTTTTATTCCTTTAGAAAAGTAAAAAGTTTTATCAAATTGTTAGAAATATGTGTTAGTTTTAGTAATTACCTTCTCATTTGACTGAAATATCTTACTAAGTCAAATTTTCAAGTTGGGAAAAAAGAAACATCTAAGAAGCCAAATCTGGCAAATATGCTGGATGTGGAAGCAATTTGATATGTACATCATGAATTTTTGCTTTTGAGACTGTCGAGGTATAGTACGTGTATTGTATGGAAGAAAAAGCTCTGGTTTCTGCTGTAAGTGGAGCGCTTTCATTGCATTGCTATGTTTTACCTTTTTTAAAGATAATCTGTAAGAAGAATGTCACTTTAGTCCTAACAAACAGTAAACATAAGATACGAGTAATTTCATTCGACGATTATCTGGCAGCATATTATTTACTTTTTTAAGAATTTCTGGAGTAAATAGCCCTTTTTCTTTTATTGTTACAATCGAGGATGTTGAGAGCCCTAAATAGATTTTATCTCAATTATGATTCCGGATAGTAAGGATGATATTCCACTTTTTTTGTGCTTAAGAATAAATTAACCAATTCACCTTCTATTCAAATAATAAGTGCCTCTATATTGAAATCAATTAAGATTTTAACAGCTATATTTGGTTAAGTTAAACGAATAACAAGATTTTTACTAGAACTATTTCCTCTTGCCAGGCTGACTAATTACTGATTCGCCCTTGAACTATTAACATTCAACGATCAGCGTTCAGTTGATAGTTTGCTTCTTATCACCCTTTTAATTGAACTAATATACTTTGCTTATTATTATATGTAACAATTATGGTATAGTCATATTGCTTAAACGTGTGATATATATTTTGACAGCATGACTGTAATTTGTAATTGTACAGACACTAAAACTTATATAATGGTTCATTTTGATGTACTTCTCACAATAGCGATTTTTTTATAGACAAAACGGGAGTCATGTCAAACTTTCATGCTATTTTAGTTGAGTACTGTGTAACATCTTATTATGGAAGGACTCAATCTGGCACAGCGGCTACAAATTATTTAGCTGTTTTACGGAAACCAGCGTTCCACGAGAAACGTGTTTTGTGCGCTTGGGGCAACTTATCGTCTACATAATCGGCCCACCAAACGTACAATTCTCTATATCATCGAAAAATTTAAAACGCAGTTTTCATTATTGGATAAAATGTGACTAAATAGACCATATCTAGCACGTAGTGAAGAAAATATAGTGATGGTAGCTGAGAGTGTACACGCTGATCGTAGAGAACCGACTCGACGTAGATCTCAGCAATTTGACTTATCGTATGCCACAACTTGGGGTATTTAACGTAAGGATTTTGGTTTACGTAAGGATCTTCTTACATCTTATCATACAGAATTCAACTTGTTCAAGAATTGAAAGCGGTCGACCATTCGAATCGTCACCGTTTCAGTCTTTGGGCTCTTGAAAAGCTTGAAGAAGATCTACTGCTTTCGACTAAAATTTTGTTGAGCGATGAGGCCCATTTCTGGCTTAACGACTATGTCAATAAGCACAATGGCTGTATTTGGAGAGTGCTATTCTCTCCCGAAGGGGTTTAAGTGTTGCCATTACATCCAGATAAAAAAAACGGTTTGGTGTGGGCAGGTGGAATCATCAGTCCATACTTCTTCAAAAATGAAGACGACCGCAACTTAATTATGAATGGCGTCCGTTATCGCGTCATGATAACGCACTATTTGCTACCTGAAATTGAAGCCCGTGATTTCGATGACATTTGATTTTAACAAGACGACGGTATTTGCTACACAGCCTGTGAAAGCATGGCTTGATTACGAGAACAATTTGGTGAACATTTAGTTTCACGTAATGGACCCGTGCAATGGCCAATCATGTGATATCACACCTTCAGACTTTTTCCTTTACATAGAACTACGTAAAGTCGAAAGTCTACATGACTAAACCAGCTATGATTAAGGAATTGGAAGACAACATTACTCGCGTTATTCGCCAAATACCACTTGAATGTTAGAACGCGTCATTGACAATTGGAAATTCAGAGTGGATTATGTTAGGCGCAGTTAGGAGTTAGTTTGAAGGAAATAATTTTAAAAAATGTTGAGAATGGTTCTTTTGTATGATAATAAAGTGTAGCCGATATAATTATTAAAAATTTTTTTTTATATTTATATAAAAGTAACTCCAAATGGATCACCCCTTATAAATATATTTTTAGCTGTACGTGGCTTACTTCAATGTGTATGATACTATATACGTTTCGTTTCATTATTAGTCTTGCAATTATCTAATATTAGCCTTTTTCATATAATTTATTGTTTATGAATTTTCTATATTTGAATTTACTGTCTGCTAAATTTGAAATTATTATTATTAAGAAAAATAAGTTGCCATTAGTGTCAATGCTTTCAGTGTATATCATCCCATACCTGACCGCTTTCACTTGATTGTTGTCCTGGGATTTCCCTAAGAGAGCACGGTATGTACAACGTGAATTATTTTTTTTGTTGGTAGCATTGTAGTTTCTCAGCTCCTAATTGTGGTACTGAATAAAATTAACATAGTGTAGATTTTTCCCTAGAATCATAACAAGTAAATATTAGAGCTGAAAAGTTTTTGAACCTGTAAAATGTGTTTTTATTTAACAGAAGCGAACATTTAATGTCTTAACTCTCATTCAGGGTAAACACAGTAGATTTTAAAGTTGTGGAAAAGTAAAATATTGGGAAGCTTGAAAATCTCCATATACAATGTATAGAGATATCGAAAATGATTTGGGAATAAGTGCCGCATAATTCAAATAAAATTGTTGAGGTTATTCGATAGTTAAGTATATAACATAAATTAATTAATTAGAGTTTTTGTATAGTACTTAGATAAAAAGGCCTACTGAAATAATTGCTTTTATTTTTGAATGTAATGTTTTTATAATTTATCATACAGATATTTTTCTATCTTTTAATACCCCTTAGTATAATTACAATAGTAGGTTTGGGCAAGATTATTGCTTGACCTTACTCCTTCGAAACTTTATTTCGAAGTCCACTTTTTTCATTTAACAGATTATGAACTTATATTACTACTAACTTTTAAAAACTTTTAACTAGGTATATCTTAAAACTTAAAATTTATTCAATCTAAACTGCTATATATTAAATATTTCAATATTAGGAATCTTCGTTTTCAGAACAAATTTGCTTGAACGAAAATGTAGCGCGTACGTGAATCTATCGGGCTGTTATCAAATCGCGGTTTGGCAGCTGCTATTGAACTAGATGAATGGACTGCCAGTGTATTCGACACTCGCTTACAAAATCTGTCTCAGATGGATTAGATTTTTACTTATTTGACATTTCACCTTTGCCGTTGAAGAGATTTCAATTGAATGGTCAATCAAAATCCGCAATTTATTTTCTCTGACAAAATAAAACCGACTTAGTATTGATCTTGGAAATATCAGCGTTGTTAGGTAAGTAACGAGATTGAATTCACCAAAATGTATGAAGGTTTATATGTATATACACAACTGACAGGCTTTCCTCGTTAATTATGTTTATACTGCAAAGCGTTTCGAAGCTAATAATATTAACAATATTTAAAGAATTCTTATTTTAATTTCGATAACAGCAAAGTACGAAGGGTACTAGCAAAGTTTTGCAATATGACACAACAACGAATCATACTAAGCTGCGTGTTGTTGCATGTTGAGACAAGTTTATACGTGTATAGTAGCCGCCGCGCCATGTCGATGGGCTCAGTTATTCATTAGCAGTGAGAGTGTAAAGCGCTTGCCATGGCATCGTTGTCACGAAATGAGATAAGGGCAGTTTTGCGTTATAATTTCGTGCGTGGTGTAAACATAGACTAGTGCTTCGAAGAAATGACTCTTGCACTAGGTGATGTTTGTCCACATCACACAACCATATTCAGGTGGTATAGAGAATTCCAAAGGGGAAATTTAACTGTGGGGGATGCTGAGAGGCCGGGAAGGCCACGAACGTCAGTTACGGACGAAAGCGTTACTGCTGTGAAGAAAATGCTTAGCAAGGACAGGCGACAGATAGAGGGTACTTCAGGCCTAAATACACCAGCAATTCGTTCGATTCTGCATGATCATTTGCACATAAAGAAACTTTGTTCTCTTTGGGTGCTGCATCGACTGACTGAGGAGCAGATGGCACGACGTGTGACGTGCCGGGAGATGCTAAAAAAGTTTAATAAGGGACAATCTCGGTATGTGAACAACATCGTGACAGGTGACGAAACTTGGCTGTACTATTACGATGTAGCGACCAAAGCTCAAAACAAGCTTTGGATCTTTGATGATGAGGACACACCTGTAGTTATCAGAAAATCCCGATCTGTAAAGAAGAAAATGGTAGCTGTATTTTTCAAATCGAGTGGAATTGTGGAACGCGTCGTTTTGGACACACAGAAGACAGTCACAGCTAAGTGGTATACTGAGCAGTGCCTGCCTAAAGTCATTGGATCTATGAAGAACCTGCGTCCAAAATCGAGAATGGACACTTGGTTCCTCCATCACGATAATGCTCCAGCTCACCGCGCCAAAGCCTGTACCAAATATTTGACAACGACAGGATTGAAACTTCTCGAGCACCCTGCCTGTAGTCCAGATCTTGTTCCCTGCGACTTTGCACTGTTCCCGCATTTGAAAATGAAGCTAAAAGGGAGGCCTTTTACCAGTGATGAGGACTTTCTGCGGGCTTGGGACAACGAGTGTGCTTTGCGTCCTAGTGAAACTTGGCAGAACTGGTTTAAAGATTGGTTTCGGAGGATGGAGAGGTGTATTGAGTGTAGAGGAAATTATTTTGAAAAAATTAAATAAACAAAGCTGTATTGCAAAACTTTCCTAGTACCCTTTGTAGTAATATATTCACCACTAATCGAATTAAAAGACCTTTGGAATCAACAAGCAGTAGCAGTTATACTGATTGTGGTGATGTAACAGGTATTACAACAAAGTAATTTCCCACTCACCTACAAATCGTAGAAAGAAGTCAACATATGAATAAAAATTATAAAAAGGTATTAAAAAAAGTTATTATTAAGGATATAATAAAAAATAATTCATTAAAAAAAATGCTTATCAAAACTTACGAAATGTGTAATAAAGCTATTAGTTATGAACTGATTGCTCATTTTTTTTGACCACTAATATTCTAATGATGACTTAAAAGAAAAATATGTTATATTTAGTTAAAAAAATTACAATAAATATTTAAAGTGTCCTTCACATTCTACATAATATGCTAAATGAATAGGTACATTAGTTTTGAATTTGAACTATTCAATGATAGCTTCGCCGCTTACGGAAAAATACTGGGGAAAGTAACTTTACTGGTAGTATTCAACATTAAATCCTTCTCAAATTAAACTGTATCGTTAGAGGGACCTCCACTTTGGACGTTGAAAATGACTTAGGAACAAATGTAATATAAGGGTGCGACCACCACCACCATCACCACTATCACCGCCGCTCGCTTTCAATTTGGCGTATGAATGCGAGAATTAAATTAAAGGCAAATATCGTTGCCTAGGTGATAGTATCGCCGGATGATAAGAGAGGCGATATGCGAACCCCTCCATTGTAATTCCGTTCATCCCCGGAGGTACATGGGCGGAAAATTAACCTATTTCCCTAATACAAAAGCTCAGATTTAATCGGGATCTCGTCGCTGTCGCTGTACAGGCCTATCCCAAAATCTACTAAAACCTTGGACATGTAACCATCTGGACCCGATGCTGTTTTGTTTTATTGCATGTACATCATATACACATGTGAAAGGCACACACGTATACGATGGCTTCAGTTTTTTAAGTGGATTGCAGGGCTAATATAGTTCTTGTCTGGCAAAAAACAGATTTTAAATAATCGTATTTGTTTTTTCTAGATCGGGGGATGCACGCGACCCCTTTTCGAACAATTTACTTTCGTTTGGAGTAGTAAAGGACTATTTCCGGTGTAACATTATTGATTTTAAGATTATTACGTCGATAGACGCACACAGCATTTGATTGTTTGGGTTAATGGCTGGACAACGGGAGTTTGTGTTATCTTAACGACCGGAGGATTTGGAATATATGCCTAGATTGCTTTGGTAATAACAACGATAATTATAATGAGGGAATTGAACTAATTAGGCGAATGCGAAATTTAATTTTGCTCGATAATTGTAGTTGTCTCATAATAAACAGTAACGAATGCTAACAATGTCAAATGAATTCTAGCTGTGATAAAATATGTATAACTGCATTTATTATTATAATGCGAAGTCATAAAATGAGTAGACTTCACGAATTATCGTCTCTAACATAGCAGAATTTAATAGACGAACAAAATAGTATATTAATTATTATTATTACAAGTTTAAATAAGATGAGTGCACGTAAAGTTATATTTTAAACTATTGGGTTGGCAACTAAGTACTTTCGGTTTTGTAGTATGAAATAAAACACTTTTTTTTTAAACAAAGAATAGTTTTTAATCAATTATATATTTTCCATTTTGCTCAATGACCTTTTGCCATCTCTCTTTCAGCTGCATGATTCCGCGCTCATAAAATTTCTGGTCCTTATCAGCAAAAAAGTGAACCAGGTGCGAGTGAAGGTCATCGTCATTAGTAAAAGTTTTACCATTCAAAGAATTCTGCAAACTTCGAAATAAATGGTAATCAGATGGTGCTAGATCAGGGCTGTATGGGGGATGTGGCATCACTTCCCAGCCAAGCTCCAATAGTTTCCCACGAGTTGCTAAAGATGTGCGAGGCCTTGCATTATCTTGGTGGAAAACTACACCTTTCCGATTTGAAAATTCAGGCCGTTTTTCTTTGATTGGTTCATCCAGTTTTATTAATTGTTGACAGTAAACATCAGAATTGATCGTTTGGTTCCTTGGAAGCAGCTCAAAAAACACAACACCTTTGTAATCCCACCAAACTGACAGCATGACCTTTTTTGGATGCAATTCAGCTTTCGATGCGGTTTGAGCTGGTTTATCGTGTTTGCTCCATGATCGTTTTCGAACTGTGTTACTGTACAGGACCCATTTTTCATCACCAGTGATGATTCTTTTTAAGAAAGGGTCGGTTTCATTTCGTCTAAGGTGCATATCGCAAAAGTTGATTCTTTGTGTTAAATGAATTTCTTTCAATTCGTGAGGTATCCAAATATCAAGCTTCTTAACTAGCCTAAGACATTTTAAATGTTTTTCAATTGTTATGTGCGATACATGTAGCCTCTCCGCAACATCTTGAATAGTTATATGAAGATCTTCTTCAATTATGACTTTGATTTGGTCATCATCAACTTCAGTAGGCCGACCAGAACGTTGCTCATCTTTGAGGGAAAAATCTCCAGAACGGAATTTTTTATACCAATTCTGACACGTGCGCTCTGTTAAGCAATTAGCACCATAAACTTCACATATCTTTCTGTGAGCCGTAGCAGCTTTCTTTCCTTTACGGAAATAAAATAGTAAAATATGTCGAAAATGTTCGTTTCTGCACTCCATTTAAAATTAACCCACAACTAATAGCTTTAATAAAAATCACACACTATTTGCTTCTGAAGTTACGTCAATGTGACTAGTATCACGCGACAAACGGTAAAGTACAGCACTAACATACATTATACAAAAAATAAAGCAACGCTCTCTATCAGTAAAAACCGAAAGTAGTTAGTTGCCAACCCAATATTTTCTCTATTTTGGTTTCTAAACGAGTTCACGATACCGAAATGCGATTGCGGGCAATTTAATATTGATAACATTACATCTGCAAAAGTAAAATATGTTATCCACAGTATGATCGAAGAAATAATTTGTCTTCTCAAAGATGAGGTAAACAAAATAGATATAAGTAAGGTAACTTGGTGGAAATTAGTAAGTTGCAGGCTGAAATAGACAAATTGGAGTTAGAAAATAGTTGTCTAGACAAGGAAATCTAGCGGGTAATACCAACTTTTCATACTATTAACCTTCTCGCGCATTGGCAGTTGTACTTTAAAGAAAAAAGTTAATAATGAACTAGGTTTGATTTATGGTGAGCATCCAAAATTCAGATGTGTGTCGAGTTGAAAGAAATATCATTAGAAAAAACAAAACAACAAGGTTGCTTTTAAAATTTTATTTACTAATTTAAATCAAGGGAATTCTTAAGGCTTGAATTTATTAATTAAAAATAATTAATGAGCGAGACCAACACGTAAAACAAAAATATAAGAAATTACAAATGATGTAACAAACTAAGGTAAAAAGAGTTGTGAGTAAAATATACAAGAATTTCACCAATTTTATGTCAAGATATCATGACATTTGCATCATTAGAAACTGAGAAATTGCGCATAAAGTAACAGTATGTATTTGGCATTGGTCAAAAAATTAATTTTGAATAAAGAGTAAATATCGAGTTATGTTCTAAACTCAGTAAATCGTTTACTGAAACGTGTAAGCAAGTATACGGTGTTGCTTTATCATTACGTACGAGTGTATACGAATGGTATAAACGATTTAAAGACGGTCGTATGGGCATAAATGACGACGAACGTCCTGGTGTAAAAAAAGCTGTGATTACGGAAAGTAACATCGAACTTGTGCGTGAATTTATCAGAAATGTGCTGAAATCCTCATTATGATACGTGAGAATGGAATTTAAGTGTTTCCAAAGATTCAATTCATCACATTTTAACATTTCGGACTGAGAAAAATATGTGCAAGGTTTGTAGCACAGAAGCTAACTGATGATTGATTAAAGACACAAAAAAGGACGAAAATTTCAGGTATTCTATTGTAGCTGGCGATGAGATGTGGTGTTTTCAATATGATCCAAAGACTAAGCATCAAAGCTATAGTTGTAGATACAGTTGTTGACATGTTAGCAAATATAGTGAATACTTAATGAAAGCTTGACTAGTTTGCAAAATCAAGTCACAGCATCAACCAAGTTATAAAGAAAAATTTGAGGTAAACAAAACCAATAAGTCTTTTACCAAATATTCTCGAAAGTATGTGAAAGAACCCATGTGAAAGAACCTATATTAAAGTCTTTTCACCAGTTCGTATTCAGAAAAGCACATGAAATTATAGAATAAATTTGCAGACCCGTAAGTAGAGATTTCCAAGGCAGTACTGTTCAGTGGCATTTATAAACATATTCATGTATCGAACGTTTGAAAGGATGTTGTATTTCTTTCAACTGAAACTCCTAAGAATAGACACTTCTTTATGAAACATTAAAACTTAAACTCTATCTTATCTGGCGTCCATTAATGAAATATATTAGAACGATTTTTAGTGACATATCAACCACGAGGTTGATATCGCATATTTTTGAACCTCATGTCGACTCTGTAACGGTCTCAAGGGATCTTCAAGGAAAGTAACCAAAATCCAAGACCAAATAAAAAAAAATGGTGTATAATAGCTAAAATATACAAATCTACACATAATATAACTTTTACTTTGCTTCCTGAGACTTCCTCCTGTCAATATTAATAATTGCTTTCTCCAAACTAACACTACAAAATACTATGGCATTTATCTCGATATGCAACACACTGTTGAATGTATTAACTCATTGGTTGGAAATTTGCAATTTCCGGAAGACAGGTTCCTACTATATGAAATCGTTTGTAAGCCAGTGTGGCCATGTCAGCTTTGGAGACACTTGGTAAGTCTATCATCAAGATCTTGTGACATAGTCGATACTCAGCTACATAAGTCGTTGATAAAATGATACATAAACCAAATGTGTTAGACAAACGAATATTGGTGGGAAGATTAAAGATCACATCCTTTGATTCAGTGACTAAATTGAAGTAATACTTTAGCAATATCGAAATGGATATAAAATATTTAGATTTTAGTATTATGAGACTGTTTCGATGGAATGAGTTTGTTCATGTCGTTTATTGCTAAATTAATAGTTAATTACGAAAAAGTAGATTGATAAATAGAGGAAGTTAAAAGAAATACTTCCTTAAAATACTAGAGAAATAACTTTGATCTTGCTTTAGGAAGTTTCCGCGTCATTGTTTTGACTGAAGTTGACCATAAATTTCCTTAAAGGACTCGATATGTTTGAGAAATGTGCAAAATTTATACGAATGTTAAGAAAGTTTGCTATTGTGTAAGCAATAATTGAAATACGTGTATACGCACTGATTATTAAATTATTATTTCCGTGAAATATACCGTACAACTTTATATGTGGTAATATGTATGGTACAGAAATATAATTATTTCTCTACAAAAAAATATTGTGCCTAAAAAATTCTTTAGGGAATATTAATTTTTCCCATTTTTACAAACACAATTCTAACATTTCTTTTCAAGTGAATTAGACGTTCAATTTTAATAATTCGATATCATGGATTGCATGTTTTGTTACGCTTCCAGTGGTTCGCCTGGGCGAAATGACAATCGAAGCGTTTGCTTTTTTTCTATTTCTACCCTCTCAGTTTTTCTTTACCTACCGTTCGTTCTCCTTTCGTTTTATTTTTTAATTAACCAGCGCTAACGCGATGAATTTTCCGTGTATAACGCTTGACGGGAGGCGTCTCTAATAGTAAATGTAGTCAAACCAGAATCGGATCGGCTATAGTAACATCAGGCAATGGAAGCAAACACCGCAAGTACGTGTCTGTTACCTGAAACACGCAAGAGCACCTGGGAAACGTTATTCTTTAGAAATCGCGGGAACGGAAATTAAATCGAACTTGCATTTCGAACACATAAATTGCATGGATTTGAACCGGATGCGTGCTGAAACGTATTTACAGAGATGTAGAAAAGTTCGCTACATGCAACCGTCAATGTCCATGAATGTGCATTCTTATATGCATATGTTAAAGGTAATGACATGAATGTATGATGTAATGACAATGTAAGACAAATTATAAATGTAAGATGTAGTTGTATATATTGCACAGAAAATTATAGTATTTGATAAGCAACGATATTTTCCAATTTTTTAAATTATTTAGTTAACATTTTAGAGAGGTAGAGAGAATACTCGTAATTACAAAGAAATTATCGGTGTACGAGGGTAGTTTGACAAGTAGTGAGAATGGAAAAGAAAAACGAATTTTTTAAATACAAAATAATTTTTATTTTTCAATATGTTCTCCTAAAAGAGCAATACATTTATTCCAACGGTGCTCCAATGCCCTTATGCAATCTCTAAAATGCGACTCCGGAAGGCTTGCAAAATATTCATTTACGAAGATGATAAGCTCGTCGTTACATGAAAATTTCTTTCCACCTAGTGCCGTTTTCAATTTTGGAAAAAGGTGGAAGTCGGAAGCGGCTAGGTCCGGCGAATAAGGCGCATGCGGTACTAATTGGAAATGCAACTCGTGGATTTTGGATATCGCAACTGTGCTGGTATGCGAGGGAGCGTTGTTTTGGTGAAACAAAATCTTTTTCTTTGGCATTCCTAGCCGTTTAGCACGAATCTCAACATTTAATTTTTGTAGAAGTTCTGCATAATATTGTCCGTTTATTGTGGCACCTTTCTGAAGGTAATCAATGAGCAAAATGCCCTTTAAATCCCATAAAATTGATGCCATCACCTTGTTTGCCGATAAAGTGGTTTTCGCTTTCTTTGGAGGTGCAGAACCACGTTCTAACCATTGTTTCGACTGTTGTTTAGTTTCGGGTAGTTTATCCAAGTTTCATCGCAAGTAACAAATCACCTACAAAAATCAACCGAATTCCGCTTATAAAGGTCCAAACACTCACTGGAAATGCGCAAGCGAGTGAAATTTGGATCAGTCGTAATCAATCGCTGCACCCATCTTTCCGAAAGCTTGGAAAGCCCCAATTATTACGTTAAAATGTGGTGTACGCATTCTGTTGAAATGATTACCATATCTGCTATCTCTCTCACTTTGAGTCGTCGATCTTGCGTAATAATATTATGGATTTTTATAATCATTTCCTTAAAAGTACGATTTTGGGTGCTCCAGAGCGCGCTTAATCAACACAGCTTGTTCTACCACATCTAAATTCATTTACCCATTTACTTATTGTAGCAGATGATGGAGCAGATTCACTTAATGTTTCCCGTAACTCACCTTTTATTTCGATAGTTTTCATACCCTTCATTACGACGTATTTAATCACCGCATGATACTCTGCTTTTTCCATTTTAACAAAACGACGTGTTGCTTCTTTTTCGATAAGCTGTCAAAAATAAACTAATCAACCGGTTTATCTAAATATCGAAATGTAAACATATAAATAGCCAACCTAAATTACAGTGCATTTGTTTTACCAATTAGAGAGCCACCTACGTGTCATTCTCACTACTTGTCAAACTATCCTCGTAGAACAAACATTTTAAATAGAAACTGATGAGCTTTCAGCCATAGTAGAGAATGAGTTGAAATAGATCACCTGAAAAGGAGAAATCTACAAGGAATCGATGAAATAATGAATTTTTGAATGAAGGAATAAGTCGTACTACGAGGTGTATTTAAGTATCATTATTAAATATGGCTGCTGCAGCACTACGGCCGTCGTTGCACGCATGCGTGCCAAGCACCTAGATCTGTTGTTTAGTCACAGAACGCCTGTATGGAAACATTCGTTCGTATTTACGTTTATTTGTGCATATTTGAACTACGTCAAACAATTAGAAATGCCGTCGATTGTAAAATACGTGGTGCGATTCTCTTTTTCGATGCAAAAGGCGTAAATGTTGTGTGTATGTAGAAAAGCATTTAGAGATAATCGCACTAATGATAAGGAGTCTAGTAAACGATCGTCGGTCATTACTGAAGATTTAGTTGCAGAAACCATTTCGCCAATGTCTCATAAGTTTCTGAAAAATTCAAGGAGTGTTCTTTATGAAATTGTGGCAGAACGCTTACATTATATGCGGCATATTTCTATGAGGCTAGAAATTAGAAGCTGGTTTTACATGATAAGTGACTTAAAATTTGTTATAATTCTGTTGAAAAGTAGATTAAGTTATGGTTTCTACAAAAATAAAATTATTGAAAAAAACGGTGCTTACTTAAGAAACACGCCGCGTGTATTATTACGACCAGCACGGAAAGCTAAAGCTATTCCTTGAGAATTGAAGGTGGCAGTAATCATGCCTATTTACGAAAAGAAGAAGTACCTGACTGTTTTAATAATAATAAAAGAAAATCAAGAAAGGACTGCATGGTCAAAGATTCCAGTCGCCGCGAGGAGCAGTAGATACCTTCAAAAACGCAATTTTGACTGTACCAATAAACAAGTGGATCAACTGCTTACAGCGTCTGTTCGAGCATTAATATTCGTGGAGAATACTTTGACAAACAATGAAGTCTTTAAAAGCTATCTACTGTTTTATTTCAGTTTTATATGCAAAACCTAAAAGACAACCCACGTATAAATTGTAACTTTGACAGTGGTAGAGAGTAATTGATTGTATCAAACGCTCTCCTAAAATTAGTTTATATTGGATGAACTTGTCGTGGAACATCAAATGCTTCACCTGTGTATTGTGTAAATCGATTTACTTAATAATAGTGGACTTGCCTTTAATAAAACCATGTTGACTAACTGAAAGATATGATTGAATGCTACCATACAATTTATAAATGGAAAGAGGTGTAAACTACATTTTGTCATATGTTTATTTAAAAATTAAAATAAAAATAAGATTAACTAAGATTATTATGAAATATCTGTTTTATGTAGAATTTTGCCTTTTATCATTTTCCAAATGTTTACATGTATAATTTTTTAGTCTTTCTATGTAGTATTAATTTTACTGTTTTCCTATTTTGATATTCGTTCATAGATGGTGCACAAATTTGTTACACAAAGAGCCATTCGACTCCAATATTAATAAAATATTTTACGAGAGATGTAGCAAAAAGTTTACGAGTAGTGGTAACCTTGACTTATACAAATGTGTCATATTTTATCGTGGAATAAACCTTTGTCAAGTGTACATAAAAAATACATTCAGCGTCACGGGTATGTTTGGTTTAATACTTCTCCATGTGTTATCCACAGTTAAAGATATCAAATATACACACGCGCGTTTTTTATACTTCCATTTTTATGAAATACGTGATTACTACATATAAATTTTTATCTATTTTATTAACTTAATTTATTTTCCGGACTTTCGAAACGGAAGTTAAAATATGCAAACAATTATTTACTTGACACGCAATAAAAATATTTAGTTCCGATGAGGATGTGGTTTAAAATATTAAATGTATTATAAAGAAGCTAGTGTTTAATCAACACTACAAGCGTTTACTGGTAAGTTGGTTAGGACATGCGTATAGTACCTACTGAAGATAATATCCTAGTTGGAGATGGACGCTTAACATGAATTGTGTTAAAGCAAAAGTATTCAAATGTTTTACACTTCTTAATCGTAGGTAAATTAATTTTATTTCCTGAACAAAAACGAAGTTATGTTAGCTTCGATAAAAATTCATTAGTCCGGCTATTAATTTTAATCAATACGAATTTAAGGTATTTATCAAATATTTAATATTTTTGAACAAATTGGTAAATTAATAGTATGAAGATTACCTAATTAGCAAGTTTACACATTATTTTAAAAAGATTTTAAAAAAATATTTGTAGAATGAGATTGTAATTATCCCACGAACATATTTTTAAAGCCAAATAACTTCAGCAGAATATGGTGGATCTTCATGTTCTACTACTTTAGTTAAAACTTAATAAAAACAGTTTCTAAAATAATAGGTTCAATGGAATCTGTTTTTATTCCAGGTTTATTTCAGCATTTTGATAGTCTATAAAAAGAAAGATTATCAAATTTTGGTGAAAAAGTCTTTGTAAGCAAAATTTTCTTTTAATTTTGAGAGAAGTTTATAGTCCGTGAAGGTTAAATCAGAACTCTTGCACATATATAACCATGAAATGCAATATTTTCATTCGAACTTGCGCAATAAGTATTAGCATTTTTTAAGCATTGCAAATTCTGGAGTTTTAGGAAATCCATATGTTTCGCAGTCTAGATGCTACTTCTTCAAAAATTATAGAAGCCTTAAGCTTTTGCCAAACTTCTTAACTTAGTATCTAGAGCGCCAATGGTACTCCTCAATTTTCTTAAATCAGGTATCTGAATTCATAAGAAATTGTAACGAAGGCCTTCTTCTTAATTATCCTGTTTATATGCCCGAATATTTGTGATAAAAGATGAACTCACTTAAGGACGATTAAGCCAAGAACATACGAAATGACAACTTTTGGATTTAATATTAAAATTTTAATATATTTTGTGTAGCCTCAAATTCCTTTTCTGCGTATGCTGGACAGCTACGTCACGATTTTTGAGTTTTTCCAGTATACCAGAGGATTTATAAGTACCGATTTTTTGCAGAAATTTACTGCCCTGCCTCTTCCGTAATTCTCCGTCTACAAAGCGCAGGGTCGCGCTTGAGGTGGCTGCCTTTGGTTGATAAACTTCACTGTTGAAGGGCGGGAGAGTACTTGAGGTGATCACCTTCTCCGTATTCCGTTTCTCCTTCCCCAAAGCGTCGAGTCGCACTTGAGGTAATCGTCTTTGGTTGACGAAATTTCGGGGTTGAAACTCACCTTCTCCAGAGGCAGCTCGCCGTCAAAGATTAACAGTATCGTTTCGTTATTTCTTTATTTGCTTTTTTCATATTTGTCTATTTATATCTGTATATACATTGCTTCTATTCACCTGAGATTATATTCCCGGTGTGTTAATTTGATCTTGCACTGCTAATGGTGGAGTTTGCGCTGTGTAATTTTCACGTCACTCCACAACATCCAATCCGCTGAGAATAATAAAATTTTCCTACCACACGACGTAGCTGTTGCGTACAGCAGGTTATTTGAACACCAATTTATTCACGTCCCTCGTTTTGCATGATACATGCATATATTGACTTAACCTTTCTTTTTATTTCGCACGTTACCCTAACCCCGGATAAAAGGTAATGAAAATAAATATTAAATATGTAAAAGGCGTCATAATCGGCAGTTCAAAGCTTAACAATAAATATCGAAATTAGAAATGCTTATTCTATATATCTATTTTTCTCAATAATACGAGCGTAAGACTGTTTATGTCTTTTTAAAATCCGCTGGGAAATTGGGTACGTACACTCCAGCGGTCGTGGTCCATGCTATCTACTTCTGGGTTTCCGGGCTGGAACCGCGTCACTAGTATATCTGCCGACGTTTCGTACCTATTTGTATGGGACATATTTAGGGCTGAAACTGTTTCAGTGCAGTAGTTCGAAACATTATTTTTTGAGAAAAATCAGTTGGTTGTTCATTGATAAAAGTGACAAATGAACGACGTGTTAAATGACCTGATAGCTTCAGTTCCTCATATGCATTCAGATCTAAATCCTTGTGTAAAATACGCCTTGTGTTGATCCACTAAATCCATGTTGTTGTGAACGTCGTCTAATGGACATTTCAGGATCTTCAGCAACACTTTCATGAACCAAACCAATATTTTCTTGTGAACGATCACTATGACTGTATTTTTCGCTTTTTTGATCTCCCACGGAACCGGTTTCTTGAAATTTTTTAATAATTCGACCAATAATGCTTTCAGATGAACGATTACGTAAACCATAAAATTCACGTAATTTTCTAAAAACTCTTTTCACAGAACGCTGGTTTTCATAAAATAGTTCAACAATTTGAACGCGTTGTTGTATCGTGTACGAAGCCATTTTTATAAATGTCATACAACACACTTTTTAAATGCCCACATACCCAGACAAATTCAGTGCGCCATCTATATTTCATTTATTTTTAGAAAAAAACGCACAATTTGAAACAGCCTTTATCTCTTCGTTCTCTATTTTGAAAAATTTATGTAGATCAACTGAAATGAATAGAGTTTGATGGTAAAAAGAATAATTGCGTTACTACTAACAGTGAGTGCTGCCGTCTTTCTTGAAAACACAATTTACATGCCAAGGTTTAAAAAACAGCACACAGTTCACATATCAGGAAACCAAATCCTAGAATAATGTTGTAAATTCAGTGTTATTTACTATAAAAAATAATTGTTTAATTATTAAATAGAAGAATATTTAGTATTAATATATCTCAACATATTACCAAAATAAGCGCAAAAAAATCTGGACTTTGCGCCGTTCATTTAAAAATCAACTACATATTCGCTACCTCCAATAAAAACTGCATGTGCCAAACGAGAGAATGATGTGAAAATTCATACTAAAATGACCTCAACGGACTGCCAAAATTTGATTGTTCGAATACAGGCGAACTTGTATTAGGCGACGGATTTTATTGCGACTATTATTAACGTCACATTTGTACATTTTTTTTTCGCTCTCGTATTTTATTTTTGAATTATTGTCTTTATGCGCGCATTCGCTCTTCCAGTTTGTTTTTTAATTTTGGAGGACACCCGAATAACTCACACGTTGTTTTGTTCTGCTTGATGAGCAGAATGTATGCACACATGTGCATGTGTGCGTGTGTGCAGTTGTTGGCGACTAATTGTGTCTAATTTAAATGAATACAACGACCAAAAGTCCATTTAATATTTTGCTTGGTGACTGGTGCACTGGTTAATCGCGACCTTTCGTGTTAAATTTATTGTGAATACTCGTTTTTCTCCTTTTCCGTTTTTGTTTTTGACGAAATGAAAAGCGTGAATCAAAAATTTCCGGTTCGCGAGCTCGAAGTGAAAAATTAAAGCAAATTTTATTTGAACTTGCTCGTTTGCAGTCGGTGATTGCATGAACGTGTTTATTTTTTCATTCGTCAATATGTAAGCGAGTTAAATTACAAAATTTATGTGAATCGATTTTTAAAAGTGCACTGAATACTCTTGAAAATACCTCACTGAAGAACTTAATCAACTCGAAATGCTCGGTAAAATTATTTTTAAAGATATTGTTTAACAATGGCTGATACAACTATTTTTTTCTTGGATGATAAATTTTCTCTCAAATTGTTTCTTTTTAGTTTAGTTTTTCATGCCATTGTGAACATTTTTGATATAGTGACAGATCCATTTATACATACATACATAAGATGACACACAATTCGTAATTAATTTTAATAACTATTTTCAAATATCGTAAATTGAAGAATACGTTCTAGGCTAATTTTCTGTTGGTTCACTCCTAGGCTCAGTTCCCTTTTCAGCCCTGAGAGATCCTAAAGACGCTCTACATACATGGATATCTTATTGCAATAAACGTTTGATTTTTCGTTTTCCAGAAACTATCAATCTAATCACACAGCTAGCCTTTGACAGCTTATGAAAGTCAAGTCAAATTTATGACTTCAATCGACGTTTGGTATAATATTCGAAAGACAAATTTTAGATCAAGGCCCAAAGTTTTACAAAAAATTCCATTGAGAATTACTGGAGTTACTTTATAATCACCTTAAATAGTTGCTATAAATCTAATGGGTATGATAAAATTGCAAACGATATCAGTGATCGAGTAATAACTTCCAAGGACCCATTTACGATTGACTTAAGTCGCTCTTGTTAAATCATACTTGCCAAAGATTCGTGAAATAGTAGATACGTGTTGATCATTATGCTGTACAATTACTTCTTTTTTAAATTGTTCAGTAACATACAAGATGTATAGTAAAACTCAGGTAACGTATTTTCATTTCTTTTCATAGACCACGAGAACTTATTCATGTACATTGATAATCTTCTTGGCTACTTTTTTCCAAACTGCTCAAAAAGTTGTTACAATCTTGTGTACTTTTCTTTACATATAGACTAACATTGCTTAATTAGCTGCATCTAGAGTATATTTATTTTTTTTGGAACAAAGTTGATGACTTAGTTAATACAGTATTGGATGTGATACTATTAATCGGCTATGAATTGTTTTGATACGCTACTATTTTCATTTCTCGCTGAACTAAATACTCAAAAATAGTTTTTTCTTGATTTTCTATTATACTTCTTCTGGTTAAAAGTGCGACAAAATTTACTACCCAAAATATAAGTATGGATATTTCGTCATCAGTAATTTAAAATTCTCATTATTTCATCTTAAGTCTATAGCTTTCTTAAACGATTGGGGTCTCTACGGTTTTCAGTATTTCGTTTTTCGTTATTATTAGTTTATTATTATTTCACTCTGCTAATATGATTCTTCCACACCCTTTCCCTGTTATTTATCGATTCAGACTATATTATTTGCCACTGTTCTGTAACGTTCTGCTTGTATACTGGGTCTTCTCTAGTTTCATCAACCGTTGTTCCTCATCTGCTAATTTCTTTGGTGCATATCCGTTATTTCTTCCTTCTAATATTTATTTGAGAGCATACTTATGAGTCATGCACGTCCTTTTCCATCCCCTATAATGTTTCTTCAGCTGCTTACAAACAATTGTCCTTTTATAATAAGTGGGGCAATAAGTATCACCCTATTGGAAAGCGCTGTCATTTTTGCAAATAGCATCGTATTTCAGTTTGGTTTTGACATCTGTGAAATAAAGACGTGCGAAATTTATAGTGAATAACAATGAATCGATATACGCCTCAATAACGCGCGATAATTGTGACCATGTTTGTGCGAAATAATTCGTCAGTGGTGTTAACGCAACGTGAACTTCGGCGAAATTATCCTAATGGTGCATCGCTTACAGCGCAAGCAATTCGACGTCTGGCGTCTCGATTTGAAGAGAGCGATACAGCAAGGAACAGCCGAAGTACCGGAAGGCCTCGAACTGGCTGTTCTGCTGAAAACTTCGAAGCAACGCGTGAAAACGTGGTAGAAGAGCCCGAAACATCCACAAGAAAACGTGCTCAACAATAGCACATTTCGCGGCGTTCGTTGTGCCGCATTTTAACATTTTACTTAAAAATGTTCCCATACAAAATTCAGGTGGTCCAACAGTTGCTACCAAACGATTGTGGTGCCTGTTTTGAATACAGCCGTAAGATTTTGGATCCCAACGACGAGGTGGATGATTTTCCATCAAAATTGATCATGAGCGACGAGGCTCATTTTTATCTCAGTGGCCACATCAATAAGCAAAATTTTCGGTTCTGGGGGACGGAAAATATACACATAACTCACGAAGCACCCCCTCAGAGTTACCGTGTGGTGTGCACTTATGTCGGAAAAGGTGATTGGACCTTAATTTTTCGAAAGAGCCGACGGTAATACTATTACAATGAAGAGGACATGTGGTTCCAACAGGACGGGGCCACTTGTCATACTAGACGCGGCACAATACATATTTTGAAGGACGCTTTCACAGCATGTGTATACGGGGAATATTCGAAGTCGTTGATGCACGCGGCGAATAAGTCCCGCACCTTGGAGGAGTTCAAGAACATTCGAGCCGAAATTGACATCGTTGACACCACAAACGCTGCCCTCGGTCATGCAAAATGTAATCAGAAGAGGCCGAATTTGCGTGAACGCCAGCGTCGGCCGTTTATCGTAGATAATTTTTCACAATTAATTGAAACAAAATTTGCGAATAAACATAATCAGTTAAAAACCAAATGAGTTTTCACTTTGAACAAAAGTTATAGCGAAAGAAAATCAGAAGATGCTTTTTGCTCCACCTTGTATTTCCAAGCATTCGACATTAATGTTATCAGCTATTATCCCTTTTGTTTCAATGATGCCCCACAAGATTCTCTACAGATTTATCAAAAAGATACTCTATAATGATTTTCTGGCTATAGCATAATAGTTTGATATTTCCAAATAATAATTTATAACGGTTTCCTAAACATTATGTTCTGATGTCTAGTACTTTTCTCAAGTGAAACTTTCTATTATGTAGGTAATTATCGATTATCATCGTGGACTTACCAAGCTATGTTTGTATTTCCACGGATGATCGAAAAGAGAATGTTTAGATGCAAGTCCCTTTGGGCAGAAAACTCAATTAGTAAATCTTTGTTGTATTACGATCGGCTTTGTGGAATCTTTGCATCATGTTGAATAGTGGTTCGTCTCCTACTCTATCATTCAGGTCACCAATGGGGAATTAGGATGATAATTTAATGGTAGTCTATTTATTTATTTTTACTTATTATTGTATTTACCTTTATGTTATTATATTTTAGTTTTATATTACTCTTCAAAGCCTTTATGAAACTGGCTTCTTATTTTCTTTAATCATTCCTTCTAATAATACCAAAACAGTATAGAAAACTTTCTTAATTAATTTAACAGCAAAGTAAAGATGATGCATTTCTGCAACAAGTAAAGTTGTACAGCTCTTTAGACACATTACTCACGTTTCATTTTAACATTTATCACAGAATTAACATTTGCAGACCAATCTACGATATAAAAATTCCAGCGAAATAAATACTGTAGTTCATATTTGTGTATATCATATGTGTTCTTTCTTATTAATTTATCAAAATCTGTTTCAAAACGCATATTCTTCCTTTATAGTTTAGTATATATTAGAGAATTACTAGTTAACGAGTTAACAACTTAGTAGTCTGCATAAGAATATATAACTTGGTGTAATATAAAATGTCGAATTTCTATTTATTCGAAAATTGGTTGCTGATGTGCTTAGTTGCATGTTTGAAAGCTATCATTTCTTTTGTACCACTTTAAAGTACTACCTCTCCGTAACTTACCGTTATATTTTATCTATGGATAAATGTAATTCTTACAGAGGCTTTCTATAATGGTGTACATTAATGAAATAAAGGTTATTTTTGCATAAATTGAGTAATATCAACAGTATATTTGGGTAAGGTTCCATCAACGAACGAATCGTATAGAGATGGTGCAAAAAGTTTCGTTCTGGAGGAAAGAATTTTAAGAATAAGGCTTGTCGGAAAATATTTTTCGCATGCTGATGAAAGCTAATTCTTCTCGAATACTGTGAACCATCGCAAAAGAGCTTGGACTGTCTTCCAAAACCCTCGATAAACATTTCAAGAACATGGGAAAAGTTAAGAGGTTCAACAAGTGGGTCCCACGTGAATTGAACTATTAACAAAATTAGTAATAATAATCATCGATCACTTTGCATTCCTCAACTACTTAACGCAATTTATTGACAGACCACGAGCTATTATTACGCCCGCACTCGTGGTGAGACTTAAGATCTCTGACCTTTAGCATTCACTTAAACAGGAAAGGGGAAACCACAACAAACTTTCCTGGGCGGCGACAGGCCGATGGAGTCGATCCCAAGATACCCGCAATTTAACACTACACTATCAGATGTTTAATTTAAGGAATAACCAGACATTTTTTTTAAGAAAAATTGTAACCTGCATTGAAAAATTGATTATCTATGACAACAGAAAGTGATCGGGATAATAGATTAAGAGGAACATACAGAATAGACACAGAAGCTATTCTTGCACAACCAAAAGATAATTGTGAGAGTCTCGTGGAAAATAAGTACATTATTCATTTTTAAGTCTTAAACAAATAATATTATCCTGATATTGAGGAAATGCATTGAAAATATCCACATAAATCTAGTATTAATCAAAAAATTTGGAACCATTCTAGATAATGCGAAGCTTCATGTAGCGCAAATAACCGTGCCAAAGTTTGATGAATTAGGTTACGAGATTCTGCCACATCTTCCATACTCACCTTATTTCCCACCAACGGATTACTATTTATTTTGTAGTTTGGAACACCTCATACAAAGTAAGACCTTTCGTAATAGAACTGAGGTCGAGACGTCAGGCTATTTGTCCTCTAAAGATCCCTTCATCTTAATTTGTTGGCAAGACAGTGTTCAAGCAAACGATGCATGCTGCGATTAATGAAAGGCTTATTTAAATTTAGAAATAATTTTTTTTGTTTGAATAAAACGAATTTCATATTACACTACCACTGTTGTATATTTGACACATTTTAATTTTTATATATAAAATTGGTGTTTATAAATTTATATATGGTACACCTACTATATTATCAGATATAGCATAACAAGAAAATTATTTACTAACTTTTTAAAGATGATAAAGACGTGTATGTCTTTTTTAACTTTGTTATGAAGTACACTCTGGTTATTATTTACGAAGTTCGACTCGTTGTCATGTTTTAAAAGTTTCCTTTTCCTCATACAGGCGGCGGATGTCGCCTTTCTCTAATTTTATATCTTTCATATTTCTTCATTTGAAAACTCGCAATTACCTTATTCGAGAGTCGTGTTCAGTCCTCTTCTTTTCTTTCCTTTCCTTAGCTTTCCGTCTCATTCACTTTCAGCCGCCTTCGTTCATCATTATGCGTTTGTTTGCTTCAAGGAGCATGATACTTCAGCACAAAACTCTTGATGTGGTCATTTGGATATATACACGGGAATGCCTTAATGTGAAATTATGCAAGTCGCGTCTACTTCGCTTCCCTGGAGGAAGAAAAAGGAAAAGAAATAAATTTATATCATGGCGCTGACTGGTGTAAAAAAATTTTCAGGCTCTCGTGTCTTTTCCTTTGTTTCTTTGCCCTTTTTTGCCATATTAAGGTATGTGCTGCTTTCCCAAAGTTTAATACCACTTAGAAACTAATTTAAATTCGGCTAAGTTTATACAAGAACTTCGGGTACATATTAGAAAATTCCCCAAGACTTAAAATTTATCGAATTTTCTACCTATATGGAAAAGAATATGGATTTTAAAAATAAAATTTCGTTAAATATATTGTATGCTACCAGGCACAATATTACAAAATTATCTACCGAGTAATAATATTATTAAAATAAGAAATACACAAAGTTTCGGATTTGAGTATTGCTTATTGGGTAATAGTTGCAATTTGTTATTATTTAAAACTGAAAGTAACAAATATAGTTATAAAAATATGTTCCAAATGTAAACGTTTTATTTGCGGACACACAATAGAAATTAATATAATATTAACCAAGAAAATTTGAAAGCCCTGAAAATTATAAAAAGCGTTACTTTTGGAGAAAGAAAACATGTAAACCTATTTCACAAGTTTCAAGTAAAGTTATGGGTTCTTGAATTACATAGAATTTTCAAAGCATGTAAGTACTTTTTTATATATTGAAAAAGTAGTCAAATATGCCGACGACAAAGTCTTAAAGTGTCGATAACATCTGGAATATTCATTACTCTGTCAACATAATAGGGGAAAACAGCGAAAGAATATGAGTTTCAAAACTAACACCAAGAAAACAAAATTTATGAGTATTACTTGAGAATAAAACATTCAGGAACCTCCACCTACAAGAACTACAAAGTTAAACGTATAAACGAGTTTAGATATCATGAAACATGGTTTAGAGAGGACTGGACATCAGATCTAAAAGTAAAGTGTCCAAGAGAGAATCCCCACGTTACTTTTATAAAATTTAAAAATCTTTTAATAAATGCAGACTTCTATTTGAGCCTCAGAGGAAGATGTTATGTTTGCTCAGTGCTATTGTATGGAGTAGAGAATTGGACATGGAAACGACCACAATGAATAAGGTTGAAGTGAATATATTGCAAAATGCTCAATACTCTATCGACAGTACGAGTAACAAATGAGAGTGTCTTTAGAAGTATAGAAAGAGACCGTGAATTATTAGTTCTAATTAAGAGAAGGAAAATTTCATATTTGGGATACATAATACGTGAAAAATATCAATTAAACTACTAATTATTGAAGGAAAGATCGAAGTAAGCAGACGAATCCGAAGGAAAAGCATGTCATGGCTGCGCAAAGTAAAGCAACGAACTGACCCCTAAACGATAGAGAATTTGATATACACATATAGACAAAGAAATATACACATTTAGAGATAACAAACAATTGTAAACAATTGTTAACAATGGTAAATGTGGTTTTAAACATCCGTTAACGGATACATATGGAAAAAAGACGAAGAAGTAATTTTTCTAATTTTTAAGTATGAGGGGCAGATCAATAATTAGCTAGCCTAGATAAAAATAAAACACAATTATTTTCATGTCTAGATCAGGCACATCTTTCTGATGTCCAATGTGTTTTTCATCAAATATACTGGTCCAACCACATTTAAACTCAGATATCTCGTTCTATGATTGCCTTGGAGATTCTTCCTCGTAAACAGAGTTCGGATCAAGTTTAATTTCCTCTTGGTTTTGTTCTTACAAATAAGAACTTAATCGCTGATGCTTCCCTTTTTCCATAATTTAAAGCAAGCTAAAACCAGTTCACTTTCGATTCAAACAACCTTACAATTGAAATGAACATGGCAAATTCAAAACAGTTTTGTTTTGAGTTTGCCAAATTGGAAAACAAATGAGACATTTTACTTGCGCTGCTCTTTCAATAGCCTCACTAATTACTGATCCGCTTTTGTACAAACGAAGAAGTTGTTAAAGTCGAAATATTAACTAAATTCTTTGCTTGAACTTGGAATCTTTCTATCGTTAGGCGTAAGTCTATTTAATTTGAGTCTTAGTTGTACATATACTTTTCAAGTTCGTTCTGTCCATTGCCAACACGTCATAGCCTTCCATCGGATACTTTGTTTTGCAGATATGGTTTTCCTCTTTCATTGTGTACTTCGTTTAGTGTATTCTCTTAGCCATTCCATTATCACCAATTAAGAGCATAGTTGTTTCTTTCCAATTTGTTTAGTACGATATGCTATGCTATATTAAGCTGTTCTCTGATCGCCGTTTGTTATTTTATCTCTTTTTGTCTTATCAAAAATTTGTTTAACAAACCTAATTCCAGCAGAGTTCATTTTGCTTGTTTATTGCCCAATATCCAGTATCATACATAATCGGTAATATCATCTTTTTGTAAATTTCTGTTTTGGTCCTTCCTGGTATTTCATCGCTAGGAACATTGATCTCATTGCTTTAAAAAGTCTTCCTACTGTTTTAGTTCTCTTATTGATATATTCTCCCATTTTATGCTTTTCACCAAATATCTGTAACCCCCGCATGCCCCACTTTGTCCTCTTCTACTACATAAATTTGATGCTCTTTTCTTTCTTGCGATATTATCATCGTTTTTGATTTATTGACATTTACTCATCCCCCTCTTTTAGATTTCTCTGATATAGACTCACATTTAATTTCACATACCATCTGCAAAAGCCACTTCGTTCATTGCTATTGCTACTAAATTTCTATAACAAGTAAAGTAGTCAGTTAGACCTTACTTCGTCAAGTAAAGAACAGAGTAACAAATTGAAACCACATTCTTGTTTACCTCCTTCTATTGTACCAAATTCTTCCGTTTTTGTATTCCTAAATATACTAGATAGTCGCTTTCTTCATATAGACTTTCGCTCATCTGAATCAATTGCAAATGAACTTTTCTTTATTTTAGAGTTTTTCCAATTGGTTCTCGTTCCTCTATGTCGAATGCCTTTCTGAGGTCTATAAAGTAAACACGTGCTCCTCTCTTACTTCATATTGTTTATTCCGATATTTGTCCTATCGCAAATATTAAATCCTGTGTCCCTCTTTATCCTCTAAATCCACATTTTGCCTCATCCATTAATTGCTCCAAATGTCTTTGTAAATAAAGAATTAAATTTCTAAAATCATATTATAAATACAGTTCAAATATTACGGGCTTTATAATAACCTCAGCATTATTGGTTATAGTCAAGTCGCGATTTAAAAGAACCACCATGTTACGCATAGTACGAAGTATACAAAAAGAGAAAAAGATTTTTTTCTGCGAACATTGTTTCATACAATCGCTCTATTCTACATATGTTGATAAAATACACATAAAATGTGCATTATAAAATGGTCTCGTTCAAATTAAACTAGGAAATCACTAAACTGCCTCGATAAATTTCATATATAATTCAGTAAACCCAATGATATGACGAGCATAATGTTATACGGTAATAAGTAGGGTAAATGTTAATGTTTGTCAAACAAAGACGATAAAATTAAATTTCAAACGATTGAGTTGCTGAGCGAGTGTTTGAAAACCGGTAATCGAATCCATTCGTCCATTCCACGCAAAATTTAGGACCTCTTTTTTTTGTTCGCCGATCAATCGAAACTTTGCTTTATAGTTTCGGACGATACTCTCCGCCACCTCTTCATGCCGAACGCCCTACGGTAGTTTAACGAGTTGAGGCCCCGGTCGATATGGAAGTTCCGAATCAATTAAAACTGTTACTTGACAGTTCAAAATGCGGCAGGGGTAGATTAGGGTGGCCGCAACGGTGGTAGGTCGAGTCAGAGATGGCGCTCGGAATTCGATTAGTGAAGCGCCGGGGCACAATGGCCAGAGACAAGGAACCGGAAACGAAAGGTGTTCACTCGTAATGAAGGGGAGTTTGTAGGTAGTTGTAGTTGTAGTTTCCGCATTTCCTGATCGATACCGTCGACCACGTGGATGTTGCGGCAATAAGCTGAACTCAATTGCCGAGAGACAAGATTTTCTATTTTTGCGGATACCTCGAAAGAAGTTTTTAATTTTTCCCCCTTAACCTGAATTTATGAATACATAACTTAAATGTGATGAATTATTTAATAGTATTATGTTAGCAGAAGAATTTCTTATTATTATAACGTTCTTATTATATCTACACGCATATTTAAATTTATTCTATTTTCCATACCAAAATGACATATTATTTACTTTTATCGTCAGATTTGTAATAATAATATGCAATTCCACTTCTGATTTTCTCATTCGGACTCTAAATGGTCAGATACAGAGTTAGACTCCCTCAACAGACTTGGCAGAACAATGAACAATAATCGAAAAATTTACATATCATCAACATCTGCGGTAGAATAAGTTACATTACCTAGGGAAGAAAGAGGAGAAGCTTCCACTGACATAAAGAAATGTGCACTGCAAACAAGTAAACGTCAGAATATACTTTCTGATTATGAGAAACAACACCTCTCACAAAGTAATAGTAGAAACAGACAATAAAATCACACCATTCAATCTCAGAACATATAGTCAAAAACGATATAATAGAAACTTGATAAAATAATAATATATAATATTAATAAAATAAAATAATACATGGAACACGTTCTCACCAAATAACGCAAACACATATCGACAACTAATAAATGGACGAGAATTGGAAAAAAGGGGTGATTCATTTGGAGGTCCTTTTTTCAAAAATAAAAACTCTAATTTTATCGGGTACTCTTTATTATCATACAAAAGAACCATTCTTGAAATGTCAAGAATGGTTTTTTAAAAATTATTTCCTTCAAATGTTGGCCGTAACCGCTCTCAATATGGTCCATTCTGAATATCCGATTTTCGATGGCGTTGGAGCATTTCAAGTATTATATATATATATATATGTTATATATATATATTATATATATATGGTATTCGGCGAATAAAGCGACTAATGTCGGTTTCCAATGGTTCAATCGTAGCTGGCTTTCCATGTAGACTTTGGACTTTACGTAGCCCCAAAGGAAAAAAACCGGTGTGATGTCACATGATCTAGGCGGCCACTACATTGTTCTCGCAATAAAGTTATGCTTTCACGGGCTGTGCGCCAAGTAGAGTCGTCTTGTTGGAATCAAATGTCGTCGAGATCACGGGCTTCAATTTAGAGTAGGAAATAGTCCGTTATCATGACGTTGAGGCCGCTTTAATTTTTGAAGAAATATGCACCGATGATCAATTGCCCATAAACCATGCCAAACTGTGACCTTGTCTGGATATAATGGCGGCTCTTGAACTTCTTCGGATTGTTATTCACTCCAACTACGACAATTGCGCTTACTGACGTAGCCATTTAGCCAGACACGGGCCTCGTCCCTTAACAAAATTCGTCGAAAACAGTGGATCTTCTTCAAGCTTTTCGATCGGCCGTTTTCAATTCTCGAACTAGTTGAATTTTGTATGCTTTTAAGTTAATATCTTTACGTAAAATACGCCAAGTTGTAGCATACGACAAGTCAAGTTGTTGAGATCTACGTCGCATCGATTCTTCACGGTCATCGCGTACACTCTTAGCTGTCATCGTGCCATGTGCCATGTGGTCTATTTGGTCGCGTATTATCCAGTAATGAAAATTGCTTTCAAATTTTTCGATGTTATAGTGAATCGTGCGTTCAGTGGGCCGATTACATACATATTCATTAGACATTTTAAAATTTAAATGGCTTCAGTAACATATCCTTAAGCAGTGGCAACCATGTTATAGGATAGCACGTATAATAAATCGTTTGTAAAGTCTAATACATTTTTATTATGATGACTCTATTATTTGCTGTTTAGTTTATAGTTTAGCCCAATTGTTGGCATTATCAAAAATATTCTACTATGCACTGGAATTCTGTACAATTGCATTAAATTAAAATCACACTCATTTACCAAGGAAATAACACTTTCCGGAGCATAATAAAGAACTGAACATTATTAAAACATTACTACTACATACATATATGCAGTACGCTTACCATTTCTTATATATTACAAGCAAGGATACTTAGATTAGGTTCATTGCAAAAGTCAATTAAAGCGTGTAAAAAAGGTAAAGAAAAGATATCTATATTGCAAATATTCTTTAAATGAACAATTCTTTGTAGGTTCGGAAATTCTTGTTAGTGTTTTCTAGTGCAATAATACCAACCTTGAGAATAGCTCATTGTGAAGCGAGGGCATGTGTCGAAAGCCGAGCAGGACCAAGTCTGGGGAGACACACTCACCTGAAATAAATAGAAAACAAATAATTAATTGTTTATTATTACTACAACATAAAACACATATTTTTATACATATGTATATCATATATACATAATGTTAAATGCCTAGCTCATTCATAAATAAAATTATGATAGAATTTTTGAAATACAAAATAATTTTTATTTTTCAATATATTCTCCTAAAAGAGCAATAAATTTATTCGAACGGTGCTCCAATGTCCTTATGCCATTTCTAAAATGCGATTCCGGAAGGCTTGCAAAATACTCACTTACGAAGGTGATAAGCTCGTCGTTAGACGAAAATTTCTTTCCACCTAGTGCCGTTTTCAATATTGGAAAAAGGTGGAAGTCGGAAAGGGCTAGACCGTAATTGGAAATGCAACTCGTGGATTCTGGACATCGCAACTGTGCTGATATGCGAGGGAGCGTTGTCTTGGTGAAACAGAATCTTTTTCGTTGCCATTCCTGGCCGTTTAGCACGAACTTCAACATTTAATTTTCGTAGAAGTTCTGCATAATATTGTCCGTTTATTGCGGCACTTTTCTGAAGGAAATCAATGAGCAAAATGCCCTTTGAATCCCAAAACATTGATGCCATCACCTCGTTTGCCGATAAAGTGGTTTTCGCTTTCTTTGGAGACGCAAAACCACGTTCTAACCATTCTTTCGACTGTTGTTTAGTTTCGGGTGTACAGTAGTGTATCCATGTTTCATCGCAAGTAACAAATCGCCTACAAAAATCAACCGGATTGCGCTTATAAAGGTCCAAACACTCCAAACAGTCGTAAGCAATCGTGGCACCCATCTTGCCGAAAGCTTGGAAAAGCCCAATTCTTTCGTTAAAATGTGGTGTAGGCGTTCTGTTGAAATGTTTACCATGTCTGCTGCTGTGAGTCGTCAATCTTGCGTAATAATATTATGGATTTTTATAATCATTTCCTTAGAAGTCACGATTTGGGTGCTCCAGAGCGCGTTTCAGCAACACAGCTTGTTCTACCACGTTTAAATTCATTTATCCATCTACTTATTGTGGCGGATGATGGAGCAGATTCACCTAAAGTTTCCCGTAACTCATCTTTTATTTCGGTAGCTTTCATACCCTTAATTACGAAGTATTTAATCACCGCACGATACTCTGCTTTTTCCATTTTAACAAAACGACGTGTTGCTTCATTTTCAATCAGCTGTTAAAAATAAACTAATCAACCGATTTATCTAAATATCAGAATCTAAACATATAAATAGCCAACCTAAATTACAGTGCGTTTGTTTTACCAATTAGAGCGCCACCTATGTGTCATTCTCACTACTTGTCAAACTATCCTCGTAATTTCATTTTAGTTCCTACTCTAAGGTTAACTCTATGCCTATATTTGAAGCTACAAAAGCTAGCAAAATATTTTCCCAATTTACTGTACTACAAGCCGATATAATATCCAAAGTTTTCGATCGAATAAATTATTACGTTTTTATAAATAAACTAAAAACTTTTCGATTTAGTGAGTTACTATTTAAATTATTTCATTCATATCCTGTATTTTAATGAGAGTATTTTACATATAATGAATTTTTATCGTGAATATTCTTAACATACGAGTATTCGGGAATACCTCAGGAATTAAATCTGGGCCCACTTGCTGTTTTTCGTATTCTTTAATAAGATGTTTAATTCAATTGACTACCATCATTGTGCTATTATTGATGATTTTAAAATTTTTACAACCGTTGAATTATTAAGCAATTGCTGGCGATTTCATAGTCAAATCAATAAAGTAGAACTGTAGTGTAAGAATAACAAATTCCGGACCAATAAAAGGGAGTATAAAGTTGTTAGATTTACTAGGAAATTACAGTCAATCCTCTACTCCTGTATTTACGCTAGCACTGACTTGAATCGATGTAATCCAATCAAAGATCTTGGTGTACGTTTTGTCGGCAAGTTCATCTCTATTAATCATATTAAAATAATTACAGCTTTAGCCAGGAAAATATTGGTCTTCATCAACTTTATTAATAATTCTTGAATTTTGATAAGATTCTGTTAGACATAAGATTTCGTAATGCATTCGTAGGATTCTTATGTGAGGACGAGAGACAGTATCATTCGCATATGTGGTGCAATCGTCGGCTGACAATGGTATATAATAGACAGTGGGTCAATTACGCTACCTTTGGTACTTCGGTTTTAATATATAACAGAATGGTGTGTATTATACAATAGAAATCACTGCAGTACGTAAGTTTGTATAATAGGAAACAATACGTAAAAAACGTTGCCTATTTATTTATTAATACTGCCTGTGGGGGCTGGTTATACATTTATATCCGACGGAGGGAGTTTGTATGTATTATCTTTCTATATGCTTAATTTGTCTAAAACATATCGAGTACACGTGCAACAACAACGTTTCTAGCTACAATAATCCAGTTGTAAAATACATTTTATACATATATAGAGATAGAATAGTATATTTTTCAGTTTTGCGATCATCACATGTACATAAACCACAAGTTTATGTACATGCGATGTTTATATGTACATAAATCAAATAAACTTATGTATAAATGAAATAATCTCATGGTTCTAAATAGTGAGATTAATAACAAACAGGGCACTATTTATGATGACAATACCAATTTGTACTTAGTATCATAACGAGTAACTTGTTTTTTTTTACTTTATTGGCAAATGGTGGTCATTTGATTTGATAATACTTAAACGTCGACTGTACTTAGAAATGATAATATTGACATTAAATTAAAACATCTGCTACAATCTGCCAAACATGGGTTGAAGCGAAAAAAAATTTTGAAGGAGAAAACAAGAAAAACAATTACGTTTGTCAGAAAGTAATTACATCTATGTAATTCCCTTAACTCGTATCCCATCCTCCATTCCCTTTTATTTTTATAATATGGTGGCGAACTTATTAAAGTTGATCTATATTGTTCCCTGGTGAGCCATCAGTACGTGCTGGAAAAAGATGGATGATCTTTCAGTGAGTATACAATTTTTAATTAGAATTTCACGTCGAAAAATATCCGCGTGTAATGTAATATTTATTTTCCAAAAAAAAAGAAACTGCGCAATATAATTAGAAATAATTACTACAAAAATATAAAATTTTTAAACATGAAAAAAAATTATTAATTTCAATTAAAAATTTTACGAAGAGGATTTTTCTGTATGTTGTCAGTGTGTCTTTCAGAAAGTATTTCTGGTAAAAAAGGGAAAATTTGTATAAAATATTTTATTCTATGACGTTTTTATATTAATTTAATTGAAACTAATCCTAAGTCATTATTTTTAAATTGAAGGTACATAAATTTATACCGTCTCTTTTAATAAAACTTCTACGATCAAACACGGATGAAGTTTCAGGGGCTACGTAACAGGCATTCGTTGACATTGCTCTTTCAACAGCTATAGTTTGTCACTGTATTATGTCTTTAAATATATTACAAAAGCTAACTTATTATTTATTTATTTCTGGAAAGTTGTTGCTTACTGTTTTGTCGCTTTTTTGGTATTATTCTTGTAAATTTGGTGTTACTCGCTCTGTAACTATAATGGCTTTTTCATACTATTTCTTTGGTAATAAAAGCGCTCAATTTTTTATGCTTTTCACATAATTGTGAGTAAGTGGATTGTCATATAGTTTGCTTTTAGACTGTGTATTAGTGCAAGTATGAATTATATAAACCAATTTACATAGCTTCCCTAAATTGCGTACTGAAAAATATTTCATGAAAAATCAAGGCCTCAGGCACGTATTCTCAGTTAACATAGTTTCTAAGCATGGACCTTTGCTCTTCCTTTTTCTTGCGTAATCAATATCATAGATGCTAGGTAAATTTATTTGAACGAATATTTTAATTTATGCCATAAAGAACGAAGCGAATCAACTTTAGAAATTTAAGCGCTAATAATAAAATCTATAAGAAAAGTTTTACATTGCATAAATTTTAATATTCTTTCCCTCTTTGATGTAGTGAGAACGTAATAAATGTAAAAGAGTAACTGAATATGCTAAGAGCTTGTACAAAAGTACAGAAACTAAATGAGGCTTAGAAATCAACAATTTGACAATTTTAAAAATAATATTAACCTGCCGCAAGGATATATTATAAACCTTCTCTTTCGTATAGCCTTGAACGAGAGAATAAACAGAATCGCCAAATATGAAGTCCAACAAAGTCTTTTCTAATAGGTGGAAAGAATAAAAGCTACAGAACTAGTCCACACAAATGATATGATCATAATCGGAGAAATAGAAAGAAATTACAACATAATTTGAACATACTTATGCAGAAGTAAGAGTAAAGAGAGGAAAAGGTAGAAAAGCATAGAATACGATTATTACTGTTGAAGAAAACATGTCTGTTATGATACGGAAATGTAGTAGCAGAGTAAACGGTAGGTAAAAATAGCAAGAAACCCATAAAAAGCACATCATACTATCCGTCAAATATTATAAAAAAGTTTCGGGTCAGTTATAAAATGAACCTGGCTTAATGGCGTCACTACGATAACGCTAGCACGCCATATAACTAGTCTAGTAATTACAATGCAACTTCCCGCAACTTTTATCTATATATTCAAACATAATAAAATCTTAAAGAGCGGCGATTGAAGCCTTAACATTATGGCTTCAGAAGAAATTTTGAAGAAGCTCTCAAAAATGGCTTCCCCAATGTTTTCGGCCAATGACAACATAGTTGAGGCAGGATAATTACACTATAAGGGAACTGCATAGAATGTGATAGAAGTATCACTGTTCAAGATTAATAAATAGAGTTTTGATAGCACCAATTTTTATTTAAAAGTCCTTTATATATGTATTGTTTCGTATTTTTGTGGATTCTTTAGTAACAAAGAATACATCGCAATCGCAGAAAGAGTTTCCTATTAATTTACTATAATTTATTTATATACAATATTATTCCTACTACTCATATACATCTATCAGGATCGAGAATGTTCTACTACTAGAATCAGCACTTTATCGAACATTTCATATATTTTCTACCACGTACATACATGTACTTATTTCCCCTAACGTTCTCGTAATAACATATTCCATAAAAGTATAAATTTATTTATTGTATTGACAATAATTCGATTTTTAATGTTGCTGTGTAGAAGATTAATTAACTATAAAAGTACTAATATGGAATTACTACTTTATTCTGACTCTTGTAAAATATACTTATAAGCCAATTGGTGTCAATGATACATTATATTTCTCGCCCCAAGAAAAAACTAGAGCAACTCAAATAACCAAATAATGGTTAACTCTGTATGTGTGCGATACTAGTATAATAAACAATATAATTTTCGATTTGGAATGCCTAACTATTTACTATACCTTGTCTCAGAATAAGGAGTGATTCAAATATTGCGCCAAAATAGTACATATTTCTAAGAGACTTCATTGGTTCTCGAACAGGCAAGTTTAGAATGGATAAATGAATGCTAGATATCCGCCATTTTTCTTAACCTGTAAACGTTTAATTACATTTTTACATTATTTTAATTTAATAATATTTAATCTCAATTTTGGATAGTTTGTACATATTAATCCAAAAAGTAACAAAGTTTGTACAATCATACTTCCATTAAAATGAATTTTTTTTCATTTATTTCTATATAATAAAGAAAAAGATTAATATTGTTGACAAACTACTACATTCACAACTGTTTATGTTTCATTTTGACGCTAAGTTACATTTTTAAGCTATGTGTTCCGTGTTTTAGCGCGATATTTGAATCGCTCCTTATTCTGAGACAAGGTATAACATGATACGAAAGCAGTTTATGATTGTTGATGCTTTATTTATATATGTACGTACATAGTAGTCTTAGTTATTAGTTTTTTCAACTTTTCGGAACTGAATTAATACGCTGAGAGTAAACATTTTACGAAAGGGTTATATAAAGAATTCTACACAAATTCGATAAAATACCGAAGGTGTATAATTTTACCGCGAATCTGAAGTCAAATAAATGGCTATTTAAAAGTTTTATAACATAATTTACTAGCAATTACTAATTTTGATAAGATTATATTAATAAAGAAAGGATTCATTTTGAAATGTAGCAATAAATGTAGTATATTACGAAGAAGCTTTTATGTTACAGTCCAAGGTACTGCGTTTATTTATAAAAAAATATTAATTGTACATTATATCATTGCGATACATATATATGGATAAGTAATAATAGGCACATAACATAATAACGTAACAGTAGTGGTGACCAAATTCATCGTTCGACCTTTCATCATCTGTGGCTTTAAAACTTTCGTCAATCGATAATATAGTGGACCCTTCCAACAACTGAATTGTTTCTTCACTTAAGCATGACATGGTTTTCGTAGGCAATTGACGGACGGAAGAAATTAAGGGATTCGAGGAAATCAACAACAAATGAAATATATCCCACATTGTTTTTTCACGTGAGATTCTCGAGAACCTCTCTCTATATCTTCTAATATCTTTGCTGCGAGATTCTTACGCTTTCTCGCTTAGTTGACCAATGTATTAAAATTTTATACAATGGCGTAGGAATTTTGTACCAGTGGTAAAGACTTACATATAATGGGACTGTTTCGTAGAAATATTCCCTAAATTTATTTAAAAACCACAAAATATAGTATCTAATATAACTTTAAATTTTTAATTAATCTTTCGTCTATACTAGTAATTTCTGACGACGACGGATTCTGGAAGAACCTGCGGGCTGTATTACCATTGCTGATATTTCCGTACCTTGGTTCTGGCTTGTCGACTATCATTCTCATTCTATCTTTGAAAGCTTTTAGAATTCCTTTTTAGTTCTGTGATATAATCTTTTTGATTTCAACTCCTCGAGCCATTTACTGCTTTGCTGGTAGTTTATGCGCCACATGTCAGAAATACTCGCAAAATCGTTCCTTGCATGTAACGTGAATAAACTATATTTGATTGCACTATTGTCAACGGTTCTCACATTAAGTCTCCCAATATCATTGAAACCTTTCGACGTAGCTCCTCATATATAACACTACATAGTACACCTTGCTTCCGTGACCGCATTGCGGACCTTTTCATCAGTCATGGTAAATAGCAATGTATGCATTAAGTATACTTGATTGCCGTTCAATTAGTAAGTTGTATTTCAGAGCTGTTGTGTTTGTTGTTCAATATTATCAATTTCTGTTAAAGTAATCTCTATGGCTTTGTGCTTTTGTTGTAAATGTATGGACCGACAAAAACATAGCGAAGATGGTCGTCGCTTTTTCCATAGAATTACATTATTAGCAAGTATGTTTGATACAAGCAGTAAAGTCACTTAATATACAAAATAAATAAATCATGCTAAAAACATATAAGCATTAGAAGTACCGTCTTTTTTAAATTTTTGTTTGTTTTTGCTGCGATCTGCGCTTTTATAGCATACCTATTTTGAAGAAAGTGTCAATTGGCTGTACTTTTCCACACTTCTCTTGTAAACTTATATCTTTTCATTATATGATCGAGCAGTTGCAATAACGATACTTGAGCAGAATCTTGGAACACAATGGTATTGTCTGGATAACACTCTTTCTCAGCCTATTGAACAACCCTATAAGATGGAAATCTATTCTTTACGGATTCTCTAATTATATTATATTACTGTCGCATCAGAGATCTTCCAAGAAAAGCGATAATGCTTGCCCAGGTGGAAGTTTCTTATCATTATGCTGATCAGCAGTTCTAAAAGTTTTTTGATATCTGAATGTCCCTCTTGATGACGTTTTTTCATATCTTTAAGTACAGAGGCAGCAACAGATTTACCAGCAGAACGTAGACTCATTTGCACTGCATATACAAGTTCATCAACAGATACTTCTGAATGCAAAGAAGCAGTTTCACGTGGCTTTGTTCGACTACTGCTTATTAAAAAACTCAGCTCGTGATGACCGTTGCCTACCTGACGAAATTTCAGATTTCGTAAGCACAACGGATTTCTTCAAACAATTTTCGGCTTTTTGGCTTTCATTCCAATCATCCCTCTTTGCGGTTTTTACAATCTCATGTTAAATTGATGCTTAAAATAAATAGAGGTAAGTTCTTTTTTCTGAACGTCCGAGTAGGTCAGTGTTTGAAAAATGTATTGTTTCAAACTCTCGTACTTATCTAATTTGGTACGTAGACTTCCGCGGTCGTGGTCCATGCTAACTGCTTCTGGGTTTCCGGGATGGAACCGCGTCACTATTATATCTGCCGACGTTTCGTACCCATTTGTATGGGACATCTTCAGGGCTGAACTACTGCACTGAAACTCGTACTTATTTGTTATTCTCGTCCCTTTAAAGTCTAACATCATATTCATTAATTTTTCATATGTATAAGATATGTGGTCTTGATCTGTTCCTAAAACGACTAAGAACTAATGGTTATAATGGTTACATTAGTCTTATAAATTAAATATGAAATAAATTATTAATTGCAAATTGTAAAGTAAAATGGACTTTTGTAAGGGAATAGTAAATATGGGCATTTTTTATTGTAGGGCTAATAACAAGCTATACAGAGTGTTGTGAAATAAAAATCATATATTAGACTAATTTGGCACGTAGACTACTGCACTGAAACTCAGTTTCTAAATTAGTTCAGCCCTGAAGATGTCCCATACAAATGGGTACGAAACGTCGGCAGATATACAAGTGACGCGGTTCCAGCCCGGAAACCCAGAAGCAGATAATATATTAGACTAATTAGGGACACAACTTTTAGACTTTTATAATACAGATATTTTAGAAATTCTATTCTATTGACGTCATATATTTCTAATTTGTCATAAAACGGTTTATTTTTTAAAAGTTTTCAATAAATATATAAGTAATTACACGCCCAGGAAGAGAGTCCATAACAGAAATCACTATAATCTCAATCTAAGTTCAAACAAATAAGTAAAAGTTACGGTATACCGTACTGGGTTTGCGTACGTTGTAGCTAACGGTAAATTTAAACGGATGCCTACGTTAAATTTCGAACATTATAGTAGTTCTGTATGCGCTTTCAGGTAGGTCTTTTATACCTTTCTTAGAATCGCTTAGTAGAAAATGTAAATGTGCGATTCGGAGAATTGATTTATGGCCAGCAACTTGGTAGTTTGGCCACACTGTCCAACGCCCATTCGTAATAATATCCGAATTTTACATCGTAATAGGGTTATATTGTTACATTATATGAACTTTTCGCGTAGGTGTCCAGAGTGCTAAGATTAGATTCTAGTGATCTATAATATCAATTAAGTCAGTAAATTAGTTCTTTTTTTATTCAACCCAGAATCGTTTTTGAGTTAAATTAATCTAGTAAATTTCCGGTGTTTATTAATTAAGTAAATCGTTTAATTCTGAGATCAATCTAGTTAATTTAAGTAGTGTAATTATTTTAAGCTAGTAAAGTCGTTTTTATCACTCTAGTAATTTCAACCCTTAACTTTGAATTTAAATTTTACAGTTAAATTTTGTCTTATTTACCTCTGCTTTATTATTAGACAAGTTTTAATGTTTACGCGCCTAGCTTTTTTGCACAACCATCTGGCTTAAGTAAAAGATATTGCTGTGTAACGGTTTTACTCAAAGGACAAACAGTTTTATTGGGATGGCATTCATCAATTGCCTGAAAGATGAGCAAGATGTGAAGAATCAAGTGGCTAATATTTTGAATAAATAAATTATTCCATTTTCTTGAAAATTATGTAGTTTGTTTACGAAAAAACAGGTAGCGACTTTCTGGTACACGTACACCCGGTAAAGTGCTTTCAGATATGTAAAATATACTATCCAGTCATTGTTACGTTGAAGGTTAGAGAACACAACGATGAGTGTATCATAATTTAGTTTTTATATGTTCATCAAATTCTGTCATCAATTTTAAATGAAGAACAGGTTTTCTAAACTTATCAGCAGTTGCTAATGATAGATACATGAGTATGATCAGGCAAAACATTCATATCAGTTTGATATAAGCGTATCAAGTACTGTGTTAAAGTAAAACAAAAAGTAATAGTTAAAATAAAATTTTTGGAATTTATTTACGGCGTTTACTTCCATATTTCGGAAATGTTTTTATTGCATACTGGAGCTCAAGGTATTTAAATTTTCACAGTTTTATTTTAAAATACCTGATCTTCTAGATTCAGATACTATACTTTTTAGTCACGTATGTTCTCCATATATGTATGTATATCAATTTTTAACGTCTACAATCTCTGAATGTCTTTATTAAGCGTTCAGTTGAAGTTACTTAAATTTATAATTTATTTTATATTTTTACTTAATCAAATTTTGAAATGATTTTTGAACTACCATAAGATGAACCAATTTTCCTCCGATACCTATGGTAAATCCTATCCATTATAATACATTTATTCCCTTTGATTTTGTGCACAAATGTAATTGAAAATCTTTTCAGTAATGTCTTCAAGACTTATGAGAAAATAAGCTGTCAATACTTCCAGATAAGTAATCTTCAATTTATTCACAGCCTTTCGTAATGTCAAATGCTCTGATTTCATATCAGATGCTATGGCTTTTATCCAAGCATCTGTGGCTTTGTCAACACAGGTAATCTTCAAGTAATAGCTCTTAAAAGCTATGACTTAAAATATTGGACGAATTAGCTAGCTGTCTTTCTTTAAGAGCCAGAGAAGTTGTCTTCTGTTAATATAGCTTGAGCCATGACTTCTGTTTTTTTTTTTCGTTAAGAAACAAGAAGTAGTTCAGTCCATACAATCAGACTGTGTCGGAGAATCCATTATTGTTCTGTTTGATTTTTCAATTAACTAGAAATAACTAAAAATTCAACTTCAACGTATGTGTGTTGAAGTTTACAGTATTTAAAAGAAAATGTTTGTCGGTTTTGTATCGAAAACTTGTTGTGTGGCTCCTATTCCTTTAAAAGTTCGTAGAGCTGTGAATACTAAGCGGTATACAACTATCCTTTTATTAAACGTTTTCTCTAAAATACAAAAAAAAATGAAAGATGTAGAACCACTCCTCAAGGCGGTGCAAATTCACGCATAGCATAGAGGAAAATGAATTATTTGACCACTCAAAATGTAGAATTAATGTCTCATTCGCTGTACAGTCTTTACTTAAGCCCTAATGATCCTTTCATATTTATAAAAATTAAAAATGTGGTCAGCAACTTTCAATGCCAAAAGAAAACAACTGAAGCTTTTAAAAATGAAATCTTGATGGAAAATTTGTTATTAGTCTATCTATACGAAAATATGGTTACACGGTAAAGAGAAATATTTCGAAAAGTACTTTTTTAATTCGAAATATTTTTGCCCTTCTCTATCCCGAAATTTCAACAGTAGCTGTATTACTTGTAAAATCCTTTTCATGAAAATGAAGTTATGTAATATCAGATTTAATTTAGATGCTTACTCGGATTTTAAGTTCTGAAGAAATAGTTAAAATGTAGAAAGAAGCCACTAGCAGTAATATTTCTCCGTAGAAATAGTCAACGATTGCTCTCCAGGGTAATTCCCAAACTCCCATATCTTAACAGATTACGTCAATCTGTGAACACATTATGAGAGGAAAACTTTTCCAAGTTATATGACGTATAAAAATTACAGAAAATGCAGTGATACACTATTAATACTTCCGAGCACTTCTTAGAATTAAGCAATTTCTTAGTGCCACTTCCAGCAGCATTGCCCCCAATAACGTTGCGTATTTATGGTAGTAAATAAAAGCTCTTCACTAACTTCATGTCGCGTTCTCTCTTTATGATTGAAACGTGGACAGTGTCTGAAAATTTTTCGTCTCGAACTGTTCGGGTTGCCTAAATGGGCTCGTTACTGTGAAGTGCTCCCTCTTGCGTCTTCTCTCGATGGAATTGCTGATCGCAGGACGAAATTATCGACTGCGTTTTGTAAGACGTTTGATTGAAATGTAGGACAAGCGGTTAGTTTGCGAATGCTGCGGGAAGAAGCGAGACGGAATGAGACGACGGTAGGGAACCGGATCGGCGAGGAGGACGAAATAAAATTGACAGGATACATCAAAAGAATTTTTCAATTAAATTAATCCGACGGAGGAGTATAAAGCGACTCCGGGATAAATATAGACTCATCGGCTTTTTTAAAGGTTTTTTCCTGGATGTCTCTTAATCTAATGAAATACAAAGAATTCTGCACGCTTTTGATCTTCCTCGTAATACTGTATATTACCACTACAATGCAGACTCTTCTCGTAGAACCCATTTAATAAGAAAGTTGAAATATATTGAGAGAAGTTTAGATATTTACTAAATTAATATTAATTGTCCGATTTAGAATTATTTACTATGTATTTAGAAATATAGAAAGGTAGATTAGATGGTATGTAATGGTTTTGAGTATTCAGAAAAGGGAAACTTATAACAATAAACTAATAATAATAATAATATCTTTAATGCCCAACAGTTATATAGACGATTTACAGGACATAATGCACTTAAGAAAAAAATTAGTATTGAAACAAAAATAGGTGCTACATACTGTACTACAAATAAAAATAAGAATTCAATTAACAAAAATATGTAAAGGGTTCTTCCAATAAGGACTTGACAACTTTTTTTCAAAATAAAATGCAGACCATTTGAGATATTTCAAAAACTTTATTAGCGGGTTGAAGTACAATCAAAACATTTATGAATGGAACTCGACTTCGTTCATATGGCCACCGCGGGCACGTTTGCAGCGGTCGATTCGTTGGACCCAATTTTCGATGACTCGGCCACACAATTCGGCCGAAACGGCTGCTATTTCACGTTCAATGTTGGCTCTGAGCTCTTCCAACGTTGTCGGCTTGTTGGCATAGACCAATGACTTGACGTAGCCCCAAAGAAAAAAGTCTAGAGGCATTAAATCGCACGAACGAGGCGGCCAATCGACTGGTCCATTTCTTGAGATAACACGCTCATCAAACTTACTCTTCAATAAATCGATTGTAACGTGTGCTGTGTGGCTTGTAGCACCGTCCTGCTGAAACCACATGTTGTCCATGGCGCGATAACGATTACCATTCAGAGTAACGTGACGATCGTTATCGTCGACGAAAAAATATGGCTCTATGATGCCGCCGGCGTGCAAACCGCACCAAACAGTTATTTTTTGTGGATGAAGTGGTGTTTCATGAAGCACATGTGGATTTTTACCTGACCAATAACGCATATTTTGCTTATTGACGAACCCATTGAGCCAAAACTGAGCTTCGTCACTGAAAATAATTTTGCGATGAAATTGATCATCTTGGCGCATCTTTTCCAGAGCCCAATCGGAGAACGTACGTCGCTTCAAATGGTCCATCGGCTTCAATTCTTGAGTCAGCTTGATCTTGTTTGGGTGTAAATCAAGATCCTTACGCAAAATTTGCCATAAAGTGGTCTGGGCGATGCCCAACTCTTGAGAACGCCGTGGAATTGACTGATTTGGATCATTTGCTACGGACGTTTCAGCGATATTTTCGATACTTCAACCAACTCGTTCTCTTACTGGCACGGCAACATCACACAACGAATTTGTAGACTCAAATTTTTGCACTAAACTTGTTACTGCCTGTCTACTAGGGCGAGAATTACGACCGAAAATCGGAGTTAACGCTCTTAAAGTAGCGGTCACCGACTCCGAATTTCTGTAGTAAATTTTTATAATTTGCAGACGTTGTTCGTTCGTGTACTTTACCATGATGAAAATGTTAAGTTTACTGAATAAATTGACAGTGACAGTTCGATGATTAGTGAAAGGGTGCGTTCACAAATTGAATTAAAAGTTGTCAAGTCCCTATTGGAAAACCCTTTATATATATATATATATATATATATATATATATATATATATATATATATATACACTTATAGTATGTAATCCCAGTCATACAAAAAAAAAAGAAACTGTACTAACAATAATAGATTCAAATTAGCGAAAGGGATCCTCGTATAATGCATTGGCATTTCTGGACATATGTACCAATGGAGCTTTGTAGAGAACATTGGTTTTTGCCCGAGCTATTGAGAAGGTTGCCGATGATCTAGTGTCAAAACTTGGCACGAGGAAGTCAAGCTGGGACAACAACACAGAAGAATCAACAAAATTATTTATTAATTTATAAAGAAAACTTCCACTAGCTTTGTCCCTGCGTATAGCAAGAGAATTAAAATGGTGTCTAGCAAGCACACCCTCATATGTCGAACCAAGAGCAGGATAATGACCATCAATCCTGTAGGATAAGTATTTGAGGAACCTATTTTGAACACGCTCCAGGAGTAACTGCTAGTAATGGTAAAGCGGGTACCACACAACTGAAGCATATTCCAATCTGGACCGGACAAGAGAACCGTAAATCACCTTCAAAGTGTACAAGCTACTGAAGCACCTGCAGGAACGAATAAGGAACCCAAGACCTCTGGAAGATGATGTAGTTATGTTACTTATTTGCTTAGAAAAGCTAAGATGCGAGTCGAACAAGACTCCAAGATCCTTGAAGTTGTGCACTCTGGGTATAATGGATTGCCGAGCATTGTAGTTATAGTAGCGCGGAGTATCACCTCTACTAAAAGAGAGAACAGCACATTTGTCGATGTTGAGCTTTATCAGATTGTGGGTCCACCAATCGTCAATAATGCACAGAGTAGATTGAAGATTAATACTGTCGTCAAGTGAATTAATACAGCTGAAGATCTTTAGATCGTCGGCGTAAGCTAACACTCTGTAGTCAAGAGGTCATTAACATAAATATTAAACAACTAATAGAAAACAATTAATAAATCTAGAATAAGATTTTCTCTTCTTCGTTGAATTTATTATTCCCTCAACAAAGACATCTTCGAACAATTTAATTCATATAATTACTGGGAAGGATTACATTGAGAGGCACATTATTGCAACAAGAATTGTACACCAAGAACTTGCGCCTAAGCATCAACTTGTAAAAACTAATACGGTGTATTACAAATACACCCCAGAAAGTATCCCTAAAAGTAATTATTACGAACTATAATGGGACAGGACAATACACATAGATAGACCAATTACTAGTAACAGACCAGATGATACAATTATTCATAAAAAACAAAACAAAATTTACACCAATTTACAAACATCACGCAAAAGAAACAAGAAGAAATAGTAAAATATACACCAATTGCAATCGAACTGAAAAAACTTTGGAAGTAAAAAGCAGTTGCAAAAGTATCGATTGCGACGTTAGTAACATGTATTACAACAAAACAATTTTTTCATTAGATAGATGCTCTAGAAATAAGTCCACATATACACACAAATACACAGCAATAGTCAGAGAATTAATATTCTGTAAGTGCTAGACCAGAGAGAGAGATGTTGAATAATAATACACAAGTAAATGTAAACAAAATATACTAATAATTTGGGGCGACATAATTCGAGGAATAAGTACTGCTATCCAGGCAACAATTTAGTAGTTGTCAGAAAACCCCGATCTGTAAAGAAGAAAATGGTAGCTGTATTTTTCAAATCGAGTGGATTGTGGAACGCGTTGTTTTGGACACACAGAAGACAGTCACAGCTAAGTATTATACTGAACAGTGTCTGCCTAAAGTCATTGGGTCTATGAAGAACCTGCGGCAAAGGCAAGAATAGACACCTGGTTCCCACATCACGGTAATGCTCCAGCTCACTGCGCCAAAGCCTGCACTGATTATTTGACCACGACAGTATTGAAACTTCCCGAGCATCCTCCCTACAATCCAGATCTTGCTCCCTGGGACTCTGCACTGTTCCCGCATGTGAAAATGAAGTTAAAAGAGAGACGGTTTTCCAGTGATGAGAACCTTATGCAGGCTTTGGACAACGAGTGTGCTTTACTCCCTAGTGAAACTTGGCAGAACTGGTTTAAAGATTAGTTTAGGAGGATAGAGAGATGTATTGGGTGTAGAGGAAATTACTTTGAAAAAATTAAGTAAGAAAAGCTGTATTGCAATACTATCCTAGTACCCTTGTAGCTTATACAAACTTCTTTAGATAGTTGGGACTTTTGTACTTATTGATATTCTAGATCGATGATTCGCAAGCACGGGATTTATGTTCACTATGCGTTAATAGCATATAAATATTGATCTATTTATAATACTTGATTAAGAGCTTTTATGAAAGAAGAAATATCATTCGTGTATACAAGGAAATAAGATTTTAAATCTATACTTTAAATAAAGCAATACAGTTAAAATACAGACAAAGTGTAATTTGGAAGGAGCTGGCAGAAAATTCAGTTTCATATAATTACTCCATTATTATATTTACATTTGCAAGTATTGAAATTGTAACTCTACTAAATTAATTCGATACGACAAACGAAACTTTTGACTTGTTTACATAACGGTGAGGCAGTCGTGTATAAATCAGAGCTATTCACTGTGAAACTGTACGTAGCACGATAGAAAGAGACAGATACGATGACATCCAAATAAGTGGAATTTTTTATCGTTCAATTGGTTTCTACGGCTATATTTTATACAAATCAAAAATATAAAATCATCTCACTTTCCATATGAAAGTGGTTACTAGAGAAAAGACGTTCTGATTTATCTCTACGTGAGTAGCTATTCCCGAGAGAACTGTCAAGTCAGTAGAAAAGACCCTAGACATATTATTAAAGTAAAAAAGTATTTAGTTGATTTTCGGGTTTGTTACAATGTTCAATTTTTTATGGAGAAAACTGGAAACTATATAGCTCTCTTTTAATAATGCGAAGGCAGTTTAAATATAAACCAGTTTTATTTTAGAAGTTTATTCTTATATGTGTAGAAAAGATCTACATTTTTTCCTAGATCACTTTTATTTAGAAATTTTTTCCACTAGATTGGATGTTTTTTTTAATTCCACACTTTGAAGATAAGGTGGAATATAAACGAGTATGACATATATTTGAAGAGAATTTAGAGTGTTTTAAAATTAATATATCAACCAGAGGAACCTGTTGTCGTGTCAAAAAGATGTCTTCCCAATTCCTTATTGAGTGGCCCTAATATGTGATAGTCTCACGGAAACAAATATAGTGTACAATATAAATGTTAGAGTATTTTTCAATGATTCTTTTCTAATTGGTCATGAAGAAAAAGCGTTCTTTGAATAAGTTTGTTTCGATTTATCCATCAACTAGCCATTTCATTCTATCAAGCAACTGACGAATTCGTCATGAAGAAAACACTTTGAATTGGTATGTCTTGTCTTTTTCGTCAATCAGTCAATTTTGCTCTATCAAGCAACTGGCAATTGTACGGTATTCACAAAGGAAATCAGTGAAAAATTCGTCTCTGCAATCCCAAAGAAAACATTTGCGAAATACAGTAAATTAGTTAAAAACATAATGTTGAACCTTCAACGAGGAAGAGCTTTTGCCATCAGAGTAAACAACATAGGTTTAGGTATCTTTCTTTTTAGTGCAAGCACGATTACTGGAGTAACGTATCTTGCAATTTTGGACGACTGTTTTTTCCTAAAATAAATGAATATTCAGAAGACTACGTTTTCCAGTAGATCTGAGTTCCACCCCATTGGGATCTGAATGTCCGACGTGTTTGAATGAATCGCTACCTCGACGATGGATAAGTCACATGGGGAATAAAGACCTGACACTTCAGTTTTGACTACCAAGATTTTCTGATGGAATTGGGAAAGATGCGATCAAATTTTAGTAACTTAAGAAACTGTTTCACAGCTGCAGTGAACTCATTAATGCCACAAGTTCTTCATCAAGTGTGGGATGAATTCAACTGAATCTCTATAAACAATTTATATGTATATATATATATATATATATATATATATATATATATATATATATTAAATGTAATGTAGAATTCAAGTAACACATAATTGTGTCAACCTATGTGAATCACCTGTATTTAAGAGTCTGGTATTAGAGAAGGGGTGTGATTAAATTTGACCTGAATTTTACTTTATTTAGACATACATTATTTGTCTAAGTAACAACTTCCTTTAAAATACACTTGTCTCATTACTCTGGTAAATTTGATCAAAACTGTAAAATGGTAGATAATGTTAAATATAATAATGACAATAACTGTACGTGTGATTGAATTGAAAAAAATGACGTCATAGTATAATTCAGCAATATTAGACATTAATGTAAGCAGAAAAAGCCAGAAGAAGAAGAAGAAGAAGAAGAAGGTCAGGTATAGTAGGAAGAAAACGAGATGTGATTCAATGCAACTTGAAAGTTGGTACAGGAAAGTAAATGCGGAGAAAAATGAGAAAGTCACTCTTCTCACTCTTCAAGAGTATATCGGCAATATCTTGAGGATTGCAAATCATGTCTTCTTAGTGCCGAATCAGTCAATACTGTTCTCTGAACGTCATTGATTTTAAACAATGAATATTTAAAAGAAAACGAGTTCCCTTTTACAGTATGTTCTAATTTTGCAATATGTTACATGGTTCTGAATAGTGACAATTAGGTAAAACATTTTCATGTACACAAAGCAAAACCAAACGTTTTCGATATAGTAAAGTGACATAGTGATATGAGTGAAATGCAATGGTGTGAGAAGCAAGCGTTAAGTGGGAGTCGAACAGAATACAAAGGCGTTTTACACTACATACTTTATTGAGAATGGAATCATTTACAAGATACCTAGAGTAAAAATGTTCCTTTGTGTAAGAATTGATATTTGTTCTTAAAATGTAGCAAAACACCATTTCAAGAAGTCATTATTTAATATACCTACTTGCTTTTAGACCGAAAATATTAGTATGACGATCTATTAGTAAATAATTATTATTTACGTTATTTGCTTAACGTGGTAAGTGACATATAAATCGTCAGTAATCCACATCAGTCTGCAACACGACTTTTGAAAAATGTTTTCGACTTGTGACATAACCTACCGGTAATATTAATTGTACTGATCGTACCATATGCTATTACTTAATGTTCATACATGTATTTTTTCAAAGAATTTTGTACTGCATTTTTTTTCCAAGATAGTAATGTTAGGGAAGGAAGAGGTGATGACGACAATTACAATGTATGCGTCAGTGTTGTTGCGATTCTGACACCCTCCAGATCATTTCATACTAGACTACGTCTCTTCTGTCTGATCTTTTCCTAATTTAATCATTATTTTTTGCTAGTAATTTTAAATATGCTCTGTGGACAATCTAAGGACTTATCTTACTCATTTATGTGATTTTACTGTCACTGATTTTACTGTTACTGTAAAATCTCGTTCATCTACAGCTACAAAATGTACGACTTCTTGTTACAATTTCATCTTTACTGCCCTTAACATGTGATTACACTATCTTTACAGCTCTTGGAATATGATTTGACTTCATTAACTTCTCTAATGCTCCTACCTTTCTTCTTCTCTTATTTGTATTTCTTCTAGTTCTTTATTTATTTCTGTTAATGCAACCCCTAAAAAAACCGAAGCGTTCAGCCTTTTCAAATAATAGTTAAAATAGGTTTCAATGAAGATAAAGAAAAGGCGAACATTGGTATCTACCGAGACAACCACTACGTTTCATTTAGAAGGGTAATTATATCGAACTGCAAAGACATATTTATATTTCAAATATGACTGCGATACCATCTAATTTTTTACTCCTCTTGGACTGTATTATTCCATCAAATGAAGCGTTAAGAATATTAAATAACCACTATTTAAACAAAAAAAAAGACGAAAGAAAGATAAAATCTTTGTTATTTCAATGGTAGATGGTATGATTTTGTATTCTCTTAATTTACTGAAACACTATAATGATAATGAATGTGTTATATATCTTGGATTTAGTTTTAAAAAATTTGATACGCCATCCGTTGTAAGATATTAATTGATGCCGTTACACTAATATTTCAGGATAATTTAGTACTAATGTCGTTATTAGTAGGTTGCTCATCACTATAATATTACTAATTTATTGCCTAACAATATTAATTCAATCAATAGTCCTTCATATGAATTAATAACAATTTATTTTTATCTAGGTGTCTATATAAAAATACGCTTGTACATATACTTATATCAGTTACTTTAAGATAACTAGAATAAACTAAAAATGGCAGAACTGAAAAATAATTGTATTAAAATATGAAAAAGAGAAAAATAAAACAAAAAGTTTAATATGATAAATACCTCCAATTCAACTCAACGGACTCTTTTGACAAGCCTTTGATAACATTCTTCGTTTGAATGCTCCCAAACTTTCGAAAAGGACTTTACAAACGTGCAAAAGTTTACCGACTTTTCCCGAAGACTGAACAGCAGACATTGTCGAAAGAGGACAAAAATATTTGTTTTTTTTTGTAAATTGGAAATGGAGTATTACGTAATACTTTAAAATGAAACCTAATCTTATCCCATACAACTTAATCTCATCACATACAAGATGTTACGTACATACATTCTTTGAGGAAAATTGACAAAACAATATTAAAGGCTTACTTATTTCTGTATTCCAGTAATTGTCAAGTAGGAGCTTTTGCAAATTGTAAATATATTTTTAAAAATTTGTTCTGATGTTGGAAAACTTATAAAATATTGACCAAACTTAATAACAATATTCATGAATATATTTTTTGAAAGAAGACACTGTTTTTTCCTAAATTTCTCTTTACAATTTTCTGTATCGCAATTGCTGCTCTGTCGCATTTACTTCTTCTTTATCTACTGCATTCTGCACTCTTCTCTATCCATAATTCGATTACCTTTTCTTTCTTCTTCCTTATTAGTGCACTATGTGTGTTCTACATCCTTATTATTCAAATGCATAAACTATCGTTCCTGTTCTGTATTATTATAATAACAGGTTTTATACAAATGTTTCTACATACGTTTTTACGTTCTATTGATCTCTCTTTTCGACCTCAGGGATATTTTTACGGTTGTTATTATTGTCGGCGTTAATATTCTGAAATTTAGTCACTTGTTGCGTAGCAAAACGTCAGTAGAAGAAGAAACAGTACCAAAGACGCTGTTCTAACTCAGAAATTAAAAAGAAAATTAATACGATTTTCCAACAAGCGCTGCTCTGAAGATGTCCTTTGTGTAAAAACGTTGGCTGAAAATCGTTTTACTTGTACATCACTATAATAATACTCTAGCATTGATTGCCTAACAATATTAATTCAATCAATATTGCTTAATATGAATTAATAACAATTTATTCTAGATGTCTATATAAACATAGGCTTGTACATATACTTATATCAGTTACTTTAACATAACTAGAATAAACTAAAAATGGCGAAACACAAAAATAATTGTATTAAAATATGGAAAAGAGAAAAAAAAATAATTAAATATTATAAATACGTAAATATTCCAAAAAAATACTGAAAATTACTTATAAAAATATTACAACTGAAAAAGAAATTAGTCCTAGTATTTATTGGTCCTGTTAATAGATTAAATGTGGTGATACATAAAGGATGTGGACCTTTGAAATCAGAGTATCGCAGATAAATTTGTTCTTCACTATTTGTTTATTCCAAGAGGATTAATGATCGAATAATATTTAATTCATCTAATGAAAGTATTCTTTCTTTACCCAATAAGTTGATAAATTGTAAGATGTATTTTTCTTTGATGAATAACTTAAGTTTATACACCTTACTGCTGAGACTCCAGTTTTACTAATTGTAGACATACTTTGTGGTCACGAAGAGCTAAATATTAGAAAATATGCTCGAAGTAAGAACATTCATATGTTAAGCACTTGTATCACTAACAAACTTCAACCTTTAGACAGAAGCTTGATAAAATCTTTTAAGGCGCTTATGATGAAGCTTGGGGAGAATGAATGCGAGAATATCCTGCTATAGGAATTAATGATTGACATTGCTCAAATCATGAATGTATCCTATACAAAAGTGTGTAGATTCGAGATTGCAGAAAATGGATCTTTCTGTACGGGTGTACATCCATTCAATTTGAATATTTTCTAAGAACTCTAGTCTTGTAAAATGACAAATCTTTAAGTATCATCAACTATTACATTTAAGTCATTAACTCCTAGTAGTTCAAGCAGGCCTTCTTTCAAAGGAGATTATTAATGATATGGAGTTAACGTAGATTAATATCATATAACAGAATATCAGAGACTGCGATGCAAATAAAATTGAAATTCAAGATTACCTGCCTCACACGCAAAATCTATATTCTAAAAAGGAACATATTTTATGGGATGTAAATTATACAATAAATTACCACTTTGCATTAGAAATATCACAAACTTTTCTATTTACAAAAGCAACCTTAAGCGGTACCTGCTTACGATAAATTGTTATTGTATAAATGACTTTATATGTCCAAATTTATAGCATCTTTTTTTCTTGTTGAGACGTGTTTCTAGCATGAGTGTACGTAGTATGTATTAATTGCTATTTTCTTATATGTAATGATATGTCCTGTGTGCACATTGTTTTGGAAATAAAATTTATTATTATTATTATTATTACTGTCGAGTAAAATAGATAACAAGCGAAAACACAACTCAGAAAAAAGAAAAGAGAAATGAAATTCAGAACTACAGAGCAGTAACTCTTTATAAGTATATATAAATATATAATTAATGAAAATTTATTGAAAATTAATATTTCCTGCTATTTCGTCGCTATTAGTAATTGCAAAAAAATAATTAAAAAGTTTATTCATTGGACCAGAACTCACCCAATTGGTTGTAGCAATCGTTTAGAAAACGATACAGGTTCGAAATCTGGTCCTATGTAGAAAATTTTTGATTAATTCTTTGCAGTTAGTATTAACGATGGAATAACATGAGATACTAATTTTCACTTGCAATACCTGTCTATTGTTAGCTGACATTTTTGTACTTGTCCAGTTTTACCCGATACTTTATAAAGTATATATAAAATGCGTTTATAAATAAATACTAATTGTCGTTTGATTAGAGCCTTCTTATCCTTTCTACATGAATAATCTATCAAACTTTTAGCTATCATTAGTCCGGCGCTTCCCTACCTATGATATCATACTAATCCACTTCAAACGTACATGTACATTCGACATATTAATAAAATTTTAAATGAAATCGTTTACTTACTTTTTCAGTAGTACACATTTCTATATATTGCTAGCATTTGATTGGTTTAAAAAAAACAAATTCAACCTAAAAACTTATTGCCACTCCAAGATTTAGATAGATGTAGAGGATATTTCATTAAATTTTATTAAATAAATGAGATTATTTGAATAGATGAAAATGAATATAATACGAGGATAGTTTGACAAGTAATGAGAATAACACATAGGTGGCACTCCAATTGGTAAAACAAATGCACTGTAATTTAGATTGCCTATTTATATGTTTACATTCCGATATTTAGATAAATGCAGTTGCAATTGATTAGTTTATTTTTGACAGCTAATTGAAAAAGAAGCAACACGTCGTTTTGTTAAAATGGAAAAAGCAGAGTATCGTGCGGTGATTAAATACTTCGTAATTAAGGGTATGAAAGCTATCGAAATAAAAGATGAGTTACGGGAAACATTAGGTGAATCTGCTCCATCATCCGCCACAATAAGTAGATGGGTAAATGAATTTAAACGTGGAAGAACAAGCTGTGTTGATGAAGTTCGCTTTGGAGCACCCAAAATTGTAACTTCTAAGGAAATGATTATAAATATCCATAATATTATTACGCAAGATCAACGACTCAAAGTGAGAGAGATAGCAGACATGGTAAACATTTCAACAGAACGCGTACACCACATTTTAACGTAAGAATTGGGCCTTACCAAGCTTTCGGCAAGATGGGTGCCGCGATTGCTTACGACTGATCAAAAGTTCACTCGTTTGCGCATTTCCAATGAGTGTTTGGACCTTTATAAGCGAAATCCGGTTGATTCTTGTAGGCGATTTGTTACTTGTGATGAAACTTGGATACACTACAGTCCGAAACTAAACAACAGTCGAAACAATGGCTAGAACGTGGTTCTGCACCTACAAAGAAAGCGAAAACCACTTTATCGGCAGACAAGGTGATGGCATAAATTTTTTGGGATTCAAAGGGCATTTTGCTCATAGATTACCTTCAGAAAGGTGCCACAATAAACGGACAATATTATGCAGAACTTCTACAAAAATTAAATGTTGAGATTCGTGCTAAACGGCCAGAAATGGCAAAGAAAAAGGTTCTGTTTCACCAACATAACGCTCCTTCGCATATCAGCACAGTTGCGACGAGCTTATCATCTTCATAAATGAGTATTTTGCAAACCTTCCGGTATCGCATTTTAGAGATGGCATAAGGGCATTGGAGCACCGTTGGAATAAATGTATTGCTCTTTTAGGAGAATATATTGAAAAATAAAAATAATTTTTTATTTAAAAAATTCGTTTTTCTTTTCAATTCTCACTACTTGTCAAACTACCCTCGTAGATATATGTGTTGACATAACATATGTAGTAAAAAAAGCTGAATCTACTAAATATTTTGAAGGTTTTACTTAAATATTTATACCTGAAATGAAATCTCTTTCCAATACCTACCACAGTACGATTAAAAGTTGTTCCGGAAATCAGGTATTGGATAACACAAAATAAATTAAAAACCAATAATCGGTAAATCCAAATTGGTCATAGATTTAACGACGACCTCGTGGCACGTCATATATCAATTCCCACTGTCTACGAAATCCCATTTCATGGGCATGGAACAACACAGATAGGGCATCCATTTCTGCACGCATGTACAAATACGTGTATGTATATATAGATGATACATATATGGTATGTATATATAGATATATACACACAGTCTACGTACTAGAGCACAACCTCAATTAACCCTTTAATTTATTATTCAGTCTGTAAACGGCTTTGCAGCGTAACAAGCGGGCAAATTTGCATCATATTATTGGGCCGTGTGTATGCCCGTGAGTCTGTATCAATTGTGCTGGTAGTATTTTTTAATCGCCTTTAATATGATTATCTTTAAACCAAATATATGTACAGTTGTGTTAAACGGGTGTAAATTTCACATAATATTATGGATCAATTGTACTCCAAAATTTAAACGCACATGCAGTGCGGGCCACGAACTTCAATTCTAAAAATAAATTGAAGGACTTGCTGTGTTTTATTAGAAAAACAATGACTATTGTTTTATAAGGGATTTTCCAATGAAAATGATATGATTTTACAATGAAATAAAATAAAAGCTATTTCAGATAGAGCTATCTTTTATATTACAGTAGGTTCACTGTACAACGGACAGTACCGGTGTATATAAAACTGGCCATTGTTCAGAGATTGGCGGGAGAAAAAAAGAGTATAAATAATTTTTAATTAATTTATTCTTACAACATACTTAAAATTAACTTATTTAAGAAAATCTGAAATTTTAGTTTGTTTTAGATTTTCAATTCTTCTTTTTCATAAGCTTCGCTAATGTTCTTAGTTTCTGAAATAATATCATCATCCTCACTATCTCTATCACGTACATTGGTACTGTTTTGAAACGCACACATCCTTGTACGCTAATATCTGAATTTTTGGTATGTAAATTATCATCAATTTGTGCATACGATAATTTTTAATTTATACATATAACTTTTTTACTCTCTCTGATATATGGACTTACAGAATTTTAGGTTAAGTTAGTTTTAGGCATTTTCTTTTTTTGTTAATTTGTTTGTTAGTCTCAGGGTGCATAAGAACAACTTTGCTTGAAGTTGATATGCACTCTGTGACTTCCAGAAGGGGAAGAGGGGAAAAATAAGGGTAATTGTAGATTGATTATACTGTATAGATAAATTTGTATATATCTTTTTTTTTTGGAAATAAACTATGATTATTATTATTATTATTATATGTCAAGATAGGATTTACAAAGTTCTAACAGTGGCACATCGTCTTCAGCACTGAAGTCTATATCCTCGCAAATATCTTCGGCATTCCACTCACCAAATCCAACTTTAAGAAATCATTTGTTGATAGTTCCAGCGCTTACAGTTTTCCAAGCATTTACAATGATCCATATACGATAAAAGTCTTTTAACTAAAAGCTTTCTGTAGTTGGTTTTAAATTACTGATAATCCCTTGATCAAGTGGTTCGCAATGAGAAGTGGTGTTTGGGAGAAAATAATATTAGTTCAACATATTGTACCTCAAGTTTTGGGTGTGACGTGGTGTTTAAAAATAAAAGGACTTATCTATTCCGCTGTTGCATTTTTCTATCAAAATTGTCATAATTTCCCTCGCCATCCACGCTTTTTTATTAGAATATTACTGCAATGGCAACCTCTAAACGTTTGCTCCTCTGAAGCATCGTAGATTCTTATTTTTACCAATTACTAAAGGTTTTTCCTTTTCTCCAACCATATTCGCACACAAGAGAACAGTTAATCTTTCCTTAGCAACTTTTCCACCCGAACATTTTTGACCTTTTAATGCAAAGGCTTTGTTTGGCAAGCCCGGTATAAAATCCAGTTTCATCTGCATTAAAATGTCTTTCTGTGAGTATGTCTTTGTGATAGTTATTAGCTGATTCTTCCAAACAGATATTTCATCCACATTTACTGCGACGGCTTCACTACAAATTGTTCGAAGCGATATGTTGTGTCGCTGAGAAAGCTTGTCGAACCACCCAGTTGAAGCTCTGAATTCATAATTTAGTTCTTGTGCAACTTCGAGAGTTTTTTCCCTTATTACTTTACCAGAGAATGGAATATTCTTAACGCGCACTTTGCAAAGCCGGTCATACATTATTTGGTCTAGAGCAGCTCCTTCTGTTTTCACAAATTTCTTCTTTTGTTGTGAACTTCCATTTTCAGCAAACCGTCTATTAATATCAACTTTGTTTTTCAAAATATCGCGTATTTAACTTTTGCCGGAACAGAATCTTTCCGCAAACAGTCTCACACTAAGTTTATTCTTCTCTGCACACTGAATAACACTAACTTTTTCTTCTAAACTGAGAAATTTTCTCTTTTTCGTAGCCATATTACTTTTACGAACACTAAAACACTAGATATACGATATATCTTGTTAGAGGACTAAATATCAACTGAATGCTATAAAAGCTATAGGTGTTTTATATAAGACCATAATTACGGTTGCACTTATTACCTGCTTTAATTATGTTGTTCATGGCTATTGTTGAGACTGTTACAGCGGTCATAATTATTGTACATTTACATGTATGTAATTACATATAATAAACCGAAAGATCATCATTACAGCACTTATTATATTAAAATATGTAATTATGTTTAGAAATTATAGGAATTGCAATAAATTTATTACCTGGCTTAATCCCTCTGTAGGCAATAAAATTAATCTTATTCTAAAATATGAATTTTAAGAAGTACTAATGCCTATTGTAAAGAAATAAATTTTCATTTAATTTACTATTGTGGATGTATATTACTGTCCGTGTCCATTGTTAAGAATATCCTTTGGTGAGAGATATTGCTATATAGCAAATAGTATACTGACGGTCGGTGCATCAGAAACTGTCCATTTATTAGAGAGGTCCATTGTCGGGAGATGTCCATTGAGGGAGAATACACTGTATTTTAAAGAATAGTATATTTATTATGATATGGTTTGAATAATACATCATCTAAGAACTCACCCTGCCTGCGTACAAACAAAGGAATTCTATGAACCCAATTTTCAATAATTTTGTGCAATAACTCAAGCATAATGTCACGAGTACGGCGTTAATGCTCCAAGGATTCGATGTTTACTTGCGTAACCAAGAGATTTCAAATATTCCCACAAAAAGTAATTTAAAGGCGGTGAAGCACACATTTAGGAGGCAAACCAATAGTTGCATTTCGTGAAATTATCTTGTCACAAGACCGTTTTTCCAATAGCAACATTAGCGGTGCGACAACTTCATATAAATCGAAAAATCTGTTAACATCAATCGGTATCACTATACTCCTACTTCGTCTTCAAAAAAATGCATTAATTCATTAATGTCACCATACTGTATACTACACTATACAGTACTGGGGGGATGCAATGACTTCTTATGAATCTCTTGTTTATTGTTTCCAAAAAATTTTATTTCTTAACATATCCACTGAATCAGAAATGAGCTTTATCTGAGAAGACTTTTTGGCCAAAATTATGATATAATTGATGTTGCTCTAAGCAGAAAAGTTACAACGCTTTCGATGGTCCAGCAGTTAGTTCTTAGATGGAAAAAATTTTATAAGTGTGTAAACTTGGGTAAATGTTTTCGCAGAATACGCCTAGTTATCGTTTCTTGTAATCCCTAATTATTGAGCACGGCGAGGGGTCGATAAATTTAAAACTTATGCAATACTATCTATTGCAGCAAAGCAACATTTCCTATCCTTCTTGCATTTCGACTTATTGATATTTTTACATCGTGAGCAAAATCCCTTTCAAATTTCTCAGCTATTTGTTGAATAGTGAACAGGAGGGTGACAATTCAGAACATAGTTTTCACGAAGTGCACGTGGAGTATTCATGAAAGAACATCTATTTGCGCATGCCATATTTATGTCAGTCAGGAGTACCCCAAGGATCTATGTTGGGCTCGCTACTCTTCTTTATCTTCCTAAAGGATATTACTTACTGTGTAATATCGCATTAGAAAAATGTTTTTGGAAGAGTAAATACCTAGATTTCTAGAAGATTTTACACTTGAAACAAAAAATATTATTTGTTTTATGCATGATGGACATCAGCACTTCCTATGTGGTTGCTCGTGAGTTTTTACACGCAATATCTGAAGATCCCTGGTTGGTCGAGGTTGACCTCACTTATGGCTTGCTCGATTTCCATACTTAAATCTTTGGATTTTTTCTCATGGGACCACCTGAAAACGTCATATACACTACTCCAATATGGAAAATGAACAAACACTTCATAAACTTCATGATAATACTTGTGGAAATATCGAGTCTCGAAGATGATTTATTTTTCAGAATAGAGAAATTGTTACCTATTTCCAAACTTTACGTAGTAGCTGAAAAGTAAATACTACATGTTACCCAAATTATCCACCACATTGTCTATTGAGTAGGTTGTAAACTTTAAAATATGGTTCTAGTAAAATAAAAGACTTTCTTCAAATAAGAAGAACAATATTTTAATTTCAAAAGTATGAATATGTTAGTTAAGTACAACGACCATTACGAAAGATATACATATTTAGAAGAAAGAAATTCGATCAATTATTTTCTTGTCGAGCACCGGTATATATATTTAACGATAGAAAATGTCAAGAAAAAATTCACTTAGTTTGTAATTAATCTGTTGGTTAGGTTTTCTAATATTACCAGTCATATTCCACTATTTACTGCATTATTTATAAATAGAACATGAAGTATTTTCCAGGTTTGCTGTTGGGCTTATTAACTACATTATGTTTAACTTATAGGTTTCGCATTCAATATTTATTGTTTAACAATTACAGTGATAATAAGGGCGACTGACAAGAAAGGCTTGAAGAAGTATAAACGACGATGAAACGTCAATAGCAAAAAAACTAAGCACAAAATATATTTCAATTCGTAAAATGTGAAGATAGCATATACCAATAGCGAATGAAGATATATGTAAGGAAGATCAATAGATCGCCTTTTAGAAAACAAACTAAAGAATACATTTTTTCAAATAAAGAAAAATTTGTAATTAGATTGTTTTGATTGGAAATTTTAATGTGGATCATTAAAACTTTAGTCACTTTCAAACTCAAAACGAATTTACCAGTTTTAGTATAATATATACGATACTTCATAAACACGAAAAAATATGTCTGTGCAATTTTTATAAAGAATATAAACAATTTTGAAAGTACGAAATCTGATTAACATACGTTCGAATTTTTATAGATCTCGAGTGATCGTAAATAAAGACCTAACCGTAAAATTCAGTAAAACAGTATTTACGTCGAACCGAAACTAGCCAAACAGACGCTATTACAGTTACAGTTAGCCGAACTTTACTGGAACTCTCATCTTCTGGGAGCAGTAATTCATCCCATAAGCCTATTGCGGTTAGAGGAAGTCCAGCGCGCTGGGTGGTCGTACCGGCGACCATTGGCATTGATTGGCACGGAATCGCGTCAACTCGGCCTGCAGGGACATTAATAATGCACCCCCGGAGCATTCGTTACACAACACGTAAATCTAGACTGAATTTAACATATCTGGAGCAAGTACGGTAGCATCGCTTTTCGCTAAATTGAGGCCGAAGAAATGCGACACTGATAAATTATGTACCTTTAGTATACTGCAATAAAGAAAGAGAGAGAAGGTATTTAATTGTAATAATGGCCCATATGCTACTTTAGTTTGCTTAATGAATTTAATGTAAAATTTCAAAAGAAGTCTCAAAAAGAAATCAAAAAGTTCCATATACATACGTTACATAAATGATGTACTATAATACTGACTGTAGTTTTGTGTATCATGTAAGTACATTGTTTAAATACTTAATACTAGTTAGAGCATGATTAACTTTTTTATTAGCAGCACAGCAGATGAATAAATACTGTTGCTGATGTAGTTGGTAAATAGAAAATACTAATAACACTGAATTTCGAAAGATTTTATAAAATTAAAATTAAAAGTCGATGTGGTATGTGAAATGTGATATAATAAGCTTTTGATATCTGCTTCTGGGTTTCCGGGCTGGAACCGCGTCACTGGTGTATCTGCCGACGTTTCGTACCCATTTGTATGGGACATCTTCAGGGCTGAACTACTGCAGTTTCAGTGCAGTAGTTCAGCCCTGAAGAAGTCCCATACAAATGGGTACGAAACGTTGGCAGATATAATAGTGACGGGGTTCCAGCCCGGAAACCCAGAAGCAGATAGCATGGACCACGACCGCGGAAGTCTACGTACCAAATTAATAAGCTTTTGAGTTTAGATATTCATAGGATCTTGAATAGAAAACCCAATTTGTGAATAGGGTTTTCTGTTCTGTGATTTTCAGAAATAAAACAACATTCACAATAACAGAGTTGTGAACTATTCATATACTAGTAGTATAGTGTCATAGTGGGGAATGTATTTTTTTGACAGAAAACCAATCTTCACATATGACTAAAGTTTTGGAAAAAATGAGTGACAAGAATATACGAGGAGAATAATAGAAGACATAATTTAAAGACTAGTCAAAAGCGCTTAATGTGTTGGAAAATTGATTGCTTGATATGAGAAGATTATTTCTTGTGATGACCGAACTTTGTATAAGCTATTCAGAATCGTTTTTTTTTTTGGAAATTTCTTTCTCCGATTCGACTAGCCTAGTGCTCTGGTAATAGTTTGGTTTTCAAATCTAAAAAGGTTGTAGCCATGACCTTACATGTAATCTTTGGGCCTACGATAATGGGTCTACTGCTGAAATTGTCGTTTGTGTTCAGAAACATAACGATGAAGTTAGGATTCGGGTATCGTAACAAATCTTCATGAAGAAACAGCTTCAAAATATTGCTTGACGTTAGCATTCTTTTCGTTATTGATCACAATTCAAAATTCGCGGCTGTCGATTTGCTGACAGTTTAGACATGCAAAATGTAGTGTACGTTGTCAACGAACAGCAACGAACGATTTTGTAATTTATCGATTGCTTCTACTACTCCTTTGTAAGTGTGATAAATTATTTGAAAATCTGTTTTAAGTTTAGCATCTTGGAATTTATTTTGAACACTTCCGAACGAGTAACGATCAAATTGTAAAACTATAACCTTATTTTTTTTTAAATGCAGAATACAATTTGCTTTTAATCATGGTTCCCAGTGTATAACAATCGGCTACGGAAGTTCAGGAATGTCAGAACATTGACTATAGAATTCTTGAATACGTCTACGAGAATTCAGGAACACTGTTTCTGTGTGACCTATCGAATTATTTACCTTTGAATAACAACGTCGAGTCGTTCCTGCAAAACATGGATTTTACACGCAACATGTAACTTACTGCAGTCGTCTTTAAGAGATCGACCTACAATAAGCATAGTTACGACGCCATCAGTCATAATCAGAGTTGGTGTCTTGAAAGTTCAATTTTTCCAATGTATTTAACACCACTTATGAAATGATTAGGTAGTTCATTCTTGTATTTTTAGGGAGCTAATAAGGTTGAAGATGGCGGTTCTATTGTACAAACCATGACATTAACAATAAAATATTTTTTTTACAATCTATTATTTCGTTCACACATACCCTAAGTTTCTTATTTTACGATTCCTATTTAACTTTATTTTCAATACGTTCACGAGTAGATGGATTCAAAATTTCATAACGTTTTCTAACTATGCAATTTAGAGTTCGTTTATTTATTCCAGAATGAGTAAAATGTTTCGTTATCTAATAAACATTACGGTAGATTGTACATTATGAGTATTGAACATAAATCTAATAGGAATTGCTCATTTGTCGTACGCTAATTTTTTGCATTATATTTCGTTTAGTTTTTTGCACTTTTACACCATAGCAACTAAAATTCGAAAATTCACAAATAAAATTATTTACTGTCAGATAATTTTCATTTTTACAACCTACGCTTTTCTATATAATAATGTACGAAACTCCGTAATACCATACAAGTTGAACACCTCTCAACGAAAACACACACTCCATTACATACATACGTATCAGCGACAAAACTCCTTCTACATTCTCGGCGCATGCTCAATGAAGCGCCGACAGAATTTCCTAAGCCAAAATTTTAAAAAAATCTGTTGAACTGAATATTAAATGTTAATAGATTCTTTTAACTCTTAAAACTTTAAAATGTTTATTTTTCATATTTACGGAATGACAGAAAAAGGTCTCTCTTCCGAAAACCTAATTTCTCACATTTGATAACACATCGTATAATTCAAATCCAGAACAAAAGCTTAATTTTAACTTCATACAATTGTACAAAACATTCGTGTAAATAATTATGTGATATAATATCCATACATCCACACATATAAACACGTATGTGTATGTGTTCAGTTACAAATATAATATTATTTTCGTCGTTTCAAACAAATACACGTATAAATCTATTTCATATGTGGTTTACTCCAGCTAGAATAATGTAATACCGACCAGCTTTTAGCGTTAGTATTGTTTGGCGGAACAATACCAATTAGTCTAAGCATTTGTATATGGTATATGGATATATATATATACATATATATATATATATATATATATACACGTGTATGTTTGTGTAGAAAATATATCGTTGCTTTTAACAGAAACAGCAATACCGCAAACATCAGAATCTTAGGGTAAATATTTGACCTGTTGCGAGTATCAAAACAAAATTGTTAGGGGAACCGCAAGTTTAGTAACTAATACTGCTTTCAGGAACAATATTTATGCTGACTAATTTTCTTGCTTAATATATTTAGTAATCAATGAAGAATTATTCTTGTTAAAGAATTCAAAATTTGAATATACAGTGTCGTCTTAAGTGATTGTTTTCTAAACAAACTTATTGCTCTTGGAATAATATATATATATATATATATATATATATATATATATATATATATATATATATATATATATATATATATACATATAAAATTTTGTTCAGAGAAAGAAAAGAATTACTCTTGAAAATCTTGCCAGCAAAACATTCTGACAATCTGAATATGTTTATGGTTACGTTATAACTAACTACGTTTATATTGTATATACACGATATTGGTTATTTTAGTAATCAAAGTGTTCTGTGCATAGTATCCAAAATGTGGCGTTAGTACGTTCACTTCGTTCTGAGAGATGGACGTATAGTTTTCTCTCATTTATAATATTTAATCTTTAGAAATAGAGAGCAAGTTAAATCGAAGGCTTCAGAATTCTTTTTGTATGCTTTTTGTATCTTTCTATAGACATTATTACATTTCAATTTAAAAGATTGTCTCAATCTGTATTTTTCAGTGTATTGCTAAAACTATACGCTCTCTCAGTCTGTCCCTTTCTCGAAGTTAAGACATAATTAAAGAGACGATTGATAAAACCTTAATATACTATTGTCTTCTCGAAATGAAGCAATAATCGACACAACGAACTGAAATTGACGAAACTGCTCCATAGAAAGCAAAGACCGAGACGTGCATTTCCGAAGTACAATAGCTATGTTGCTTTTTGGAAGTGCATTAAAATTCATTCATCTCATCGATTATCTTCAAAATGCAAAATGATAATATGTGAATATTATGCATTCCTTTTGGATCAATTGCATGATGCAACGTAAGAAGTCCCAATTAAAGAAGAAAAGAGTGCTTTTCCTTCATGATAATGCAAATGTTAATAGCAATGATTCAATAACTATATGCTGCAAATGCTTCAACATCCAGCTTATCTTATTTGCCAAACTTGACCATCTCACATTTCTTCTTTTTCTTTTTTTTCTCAATCTCAAAACTTGTCTCGGCGGCAAAAATTTTGGGTCGATGGAGGAGATAATGACTAAGATTAACATATATTTGGAACGGCTTGATAAAAAATATTTTCCTGATGAAATGAAGGCACATGAATATCGGTCTACTCCCATATCATACAATCTTCCACACTTAAAGTACTCCTACTGTAATTCTATCTAATGCATTCACTATCTGATTAAACGTCTATTACAGATACACTGATATATAATAAACAGTTGTACCAATAATTGATTTAAAATAGCAAATAGAGTTGATTCGCTTGCAATTAAATGCTGATATTCCTTCTTTGTTTTAATTTGTTTACATAAAATTATTTGAAGCTCCTCGTGGGGTACTCTCAATACTTTTAAAGTAATAGCATTAATATCAAGAATATAATATCAAAATATAGGCTAAAAAGAAAGTTTGGTTTTGTTATATACGAGGGTAGTTTGACAAGTAGTGAGAATGGAAAAGAAAAACGAATTTTTTAAATACAAAATAATTTTTATTTTTCAATATATTCTCCTAAAAGAGCAATACATTTATTCCAATGGTGCTCCAATGCCATTATGACATCTCTAAAATGCGATTCCGGAAGGCTTGCAAAATACTCATTTACGAAGATGCTAACCTCGTCGTTAGACGAAAATTTCTTTCCACTTAGTGCCGTTTTCAATTTTGGAAAAAGGTGGAAGTCGGAAGGGGCTAGATCCGGCGAATAAGGCGCATGCGGTACTAATTGGAAATGCAACTCGTGGATTTTGGACATCGCAACTGTGCTAGTATGCGAGGAAGCATTGTCTTGGTGAAACAGAATCTTTTTCTTTGCCATTCCTGGCCGTTTAACATGAATCTCAACATTTAATTTTTGTAATAGTTCTGCATAATATTGTCCGTTTATTGTGGCACCTTTCTGAAGGTAATCAATGAGCAAAATGCCCTGTGAATCCCAAAAATTGATGGCATCACCTTGTTTGCCGATAAAGTAGTTTTCGCTTTTTTGGAGGTGCAGAATCACGTTCTAGCCATTGTTTTGACTGTTGTTCAGTTTCGGGCGTACTGTAATGTATCCAAGTTTCATCGCAAGTAACAAATCGCCTACAAAAATCAACCGGATTCTGCTTATAAAAGTCCAAACACTCATTGGAAATGCGCAAACGAGTGAACTTTTGATCGGTCGTAAGCAATTGCGGCACCGATGTTGCCGAAAGCTTGGAAAGGCCCAATTCTTTCGTTAAAATGTGGAGTACGCGTTCTGTTGAAATGTTTATCATGTCTGCTATCTCTCTCACTTTGAGTCGTCGATCTTGCGTAATAATATTATGGATTTTTATCATCATTTCCGTAGAAGTCACGATTTTGGGTGCTCCAGAGCGCCCTTCATCAACACAGCTTGCTCTACCACGTTTAAATTCATTTACCCATCTACTTATTGAGATGGATGATTGAGCAGATTCATCTAAAGTTTCCCGTAACTCATCTTTTATTTCGGTAGCTTTCATACTCTTAATTACGAAGTATTTAATCACCGCATGATACTCTGCTTTTTCCATTTTAACAAAACGACGTGTTGCTTCTTTTTCAATTAGCTGTCAAAAATAAACTAATCAACTGATTTATCTAAATATCGGAATGTAAACATATAAATAGGCAACCTAAATTACAATCCATTTGTTTTGCCAATTAGAGCGCCACCTATGTGTCATTCTCATTACTTGTCAAACTATCCTCGTATTCATGTATCTGATTACATCTGATCTATTAAGGGTGAGGCGAATGTGGTGGAGGATAAGTACGCAAATAGGTTATTATTATTGTAAGATTAAATTCTAGAAATTATTCCCCCCTTTTTACTAACTATACAGACTAATTAAATGTAATACTACATTATTTAACTTTACACTTTCTTTATTTACAGTTTATAGTGCGCCAATGCTTTCTGGGTTATTTTTTTTTACTTTCCATTATTCATCTTCTACGTTTATCTCTCAATTCTCTTTATTTCTATAACTTTAATTACTTGCTTCCTCCATCCAAATGTTGATATTCATCTATGTCTAAATTGTGGTATATAATCTCTGTCCTTGGTATACTTCTTATTATCTTTAATTTTAGCACTTATTCTCTCATTTTAGTATTTTTTAAGTATTGCCGCAAGTTTGTATTATCGTTTTGACAGTAATTCCACCAGGTGTCCTGAATTTCAAACACAGCCTAAACTAATTGACGAGCTCTGGTACATGCCGAAACGATTGTCTTAGCCATTGATTTTTTCTGCAGTGAATAATTTCATTAATTATAACAATATTTTTTAAAAAATATTCTTTAAAAAAAGCTGAGGTAGAAACAGCATTTGTATTCAAAATACACGAACGTTTAAGACTAAATGCTTTTTATTTCCTATTATAGTGAATTCAGAGATTCTTCCATTGCATCATTTTAAATAAGTCGTCGGTATTACACAAGTATCAAGAAAATAAAAGAAAATGTAAGAGTACATAAACTTAACCAATCTACCGAGTTCATCTTTTGTTAGACGCTTCTCACACGACATGGGGTTAATAAAAAATACACCCATTTCCAATTCAAAAGCCTGGACAAATTATTATTACAAATGTTCCACTGTGTGCACATAGGTATGGCATTCAAGGTGTCGCACGAGTGCTTCGCAAAGTGCGTATGCTTTCACTGAAAATATTTACACAAGAATATAAGTGTACATGCGTACAGTGTATCGCGATAAAAGCCAGTGAGGGTAACAATGGGAAGAATGGAGATTTCCCCTGTGATTTCTCGCTAGACTTCTGTATACGTATATGTATGTATACATATACGTCTACCACTACAGTTTGCTTGACTGCTTGGGACTAGTACTGAAAGTCTCATCAGGACTTGGAAAAGCGGCAGACGACGTGTTAGGCATCCTTTGCGTGTTTCTGCTCCTTATTCCATACACAACTCTATTTTCCATTCACTCCGTGTATATACGGTTTCGTTTCTCCACATATAAATGTAGACATATATTTTGCACATGTGAGTGTGGACTCTGTATCTGATACAGATATTCACACCAAAGTGTTATTTCAATAATAGTGAGTGATACGTATTTCTCTATGTACACCTATAGACACATCAATAGCGTCGACGAATATATGCACGTATACACATACATATGTGTGTATTTGTGTTTACCACTCTTAGCTAGATTAAAACGGTCTGTGACAATTTCTTTTGAAGATACTGTTTTCCGAAAGCGCTGCTATCAGTAGAAATTGCTGTTTACTGTGAATACGTACGAGTTGGTTGCATTACGTCGGAATATAACATTGGATTGCTTCTAATGCGGTTTCATTTACGAACTAAAAATGTTAATTTAAGTAATAGACAACGACGATTAAGTACTACAATGTATAATATAATCTCCGACTCAAGATTAATTATTTTAAACATCTTTTTAAAGCTATTTTAACTAAGGAGGATTGGAAGGTTTGTCTTCGTCAATCTGGCGGAGTTTACTTCAAACACTAAAATCTCTCAATAATAATAATAGAGAGATAATCATTTCTCTTATAACGTTTCTTGGGTATGTTATGAGTTTATGGCGAATATTTCCAGATATAAATGCACAATCAGATACACTTGAAACAATACAAATAACAATAAATAAAACAGCATATACTCGGCGTATACAAGGCTTTACCTTGCAATTAGCCCTTTATCACACACAAAATGCAACACAACGAGGCTATAAAATAACATTTCATAATTGAAACATCAAACCCATAAGTCACATTCTATACCAAGTGTAACCGAAAATCATTGCCGGTTTTTCTAATAGATGTCGCTAGGCTTAAATATAGAATGTTATAATTTGTCACATATGTTATTTTATTCTACCAACATCAAGCTTCAAAGCCATACACGTTATATTTTGCGAAAGTAACTGTCATGGATACATACCTCTTTGAAAACGTCGAGTTTCGTGTCTAAAAAGTGCATTTGCGGCACGGGTTACTTTTCTTATTTAATCAAAATAAAAAAGCCACTGAAAGTCCTTGTTTGTTGGTTGAACCTTACGGTGAACATACTTTAACCATAAAAAAATTCAAGCCGTGCTTTCGACGATTTAAAAGTAGTGATTTCGATGTGCAAGGCAAAGAATGTTCTGGTAGAATGATAATATTTGAAGATGCGAAACTGCAGAAGTTATTGGATGACGATTCAAGCGAAACTCAAAAACAATTAGCAGGAGCGTTAAATGTGTCCCAGGAAACGATTAGCGATCGATTATGACCAATGGGAGAAATGCAAAAGTTGGCAAAATGGGTGCCACATCAATTGAATGACAGGCGAATGGAAAATAGAAAAATCGTTTGTGAAATGCTGCTTCGAGGGTATGATTGGAAGTTAATTCTGCATGGAATAGTGACCGGTAATGAGAAATGGATTCATTTCAAAAATATTAAGCGCAACAAATCATGCTTATCAACTGCCGAAGCCGGCCCATCGACTTCAAGGCCAAAATGTTTTGGTCACAAGACAATGCTCTGTGTCTGATGTGACCAGAATAGCGTGGTGTATTACGAACTGTTGAAACCTGGTGAAGCCGTTAATACTGATCACTACTCACAAGAAATTATCAATATGAACCATGCATTGATAGAAAAAGTCGAGAATGGGCCAGAAGTCATGATAAAATGATTTTACAGCACGATATCGCGCTGTCTCATACAGCAAAACCGGTCAAAGAATCGTTGAAGTATTTGGATGGGACATACTATCGCACTCGCCATACTCTCCAGACCTTACTCCGTCCGACTATCACCTTTTCGCATCAATGGAACACGAGCTTGCAGAGGAGCACTTTGTCAATTTCGAAGAAGTTAGAAAATGGCTCGATGAATGGTTTTGCTCAAACGACCAATTGTTTTTTTGGGATGGCATTCATAAATTGTTTGAAAGATGAGCAAGATGTGGAGAATCAAATGGCCAATACTTTGAACAAATACATTTTTCTATTTTCTTGAAAATTTTGTAGTTTTTTTACGAAAAACCGGTAGTAACTTTCCAGTACACTGAACTTGAACCACAGCATTGTGGACTACAATATAAAAAAACTTATGAAGAAATTGCTAATTTATTCAATAAAAAGCGATCAAGATGATCAAAAATAGCAACACTAGCAGAGGATCAAGCAATAGTTTTGTTAAGCAAAAGAAATCGATGAAAAAGTATACCGGAAATTGCAGCAACAACAAACATTAATCGGAATAGACCAGTTAGCGTCACAAGGGTAAAAGAGCGTTTACGCAAAGAGAAATTGTTTGGGAGAATTATTTTGCCAAGACCGCTACTACGCAAATAAAATAAAATAAAGCGTTTAGCTTGGACAAGGCAACACAGCGGTTGGATTCTGGAAAAGCGTGTGCCGAGATTGTACCAGGCAGTAATAAAAGCTGAAGGTGGTAACATCTCCGAATCAAAAATTTAAAAGAAAAATTGTTGAAATTATTTGAAGTAATATTTTTTAAGACATTAAACATTTCGTATAATTATGTACATAAAAAAATTTTAATTACAAATACTTATTATATAACATATAGTATATACTCAGCCCCCTAGGACTACCTCATATGAAATGTTTTCGAATTTCTCCTCAGTTAGAATGTATAAGACGCTCTTCGAAAATAATTAGTATTATCAACGGATTTAAACCTGCTGGGATTACCTGGTGGCTAGCTATTTTTGCTCATACAAAGAATATCTAAATTTAAATGGTTAGGCAGATAGCTCAATACTCTCCTTCAAATGTATCATTTTTCCGTGTTTGTACTTATGACTTTCTTTCAACATTTAGTAGATATCTTTTGTTTTTATACATATATCTATATATTCTTTTGTAACATTATTTTATCTTTCATGATGCTGTCAATATCTGATGATTACGACAAATTATTATTATAATTCATTTTTTAACAAACGAAATACATAAACTAATCAGGAATATATTCTCCTTCATTATTTACAATTTTCTCTAAATGATTTAGCAATTCTTCAATATCACGCCTGAAGAAATCCGTTGGCTTGCATAACGTTTCTAGCTCATTTCAAAGCGCAACATCGTATTAAGCGTTATTAATCGAGATTTTAAAATCGTTAAAACCATTTCCGTGCTGTACTCCCCCTCAACTAGGTTTTCTTCGTAACGACACAAATGGTTAAAGCAACTTCCGATGCATTAACTCCTGTGCTGAACTCAAACGAAAATTCTCGTTTATGTTTTACCGGATGTTCTGTCTTCTTTGTTAATAAATAAAATACCTTTGCGTTAATTTAAAAACTATTCATTTCTCGTTCTAGTAAATAAAAATGCTATGAAATGAAATTGATATAAAACTCTCTTGAAAACTATGGTGCATAAAAGTAAACTAAATAAATTCTGAATGTATTGACACTGGATAAAGTATTGGTGGCATAAACGGCATAAAATGTAAAAGCGTAATTAAAGTGTATTATTATAAATTGATAATAGTAATTGTGCAAAACGTTTCGTATGTTAAACGCGAACATATTTATTGTATGTTGTAACGCACGCACTGTTATTGCGCCCGATATTTTGTCGCCACTTATTGGAACACGAGAAATTGACCGTCGGAGCCCATAAAAGCTAACGACGTACATAAATTATGCAGCCGCGAACAATAATTACGCCACCTCCCGAAATTAACTCCAATTAAATTTAAACGAGGGCGCATTAAAGGCAGTACCGTGTGCAAAAGGGATGGCGGGGAAAGAGAGTAAAATATCTTAGCCTGTATATTACGAGCTGTTATGGCCCGCTGTTACAATTGTGTTTACGAAGTGGGGAGAATTTCATTAAAGTGTACACATGTAGGTACATATCTGGAGGGAAAGAGGGGCAGCAGTACTTCGGACCCACGTTACGACATCGAGGGAGTGCGGAAGTTGAGAAAACGTACCGAGCATTTCGTTATTAGTTTTGCTATGTTGTTAAAAGGACTTTACCGGTCATAGCGACACAAATTGGACGAAATTATAGCTGATTGCGAATTGCTTTTCAGTCCGTAATATATATTCTGGTCAGACATTGCAGAACAATGCAAAGTGCATACATTACGAATGTACTTAATGAAGCTAAACGTTGGTAAATTGCGGTTTGGGTATAACATGAAGAATATATACGAGTCCAGGCATTGCGTTAAGAGAAAATTGTCTATTGCGTATTATGAATATTGAGTTTTTCTTCCTAGACTTTATGTGTTGTTAAATGAGTCAATTGCTATTTTATTATTTCAATAATATATTCATCGATATATGTTTAAAGCTTCATTCAACTTTACACGCAACAAAATGGGAAGACTCCAATTGAGTAGACAAAAATACTTCGCAGACTTTTTTATGTTGTTTACTCAGCAAGCTATCAACTAAATCGCTCTTATAAACGTTGTTAAGCGCAATTTGTTTTACGATATTTAATTCTTTTTGAAAATTGCAAGTTATAGGGAGAATAGTTTATAATCTTTGTATCATATTATTTCACGCTGCTGTTTTTTAATTAAACGGGTGACAGGAAAAATTATGTATGGTAGTATCTTTGTGTGTAAGTTCGTGATAAATTGCATGTTCTAAACGATTATTCTTTCTAGATATTGTTAAATCTAGAAAGTTTAAAGTAACATTAACTTCTATTTCAGTTGTAAATTTTATATTCGGGTGTAAACCGTTAATAAAAGTGAGAAAACTATTTAGCTCTCTTTGAGTACCTATGAAACAGGCGAATATATCGTCTACATATCTATATCAACATTGGAAATTCCCAAACAAAGGGTAATTATGTATTTTAGTTTTCAAATAATGTGTAAAAACCTCTGCTAAAGGCGAGCTAATGGAGTTACCCATGATTAGACCTTTTTTTGGAAGAACAAATATTATTATAAAACCAAAAGTAATTTTGGCTCCTTTAACTGATAATTTACTGAGTAAATAACAACATGAAAAGCCGTACGAGTGATATATTCGACTACATAAAAACTAAACATGTATAATCTGACAGTGACAGAGGCCCGTAATCTAAACAAATTGATCGAAAATGGTTTACTGAGAAGAAATGGATGTAGGAAGAAGATAAAACGTTCCGGAAAGAGGTTAAGGAAGCCTATAGAATATCTGCACAGCACAACAGAAAAAGTAGGAAAGAAGAATGAAAAAACTCCAAGCCAAAGGCCATATATTTACTTCTTTCGTATATTTTTTGTATGATCTTTTAATATTTTATAAATGCATAATTTATTATGCCGAGGTTATCCGAAAAATTACTTTATTTTGTTCTTTCTTGTTAGTGTATATCTATTCCTTCCAAAACCCTCTTTATATATATCTCATCCCTTACCAAAATCAGACTACTGGTGTAAATCGTGTGACTACATCTACTTCGTATTTCTTGTTTAGCTTAAGTACTTTCTACTTACACTATGAACTCGTGTTATTCCATTTGTGAGAGCGAACAGATCTGAATTACGAGCAATGTAAAAAGTTTGTGACATGACTTATAGTGGCTTATCTAGAGATGGGGTTCTGCTTTGAAAAAGAACACAGGACATTGCCTTTCTACTGATTTTTCTGCAATGATGGTTGAAAACTTCACAATGCAGTGCTAAATGATCATTATATGAAGATATTGAAACTGATGGTCACTGTAAAGATCTCGTATTAACGAATATAGTTATTTTTAGGCGAGAATTTTATTATGACACTCACATCCAGATAGTTTCCACGATTGCTAACGATCGGTCAAAAAGTCTGACTGGACATTCCTAAGCAGTGTTTTCAATTTTATCAAAGTAATTCCCTTGAGCTTATGTGTTGTTTCATAATTTTTATGTGATCAGGATTTATCACTAAAGATTCGAGGCAAAACAAGCCTGAACAAACTAGATACTTAAGTCAAAAGCAAATGAGCACATTTGGCAATGACCAAAGTTCCGTTTCAATACAATTATGGATCAGGTTATTCACCATTAATTTTACGAAGAAAAATGTTTCCTTTACGAATTGCTCTCATAAGCACATTAACAATAGGACTTCGTTTTTTCCAAATTTGAATGAAAACTGGTTTGGAAACGAATTTGGCTGAAACAGGGCCTACTAGGAGAACTAACTATATCGTAGAGGGTATTATAAAAACTAATAATCAGGCTTGTTCCACAAGTGTACTGCGTATAAAAATAAATATTATCCAAATATGAATAATGAAAATAAAGCGAAATGTTTTAGATTGATCAGGCCTAGAACATTTCGCTCTACCTCGTATACTTTCAATTTCGTATAATGGATGTTTACAGGTGTAGGTTTATATCTTCTAAATTTAAAAACATTTACTTACGCGTTTTCAAATTCTTTTAGAAACTTTCACTTAGCTTATTATTTTAGTTTTCTTATTAAAGTAAGTTAGTATTTTACGTTGTCAACCAGAAATCTTTAAAAACATTAAAGATGTGAAAAACGGGAACGCACACAAAATTAACGTTCCCTTTTCAAATTCTTACCGGTCGTACGTGCTCTGATACGCAAGTCAGTCGTGGCATTTTAAATTATAAAGAAACGTGTTCTGAAACCGATGCCCTAAATTTTTGTAGGGACAATTACAGAAGAGAAACGGGAAACAACTTCAAGGGTCACCTGTAGGTCATAAATTTTGCGCTAAACGCCCCTCGTCTTTGAATTAGTTTTCCCGTTTGCTGGGCTAAAAATGTAATTTATCTGTGTAAGAGAGATCCGTGTATGTATGTACGAGCGTTGATGCGTATATGTGTATTCGTCTGTGTAAATGTGTACAAGGTTGTTAAGAGGTAGAGTGTGTAAAAGACTTGGAGTCCGTTAATTTTCTAAATAAGTTTTTTAATCTGGAAAAGAAAGTCTTCAGAGTATTTTAAATTTAAAGAAAGTTGTATTCATTCTCTTTTTTAGAATATATACACAACGTTGGTATTTCAAATTTGCAGCAGTGTTGTTAATTTTAATCAATAATTGTTTTTTATTTTTGTTTTGTCTAATTTTTGAAAATTAAATGGCATCCGTTCTAAACGTATTATAATATATTAACAGTGTTCAAAAAATTAAAATATTCGTATGCACTTAATTTGATTATGTATACAATACATAGCTGCTCTTTTGTGTAATATAATATTTCAGTATAGCGAGCTACATTTCCAAGAAAATTAAAAGCTACTTTATTTAAATCAATACGTAAATAGAATACATCTATGACTATGGAAGATGCTATTAAATTACACTGGTCGACGAAGTTTTTATCCAAAGTTCGTGACTGACCAAGTTAAAGCATAAATTATTCGAAAAGCGCTAGTATTAGCTTAGCTGTGGTTAGGGAGAAAATGAGAACATGAAAATCTTGTTGATTTTTGTAGTATGGGCGGCAATTTGGTGTACTACAATGATATTGTAAACTTTTTGAGGCTTTCGGGATACATTTTGTTATATCCCGAAATCTTCAAATGTTTACAAGTATCATAGCAGAAAACCAAATTGCCATAGTATAAAAATTATTAAATCATTAAAGAAATAAAAATTTGTATTGTGTTTCACAGTCATCGCAAGATTTAAAAATGATATGATATGTGATAGTGATGAAATACCTAGTTTTACAGTGGTCTTATTTAATGTAATAATTTATAAACCAACCTTTTCCACCACCTAGTTGAAGTAAAATAATATCTGTTTCTAAAAAGGAGGATCGGCCATATATAGCCAATTATAGATCTATAAATATTTTGTCAAATTTATGTTATGCAATTTCTGTCATTTGAAATAGATGCTAGGAAACAAATCAACATTATTTATAGCGACACAAAGGCGCTCGGTACTACAGACCATATATGTTTTTGGCTAAGTTAGAATGTATTGGGTTCGGCCCATCACTCTAAAATTAATATGCTCTTATATAACAGATAGAACTGGGTACGTTTTCGATAATGGATCTTCTACCGATAGCTTTTCTATATCGACGGGTGTTCCTCAGGGCTCCAATCTTGGCCCTTTACTATTTAACATCTATATAAACGATTTAATGGAAAAAATAATGGTCAGTAACTGCTGCTGACTTGAAACTATATAATGTAATATACACTCCGCAAGGTTGAATAAAATTGCAAATGGATTTATCAACAAGGTCAGAATCGTGCAAGCAAAATAAAATAAAAATGAATATACAATGCTCTGTTGTTACATATAGTAGATGTGTCAATCCGATTTTATTCGACTGTTTTCGAATCTGAATTGAAATCCAGGAGGAATAAGGTGAGACACCTAGAGACTTTTTGACTCTTAAGTTACTCTGTCACAACGCATATCTGCAATTTGTCTGTAGGCTTCTAGAAAATTAGGTTTCCTTATAAGATATGCTAGAAACTTTAGTAGCGTACACACAATTGTGACCCATTACTACACGCCAGTTCGTAGCAAATTGGAGTATACTTTAATAGAGTTATATTCTTACTACAAACACTAATATCTGTCTATTGAACGTAGGCAGAAGTGATTTTTAAAATGTCTGTTGTACAGAGCTACAGGACTACAATATTCGCTGTACTGGCTTACTGGAGTGTTTCGGTATTCGGACTTGGTTGCGTAGCGCAAGATTTGTTTTTAAACTTATACCGAATGAAGTAGATTGCCCTTCATTACATAGATTAATTAACCAGAGCGACGTCATTAAATTATGCGCAACTAATAGCAACCAATTCCCACCGCTTGACAAAATTTAAAACCTGGAATTGAGTTATACACAAATTAACTAAATACAAACGGGATCAAACAGTTACTATTTGCAACTCTGTTATTACGTCAAAAATGTACCGTTTTTAGAACTAACTTTCATTGGAAACGAAAAATTAGTACTCAGAAGTTGAAAAAGTTTCGGAGGTAGGTGTCATGCACGTGATGGAATTTTAAAGAAGTAATATATAATATTTTGAGTTGTTCATCAAGTTTTAGGGCTAAACGAAACCGCACTGGTTAATCGACGTAACAATTTTTGATAATGCCTGACCATGCTGCACGAGCCATTACAGAAAATAGGGCCAGTTGCCATTTATATTCCTCTAATATTTCTCCTTTCGACTGTTACTAAATTCGATTTTTACAAAATAGAAAACCATTTGGTAATGTAAAGCGCCTGGACAATATCCTCCTCTATTCATTTAAAATCTTCTGATTTAAAATAATTACGAAAAAATATTATTAAAATATTAGTAAGAAGTAATATAAAATAATGATTCTTGTATTCGTATATACAATAGATTAAGTGATGTTCATTTCTTAAATAAATAGCTTTTATAATATACCACAAAGATAACATTACCTATTGCTAGACTTGGTAAAAAATTATTAATGGAGTGTCACAAGATAGTTGTTTGAGGTCAATGTAATTCAATATTTTGGTAAATAATAATTACAAAAGGTAGTTAATTATTTAAAATTAATATTTTTCAGAATATTTTCAATTTATATTCATAATAATACTTATTCGTTGAGGCAGTTTACATTTCCATAACTGTAAAATTGAGAATTTTGTAGTTCTTCCATATTTTTTCCAACTATTTCTATCTTATCTTCTTCTGGGCTTCCGGTCTGGAACCCCGTCACTGGTATAACTGCCGACGTTTCAGTGCAACAAAGGCAGTAGTTGAGCCCTGAAAATGTCCCATACGAGTGGGTACGAAACGCCGGCAGTTATACCAGTGACGCGGTGCCAGTCCGGAAGGCCAGAAGAAGATAGTATGGACCACGATCGCGGAAGCCTACGTACCAGATTATTTCTACTTTAGATTGATTTTTTCTTCTACTATTGTTTTCATTTGTTCTTTCTAATTTTGTTCGAGTGTATTTCTTCTATTCTTTGTTTTTCGTCACATATGTTTAGGTTGTCCTCGTTGAATGGTTGTTTCTGTAGATGTAATTCTCAGCTCATCTCTGCAAGTCTGCTTTTAATTCTATCCCTTCCACATTTTCCTGTATTCTTCGTGAAAGTTTGTTTTCCACACCATTTAAGTTTTATTTCTGCCTATTATTTAGTGCACAAGTTTGAAAAGAGTATATAAAAAATAATCTTACAATTCTTTTTACAAGTTTTTACCTTTACTACAGATGAGATTTCTTTATTACTTCATAAATATGCTTTACATGCACAAGTTGATATGACCGGTTAAATATTTGCAGCATGGAGGTACGTTTCAACAGTTTATTCTGTCACTCGTTCCTATTCTTTCATTTGCGTAACCTTCGATGCTTTCTTTGTTATTTCTTATTGCTTCTCGATACTCATAGCTTCTAGTTTGTTCCAAAACATGTGCTTCTGTTATGGTAATTATTGTTTTTGTTGCATATCATAACATGATCAAAAATTTCCAAAATGACTGCAATAAATGCATTTAACATAACCTTTTCAGCGTATGAGTTAAATACATACGAATTGGTATTTAGGAGAAGAAAAAGACAGTCGTTATGTTAAAGTCTACGTAAAAACTCTTTTTTGCTTTGATTCTGCTCTGATTTTTTTGTTTCTTATATTTTTTCTATTGGCACAATGGGATTCAAATTCGAATAGCCTCCCGTATAAAATACGAATTTTCTAATAAAATTTCTATACTGAATAAACCAAACTGAAAACATTCGATCCGCATGGAGTTGTTCCTAAGTAAAGTTAAGTTTTGAGAACATAATAAATTTGGAGCAGGAATGAAACCGTTGAGAGTAAAAGTTTTTTAATAGTTTTCGTGTCAAACCAATTCACTTTTCAATACATTTTCCCCTGCGACCTCGCGTAGTCTTTCATGCAAGTATTTTGCCTCCAAATTACTGTAGATCGATACGTTTGTTACGAAGCAGTTATTTTTATAAACTGACGTTTAAATTTAAGAGTTTCGAGTGGATTGCATAAAGGCGCTGTCGTTTTGTTTTATACCTTGTAGCAGACGTAATTCACCTAGTCATAGTATAAGTTTTATCGAACTTGAACGTAAGAAAGAATTTTTATGTGTTGTCTTATAAATCTATAACGATAGTGTGTTTACGTATATATAAGTATATACGCGCCTAGAAACTTCGTATATACGAGTGAGGTAAATGTTTAAATATGCTTGAAATGTGATCCAGTTATTGCTATTTAAAAATTTTGAATAAATTTCATACAACTAATGAACAATAAATTGAAAATAAAGAAAAGGAGCTGAAAAATAATATAATATTCTGCCAAGAATGTACTACCTATTACATATTGCATTCACGTTGACCGATTGTACGAGGGAGCGTTTTTATATTCGCGGAATGGGGGACAAGGGGTGGAAATAAATTCACCTGCAAGACGGACACATTTTTCACATCTTTCAATTAATTTATTTATACCCTCATAAAAAAATGATTTCTCTTTATCTGCAAAATACGCCGAAACTGCCTCCTTGACTTCATCATCGGCAGTAAATTTTTTACCCCGCAGCTCTTTTTTCATTTTCGGAAACAGGTAATAATCACTCGGGGCCAGGTCTGGACTATAGGGTGGGTGATTCACAATTTCGAAGCCCACCTTATGCAGGGCAGTTAACGCAACGCGGCTCTTGTGGACGGACGCGTTGTCGTGCAAAAGCAGAACACCTTTTGTCAATTTTCCCCGTCTTTTCTCTTTAATGGCTTCTTTTAGTCGCTCTAATATTGAAGCGTAATATTCTCCGGTTATAGAAACACCTTTATCTTTACAATTAATCAACAATATTCCTTCCGAGTCCCAAAATACCGTTGCCATGAGTTTCCCAGCTGATTGTGACACTTTAAATTTCTTGGGAGGTGCTGTGCCCTTTTTATGCCACTGCATGGAGTCTTGTTTGGACTCAGGTTCATAACGATGAACCCAAGTTTCGTCTCCAGTAACAATTCCACTCAATACACCATCCTTGTCTTCATTACAGAGGTCCAAAAACACACGCGCTGTTGTTTTTGCGGCGGCGTGAGCATTCTCGGCACCCATCTTGCGCTGACCTTAGACATGCCGAGATGATCGTGTAGGATTTTAAAAATTATTGTATCGGATACTCCAACCATTTCTGCGAGTTGTTTCTTCTTTAGTCGAGCATCTTCGAGTACAATTTGTTCAACTTTTTGGATAAGTGCTGGCGTGGTCACCTCAATGCTCCTGCCCGGCCTCGGGTCGTCTTCAAGGGATTCCCTTCCTTGTTTAAATAAACTATGCCACTTGTACACCATGGTTTTTCCTGGACAAGAGTCGCCGTAAACCAATGACATCTCATTCGTTATGGTCGCGACTGATTTTCCTTGCCTGGTAAGGAACTTTATAACGGCACGATATTCGATTTTTTCCATATTTCACTTTTCACTCCTGATTATGTTACTCGGTTGAGCATAGCTCAAAGACTAACTGTCTAATAACAATGAAACTTCGTATTTATACTAATCATGAGTCGCTGCACAGGCCACGCCCCCAATGCGCCTACCCACCCCTCTACAACCCGCTCATTCCGCGAATATAAAAACGCTCCCTCGTACTTGCTTATATGTGAGAAAAGTTCTCCTCATGCTTATGCGACAATGTTCCCTGCTCCAAATATTAATTTCGAAGTTATATACATATGTTCGCATCTTATAATCGCAAAATCTGATTTTTCTAAAGTAGGTTAATGCTTCAAATGCTAAAAATATTTTTTCTATATATAAAGGGTTTTCCAATAAGGACTTGACAACTTTTTTTCAAAATAAAATGCAGACCATTTGAGATATTTCAAAAACTTTATTATCGGGTTGAAGTACAATCAAAACATTTATGAATAAAACTCGACTTCGTTCGTATGGCCACCGCGGGCACGTTTGCAGCGATCGATTCGTTGGACCCAATTTTCGATGAGTCGGCCACACAATTCGACCGAAACGGCTGCTATTTCGCGTTCAATGTTGGCTCTGAGCTCTTCCAACGTTGTCTGCTTGTTGGCATAGACCAATGACTTGACGTAGCCCCAAAGAAAAAAGTCTAGAGGCGTTAAATCGCACGAGGCGGCCAATCGACTGGTTCATTTCTTGAGATAACACGCTCATCAAGCTTACTCTTCAATAAATCGATTGTAACGTGTGCTGTGTGGCTTGTGGCACCGTCCCGCTGAAACCACATGTTGTCCAAGTCCATATCTTCCAATTCGGGCCAAAAATTATCGGTAATCATGGCGCGATAACGATTACCATTCACAGTAACGTGACGATCATTATTGTCGACGAAAAAATATGGCCCTATGACGCCGCCGGCATGCAAACCGCACTAAACAGTTACTTTTTGTGGATGAAGTGGTGTTTCATGAAGCACATGTGGATTTTCACCCGACCAATATCGCATATTTTGCTTAATGACGAACCCATTGAGCCAAAAATGAGCTTCGTCACTGAAAATGATTTTGCGATGAAATTGATCACCTTGGCGCATCTTTTCCAGACCCCAATCGGAGAACGTACGTCGCTTCAAATGGTCCATCGGCTTCAATTCTTGAGTCAGCTTGATCTTGTATGGGTGTAAACCAAGTTCTTTACGTAAAATTCGCCATAAAGTGGTCCGGGCGATGTCCAACTCTTAAGAACGCCGTGGAATTGACTGATTTGGATCATTTGCTACAGACGTTTCAATGGCAGCGATATTTTCGACACTTCGACCAACCCGTTGTCTCACTGGCACGGCAATATCACACAACGAATATGTAGACTCAAATTTTTGCACTAAACTTGTTACTGCCTGTCTACTAGGACGAGAATTACGACCGAAAATCGGAGTTAACGCTCTTAAAGTAACGGTGACCAACTCCGAATTTCTGTAGTAAATTTTTATAATTTGCAGACGTTGTTCATTCGTGTACTTTACCATGATGAAAATGTTGAGTTTGCTGAATAAATTGACAGTGACTGTTCAAAGATTAGTGAAAGGGTGCGTTTACAAATTGAATTAAAAGTTGTCAAGTCCCTATTGGAAAACCCTTTATATATATGTTCTGTATCCTCTAAACGAAATAGAAAAAAACTGGGAATATTGGCATTGACATTACATTATTCTGTAACATGCCAGTACAGTGTGATATAACACATGGATCAATAAGTCCCGAGACTAACCCATAGATGGCGCTCGTAGTAAACCAGTAACCACGTCTTTCTAGAGTACTAACCTTTGCTTGAAACGTGTCAAAATTTTAAGTCGATCGGACCAGAAACAGCTGAGTTATCGAGGTTGGAGTAAAGTCGTTTTGTAGTTTGTTTAAACAATGGAAAAAACCGAGTTTCGTGTTCTGATAAAACATTGTTTTTTAATGGGTAAAAACACCACGCAAGCAAAACAATGGATTGAAAAATGTTACCCGGACTCTTGTCCATCAAAAGCAACGATTTGTCGGTGGTTTGCCGAGTTTAAACGTGGTCGTACCGACACAAATGACGCGGAACGCTCGGGTAGACCTGTGGAAGCCGTTACACCGGAAAATGTGAGTGAAGTGACAAAAATTATAATGAAAGATCGTAAAGTGAAGCTCCGTGAGATTGCTGAGATGACACAGATATCATATGGAAGTGTATTTACTATCCTTCATGAAAAATTGAGCATGAAAAAGGTTTTTTCCAAGTGGGTGCCGCGATTGCTTTCGATGGAACAAAAACAGCAACGAGTCGATGATTCAGAAAGCTGTTTATCGCTATTTACTCGCAACAAAAAAGATTTCTTGCGTCGTTACGTGACCATGGACGAAACATGGATACATCACTACACTCCAGAGTCGAAGCGGCAGTCATCTGAGTGGCGCACAGCTGGCGAAAGCCGTCCGAAACGTCCGAAAACGCAGCAGTCAGCTGGCAAAGTCCTGGCGTCAGTTTTTTTGGGATACACATGGCGTGATTTTCATTGACTACCTCGAAAAAGGTAAATCGATCAACAGTGATTATTATATTGACCTACTGGTGCGTTTGAAGGAGGAAATCGCAAAAAAACGACCGCACATGTAGTGAAAAAAAATCCTTTTTCACCAAGACAATGCACCCTGCCACAAGTCGATGAAAACAATGGCAAAATTGAACGAACTGGGTTTTGATCTGCTTCGCCACCCCCCATATTCGCCAGATTTAGCCCCCAGTGACTACTGGCTCTTTGCTGATCTTAAAAAAATGCCCCAGGGAAAAAGATTTGGCTCAAATGAGGAGGTCATCGCTGAAACTGAAGCTTATTTTGAAGCGAAAGATAATTTTTTTTTATAAACATGGTATTGAAAAATTGGAAAAGCGTTGGAACCATTGTATCACCCTAAAAGGTGATTATGTTGATGAATAAAAAAAAATTTTGCAAAAAAAATGTTGTTTTCATTGTTAGTCTCGGGACTTATTGATCCATGTGTTAAATATGTCCAAATATGTCAAATATATTATCTCAGTATTAAATGAAGTCATATTAATTACACTCTTGTGTGCTCCGCCATAAAAGAGAGTAAAAGGAGTGAGAAGTTTAACATATTCCAAACATATGAGTAGAGATTGGAAGATATGCAGTAAAAAACTGACAAAATAGGCATACAAATATGTATCATACTAAAAACCATAAAAAATCAAAATTTATTTAAAAACTATCATAAGGTGTACATATAGACAATATTAAATGTGTACAAATAAAATTAAAAATTATAAATTATAACTAGTCTTCGTCCGAATAGAAACAGTAACTTATTAAATCCTTTTGCAAATTTTCAGTTAAGGAATGTCGTCTGTTACTTAAAATAACTTCATAAGATGAAAATGAACGCTCTACATCGCACGAAGTCATTTGAGCAAATTTAAATTTAGAAATAATATTCGGTTCCAGTTCTACATTGTTATTTGTATTAAAATTGCCCTCGTTGATATTTATTTTAATCAGTGTTTTAAAATCATGATTTTTGTTTAAAATAGATTCAACATTTTCTTTAATTTTAATTTAATTGTTGTAAAGTTATGCTGTGAATTTTATTTTTTAATGAAATAACAATATTTATACTTTTATTTAAACTCATTCTGCTTGTTTCGAATTGTGTCATGGCAGTACCAATGCACACGTAATTTGCCTGGATATGGAAAACATGTTTTAAACTAGTATGGAAATATCAATACATTTTTTAATTACGGTTGAATTTTCAGGATCAAATTTGCTAAAAACATCCTTATTATTGGCAATCAAATTAACCCAATTTAATGGTTTCTCATCTTGTTAAAATTGGTTCAGGTGGTAATGGAACTTTCGGTAATTTTTCTCGGTAAGACTTGTACCCTAAGGGCAGCTTTTATAAAAACTTTTTTAATATTTGTTACTAAAGTATTAGCAAGTGGATGTTCGGTTTTGCCCGTTTCAGCAACCATATTTAAATCACGTGCTAAACATGTACAGCTTTCGTAATTAAATTTTCAATTGATCCGCCACCTTAACCATATATGGAGCAGCGTCATTGTTAATTAAAAGAATATTGTTTGCAAATATATGTTGCGGTAAATAAAACTGAGTTAAAGAATCGTCGATTGCATCAATTGAAAACCATAATGGTTTATTTTCTATTCTGCAACGAATACAATTGATTGTCATCTTAACTAGCATCTACGTACTTTTGTATAAAATTGAAGAGTTAGGAATAATTTGATCTTTACAAATGTCTTTAGAAAATTGGTAAAATAATAGGCTACCTGAATATATAAATGCTAACATTACAGTTTATAAAGAAATTACACAGGTTAACCTAAAATTGTCCTGAAGCGCACAGGTCCTGTTGTTATATGTGTTTGTGAACAGTATGATATGCATTTCAGTGCCAACATGTTGATCAACTTGAAACTTTTTCTGACAGGAAATAATAATAATAATAAATTAAGATATTGAACGAAAATCTGAATATAGATATATAGTATGATTCGAAAAGATGGATAAAATGTCAACTGGCTACGCTTCTCGCATTATACGCTAGATTTGAATTATCAATTACATTTGACTACTGCTAGAGCGCTCCAATGCCGCACAGAAGTGTTTACAATGGATAAATCGCATAGAGAATGAAGACTCTGCTTAAGATGCAGAGAAATTTAACCAAATACGAATAACTCTAACATTAAAAAATATTTCTTTTTTATTTCAAAATACCCTGAACTAAAATTTTATGTTAAATTATTTATTTAATTATGTTTCAATTTACTTACCATCTTCTAGCAAACGGTGAATAAATATGTGCAGAATCCACTGCTTTTAAACCACCTTTTCCCCAAATTCCACTTTTGTAATACAACAATTTTATCGGATGCTTGTTTTGGCATGCTTTCACAAATACCATCTTTGCACCTCAAATTCAAATTGTAAAACAAAACGTTTTAAATGCGTACTTTGTAAATATACTAGGTCATTTTAAAGTGGGCGTTTTTGTTGAAAAAATCGATTCTACGGGAACGTACGTGTTGCCAAAGTTGAGTCGTTGTTCTTTACTATTTCTTCCTTTACCTGAATTTGTGAGTAATGTTTGTCTGAAAATAATTTCAAAATTTAATACACATATGCACTTGTTGCTAAAATATTTCGAAATACGAAAAATTTTATTTTGCATATGAATTATTTGATTTGGGCCCATTTATGCATATATGCATTTTATAAGCATTTTGCAGTTCAGTTTTCTTATCAATCGCTTGCTTAATTTCCCACTAACAAAAGTAAGATACGAAAAAAGAATCGAACTCTATTTGATTCGGAGATAATCAATGGTTTAATTAGGAAGGCCAGCATAAGAAAAACAATCCGGGATACCACATGTCTGTTACCTCAAAGCAATCGGGACAAGCAGTTTGTATGTATACCTTTCCACCGCGTGACAAAAAATTTAAGTAGTGTTTTTAAAGAGCGTGGTTTCCAAACTACTTTTCGGTCCACTAACTCCATAAAATCCCTCTTAGGAAATGCAAAAGGCAAAGTCGAGGATAACAAGAAATCGGGAATATATAGCATTAAATGTTTAGATTGTAGTAAACAACACATCGGCAAAACAAAACGATCGATAGAAACCCGGTATAAAGAACATATCGCAAATATAAAATACAACCGGCCGGAAAAATCGAGTTTAGCAAAGCATGTGTTGGATTGCAATCATAGTGTTAACGCCGATTGCTTGCATTTGATTAAGAACGTGTGTAATTATCGCGAATTAGATACGTATGAAAGTATGTACATTTTGAAGAATAAAGGCCACGTGTTAAACATCGATATGGGTAATAACCATTCGCCTCTATTCGGTCTGCTAAATGACAGAAAAAGGGACAGTGCTATAAATCACTTGTACGTATTTATCTGTCTTGTCCGTGTTCCTTTTTTAATGTCATTCATCCTAGTTTAAGTAAAGCAATTTTAAAAATCTTGTGAAGCGAATATATAGTGTACATTCTGGTTCTCAACGGTACGAATCGCGTACGGAGTTTGTTTTCGTACTGGTATTTTTCGCCGTAGTTTTCCAAGTGCGACGCTTTTTAATTATCTGCTGATGATGATAACTTAGTTGTCGAAATACGTATACGGAATACGAAAATTAATATGGCAAGGGGTTATATATCAATCTTCAGTGATCAAGGATTTTGCATATTTTCCAAGCTGTACATATGAGGTACTAATACAATACTTCATAAATTACTTGAATCGAATTTGAATGCGCAGTACATGTTTGTATTAAATATAAAAAATTTCGTTTCTCCAATATCACTATTATTGTAGGCTATTAAATTAGAATTCATTATATTAAGACGTATACAAATCTTAAGTATTTTACTTTATTATTATATTTATTATTTTGGTCAGGCATGTTAAATGAATCTGAGATACTCGTACTTACTTTTTGGTACTTGCATTATCATTTATAGATATGATTAGTGCCTATATACATATAATATTAAATTTACCTGACACATTTCTTACTCTACTAAAATACGTAGTATAATAATAATTGCAAACAAAAATATTTAATAAGTATATAGCTTTTTGCATGGTTAATTAGTCAATCTCACGCAACAGCTAACAATTGTAAAAAGAAGAGTAGCGGAAGAGATTAAAGCTATTATTAAGTTCTTAGGCCTACAAATTACAAGAAACCTCACTTGGGACAGCCATGAGGAAAATTTATGTCACCATCTCTCATTAGTAGAGTAAAATAAGAAGCTACGTACGAAGCAGCTACAATTGTCTAATTTGCTAAATTCTAAAGTAGGCTCACGTATGGAATAAGTGGGGCTCCAAGTGCAGTCGAATCGGTTTTTAAAATGCGAAAGAGTTGTAAAAATCTATTAACGATTCATAATATATACGTATTTACTGACCTTGCCCATCCTTATATATATATATATATATATATATATATATATATATATATATATATACGTCCGCAAATCATCCAATAAAATCTCTCTAAATAGGGATTTTCATGGCTACAAGACAAGAATCAGAAGAGTTTGGTTCTACAGTAGCATTGCATTCAGAAGGACTAGTTAAATATTAATTACTTAGCCATGAAAATCTACAACACACTACCTAGTAAGCTAAAAAGCCTATCCTTGAATAAACTTAAAACTCGATGAGAACAAATAACTAGTAAAGAATTTTTTTTAATTGATAAATAACTTTTTAAATTATAAATTTTGATGTGTGTGTTTTATTGCTTAACTCATGACGTGCAAATTCGAGAGTTGTCGTTTAGGCTGTTTCCATCGTTTGTAGAATTTAAGTAGTTTGTCGTTTGGGCAGTTACCCTCTCTACCGCCGTCTTCAGGGCATTGATAAGGGTTGTTATTTTATGCCAAACTCATTACTATACCTGGGTGGTAATAAATTCAATACGGCTTGTATGCACCTCCCTACCTTTTTATTCGCTTGAAAATGTCTGTGTGAGTTTTAAACCCGATCTCGATATTCCGAACATTTGTAGTCCACAAATTTCACCACTAAGCTATACATGGGACAGAAATTATTCCATTAGCACCTGTATTTATGGTACACATATTAGCTATACTGATGAGTTTGGCAAAAAACAACAGCCCTTATGCGCGCTACCCTGAAGGCGACAGCAGAGTAACTGCTGAAACATCGGAGATCTTAAATTTCACAAGCGATGGAAACAGCCCAAGTAACAAGTAAAATTATTGTTATATTTGTTTTATAAATATAGAGTTTTGTGTACCTAATTGTTTTGTAGTATCATTATTATTTACTTTTGTATTCTTATTTATTTGTATTTGATTTATATCATTATACATAAACGTGTGTATATGTACATATATATTATTTATTATTATTAAAACCAGCATATCGGACATATTGAAATTCTTGTTCGTTCTAGCATATACTTAAGTTCAATCTATGTCTTCGTGGCAGTGAGCGTGAAAGAAGTTCAGGGATGGCTGGAGTTTGTGTGAAAAAATTTTATTGCGGTATCTTCAAGTTTGAACTTATCAAAATATATATATCACAAGAATAAAAAACAAGACGGTGAATAAATTGATTGATAGAGCCAATATGCGACACCACAGCATATTACTAAATGAGATAGATTTATAACTTGAAGGAGATAAACATACGAATAGGCATGCACCTTAATGTTGGATATAAAATCGTTCTTATTACATCTAAATATATTTACAGCTTTACATGGTATTAAATGGCTTTGATTTTCGAAAATATCTCCTGTTAATTAAAGATCGTATGCAAATTAATTACCAAGAGTTTACCATTTATAAGTTACATAGTCGAACATGTTTGAAACTTATAACATAATAATTATCATAAAATTTTCACCATTTTATTGCTGCATAATACATGTAGTCATACATATACACGAACATAAATACATATGCGGTACAACTTGCCGGATATCGAATGAAAATAATCGAACGGTTATTTGAATTCAGTTATTTCAGATTGTTTTATAATTGAAAAGTGTCAAATGAAATGTAGCTAGTTGTTTTACGTTCTAATCCTCGCTTTTCAATGTACGTTGTAGATCGCTTTGTTTTACTATTTTTTATTTGATGACAGTTGTTTTTTTATGAAGCATGAATAGGAGCTGTTTAAAAAAATAAACTATATTTATTTAGTTTGAAATATATTGTCGAACCAAAATGCAATCGTAATAAGCTTGTCATCGCGTTTATAGAAACTTTAAATAAACCTGTAATATTAGATAGAATGGTATTAATCTTTTGTGGATTATAAAGTTCAATTGAAAAATTTATTTTTTAAGTTATTTATACCAACCAATTCCCTAGCTGTTTAAGAATTTATCGTTTTCGTTTAATATTTAACTTCCATTCTGTGTAAAATTATAACAATTCTAATATTATGAGGAATAATTTCTTACTGTTAAATCTATTACAGCGAAACACAATATTTCATTTCAAAAACTTTATAATATATTCTAAAAATACAATAAATGGGCTTTGACATTCGAAGAAACCAGTTTCCAAAACATTTTTTCCATATTACTAGAAGAATATCATTTACTTGTCTTTTGAAAACATCGAAGCATCAACAATTAAGTCTAGATTACGTAGTGGATGACCCATTAGTTAATGATTCGTTAATTTAAATAGTTCACTGTTAGAGCAGAAGTAACCCGGGAAAATATTATCGGGATGCAGCATGAATGACTTCTTTTATTCTATCGAATACCATGGACACGTATTTTGGAGGTAATCGAACAAAAAGCGTAGCTTACCATTCTAAAAATCATCTTGTTACGTTTTTTCGGTAACCATCGATCGTGACCATCGTGACTTCAGAGAAAGCATAGAGGACATGGGTGCTGTTGAATGTTCAAACCAAGCAAGGGAGAGGAAGATCAAGAAAGTGAATGATTTCGGAAAGGTTTCCAATAGTGGAAATGAAACTTGAAATATAAAATTCATCGGAACTTGGAGACGTCTCCAAAGGCCAAAATCGAAGTTTTTTCCATATCGATCGACGAATGACCAAAAATTGGTTCAATTGTGATTTCAAAACGCAGTATTTCAATACGATTTAAAACCAAGCGTTAAAATTCTGAATGGTGGTTACTAGATAAAAAGAATCTACAACAAATCTCGTGTCTTTTAATATTCCAAATGAATTTTCAGTTCATTCCAAGTAGTACAAAGGCTATTGCTGGCTATTATCTTGGTGTATTGAAAAGTTCGATAGTTGTTTATCATGTTTGCCCTGAATGCTCAGAACTAGAAATATGACGATTATCGCACAATAATGCACTCGTTTGTTAATTATTATTACTCTCTTCGCCAAAAATTAATTTTTTTTAATTTCACATCTTCAAAATTCATTCAATTTGTTTCCATACCATAATTGTGTATTTCCTTAAATGCAATTGGTGATGCATAAGCAAGCTCAAGATCATTGCAATAATCTACATACGTAATTCATTTGATGCGCTCCTTGAAGAGTAACAATTTACTTTGCTGAAGGAGAGCTTTTTGAATAAGTAAAATTATTCTCGTGAAGATTTGTTAGCTATTTTTGCTTCTTAAACCGTTTAGCTTATATTTGGTGATACAAGATATCTCTTTGATTTTTACTTAATGTCAAGTTAGTGTCTCTCCAGCTGAGTACCCGAGCAGCAGCAACTGCTCACCTAGCGAGGAAAAATCACCTCTAGCCTGCATAAATTTTCAAACACCGCGATAAAAGTCATAGACCTAACTGGTGGGACATGATGTGATATGTATGCTTATCTACCGATTTCGCCGCTTACTAGCTGTGGCTTGATATATCAAGCTAATACCAAGAGTACCAACAGAACGCACAAACGCAACGAACAAACTTATATCCCTACTTTGGTACCCGGTGTATAAAAAGTTCCTGAAAACCCAAATGGACTCGTACGATATTGAAGTTACGTCATATTAGAGTCATCATGAGATTAACTTTCTAATCGCTGATTAAAATATTTAATTTTTTGGCTTAGACTCCATAAAGTTGTGATCATATAATAGTTAACTGTAGTTTCAAGATCTTAATCTAATGGGCGACTCTTGGGTTTCACACCATAAATAAAGAAAATTCGATTGAAGTTATTATTTGCTTGTATACAATTATGCGCTTTTACGATGAAAATTCTCGTTTTTCTTTATTTATAAATTGTTTTCGGGCGAGACTAGAAGTCACGATCTATACGAATCCAGTATACTGCAGGTCGTGTGTTCCAATCTTACCTGAAGAAGAAATTTTTTCAAAAATTTCCGCATTTATATATACGATATAAAAGCAGAGAAAATTAGAATTTTTGTTATTTGTTTTGTTATTTGTTTATTGAACAATTTATTGAACTATTGTCAATGTTCGTTATTTTTTTTAATTCTTAATCTACAAATGCTCAAGGGTAGAGGTAATGAAAATGATATATATTATCTAACTTTCGAGATATATTTTAAAATCTATCTCGAGGGCATGGAATGTAAAAATGGAAATGGAAAATAAGGAAATAAAGAGCGGAGATAACGCATGATAGATGATGAAACGACGTGCAGATGTGAAAGTAGTAGAAGCAATAAGACTTACGTCTGCATAAATACGGCGACGTGGCGTATTTTGGTCGTCTTATATAGTTGGCAATATTTCACGGTTACCAAAATACCGCACGCGTAAAACCCTAATACCCGTGTAACGAGATGTTGACCTGCATTTCCGGCCGCCCGTGACGCCGAAACTGTCTGAATTCAATGCAATTACCGATATTTCAATTAGGCATGCAAATACGAGCTCTGTGCCCTGAATAATAATGCGGTACGGCGTAATCTTTAAAGTTTAGTTTGTTTAGTAATTCAACACAGACATGAATGTAGAATGAATCCATTAAAATTTAAAGTATATAACTTACTTGATGATATTTTCATATTTAAATTTTGTTTTGAATTAGTAATATGCAAAATTATTGTTTAAATAGCGAGTTACTTAACTAACACTGTATGGTCATAACTCGCAAAATTTTAGATTTTAATGCTAGTTTTGCAAGCAGCTACTTATTGTTTCGGGAAATATTTAAATTTAGGATTTATAGGTTATTAAATCATATATGGAACATTATTTTTAAAGTTTGGTTATAGACAGAACAAATGTTTTGCAATCAGATAGAGCGGTAGATAATTTATTACTGAAAATCTTACAAAATCAATAATAATGATATGATTTATGATGTAGAACGATTATAGATTTTGAAAATATTACAATGATGAGAATCAAACAGTAAAAAATAAGCAAAAAAAGGATTAAAATTTCAATTTTAAAAATTCATGATATACCGCAAATTAATTCAGATACAGAGAATATGAGAGAGGCTAGCAAAAAAAAATCTATCTACACATGATATAAATAAGTATTTGTGCGTTGTCTGGCAAAATTAAGTACTGGCATTTTTGCGTACATGTGGCAAATCTTCAATTTTTTTGACAAAAGAACGGAATGCCCCTAATATTATTCATGAATGATCAAAACAGTTTCGGTGGGTAGTGAAGCAATAGAAGATGGCCCACCGTTTTTGGGACCAAGAAGAAGTTGTTGTTGTTGCATACAGCACTTAATGTATAATTAATACATCAACAATATTTTGTAGGGCTATTGACGAAAAACATCCAGGAGTGTGTCATAAAAAAATTCCCCTTCATTATGACAGCTCACAAGTTTACAAGGCAAGTTCGTGTGTGTAAGTCCTTTGAGCTGGACCACCCATTATGTATCTGAATTTGAATTTATCCAATCGCCATTTTATCTAGAAATTTGAAAAAGCACCACGGTGGAAATCATTTTGTAGACGATAACCAATTGTAAGCATGCACTAATCTATGGATTAGTTCCTAATTTAAAGACCACCAGAAATCAATTCCGATGGAATAAGTCGTTGCAACACAAATGTGGCACCTTGCAGCTAAGGGAGATTACATGACAAAACGAAATTATCAAAAAAATCGTTAGTCTTTTGTTTCATTGTTAGAAAACCTTCCCAGACTGCGTAGTATTAAAATTTCTAAAAATATACAGTACAAGAATTTATCTATAAATAAATAACCTACAAGTATGTTGTTATATATTTTTGTGTTATACACTAAAAGAGCCACTAACAGAAATACAGACATACAAAATGCAATACTAACGATATATCTTTAAGAATGTGTGCTGAAATCAAAAATCGTACAGCAAACCGTCTGTAAGTCTTCGAAAATGGAAGCGTATGTAAATGCAATTAGCAGTGCTTTACTTAGACGTTTACGTTTGGCATTTCCATTTCTAATTTGGACTCTAATTTTGTATACTTATATATAGGTGTATGCGTGGAGTAGATATATTAGCAATCTAATTTGTCTTAGTATTCTTTGCGAGATTTAGCGTTTTCAAATGATTTTCAATAAACCGTCGTCCTATCATGAACATCAGTTTTTGTTAAATAAGCTCTTTAATAATAAATCGCTATTCTTTTTAAGAGAAAATGCTTACGTCTAGCAATGCAAATATTTACTATAATAGTCTATGAATTTGTAAGTAAAGTCGAGCATTGGTAAATCTTTTACGTAAACGAAATATTCGTAAGACTACATAATTTTTATCCCGTTGCATATGTGAACCAATTTCCGGAGTTATACACTAAATTTCTACTTTAACTATAAACTTTTAATGAAATTCTTAAACGCATATTTATTTATTCATAGTTTAAAATTTGACTGTATTTTTAAACCGAAGTTTATTTAAGTTTTGTTAGTGCATAGAGCACAATCTATACTAATGATGCATATATTTACAGTTTATTTTGTGTATTAAAAATCTGAATCAGGTGGTTGTATATAAATTAAATTCGGATAAGATCTCACATATTTCTGTACTACGTTCTTGTTACATCTATATGCTCCATCACGTGCTACAAGTTTATTCATAATACTTAACCAAATTCAATATTGGTTGTACTTAATGTTATCTTCTTCCTTTTGACTGTCTAGCAAAGCTCTTTACGCAATCTCTTTATTTCTCATCGGCCACAAGAATTAGCATTTCTCATATGCCACTATAGAGAATTCTGAGAAAAGATTTGGGAAAGCATCCATATAAAATTTAATTTGCACATGAATATTGATCAATAAGGTTGATATATAACCCCTTTCCACAATTAACTATTTGTAAATTCTGTATACGTATTTCGATAACCAAGTTGTCATCATCAGCAGATAATTTCAAAGTGTCGCACCTGGTAAAACACGGCGAAAAAATTGTACGAAAAAACAAACTCCGTACGCGATCCACACCGTTGAAAACCAAGATGTGCACTGTGTCTGTTTCACAAGATTTTTAAAAAATACTTTTACTTAAACTAACATGCACTACATTGAAAAAGGTTATTATGGTCAAGGAAGTGTCTGTGTGATTTATGTGTGTTTTATGATATTGTTCCTCCTGTCTTTCAGTAGAGAGAAAAGAGGGGTTTGCAAGGGCCCGGCGTCATTAAAGTTCACCACATGGCTTAAATTCTTTAAGATGTGCATGCTTTCATACGCGTCCAGTTCGCGATAATTGTACACGTTCTTTATCAAATGTAAACAATCCATATTAACACTGTGGTTATTTTCTAATACATGTCTCGCTATACCCGATTTTTCCGGTCGGTTGAATTTTATGTGCGAAAGGTGTTCTTTATACCTGGTTTCGATCGATCTTTTAGTTTGGACGATGTATTGTCTGTTGCACTCTAAACATTCAATTCGGTAGATTCCCGACTTTTTAATCTCTTCAATTTTGTCTTTTGCATTTCCTAACAGCATTTTAAGGGAATTCCCTTAAAAACAGCATTTTAAGGGATCAATCAACCACAGGCTCCATCAAATTCAACTGCACATGAATAGCAGGCGAATGATCACACAGCGCACAGAAATTTTGTAGATTGGACGTTGGAGTAATTGGAAGTGGACGGTACTTTTCGTAAGAAAATATTTTTTAGCGACGATTAAAGAAAAAATGAATGTAATGTCTGGTATGGATTTTGGGCAAGCGGCATTATCGGGCTACATTTCTTTAAAATTGAAGTCGATGATTACTGATAGTAACGAAAGATACCTGTTGATCAGAATTATTTTTTATGGCCTGAGTTGGAAGGCTTGACATGTGATTTCAGCAGTATGGAGTCACTTGCCACAGAAAGCATTTAAAAATCAATTCGTTGAGAATAAAATTCAGGTTTATTTCCAAGAATGTCGATACCGGCCGATAGTAGGGAATTTTCTTGTAGTTTGAGATGGAAGGTATCGATCTTGCCGACATGCAGTTTCAGCGGGATGATGCCACTTGCTACACGGCGCCAGAATTCAGTGAATTTATTATTATAAAGAATATCAATGTTAATTGACCACCAAGATATTACGACTTAACGCCTAGGATAATTTTTTTTTAACTCTACGTTAAGTCACTTGTATACAATATACATCATGAGAAGCGAATTGTGCTCAATTTAAGTACACGAAAATCGGGTCTTTCGTATGCGTTGTGCCAGATGACCTCCAAGAGGATAAGTGAGAGGCAGAATTTTCGAACATAATGCTGGCAGATTGCGGCAGATGAAATTGCATCAAACCTTTTACTGAAACTTGTTTTATTTACTTTTAAAGACACGACATATTTATTAAAAGAATCTAGTACAAAATCACATCTATTTTTACATTTTAATTCATCTGTAAAAATGTGCTTGATATTCAATATTATTAAACACAACACTGAAATAATTATTAACTATTTTCAAACCTTTCTTTTCATATATCTACGCGGTTTTCTCATCATCTAAATAATTCAATATTATCCCTACTACTAATGCGAGAATTAACGATTTATGAAAATAGTAATTATTCTTCTTCAACATCCGTAACTTGTAATACGCCATACGATAGTTGAATAATTCGTTAATAAGAATCGACAATGTGTGGCCGTAAATATTTAGGTTTTTACGTTGACATTTGATATGTACCATAGTGTGTTGAATTGGTAATTTTTCCAACACCAATCTGTGCACAAAAAAATATAACCGAGCGAAAAATCATTAACCGTAAACGAACTGTAAATAATTCTATAATTCACCGTATGTCGTTACCTGAAATAATCCCTCGAGGTTTGGAGGTAATTACCTCGTCCGAACCCTGATTGAAACATGTGTTGACCGCCGGCACATTCACGTGCGCGATTATTATTAAAGCACATGTAGTCTAGACGTATCAGTTCTAAGAAACACGAGCTTCCATAATTATAACAACCCAATCCGTAAAACACCACTATTTCATTCGACGCGTACACATATTGCTGTACAACGCGGTTTTACAGCTAAACGTCTATACAATTAGGTGTGCATTGCACTAAAAATAGTTACCCAGTTGCTCTGGTTAATAGACGTACTTCACCGGAGGCGTTTGTTTATAATAAGTAATTACCAGTTTCATTGAGGAAGTTTATGTTTGTGGATTTTGAAAGTATTTGAATATGCAGTAGCGATAATAATATCTAATGACTTAAATGCTTCCAGTATTACTTATGTACGACTAAAATGTCTAATTATACGTGGAAGATTAAAACGAATGTTGTCGTGTGTATGCCGTTAAAATTAGCATAATTAGATTTTAATCATCACTGACTGTATAAATCACGTGTAAAAAATGTGAGGGAAATATATTTTAAGATCTTTACAATAACGAATATTCAATATTCATATTTTGAGAAATTATATAGCTGATTAAGATACCATATATCGACTAACTGAAGGCCTGATGAATAAAGATGCTAATATTGTGCTACACGCCACGAGCGTAGATATGGAAAGCTCCGCAATTTTGTGAAAGTGTCTTTCCAGATCCATTAATTGATTTCAAGGGTTATAACAGGAATATTAAAACTTTTCCCGACGGCGCACTCAGTTCGTTTTAATAACTGGAAACGTAGCTTATGTTTCAAATATTTAACAGATCCTATCCAATTTGTGGCCTTACGAAAGACGCAGCTGAATTTCGCTTCTATACTGCTGAGCTCTTTTATTTATTCCACTATATATAAAACTAAATGTTGTGTAGAATGATGCAAAATCTTTAGATCTGGGATCTAATTTTTGGAATTATGAAGCTGCTAGCAGTAGACATAGGTTCACCCTCGTCAACTATTGTGCATTGTTACGAATTTGTCCAAGTACTCAATATTTTGAAGCTATTATATATAATAATAATAATAATAATAAAAATAATAATAATAATAGCTTTATTGTAATTCGTCGAAAAGAAAGAAATACAAACGTCATGACATAGATATGTTACATATGTAATTAAAAAAAAAAGAGAAGTAAATAAAATGTATTATATCTTAAATAAATCTATGATTTATATATTCAGATATGCTACATGGTTCCAGCCCAATTAAGAGATCACGAACTCTCGATTTAAATACTGAAAATATCCTAACCTCTCTGAACGATTCGGGCAAGTGATTAAAAAATTTAATGGCAGAGTAGTGGAGTCCACTCTCCACCAAGGCAAGGCGGTGTTTAGGATAGTAGTAATCATTTTTGTGTCTTGTGGAGTAATCGTGAGTAGCGATATGCTCCTCAAACAAATGTTCATGCTTGTAAGCAAAAAGCAGGATCTCAAAAATATGTATCCCAAAAACAGTTAGGAGAAAATGTTCTCTGAACACGCCCCTGCACGACTGCTCAAAATTCATGTTGTGCATTATTCTGAGGATTCTTTTCTGAATTATAAATACGCGATCCAATTCACTGCTACTACCCCAAGCAGCAATGCCATACCTTACCCTGGAGTAAAAGTATCCAAAATATATCATTCGTAGCGCCTGATCGCTAACGAGTTTCCTCAAGAGACGAATCCCAAAGCACACATTTGCAAGGATTTTACATAAAACATTGATATGATCCTTCCACTTCTGATCGACCGTAACTCCCAATAAGCGAACACTATGTTGTACAGGATACAAGGAATGGCCAAGCTCCACACTGTTAGGAATATCAGTAAAATTGTTGCATCTAAACAGAATTATGTTTGTCTTCGAGTTGTTAATATTCAGGTTATTACATGACAGCCAGTTCTGGACTGTACCCAGTACAGATTCAGTGCTGTCAATAACCTGATTTAAAGAATTGCCGGTGACCAAAAGCGTGGTATCATCGGCAAAATTGATTGTAAGGCATTGATTATTAGGTCTGTGATCCAGATAATGAGTGTCATTAAAATATAAGAGAAATAAGATGGGCCCAAGGATACTACCCTGTGGGACACCCCTAGAGAACATTATCTCATCTGAATAAACATTACCACCTTTGATATTTAAGCACACCGATTGTGATCTGTTACTAATGTAAGATTTGAACCAAGAGAGGGCAGTGCCTCTTATACCGTAGCGTTCGAGTTTGCTTAAAAGAAGTTTGTGATCCAAAGTGTCAAAAGCTTTAGACAAATCTAACAAGCAACCACATGGTAATCTTTTGTCATCCAATGCATTGAGGACTTCGTCAGTGAAATCATATAGAGCGGTTTCAATACTCTTACCCTTGGCAAACCCATGTTGATTTTTATTAATTAAACCATGCTTTGATAAGAAATAAGAAATATATAGATGAAGCAAACCCATGTTGATTTTTATTAATTAAACCATGCTTTGATAAGAAATAAGAAATATATAGATGAAGCTATTAATTAAAAGTTGACTTAGTTTATTCAATTAATCTTTCTGTGTAGTTGAATGCCTCCGGTTTCTAAATCTATTTATTCCAGCTAAGTTTCTCTTAGTTGAATAACATGTATAATTATATCTACCACGATTTTAAAATCAGGCAGTATACTTCATTGGCAACCATTCCTCAGGGATTTACTGGAGGGTCTTTACGACTCGGGTGATATTCTACTCCAAGATTGAATAAATTAAAGATTTAGGTACTTTACTTTAATCGTCACTACTATTTAAAGATCATACTGAAACTTGTTCTACAGTAATTAGATACATGGGTTTCGTTATAAAACTGTGTAGGCAGTTCAACAATTATCTAACAATAAAATTCATTTGTTTTGCTTTTGTACGAAGTAGATCAGATTACGGTCTTCTTATATCACACCCAAGTTGCTTATACCTGAAATTGGTTGTGGAAGATGTTCAAAGAAGCTTCTTGAAATATTTTAATGCGATTGCTTCTATTCTGAAAGAGGTATATAATATTCGTTCTTTGTAGAATGTCGTTCTATAATATACATTTTCTTGGTGTTAGAAAAGACTAGCACAGTGCTAGGTTTCTGCCTAATTTACCTTGCATTAAATTGATTGTCCTTCTCTTCTATCTCTGTTAAATTCTCACGCAATATTTTGCACAGTGCTTCTACTTTTGTATGGTAGTTGATAGTGGGCATTTTAAACATTTAATCCGTTAGCAAGTCATTGTGTTTAAAGAATAAATTTTTAAAATTGTGTTATCCAAAAACCACTGGCTCGAATTTTAAAAATAAAAAAATCCTTATAAGAACAAAATTATAAACTTAGAAAAACGTATCGTTTAAAACATTAACATTTTCGGCTAAAATTATTGGGGCTAAAGTCCTTTCCGCTTAAGGGTTGCTGTAAACTAAGTGAAAATAGGTAAATCGAGTGCCCCACTTAGAACAAAAATGGACATATTCGAGTATTCTTTTGCAAATTGACTAAAAACTCAAAAAAATGTAGCTGGACTGAGTGGGCAATTGTGTATATTTAGTTCACTATATGTTGAAATTCGATATGAAAATAGAAACATTATTAAGAGATATACATAGATATCTGTTTCATAATGTTATGGCACTTTAGAAGACTCAAATTCACCGTTTCCCGTTGTCTAAGCCTGAAGATACATATGTACATGCCCAGTTAGCATGAGATTGAAACAATTTTTAGGAACTTGAAAAAACACAGCGTTTCAAAGACAGGAGAAAATGTATCTTAGATATATTTTTTAAGAGATGAAGTAAAAATAATAAAATTGTACGACATTTTTGGGTTAGCTGTCTGTGAATAATTATTCATGATATATGAGTAGTTTCCGGCCATATTGCATGTAACGAATTGTAGTTTAGTCCACATATATATCTACATAATTTCATATTTCCTTAATATTGTAATTTTATTTAACGAAAATTTAAATGCTTTATTTACTATTATTTCCAAATGGGTATTTTATTTTTAGGAAAAATATATATGTGGAATAAAAACGAATATTTTAAATAATTTTCAAATATTAGGTAGGTAAATATTTTCTACCGATCTCAGCAGATCATTTTTCATACTGTTCTATTTCCGGACGGAAAAAATTCCGTTATAGCAAGGGCGCTTTTCCATATCTAGAGAAATATATACCCGTGAAACAACAATAAATTAAATTCTCCTGGGAAGATTCCTAGAATATCTGCGAAGAAAAGTGTTCGATACTGTATTGATATGCAAAATTTGAACTGATATTTACTTTACTTTCCATATAGAGTAGGTTTAAGGATGTATAGGACGACTAACCCTCCTCATTCGGAAGGAGTTATTCTAAGTATTTGATAGAGAAAAAAAGGTCAAAGAATATCTACGGTGCGCCAAATATGAACAATGTTCAGGAGAAAAAATATCATAGAGGTCAAAGATATATTTAGAGAATTTGAAATAGGTACTTGGGGAAAAAGGAATTTATATGAGCTGCTATGCCGTTAAATGAACTATGTTAATTTAAATATTTTATAATAGGATTAAGTACTATTGCTAGTGCATTGTTTATATATGTTAAAACTTGAATGGATAAGAAAATATGAAAGATTAGAAACAAATCAATGGAAAGATGAGAGTATATACATATATATATATATATGTATATAATTGTGCGGTTTTTTTAAGAATAAATAAAATATAGATGGCGAACTGAATTTGTCTGGGTGCGTGGGCATCTACAAAGTGTGATGTCTGACATTTATAAAAATGGCTTCGTACATGGTACAACAACGCGTTCAAATTTTGAATTACTTTATGAAAATCAGCGTTCTGTGAAAAGAGTTTTTAGAAAATTACGTAAATTTTATATGTAGTTCACATAATCGTCCATCTGAAAGCACTATTGGTCGAATTATTAAAAAATTTCAAGAGACCGGTTCCGTGGAAGATCAAAAAAGTGAAAAATACAGTCGTAGTGGTCGTTCACAAGAAAATATTGGTTTGGTTCGTGAAAGTGTTGCTGAAGATCCTAAAATGTCCATTAGACGACGTGCATAACAACTTGGACTTAGTGGATCAACAACATGGCGTATTTTACACAGGATTCAGCTCTGAAGGCATATAAGGTTCAAATAACACAGGAACTGAAGCCATTAGATCATTTAAAACGTCGTTCATTTGTCAATTTCATCAATGAACAACCAGCTGATTTTTCTCAAAAAAAATGTTTTCCGATGAGGCACATTTTGAACTTGGTGCTTATGTTAAAAAACAAAATTTCCGTATCTGGGGTAAGAAAAATCCACCAATTATTCATGAGAAAGCTATGCATCCTAAACGAGTTACTGTTTGGTGTGCATTATGGTCAGGTGGTGTAATTGGACCTTGCCTCTTTGAAAATGCTGCTGGTGAAGCTGTAACTGTCAATGGTGATCGATATCGTCGGATGATAACCGAATTTTTGTGGCCTTAATTAATGAATATTGATCTAGAGGATATCTGGTTTCAACGGGATGGCGCTACACCTCACTTTGCACACGAATCAATTGATTTATTGAGAGCAAAATTTCCTGGACGTGTAATCTCAAGAAACGGTGATGTTTATTGGCCACCAAGATCATATGATTTGACACCGCTATACTATTTTCTTTGGGGTTATGTGAAAAGTCAGGTCTATAAAAACAATCCACAATCAATTCCTGCTTTGAGAGATGAAATTATTCGTGTCATTAGTGGGATAGAGCTTCAGTTACGTCGAAATGTCATTGAAAATTTTAACAAAGAGAGTGGACGAATGTGGACCTGCAAGAGGAGGCCATTTAGCAGATATTATTTTTCGCATATAAATGTCCGTACAATTTCATTAACTTTCTGAATGTTCCCTTCAGTTCTTGCAATCACAGGTCGACCAGGAGCTTCATCATCTTCAGCCTCTTCCCGACCTTCGGAAAATCATTTGTGTCATTCAAAAACTCGCGCACATGACATAACATTTGCGACAAACATATAATTTAACATTTGTAGATATTCTGCTGGCGATTTTTTTAATTTGATAAGAAATTTCAGGTTAATTCGCTGCTTGATTTTTATGTTAACAATTGGTACGGCACTACTAAGTAATAGTGTCCTCTACAATTAAAGCTCGAAAGAGAAATAAAGCTGACAGAGCGATATTCCAATTACAGCATCGCACGATGAGGATGGACTTTAATTGCCATACCTCCTATATATAAATATATACATATATTCTCGAAGTTTCATAAATCGGTATTTCACAAGACAATACAGATTTTATCCAAATCCTTACATACACGTACTCAACCAAAAAACAATTTTACATTAAAGATACAACTTCACGTTAAACAATATACCAATTTAGTAATATGCTTAATACAAATCGTTTCAGGGGACTCGAATATGAATATATGAATAAATATGTATAGTCTTTTATTAGTTTCCTGTTCTTCATTTTTTGCTTGTTTATATATAGTTTTCTTACGTTCTCATCAAAACATATTATGAAAAATCTAGAAATATATCCTACTCGATACTTGTATTACAAGGTTTAGTATCTAATAAATTTAGGAGAGTTATTATCCAGGGATGAGTTAATTTAATTGAAATTTTTATAAGACAGATTCAGCTACTTTCGTAGGTGAATCCTAATAGTACAAGAGCGCGACTTCTTTTTAAATTTACGTCGCACAAAAACTTTATTTCCACTTAAGTGTATTTCAAGTGCCTAATATCGCCGGACGAATATCTTGTAATGAAAGAACTACCACGGTAATGTAATAAATTTTCAAGACATTCTTTGATGTTTCAGAGAGATAATTTAATGTGCTGCATCTCATTATATTCTGTGTAGTTGCAAGGGTACAGACTTTGTGGCACTAAAGTTTTATGATGGCGGTAGAGAATTCCTACTCCCGGTTGAAGTGTTTACATTAAACATAGGAAAGAAGTATTACTTTTTCTGACTCCACGTATGCCAGAAAGCATCTGTTGAAACATTGTTGCAATTACTTTGATTAAATAAAATAACTTCAACAAGAAAAATGGAACAATTAACATAAAGTAAGTAGGTAATTCTAAAATGTTTTTCCTCCTTAATTAAATTCGGTCTCGAAAAATTTTCATATAGAAATGATTTGAATTATTAAAGTATAAATTATACGATGCTTGAAACTGCCTTAACAGAAATATTTACTAACGTCAATATGAACCACCAATATTAAAGAAGTAACGGAAACGTGCTTTTAAAAAAGGAAATTTGTGTTTGGAGTAGCGAAATCGTTCGATGTATTCATTTTGAAATAATATGCCTCATTTTATCACCAAAGATTTTATAAACAAACAAACAAGAATAAATAATTTCCAGGAAAACAAATAATTAGCGATATTTGTCCTTTTCAAGTGAAAGTGGAAAATATTGACTTATTTACTACTGATAGAGTCAAACAAGGCGTGAGAAATTTGAATGACTAAAAATTCACGAAGACCACGCAATGAATCGTAAATGTTGGAGAAAGTAAGTTTATTTGCTATGAGAAGCTAAGTATAGAATCAAAAAAACTCCAAGATCAGTGACTTTTTTAGTCTAGTAAGGTGATCGTCTATGGAGTAGGAGGATAGGATTTGTATTGACTTATGTAATTATACTATATGTTATAGCGTACATTTTCTTATAGTCGATCTTAACTAATTAGAGATTAGCTTTATATTTTTTGATGGGTATCCATATGAAAATCTAATGAGAAGAAACTATGGCTAAGATAATTTCTGAGGTACATTAGTTACAAAGGGTGCTAGGAAAGTTTTGCAATATGACGCACCAACGAATCGTAGGAAGCTGCTTGTTGCTGCATGTTGAGATATGTTTATACGTGCATAGTAGCCACCATGACATGTCGATGGGCTCAGTTATTCATTAGCAGTGAGAGTGTACATTGCTTGCGATGACATCGTGGTCACGAAATGAGATAAGGGCAGTTTTGCTTTATAATTTCGTGCGTAGTTTTAACATAGACCAGTGCTTCGAAGAAATGACTCTTGCACTAGGTGATGTTTGTTCACATCGCACAACGATATTCAGGTGGTATATAACGTTATTACTATGAGGAATATGCTTGGCGAGGACAGGCGAGTGACCTACCAACAAATAGAGGGTACTTCAGGCCTAAATGTACCAGCAATTCGTTCGATTCTACTGCGAAGAAACTTTGTTCTCTCTGGGTGCTGCATCGACCGACTAAAGAGCAGATGACATGACGTGTGACTTGGTGCCGGGAAATGCTAAGAAAGGGACAATCTCGGTATGTGAACAACGTCGTGACAGGTGACGAGACTTGGCTGTACTATTACGATGTGCCAACCAAAGCTCAAAACAAAGTTTGGGTCTTTGATGAAGAGAACACACCTGTAGTTGTCAGAAAATCCTGATCTGTAAAGAAGAAAGTGATAGCTGTATTTTTCAAATCCAGTGGAATTATGGAACGCGTCGTTTTGGATACACAAGCAGAAGCTGGATTGAAAGGCCGAGTAGCTGCAAAAAAGATCACACTTTTTCGCCCCACATAAGCGAAGGAGGCTTTCTTGGGTACATACTCATAAAAATTGGATAAGTGAACAGTGGAAACAAGTTTTATGATCAGTTGAGATTCATAGAAACAAACTTAAATAAGGAAACTACGACCGCAGAGGAAGGAATTCTGAATGCTAACATGGTCTTCTCAAAGTCCAAACTCTAACTTTCTTGAATTGCTGTGGGAATATTTGGACAATGGGTGAACACAGAACTTTATCTAGTAGGGACTCTTTGGACTGCTTTAGAAAGCGGAATAATATACAGAGACAATCTTAAACAATTAATATGCCGCAATTAGTATGCCGCACATTTGTAACGCAATCATTAAGGCAAAAGTTAGTTATTTTGATAAAAACAAAATATAACATATTAGCACTTTAATACTTCATGATAAGTTTTATTAGGATAACTAGTTTGTGTTCTGCAGATAGAGTTTTTCGTAAAGCCGAAGCATTTATTTGATTTGATCGTAACCTTTACTTTTATTTTGTGCGACTAATAACATGGTCATTTCTTTAGATCAGAACTTGAGTATAAATGTGATCCAATTTCTTCTTATTTGTTGAGGTCTGTTTGTTTAAACAGATTCTAGATTCTAAAGAAACTAGCATAATTCAAAAATTTCCTTACTTGTTTTAAATAAAAAGAGAAATATTGTGACTGCTGCAATATGCACAATATGTGCAGGATCTATAATAAAAAAATAGCAAAAGAGGTAAAATAAAATAATGCATTATTTAAACGAAAATAAACGGAAATGTATTGCCATATTATAAAAACCTGGACAGAGCGGTAACATTAAAAAATAATTTTTGAGGCTATCTAAATGTGTATCAGGAATTTTAAAAATTAAAATAGAAAAACCGTTTCCGGAAATTATTTATATCTAGTTAATGTTTTTATACATCAGATGTTCCATTTAATCGAAATAGAAATAATTTATCCGGGCAGAGATTACCTACTGAATGAGCTAATTCTAATTCACCAACTTTATAATAAATTCAAACTAATTTATGTGAACTGAGCGAAGTTTAAAATGAAATCCAAAAATAATTTGCATTAAAATTAAATGACATCCAAAACGTTTTGAATACAGTTTCGTGGTATGGAAGCACGCTGACGTGTATCGATAAATGTCCATTTCAAATAAAATATTTATAATTGAAAATTTTGAACACCATCGGAACATGTATTTGAATCTTTAAAAAATATTGATGTGTATATTGTGTGCATTTGGTGATATTTTTGGAGCAATAAATAAAATGTCATTGAACATGAGTTTGTTTTTATTTAGTCCTACATTATACCGTTATACTTGATAAATATGTGATGCTACCTCGCCTTAATTCACCCTTTAAATGTACATATCTGAAAAAGTCAATATGGTTTTAAAGAAGTTAAATCTACAAGGAACGTTTCATTAAAATAAAGCTAGAAACAGCACACAACGGCCACAACAACAAATGCTATAAATATATAAAACTTTGAAATTAAAGACGTTTGGCTCCTATGATTCTAGAAAATATCAACCGAAAGCTTGCATCCACAATAATGGGGACAAAATAAAGAGAATTTCAAATCATACATATTTCGCGCCAATAGAACTACGCATGAACAAAAAAATATTTATTGCGTACACGCTTGCAACATAAATACAAAGTCTAAAGAAGTAAGTCACCCTGATAGCTTAGAAGTTAAATTTGTGTAATATAAATTCGGAATATTAAAACCGGGTCCTAGCACGACACGAGACATTTTCAAACGATCAAAATTAGAGAAGCTAATACAGTCAGGCGAATTATAGAATTATTGTAACGAGTCTGGCACGAGAACAGTTCTTATCAGGGCTATCCTGCAGTAGAATAATAACTGTCGAAACGTCGGAGTACTTAAATTACACGAACAATAAGAACGACTCAAAAATAATTCGAATTATAATCCATCGTAGAAATATATGGTACACGTCAAAAAAATAACATGATTTTACTATGAAATAAAGTAGTAACTATTTTACGTACTTCCAATTTTTTTATATTATTTGGAAGCCAACAACCGCCTGTTTAAACACAAATATAGGTGGTAGATATTTGTTGAGTGAGAATTCTTAGAAGACTGCTACGTCATGTTTTAAAATAAATCGTACGAGATGCAAGAGACTACAGCGACTGGATATTTGCAAACAGTGTCATGCCTTAAAATTTTTCTCATTGTTTTTCACAATGCTTCGACAGGGAATTAATTTCCTAAATTTTGTTCTCCGCCTTGCTTTCATTGATTTTGTTTTAATACGAAATCACACTCACAGAGATACACATTACTTCAATCGACTACGAATGGGTCAAGTGCAGTTTATTTCAAGATAGTGGAGCATTATCGTGGTGGTGTCAGGAATCAGGTGTCCATTCTTGACTTTGGCCGCAGGTTCTTCATAGATCTAATGACTTTAGGCAAGCACTGTTCAGTATATCACCACTTGATTGGAAAAATATAAAAAAAAAATAAATCATTTTCTTCTTTACGAATCGGGATTTTCTGACAACTACGGGCCTGTCCTCATCAACAAAGACCCAAACTTTGGTTTGAGCTTTGGTCGGCACATCGTAATAGTACAGCCAAGTCTTGTCACTTGTCACGATGTTGTTCATATACCAAGATTGTCTCTTACTATACCTTTTTAGCATCTCCCGCCACCAAATCACACGTCGTGTGATCTCCTCTTCAATCAGTCGATGAGGCACCCAGAGAGAACAAAGTTTTTTCACGTGCAAATGATCATGCAGAATCGAACGAATTGCTGATGCATTTAGGCCTAAAGTATTGTCTATCTGTTGGTAGGTCACTCGCCTGTCCTCGCCAACCATTTTCCTCATAGTAGTAACGTTTTCCTCCGTAACTGACGTTCGTGGCCTTCCCGGCTTCTCAGCATCCTCCGTAGTTAAATTTACCCTTTGGAATTCTCTATACCACCTGAATATCGTTGTGCGATGTGGACAAACATCACCAAGTGCAAGAGTCATTTTTTGAAGCACTGGTCAAACTGCCCTTATCTCATTTCGTGACAACGATGCCATCGCAAGCACTTACACACTCTTTGCTAGTGAATAACTGAGCCCATCGACATGGCGCGGGGGCTACTATGCACGTATGAACATGTCTCGACATACAGCAACAAGCAGCTTCCCACGATTCATTGTCGCGTCATATTACAAAACTTTTCTAGTACCCTTTGTATAAAATTTTCCCAAATCTGCTATTTGATAATTTTTGTTCGTGTCAAAATAAAACTTTGCTGTTTTTATAAATTTGTATCTCTTGAATTTAACAGCAAATATGAAGTGTGCTACAAAATAAATACAAAAAGAAGAGGTTCTTGCTATTATAAACACCCTTTTGTATAAGTTGGTTGGCTTTTTTGTAAAACCAACCTGAAGTTGGTGATATATAGGAATATTCAATTATGAAATATTTATAACTTCAGCTACATTTGCACCATTTACTTCTAGATGACTAAGAAATTATATTCTAATTGTGTAGAGAAATGGAACACGTACAAAACCACACATGAAGTCCCTCTAAATCACCTTTTGTCAATTGAGAACTCCATCTTCCTCTCTCTCAACCCTTTCTTTTGAATATTTATTTATTACAGGTTATTCATTACAATGCTTTTAAGGTTATGCCTCACCCATACGTATACGTTATATGCATTCTTCATTTAATATTTAGACGAAACCTTCCTAAAAGGGTTGCACACGAAAACGTTCTACGGATACCTTTTCTCCTCTTCTGAAAGTCGTCCTTTTCAACCTCAATAGCGGTGCGCCTTATTTATTTGAGCGTGCTTTTAATATTTCATAATCAATGTTGGTATTGTGAGGTGACGTATTTTGTAAGACGGTATCGATATTTATGGCGCCCACATTTTCAGTATCGTTACCATTATTATTATTTGGGAGATAAATCGCAGTTCAAACGCCTGTCGGAATAAATTCCAACGACACCTACGCTAATGATTATAATTATAGAGCGCTCGGCACCCAAGGATCATCCGAGATAGGAACGAAAGCGAACTTAACACAAAAAAAAAGGAAAGAATCAAATCCGAGAGAAAATTGAATCAATAAAGGGATCTAACAACACTAACAGCCAAGATTACAGGGAACAGAAAACAGACTTTACAGGGACGGAATCAGGTAAATAAAGCTGCGCTTCGCTTTGTAAGTTTGGTTGCTTTTAGAACTTTCTTAATGATGAACTTGATCTTTACAAAACATTCTCTCTTTACTCTTTTCTTGTTAAGGAAATAAATAAAAGAAATGTTATTAATCCTTTAATTAATTAATTAATTAAAGTAGGTTCTTATGTACTTCATTGAATGTTAAACTAGTATTATGTTGTAGATTAATAAATAATTAAGCAAGTTAAATATGACTACAATAATAAACATTTATTGGTTAGCAAATAGATAGGATATAATCGTATATTGTAAATCCATCATTAGAGTATCATTAGAGTAAGTTAGATATATAAGCAATTACATATAGAAATTAAATAAAAAATTGGTAACTGTATTTAGTCACCCAGAAAAACCGCGACTATTTTCATTATTTCTCTGAATGATATATGTATATACAAAAGCTAATCATAAATAAAGTCAATATTATACCATTGTAGGAAATTATGAGTCAAAAAGTTTTCTATTAGTGCAAGGGTATCGGTGACGCTTGTTTGGTAACCGTTCAGAGAACATCTACACTATGGATTGACTTGAATATCATAATGGATTCACTATTATACTGCAACGATATACAGTTCGTTTGTTATCAAAGTCGGACACAGGACTCTAACCTGATATCAAACTATTTTTGACGATCGTGTCTCGCCAAATTTACTGACATGAGAGATAATATTACCAATGGAAAGAGAAAATTATGCAAATCGAATGATGACGACGACAAAATTACAAGCACGATTTATCTTTTAAAATACTAATTTAAAGCTCGATGGTTTTTAAATATGCTTAGAATGATTTTAAAGTCAGGCAGCGTTTGTCCAATTATTTTCTAATAATAAAAATAGTTTGTGTAAGTTAGTAAATTTATGTTACTATTTGCTTGTGAGTAAAAATTCTCTCTCCAAAATTCATTAAGATTTAAGTTAACGTTTATTTATGGAGCAATGAATAATTATAGCAACAAAAGAGCTTTTATGGTGAAAAACTTCTATAATAGCTTTAGTTTGCGACGAGTTCGAGATCTGTTTGCTATTAAATCAAATACTAGATCTGTACCTCCTGTATACACTATTCAGAAGTATGTGGAAAATTTTGAAACACAAATATTTCTGTGGACTCGGAACATACGGGTGGTGAGTAATAATAATTATCTTTATTGAAAGAGTAAAATGTTGTAAATAATCACAGGAAATAGACAACTAGTTGCCAAATACAATGCAAATAAAATATACGATATTACAATGTCATCAAGAAATTTTTGCTATTGATGAGGAACGTAGGAGCCGTTCAATAAATAATGGTCGTTTTCTGTTATCGATATGCTTCTCTGTGTACTTCCACTTTAAATAACAAACTAAAAGCTCAGAATACACGATATTGGGCCCAAGAAAATGTTAGAAGTTAATATAGCGATCAGAGTTTTAATAATAACATTACTGTGCTATTTGAAATTAAAGGAAACTGAAATGCAGAAACATATTTAATATTTCAGAAGTTCAGGAGATCTGGTTTCAAAATGATAGCTGTCCCACGTATTTTGGTTCAGATGTTAAAAAGTTTTTAAATGATTCATTTTTAAATCACAGTATTGTAGATATTGTGCTATAAATTAATTAGCAAGATCAACTTCTTCCTGTGGAGGCATCTTAAGAGTAAAATTTCCAAAAAGTTTTCGAAAGAAGCAATAGTTGCTGAACGTGTTACTAACAGTCTAACATTGGTTAGCGTTAGAAATAGTCCTTATAACAGACCAGAGTATTATTTAGTAAAACAGGGGGTTATTTGAATATTTTCTAGAATTTATTTGTTTTTGTTTTAGATTTCAATGAAACTTATTTGAAGCACTTATTACTTAATATTTATTTATTGCTTTAGTATAGAAATAATGGCAAAAAATATGACCTAATAAGTTAATGTACTGTTAACTGCCTATGTTTAACTTTGGGAGATTATGTAATTAGGGGAAAAGCGAAAAGGTGTCCGAAAAATTACATAAATGAAGGAAAATTTGAAATAAAAATTTAAAATAAAATTAGGTATAAAAAGTCAATGCCTCAATAGACTACGAGGATAGTTTGAAAAGTTTCACGTCTCAACGTGAAGATGGAGTTTCTCGTCAAAAATATTATACGTATTATAATTTCCATCAAAGGCACTTCCGAAACTTCAGCCATGTTAAACGCTCATTTGTTGTTTAACAGTCGTTTATGTCAGTCAGTGTAAATGTTTCTGTAAAAATAGAAAAAAATCGAATATAGAGCAGCCACAAAATTTTTGCATTTGAAGATTGACCCTGTTAACGAGGATTCTACACCATCATCTGTCGCCAAGAAATTTTGGGCTTCTGATTTAAATTAAATCGTAGCAGCTTGGTTGACGGTGAACATTTGGGACAGTCGAAAACTACAACCATCACCGATAACATCAAAAAAGTCCAATAATTGGTGCTAGATAATCATTGAAGGTTAGAGAGTTAGTAGAGGCTGTAGGCACTTTGAAAGAAAATGCTTATCATCTAGTGACTGAAGAATTGCCCATGAAAAAGTAAATCGCACGTTGGGTGCCGCATTTGTACACTCATGACTAAAAACGCATTCAAATGAACATTTCTAAAGCCTTGTTGAAGCAATTTAAGTGAAATAAGTCTGAGTTTTGTTGTTGAATAAGAACCATAGATAAAACTTGCATACACCACTATACTTCTGAAACCAAGGCAGTGGAACAATGGACAGTGATATATATATATATATATATGTATATATAAATGAAAGTTTACGAACACAAAGAAATATTTCACTAATACGATGTCAAACTATATTGAAAATGAATGAGACGTGGCGGAAAACTAATACATTTTTGAGTAAAATTATTTCCATTTTCTTACACCTACTTGAAGGACAAAAATTTTCCCAAAAATTTTTTACTGTAAAGCATTATGGTTGCATTAAAAGGAGAGCAAAGACTCGATCACATTATGGGATGATGCAAGTGAAGGTACGCCAGAAATCACTGTCACTCCTAAAAACATTAATCTGTAATGATCATTACGTGACGTATGTTATGAACTTCGAATGAAAGAAGTTTCTATCCGTTTGATACTGCATTCACTGAACGACCATCAAAAGAGTGAACACGTTTGAATCGTGAAACTAAAGTTTCTCAATGCAAAACGATCTCGAATTATTTCCAAAATAGTAACAGGTTACATGCTATAACACGCAATTTTATAGTACTTCAACATGTCAGGAAAATAAAATCTGGCTACATGAAGATGATCTAGCTCTAGTAATTGTTAAAAAAGGGCGCTCATTGAAGAAGATTTTGTACACAATATTCTCTAGAAGTACAAGTTCAGTCAAGGCTGTTAAGCTTGAAGAACAGATTATAGTAGCGGAGGCCGCTAAAACTATTTGTGCCATTCCAGGAGGATACGTAATTGGAGAAAGTATATTACGAAAATGGTTTTCTCAATTTAAAGGGGTTCGTTTTGGCATAATATTTTAAATACTTATGCCAATCAACTCGGGAATTTACCATTATACTCGTAACGGACTGTATTCGATCGATCTTAATGCGACACTTGTATTCCATAGAAAAGTTAAAAAATTGAATGTTTAGTTGCCACCTGCTTCAAGCGTGTTAACATTTGTGCCTCGTTGCAAGCTTGTCAAAAACATAGACAGCTTTGGTCAATCATTGTCATTGGTAACGAAAAATGATGTCTTCATGTTAATATTAAAAACAGAAAGGAATGGTTCAGCCTTAATAATAATAATAATAGTAATAATAATACATGCTTTTACTCCATGAGTTATTATTACGGTCGCGCTCCTAGGGCGATTTAAGATCTTTGTCTGTCAACATTCGCTTAAACTGGAAAGGAAAACCACGAAATACCTTCCCGCTCAAACCATCGAATTTAAACTCGAGTCTTTCGACGTAATAGGCCAATGACTTGCCACCGAGCTAACCGGCTAACAAAAAGGCAACTCTCCAACCAAAAGGTGATACTCATTCGCGTAAGTTGATGTGGTAATAAAATCGTTGTCTATTATGAAGTGCCTCCAAGGAATGTAACCATCATTTCTGAGATTCACTGTCTATCACTGCTAGCCGATATCATCAAGTTACTTTGCAGTACGCTTGCCCCTATACTACTAATATTATAATAGTGGCTCTTTAAGAATCCGGTTGGAAGGTTATCCATAACCGCCTTGTTTTTCTGACTTCGCTTGGCCAGATTTCTATATGACTTTCATAACGAGTCACACTTTAAAATTAGCTTGACTTCCAAATCAAATTTATTTAGGGGTGTAATCGAAAAATTCCCATATCATTGGGATACAAAATACCAATAAAAATATATTCTTGATTAGTTAATGGTATTCATCATTTCATACAACAAATATAACACTTGATTTTTTGAATTTCGCGGTATACACCGGATTTGACTATGTGAGAGAAATTAATTCTATTTTTTGAGGGCTCATCTTCAGGGTCAGATGTACATATTTAAAGAATGAAAAATTCGTATCAAAATTTATGGAGTCATCCTCTTATTGTTTAAGTTTAGTTACGTATGGTGACCAAAAAATTCCTTATTATATTTAAAAAAAACTAATAGAAATTCATTAATGGCCAATGTACAAAGGAGAAACAGAAATGCAATCACGATCCTTGTTCTGCGAGTATAAGGTATATAGTCCATGTTAGGGTTAGGTTAATAGATTCATCTGAACGAACGCCGGTCCTGCGCCCTATAATGCTATGTTAAGATCTAAGAGTACAATAATGATGGTCCCTCATTATTGGTAAACTGACGTTAGTTTATCGGTTGCTGCAACGGTGATCCATCTTTCAGATGTCAAATACAGGTTCCGATCGACATGGAATCACACTTGCGGACCAGATGATTACTAAAAACGTTGTGCATTACTCATACCACGGGCTACGGACGACGTAATTTAATATTCTGTCATGTTCAGTGTGGAATGCCGGCTGTCGGTAAAAGGTGTACGCCGAGAAATGATAAACATTAACTGTAGAAGCACTTAATGTAACAAATGTCTCGTCTTTGTTATCGCACAATTGTGTGTATAGGTATATGTATAAATGATTCTCTACCTTTTTTTGTTTTTTTTTTAATTTGAACGCATAATATATGTGTGTTAGAAAGCTTGTATGCCACGATTGTTATCTGTGATTAAAAGGTGACGATGTAAAAGCCTTCGCTTTGTTTATTTTATGAGAGGATGTAATTAATGATTATAAGGGTTCCACTTTAAATTTTTGTTTTTCTTTGGTCGAGAAGCAATGTAGGTCAGTCAACATACTGCAGAATAATAAATGTTAGGTTTAAGCGCTCATCAATATATAATTATTTGTATCATGGAGGATATTTTCAGCAAATATTTAAAGTAGGTCAGCTCAAAATAATGTTTTAAACAGTACGTATTGTATATTTTCGAGAAGTATTTGTCATATAAATTGAAATAACAGTATTTTGCGCATTAAAAATAAATTGTTTTCAATTAATTTCATTGTGTCAATTCTTCTTCTTACTTTATTACTTAATCCTGAACTCATTCTACTTTTCAGTATGAGTATGATAGTGAGTTGTGCTTTGGTTTTATTATTCATTTGGTGGTTGTTTCCCCAATTATTTCCAGCTTCTCCTGCTTTGTGTTGATCTTTTAATGGTGTTCTATTTCATTATACTATTCGTGGCTGCTTTATTTATTTTTTGTATCCACGGTTTTCTTGATTGAGAAGAAGCACTTTCCAAATTTTAGTATCAACCCTGACAACCATAGAAATCGAAAGACCGAATAAGCTGTTAAATTGTTACGGTTGAAGAGTGTATTGCTAAACCCTTGTACGAGAAAATCCTTACTGAAAACCAATTCGAAGTGGATAACACCTTTGTACCTCCACAGAACACACATTGCCTTTGCTTCAAACCTTTTGCCCTTGACCATTGCCTCTGTATATTGGCCACAGATTAACTACTGATTTGATTTGTTGCAACTACGAAGATGGATTTACTTTCTGCCACACGTTACAATTCATCGATAGGAATCACAGATTTGCATTCATCGCTGTGCCTATTCTGCATTCAATTCATGTGGCACTACTTTACATCGTTCGTTCATCTTTTCCAGTTTATGAAGATTGCGACTTTCTATCCACTGTTAAGGGCTGAGTTCGTGTGATAATTTCCCTATACTGGAACCCAGAATCGCTTAGATTCTTTGCTGAAAAGCTTCTTGGTCAACGATGGAAAGGTTTTCCTGAACGTCGCTCCTATTAAAGATCTGTTTTACCATTCCTTTTTTGATACCAGTTTTACGTAGTTTGATCTGAGATAACATTTTCACCTTTAACTTTACTGAGTACACACTGCCTAATTTCCAGTAACGAAGTAAAAATTGCCAAAATTTCTTTATTTGTATTTAGTATTCTGAGTTCACAAAGAGTGTACAATATATTAATAAAAACTCAAGATAACTTAGTTATATACACATACAACAATTACGCTTACTATAGCATTATTAAACTATTTTACATTTACTTTACAGTTTAATCCAAAGTCTACTATGGAAAAACTTTTGTTCCATCTTATATCTAGGACATTTCGCACAATTTAACCACAATTTTAATCATTGATATTAGAAACATTTCATTACTTTTTTATTTACGTAGTTATCAATATAATTTCAAAGACGAGAAGAAAATCAACTTACAATAATACTTATTTTTTCAGATATCTTAGCAAATTCTGATTCTTTATTTAAAAACAGATTTATGCTAAGGTAGGATGGGGCAAGTGCGATTTGGGGGCAAGTGCGAAATATGCATTTATTAATTCAAATTTGAATGGAATCGACCTGCCATCTGTGGCACATTACACACACTTATACGATGCGATTGTATGCGCAGTACGGTAAAGAAATCAGCTGCGCAGATGAAAGTTTTGGCAGTTGTAACGAAGCACGCCTAAACATCGTGGCTGTCGAGATTAACTGTGATTTTTTAACGTGCCATAAAAATTTTCGATCAAATTTCAGGTAAGTTTGCTGTCAATATAGCAATGTTATTAGTAAAGTAGCTTATGTTCGTCCTTCATTAGATTCGTATTTCTTATTAATTTCTGTTTTTCACGTTAGGTCGCACTTGCCCCTGCAAATATAACTGTAGGGGCAAGTGGGAAATCACCACGTGGGGAAAGTGGGACCTATAGGTCGCACTTACCCCATAAGAATATTATGCTGCTCAACATATAGTTCGATGCAGAAGTGTTTGTCTGCTGCGATCAGAGCAATTTGTTGTTATATTGTCGAATAGCCTGTAGTTAATTATGCTTAACTATCGTTTTATTTATAGAACAAAACAACTGAAATTAAGATGGTTAGGAACTATATAAGGAAAACAGACAGGGGTAACGGGTACACTTCCGAAAAGTTACTTGATGTTGTGGAGAAAATTAAACGCAAAGAAATAACTTTATTTAAAGCATCTAAATTATATTCCATACCCAAAACTACACTACATAACCATCTTCACAAAAAAAGGGGACAAAAGAGCAAAAGTCAAGGGCGTAGTACTGCAATACCATTGCATTTAGAGGAACGCCTAGCCAGTGGGTTGAAAATCATGGAAAAGTGGGGATTCGGACTTTCAAGACAAGAAGTTTGCTTCATTGTAGCGGAGTACGTAACAAAGAACAAAATTGAAACTTCATTTAAAAATAATATCCCTGGTCAATTTTGGTTTAAAAATTTCATGAACAGACATCGCTTATCAATAAAGAAGCCGCAGTCGGTAGAGTATGCCAGGAAGAAAATGACAGATCCTTTCATCATTTATGATTATTTTAAATCTTAAATATTAAAATCTACTTTGGATACACTAGAATTACATGATAAACCTAATCAGATTTGGAATTTAGATGAAACCAGCTTCTGCGTTGATCCTTCTAAAACAAAAGTTGTCGGTGCTGTAGGAAAACCAAGCTCCAGAACGACAAGTACTTCGGGCCGAGAAAATACATCCGTTCTAGCCGCTGTTAGTGCTGCAGGAAATAAAGCACCACCACTAATAATATACAAAGGAAAATACGTATGGGATCAATGGGTTGGCGATGAAGAAAAATGTTTTCCAAACACAGCATATGCGGCTAGCTCAAATGGTTGGATGGAATCGGGAATCTTTCAAAACTACTTTAAGAAAAATTTTGTTGCTGTGCTTGGTGAAACAAGGCCTGCTCTGGTAATCTACGATGGACACAGTACTCATGTAGATATAGAGTTAATAGAATTAGCTATTCAAAATAGTATAACAATTTTAAAGCTACCTCCCCACACGAGCCATATTTTACAACCGCTAGATTTGTCCGTTTTCAAAGCGATGAAAACTGAATGGGATGCGAAGCTAGTTGCATGGCAACGTAAAAACCAGGGAACAAAAATACAGAAAAAGGTATTTTCCGAAATGGTGGGAGATATTTATACAAATGCTAAAGTAGATAATATTCGCAACGGCTTTCAAAAAGCTGGAATATTTCCGTACAATAGCACAGTTGTTGGTGAGGATAAATTTCATCCAGAAGCCCTAAAAAGATGGAGGTTGTTTAATGTTACAGCGGATGGTAATACCAATAACACAACTACAGACACAGATCAGAACGAACAAAATAATCCTCAAAATAATGTTGTTTCATTCGAAGATCTTTTATTGAAAACAGTAGAGCAATCAAAAACTCCGGCAGTGCAGAAAAAAACTCGAATTGCGCCCGGGGCAGAAGTGATCACTGCAGTTGATGTTGTCACTAGATTGAAGCAATTACGCACCGAAAAGGAATCAAAAGCAAAGAAATTATCATCATGCAAAGGAAATGAGAGGAAGGATGGAAATAAAATTAAAAAGGTACCTAAGAAAAATAAGAAAAAAGTGGAGTCCAGTAGCAGTTCGGAAAGTGATCATGAATCAGTGCCGTATATTAACACATCAGATGATGAAGACATTAAATGAAGATGACAATTCGACGTTTAATGAAGACAAACAAATTATGGAATGGAAAGAAAATGTGCAATTAGAAAATGGACTATGCTACATTTGCACGCTAAATATAAGTAAAGAAAATGTAGGTGTTAAATGTTTGTACTGCCGGAGGAAGTATCATAACACATGCCTTAAAAAACAAGAAAATTTTACCGTCTCCTCCACATGTATCTGTGTGGTTTGCACTAAATCATTAAATAAATAAATAATCAACCATGGCAATAACAAAGATTTTTCTTTAGTTCTTATTCTAAACCTATTAATATTAGCTTAAATCTTGTTTACTTAAGATATTTTCGTTTAGTTATAGTTATATTTCTATTTTCTTTAATAAACTTTTTAGTTTTAAGCTTTCTTTACCTTTTTAATTATGATCACTGTGTATACTTTCAATAAAAAGATTATATCTTAGAAGTTATTTGATATTTTTTTATGAAATAGAAATGCCACAGATCTAAACATATTATGAGATATTCCCACTTGGCTAATCTCCTTTATAACGTATTATTATTTAAAATACATAGGTAGGTCGCACTTGCCTCGTATCATGGGGGGAAGTGCGACAGTCAGCATACTTTTCAATATATTTTTTATTTGCCTATAAGCAACACTATCTTATGGAAATAAGAGTGATTCTGAAAAGACAAATAACTAAGCTTCTTCCAAAAAAATACGCACGTTAGTATTCCTTTATATATGCCTATAGCATATTTTAAAATTTCATGTTCTAGAAAAAGATATCGCACTTACCCCACCTTACCTTATTACTTTATTTACGATGTAACATCTAGATAAGTGTATCAATTTTAAATTGGTTTAACGGGTACTTGCGTTCTTCAAATGTAAATAAAATCAATAGCAATTTTGCCAGTCGGGTGATATCCCCAAAAATATTAATTTACAAATCAAGCAAATAAAAACTGCATTGTTTTAATCAGATCAAAAAGTTGAATATGATGGAGTCAGCTGAATATTTTAATATCATACCAACCAATAAACTTGTGTATTTAATAATCGAAACAGTTTAATTGATATTACTGATCAGTAGTCAATTTAAATCTCGCTAAATAAACCTTTCAGTAATTGAAACCTATATTAAGATTGAATATACAAATACCAGTATAATTGTAATTAAATATATTGTTTCATACTCATTGATCTTTCTTTCGACATTAATATAAAAGAAAACTAATCTCCATATATTCGTTGGAAGTGAAGTGGGAAATTTGCAAAATTGTGAAAATTAGAAAGTGTTCTTCCCTATCATAGTTAGAGTGGGGTAGTAAAAACATCGAAGTGATTTGTTATTAAAGAGCCAGAGACTAGCCTTAAGAAAGTAGCCGGGTGAACATCGAGTACTGGCTAGGTAATTATATTCTAAAAATTGTGATCTGGTTACAGCCATGCAATCATTATTTTATAACAGGTAATTAGAACACATACTATCAACACGTCGTTTAAGATTTTTAAATAGGTAGATCTCAATGCCATGCATTGTGGTGGACAAGGAACGGAAAGAATGTTAAACAGCACTGAATACGTTAGAACACGTTACAACTGCTGTATTACAAACCTTCGTCTTTCGGCTCTTAAAAAGGCATACATACATTTTGAATTAGTAACACCCGGCTTTTGTCTAGGAACTTAAATTTTCACGCTCACAAAATTCAAGCTGCTCAGGAGTGCCTGACTGCCTTGAAGTGCAACATTTTGAATAGAAAGTTAGACCGAAGATGTGTTAATTTGATAAGAGACGAAGTCATTGCATGTACAGAAATTATTCCATATTCGAGCAGCTTCTATGCCAAATGTTGATTTGACAACAAATTCGGTGAATCAATTCTACCAAATGACAACATTCATCATTAACAGATTGATAGTGGTCTTTCTCCTTTCAGAGAATGAGACGATGTTATGCCGCTCAACCAGCTCGTTATAATCAGTTCCACGCACAGTATATCGTCCACTCCGTTTAAAGGAAACACCATAGATGGGATACCAGGCTATGGATGCATATTCGAGATGGGAAATGATGTAAGCAAAGAAAAGAGTTTTAATGGTATCAATATTGTCAAAATATTTACATGCATGAATTATAATCCAAAAGATCTGGAAGCTGCAAAAATGATCAGAAAAAGTAAATTTTTCCTCATAAGTCACTCCCAAGTCTCTTTAATCGAGGATCTATTAGAAATTCTAACATTAATAGAGGCATGACAAGACCATATTCTAGAAATCGTTCTAAAATAAGACACCAGCAAACACTTATCTGTGTTTAACTGTAAGTTATTGCATAAGCACTATTTGTAAATTTTGTCAACATTTGTTTGCAAGTTAACACTGGACAATCAGGAATTCAATTCTATGATAAATCTTAATGTCATCGGAGTATCGGCGATTTAATGAACGAAAATTTTAAATAAAAGTGGTCCAAAATATTGAACGAATATTAACAAAAAATAGGTCAAAAAATATTTATTAATGTGCTAATACTCGTACTTAATAAATTCGTCCATTCAAACTCATACGAAGCATGCAATTGTTCTTAAGAAATTTGCTATCTGATATAGCGTATGCTAGCAGAAAATAAATCTCTCTTGCCTCCTGACATGACTAGAATTTATGTTCGCTTACTATATTCATATGTAACCATTTTTATTATAAATTTTATATGAAAACATGCATGTTTCATTTATCCTTTTTTTTTCATATAAATTTAAACAAAACTCGAATATAATTTTATTTTAATTTTCTAAAAAACTCTTTGTTTTCCATTAATGCATATAATTAATAAAGGTTCAGATAAAAATTCAAATAAGTCAAAACAGTACTTTTCGAAATTATACCTACATAACAGCCAATATACTAATGACAAACTTAGCGGCTTCAAAAATACCGAGTTTTAATTAGACGGAAGTGCATTTCTGAGTCGCACAGCTCAAGAAACTTAAGCAAATCTCTCTTTAATTATAATTAATTTCCATTAAGCTAAGTCCTTGGGGCTTTATAAGGATTTTAGACGTTTTAATTTAACTCAAACAGTATCAACCATTCCTAAAGACGTACGGTAAACTTCTCCTCGTTGTTCAATACAAATATTGTGTCGCACAAAAGGAAGTACATGTTACAGTGTAATTAATGTACGAAAGACACTTTATTTTTGTCAATTATTAAAACACACAATCTTGAAGAAGTCTCGCAGAAAGACTTAATTATAAATAATGTGTACGCTTGAGATAATGGTTTGTAATTAAGGGTATATATTATAGGGTAATATATTAAATATGATCATAAAATATTTTAAAAAATATTTCACATGAATAAAAAGTTGTCGATTATATAAATATGTGGAGTGAAAATTTGAAAATTTAATTATTTTTTGTAGTAATTGTGGTAGTTCCACTTGGTCTTTTTAGAAACACAGGACATCTAGCTGACATTATTCTATAGATTAAACTGCTTGTCTAACGACATCTTTTCCTAATTTTCTGATCTTCTATTTATGTTGTGAGTTGAGTTAATTCAAAAAATAATCGTTTTTCTCAAGTTTAATGAGCATATCGTAGATGCCATGTGGCAAACCGTATAGATGTATGTAAGATAACTGCAGCACTTGTAAACCGAACTTATTATCTGTCGTAAAAATATATTATGATATTCCCGACAGCCCAATAGAAAGAACGCCGAAATGGACGTGAGAAAACGAGTCAGATCTAACAACACTTGGAAGGATGGTGTTAAAGAAGCGTTAAAGGTGAGAGAAGTTTAACGGAAGAGACAGATATGCTACCCCGAGGCAGCAAAAAATGGTAAAAATAGTAAAAATTTTGGAGAAGTTCCCACGAACTTCAAATTTAATCTTAAACCTAATAACAGAAAGGTTCAGGATTAATTAAGTAAATAATAAAATGTGCGAAAAGTTGTGAAATAAATAAAGATCTATACCTAACACCATCTTTTGTGAGTGTGTCTAGATATATTATAAAATACCAAACACAAATCCAGTCTTCCAAAGTTCTATCTAATTCTCAAAATAAATTTGCTGCAAATTTCAATGGAAGAATGAATTAGAACTAGTATTTCAGATGTTACCTGTAAACAATAAATGGAATGAAATTTAATGAATGACGACTGTCTTGAAAATTAGTTCTTTTTACTATACCATCATTGTTATTAATTGCAGAAATTAAATAAAAACTTTTGCGTTGGAGCAGGACTTGAACCTGTATCTCGCGTTTTCTAGACGGTAGCCTTAACAATTAGGCCACCAAGCAGTGCAGTGTCTCTTAATATGAATTATGGAACAGATCTAATTGTAACACCACGCACTTAGGTTTTTATGTTAATAATTATGTATAAATATAAGTAATTAATCTGGTACGTAGACTTCCGCGGTCGTGGTCCATGCTATCTGCTTCTGGGTTTCCGGGCTGGAATCGCGTCACTTGTCTATTTGCCAATGTTTCGTACCCATTTGTGTGGGACATCTTCAGAGCTGAACTACTGCACTGAAACTGTCTCAAAAAAACTCAGTTTCAGTGAAATAGAAACGTCGGCAGATATACAGGTGACGCTGTTCCAGCCCGGAAACCCAGAAGCAGGTAGTATAAGTAATTAAGTAACTAAATATAATTATTAAAAATTTATACATAATTATTGACAACGCTCTTATTGGAAAATTAGTTGAAGTTAATTAATATCGAAACTATAATATCGTAATAGGCAGTTGCAACAAAAAATTATTCAGTCTATTTAAAACGCAATTAAAAGACAATACGCGATTAAACTTCGTACTGTAGATAAATAACCAAGTAATATTTAATTTAAGAAACAGTACAAAAATTCTTTATTTCCATCAAGAGAAAATGCTTTAAAAGATATACAACATAAATAAAGTAAATGTCAGCCAAGATATTTAATATTAAATTTAAAAAGTTTCAATTCCAATTAAAGAATAAGTCACAAACATTTTTTTTTAAGTTTCGTAAAAAAGTCTTTTCATAAGTTGGCCGGATTAAATTAAAATGGCATATTTTCAAGGGGATGAACTTTCTTTTTTTTAATAACGAGTAATTACACATGGCTAGTTCATAAACGTATACAGCAATAAAAGTTCTTTGGAAAAATAGGCATAAGAGTTCCTAAGTAATTACGAATTTGTTTTCTGCGATTTAGCAGTTGTGTATGGAATCCGAATATTAAGTGATGAAGGTATGAATAATGTTTCAACCAAAATTAAATTTTACAGGAAATTTATACTTGATACGGAAAATTAGCACCAAAATTCATGTAATAAATGTCCTATTTTCGCTTCATGAAAGAACAGGCATTAATCGATCCTTATAACATATTTAAGAAACCTTAGTTACAATTACTTGTCCTGAAAATTATAATGTTCATAGGACTTATAGCGCAGGCGTTAGGCCATACTATGTATGCAAACTAGAAGAAGCCTATTAGTACAATTTATGTGAGATACTGCTTGTTGTACGTATTTGAAAAAGAATCAACGTGTCATCGCTTGTGAGAAAAAATATATATAGTGTTTTGGAATACTTATTACTCTTCTCCAAAAAATAATTAAAAAGCCCTGAACGTTTAAGATGTGTATCAAATGAATGTCACTGATTACAATGGTGTTGAGATTGCTTATTGTTGGAAGTCTTCAATAACGGTTTTGTTTTATTACCATTATGTAGCTTAGAGGATAAAAAATAACATGAAACGAAATGAAAATATTGATTTGTTGGAAAAAAAAAATTAGTGATTGTCGAATTATCACCAATAGTCGGTCACGATATTCAGGGCGGTCATTATAATAACAACCAAACACAAACATTAAGGCAATACCTAATATTAAACATTAACCGTTACAACGTTTGCAGAAAATTCCTTGGTGTCGTAAACAGCTTCTCCGAAGAATACTTGCTGAGTTTTCTTCATCTAGCGATCACCATTAAGCAGTTTTCTGCTTGGTTTCTGTATCCTATGAAAAACACAATGTCTCGCCATTAGTGACAACCGCTTTTAAAAAGTTTACGTATTTTCGAGCTTCTTCTATAATGTCTTTACGATATCCAGTTTGCTAGAATGTTTGGGTTGCCTTTAAGCAATGTAAAAATATATTTTGTATTTTAATGCCAGTGACTAAATTCTTAAATTATTACGATGGGTATTCGAGTTATTATTTTCATGATCCTCATTGAGAATTTCTTTGAAATTGTCTTGAAACCACACAATTTTTCGACATTTTTTCTCTCATCGTTTCGATTGATCGGTTTATACGTTCACTATTATCTACCATACATTGTCTATGCATTCTTAGAATCGTCGATATAATTTTTTTTATAGCATATTTACTGTTTTTAATACAGATCTTAATGTAGGTTATTTATTTATTATTGATTTTCGACTGATGTATAGACACTACAGTCACTTAAATGTATTGTGTCTTGACATCTAGTGAACAAAAGCTATGAAATTTTTAGATTATTCGGTTTACCCTTCATAAATCAATCTGTGGCCAACGAAGGCATCACAATTTTTGAAAAATAGACTCACTCCAGATATTATGGGCATACAGTTAAAACAAACACGTGTAGTGAGAGTAAAGTAATTTGGGAAGTTAAAGAAATGTGGATTTCGTTTGGGTGCTCCAGTCTAAGAATCAAGATTTACTTCTTACTATGCTTTATAGTACAGTTGGACGATTTGTTTGGAGAAACTATTGTTAATCCACCGTTACCTTGTTTGATTGGACATTTTTCTTAACTTTTTAAAAACAAAAGCTTTCGTCGTGACTTCCTTAGCTAGATGGCACTCAATGTATATTAGATTTTCCGATGACCAGAAACTTGTTTTTTTTTTACAAATCTTTCCAAGCATTCTTATGCAATACAAAAATGTAGACAATAATTAAATTTTTGCATTTGTTACTTTCCTTAATTTGTGTATAAAATCATTTTTGGCACTATGAAGCATTGATCATGTTTTGACATAGAAACATTTCTCAGGAAAGTTCATCAGCCTACTTTTTCCTAGACGTTGCATATCTGGCTTTGGTGGGAAAGAAGTAATAAAGATATTGTAGCAAGTGTATAACTTCTTCAATGCTTATTTCTTTACCATGTGCCATTCCGAAAAATTAGTAATTATTTCAACTGAAGTAAATCCTTTGTCCTCATAATATAAATTTTCGTTTAAAAGAGATCTTGTCATACCAAATAAGAATTTAATTATGTAAAATAAAGTTCAATAATATTTTTAATTCAATAAGAAAGTTGAAAAGTAAAATAACTTTTATTTAATTTTAAATTTTCTTGATTATCAATACTTGTAATGATCCGTTTTTATATAAAATCCCATATATAATTTCAGTACAAATAAAACTTGTTTAGAATTTTTTGGAAATATCTATTATATTAAATAATATACATTCAAAGTGCCTTCGTTTTAACGAATCTACCCATATTACTTTATTAATTGCATTTTCCTTTTTGTCAAACAGAATTCAATTTTGGCGATTCGCGAAAATTCCAAAATAAACATTTGTCGATTCGTAATTCCAAAGAAAAACATCCAACAGGACTCGAAAGTATGTCAGAAAGATTAGGAACACAGAGAAAACTTCTACAGTGAAGTGGTTATTATTTATTAAAGTTCCCTATATACACTTCCTAAGGGGTAAGGAAGTAGAATTTAAAAGCTTCAACGTAAGTCAATTCTCGGAGGATTTAAACCGATCGAGTGCATTTAAACGTCCGTGATCCCACAAAATGTATTCTTCTTTACTTTATCTCTAAGTACATAAGAATACTTTTGACACTTGACGTCCAGGTCGGGTCAATATACATTCAGGTCAGCTTTATACAAACAAGAAGGAAAATATACCAAGGACTTATTTCAAAAAAGATGATCGGATGACTTACTGTATTGAAAGAAATGTTTTTAAATCTTATTACACCTTCTTTTTTCAATCCATTTTAACTGCGAATGCATTAAATATACTTTAGCGAAATTACTTTTCATTTTTAATATTTCGTTTGATATATTGTCTATTCGAACATCGTTAATTGATATTCGTAGCTTCTTGATAATTCTACTTCTGTAATGATTTGTAAATTACTTTATAAACTAAAGCCTAATTATAATCTTCGTTTAAAAATAAAGGGACCACAGTACAGTATCTCAATTTAAGCAATAATGAATAAAAGTCTTTTATTTGCCTTAAGGTAAAACTAGGTGCACTGTACCATTTCGACAAAATCTAAAAAAAATATTAACAATGACAATTTAAGTTGATCATATATTGCTAGAAGAAATCATAAGTAATGAAGTACAAACTTGAAACAGTCAGATATCAGCGTATTTGAAAATCCGCTGTACCACAATTAATCATTTCTTCTCATATCGTATTTGATCATTGGGCAATGAATATTTATTTGTATTTGTTCCCCAATAAATTCCATTGGTTTCTGATTCTATAACATTTCCTGTTTCAATTTCTTTCTTGTGAAAGATTTTATATTATATTCTGGCTTTTAGGTACAAATTATCATAGTATTCATAAAATAATAATGACAATCACTAGAGTTGGTACTGCAGTAATCAATATAAGTAAATATTCACTCTCTTAAGCACCATTTCAGCATGCAAATGCGCAAAATGAATAAGATCGGTTAAATATTTCCAGCATCAAGTATGCGTCAACAATTTCGTTCGCCGTGAATAATAAAGGTTCTTATGTACGTAATATGCAGAGAACGACGATATCTAGTGATAAAATACTTGAATAAATAAAATAAGTTTTGTTACTATTTAACAGTTCGTAAATTTGGAAAAATATGGACCTTTTGTTAATACAATGTTATTGGAGTGCCAAGGCAGAATTTTATGATTTAATGATGCTTCCTTATTAACAACAATGTTGAATAGCTTATTAAATAATGGATCTTACAAAGGCTCTGTAGTAAGTAACTTACATCGATTGTATTTGACGATTATGAGGTAACACGATATCATCATCATTGAGCATGTAGTTTTTAAATCGTTTTTAAATCTATTTAGTACGGCGAATACTCTCCGTCTCCTTTATTGCAGATGATTTGATCCTGGTTACTCTTGTTATTTTTTCTCATTCGCTTTTATTTCTACACTTTGCATTTTAAACTCCTATTCTAATTGCTTTTTGCCTTCGTCAACTGCATTTCTCTAGCTCTTTCTCAATCATATTTTGTCTTTTGATCGTAGTGGAAACTGTGATGTTATCCTCCTGAAAATCTCCGTTGGTTTTATTTTTATTTTTAGTTTTACTTATCATACAATATATAGAGAACTCGTGGTTCTCTTTTTTACTACCCTGTTGCTTTTGCTCTGCTCTACTCCTCCATCCAACTTGTTTAATTCAAGTCTGGTACTCACTATGCTCTTCCTCATTCTTTTCATGTTTTGTTCTTCCTTTTGGTTCGTTGTTGGTTTATCTTCATAATTTTCCTATTCGTTAATAATGCTTTATAATTCTTTGCTTAACTCTTTCTTTCGCCGTTTGCTCTTTTACTGGTAATAGATAATTGAAGCAGAAAGACTTATAAAATTTCTATCTTCTATTAACTCTTGGTGACCGTATATATGTTGGTTAATTGAAGAGTAATGATAAGTAATGGGTTACAATAATAATATTTAAAAAAATTAAAAAGTTGATAAATAACAATAGTTTATGACGATCATTGGAAGGCCAGGACGTGTGTCAAACTAAAAGATTAATTATTAACATATTAAAACAACAAGATTATTCTTAAAATTATATTTGCTACTTCAAATAAAACGAATTCTTAAAGTTTAAATGTATTAATTAAAAGTAATTAATAATAATGGAGATTATGTAGAAAAATAAAAGTAAAATATTTGCAAATTTTTTATTGTGAGTGGGTCAGGGATGGAGCAAAGGAATCCATTCTCGTATGCGAAGTGTACCAGTATGTGTTGTTAGCTGAAGGTATGTACATTTGCTTTCCTTATCTTTTCGTCCTACATTAATGCGCTTGTTTTAATTCAATTAATTTACAAACCATACTCATTTCTGTAATCTAGCTTACTTCTATTACTCCCATTAATTCTATTTTTAAATTTGCTATTATCGTCACGTCGTCTGCATAGGCTATTACTTTATTCTGGTTGGCCTCGGTATTTTTCTTTTTATTGTGCTTACAAATGTATTGTTTAATTGGATGAAAAAGTAGATAAATAAAAGAGATTTACTCACTAATAAATATAAGATATTTATTAAACCAAATTTCTATATTTGGCTGCTTCTAAACTTTTAACTAACACTGTATATAAACATACATTAAACCATAAATTTCTACAATAGTTCTCATATCCTCTGCTATGTTATCACGTAACACAATTTAAAATTAGAAGAGGTGTAACACCAGTTGGCTAATAGATTTTGGAATTTATTTAACATCACCATAATTATGAATGTAGACCTACGCATTAGTCCGCTTGTCTTGTAAGCCATTTGGTCCTAATGGTTAATTTTGTTATGGAATCTCAGCCGGCATGGCAGATAACATTGGTAATGTCACGTTTGACTCGCGCCCGCCTCCATGGTCACGTTTTCCTAATTCATCCTCGTGAATATAGGAGTACGAGTTATTTTTGACTGTGACTTCTAACATTCCACTTTAGAAACCAAATTAGATTAAAGTAAAACACATTTTTTCATAATGAAGCGCTTAATTTATTACATTTGATTAACATCCAGGAAATTAATATTTATTTGTAAAAAAATACTCAGCTCACTATACTTTTTTTATGTAAGCTGTGAGCAGTTTATTAAAAGCGTCCATTGATAAAAAAAAGGAGAAATACTACGAGTCTATATGTGTATCGTACATTGTTGAACTATAATTATTTTCTTTTATTTTTAAATTTCTTCAGAAATTTTTTGTTTCAAATAAAATTAATTTCTAGAAACTAAAAACATGTATATTCGTACGCAAGTGCTGTTTTACACATTTAAATTGTACGAGACAAGTATTACTATCATTTTCAGTATCTACCCCTGAAACAAATAAAATGTATGCGACTTGAATATTTAGTTTTTGTAAAACAAAACCTCTTACACAATGAGTATAAATGAATTTAAAATGTGTTAAATTGATTATGCTAAGTAATGCATAACATACTATCTTAAATTAATTATTGGACAACATATTGTTGCAATCTTTGTTTATTGAAGTCCTACATTTTGAGCCACACCTTTACCGAACCTTTATTCACTATTTAAATATTGGGTCTGGGAAAAAGTTCGTGGCGTTTTTTCAGTAAAATTCAACTGGTCCCCGCATGGCGCGTGGACGAATTCATTTAAACCGAATATGCTCCATTATTATCGACAATGTTTCGCCATTTTTTTGGTAGATCCATGATCCCATCGGTGAAAAACTTCTGTGGTTTCTGGTCGAAAAACTGAATCAAGTAGTTTTCACAGGCTTCTTTCGAAACCAACTTAATTCCATTGAGAGAGTTCTGCAGAGATCGAAACAGATGATAGTCAGAGGGTGCTATATCCGGACTGTAAGGTGGGTGCATCAAAACTTCCCAACCAAACTCTCTCAATTTTTGACGGGTCATCAAAGAAGTGTGTGGTCGGGCGTTGTCATGATGGAAGACAACACCTTTCCTATTAATCAATTCGGGCCGTTTTCTTTCAATCGCCTGGCGTAATCTCTCTAGTTGTGCACAGTAGAGTTGAGAATCAATCGTCTGACCAGTTGGAAGTAGCTCGTAGTGGACGATTCCCCTCCAGTCCCACCATACACACAGCATCACTTTTTTTGGCGTCAATGTTGGCTTAGCGAACGCTTGTGACGGCTCACCATCCTTTATCCACGATCTTTTACGCTTCCGATTATCGTACGTAATCCATTTTTCATCTCCGGTTATTAAACGTTTCAGAAACGGCTCGATTTCATTCCGTTTCAGCAGCGCATCGCAGATGTTAATTCGGTCCATCATGTTTTTCACGCCCAACTCATGAGGAACCCATACGTCAAGCTTTTTTTTGTAATCAGCTTTGTGTAAATGGTTCAAAACAGTTTTGTGGTCAATGCCTAGCTCCATGCCAATATCGACACTGCTGATATGCTTATCTTGTTGGACTTTTTCAAGAATTTCATCAGATTTTTCAGTGATTGGACGACCGGAGCGTGACTCATCTTTCACATTGAAATTTCCAGAACGAAAGCGAGCGAACCATTTCCGCGCAACAGATTTCGATAAAGTACCTTCACCGTACACAGCACAAATTTTATCACAAGCCTGCGCAGCGTTCTTCCCCTTATCATAATAATATTGCAGAATATAGCGAAATTTCTCATTATTCTTCTCCATTTTCAAGTGCGAATAACTTTCCAACCACTGCACCGATTACAATGTTTCTACGCTCAAACTAACGTTCGGAAGGTCATCTAAAAAACGAGCCGTCGGTGGTGTCGCTGTAACTTGTTGTTCTTTAGTTATCGGCAACCAATGCCATCTATCGGGAAAAACGCCACGAACTTTTTCCCAGACCCAATATTATCTATATATTTCGTTGGAAGACTTTAATGATAATTCAATTTTGAAATTATAAAAAAAAATAGAAGAACTTAGTTTGATATAACAATTTATTTTAATTCAGCACAATGCATAGATCACTAAACTGATATAAACATGTGACTTAATAAATAAATAAATAAACATAAAGATGCTACCCTCCATACAAATAATAATTGTGACATAACCAAAATGTCGTGAACCGAGCTTAGACATACGGTAAACAAACCGCTTTGACACATAAGTGATTTTGTTTTTGCGTCATATACTTTTGGTTGTGTGAAAATGTCTGATTTTGTGCCAAATAATCGTCATTTGCGGGAAGTGTTGATTTTCTTCTTTCATTCGAAGAAAACGGCGGCTGAAGCGCATCGAGAACTTCAAAAAGTTTACGGAGACGCTGCTCTAAGTGAAACAACGTGCCGTGATTGGTTCCGTCGCTTCAAAGACGGTGATTTCCATGTTGACGACCGTTCGTGCGAAGGAAGAACAAAAACCTTCGAAGACGCTGAATTGAAGGCATTGCTCGATGAGGGTCCATGCCAAACGCAAAAAGAGCTTGCTTCAGCATTAGGAGTTACCCGCCAAGCCATGTCCCAGCGATTACATGCGTTGGGAATGATTCAAGAACAAGGAACTTGGGTTCCTTATGATTTGAAGCCAAGAGACGTTGAGAGTCGTTTTTTCGCCTGTGAACAACTGCTCCAGCGGCAAAAAAAGGAAGGGTTTTCTTCATCGCATCGTTACAGATGATGAAAAATGGATTCATTACAGCAACTCAAAGAGAACAAAATCATGGTGACTACCCGGTCATGCTTCTACGTCGTCAGTTCGACCGAATATTCACGCTGTGAAGGTTTTGCTGTGTATTTGGTGGGGCCAGGGCGATGTTATTTATTATGAGCCGTTGGAACCGAACGAAACCATCACTGGGGAACGGTATCGAACTCAATCGATGCGATTGAGCCGAGCACTGCGCGAAAAGCGGCCACAATACAAGCAGAGGCACGAGAAAGTGATTCTACAGCATGACAACGCTCGGCCTCACGTTGCCAAACCCGTTGAAATCTACTTAGAAATACTCAAATGGGAGGTCCTACCCCACCCGCCATATTCCCCAGACATTGCGTCGTCCGATTATTATTTTTTACGTTCGATGGCACATGGTCTGGCTAATCAGCAGTTCCGCTCATATGCAGACATCTCAAAATGGCTTGATTCGTGGATAGCTTCAAAAGACGAACACTTCTACCGTGACGGTATTCGAGCTCTGCCAGAACGATGAGAAAAAGTTGTCGCTAGCGATGGGCAATATTTTGAATGATTCATTTGTAGACATTTTTTCACAATAAAGTTGAATTTTCATCAAAAAAGACAGCGAGAACTTAGTTGCGCACCTAATAAGTAATAAAGAAAACACAACAAAGTAACATTACAATTCACAAATATATTTTTTTACCTTATATTATATCGTTATCTTGTGTGTATACGCACTTATCTCGTTTTAATACATGTGGCCTCTGCTTTGCTTCTTCTTTCACTAAATGAACTGATTCATGTACTCATTAATTATTCGCTTTTGAATAATACTAAACGCTGTCTATCTACCCTCTATATATACACTCCCGCTCATGAAAGTATGGACACTTGATTAAATTTTATATAACGGTCGTAAATATTATATTAATGCCAATAAATAGCGATAGTATTATTATATCTTATCCTTAAGAAGGTTTATAATTCAAATAAGTATTGTATTTGTATATATTCTCCAAATAATACGATAGAACTAATTTTATCTAACAATAGCTACATTTACCTGATATTGCATCTCAATAGCATTGTACGATAATTCCAACTATATATAATCAGGATTGGTGATACGGTTATTAAGAAGGGACTAAAGTCTAAAAATTTACCTGAAATGAGTCGGTTACCCTATTACTAGCTCCTTGTGCCCATCAGTAGATCACTGAACGTGCTTGTGTGAAGTTGTCTATTTCGTAAGCGAGTAGTGTAATTTTCTGTTTATAAAATGCCACGGAGAAAGCCGTTTGATAGTGGAACACGATCAGTGATACTTACTTTGCATCGTCAGGGGTATTCAGTTCGCGGTATTGGCGAAAAATTAAAAGGGAAAAAATCGACAATGAATCTCGTAATTCGTTGGTTTCAAGAAACTGGCAGTCTGGAAGACCGTAATCGGCCGGGACCATCGAGAGGTATTTCCAAGACTGACGACGAAAGAATTAAATTAATTGGCAAACGAAATAGAAAAATAACGGCACCTCAAATAGCAGCCGAATTTAATCAGGGCCGTGCTAAGAAAAACTCTGTGAGTACATTGAAACGACGCGTTGCCTTACGGAAACTATTATTACGACGTGGAAATAAGTAGAAACGATTTCAATGGGCAAGGTTATACTGTAATTGGACAATCTATGAGTGGAAGAACGTACAGTGGAGTGACGAATCGAAATTTGAAGTGTTCGGGCAAAAGAGAAGAATTTTCGTCAGTATCGGCTCCATCGGCGGCAGCAAAAATGTAACCAGATTGCATAGCTCCAACTGTGAAACATGGTAGTAATTCTGTTGTAGTTCTGTTTTTCATTAGCCGGAATGGGGGATTTGATAAAATAGATAATATTATGAGAAAGGAGAATTACCGAGAAATTTTGGAAAACACGTTTTACCGTAATAACTTTGAATTTATCCATGATAATGACCCCAAATATACGTCGTTGTTGTGTAAAAGTTACCTTGACTTAGAGAAAAATGAAAATATTTTGAAAGTAAAGACATGGCCGCTTCAGAGTCTGGACCTCAACCCCATTGAATTATTATGGGATGAACTCGATAGAAGAGTTAGAAAAGAATGTCCAACATGGAAAAATAAATTAAGTGTCATCTTTACTTAAATGAAATTAAAATAAAAAATAGCGACAACTCATTAATAGTACTTTACCTTTGCACATATACACGAACACTTAATTAATTTATTAGTCTATTATAAGTAGATGTGCCTATAAATAAAAACTATAAAATTTTAATTATCTAACAGCAGATTTGTTCCGTTGCCTGTGGTAGTTACCGACTAAATAAAAAGCCTAATAAAGTTATATCGGTATTACTCCAGTCATTATACTGGGATACGATTTGGAATTTCAAATGGATATTATAATGTGTAATAAAATCGAATATAGAGTTCTTTAGTTTTATTGTTTAGAAATTAATTTTTAATTATTTGGTTTGTTTTTCATATAATGCAGAAATAATGTGCGGTATTGTACGAGGTTTGTGTCTAAATGAAAAATGTATAGTAATGCGAATGAGGTAATGTGTGCCTAGTGACGGCTCTTAAGGTTGCTGCTTCTGGTCTTTAAGTGATTTTCAGATTTGGAACAAAGTAAAAGAGTCAAATATTTGCCAAAGGACATGAGCTTTTTGAACAAAAGATGTAGATCAAGAATGTAAAATGCCAGACTGCAGAAATTAGAAAAAGAAGGAAACAGACACAGGCATGATACAGGAGATTGAAAGAAAGCGGCAAAGGACCAAGCAAAAGCAAAAATGTGTACATTATGATTTACTTTTCACAGCTTCCAGTTGCAATTCTATTTAATTATATTTAAAACATATGCAGATTCAGTTCTGATTGTCATAATTCGCATGTTTTTTAGTAAGCAATGTAGAACTTCCACAGAATGCAACCAAAGTCATAACAATTTAATGCCAATAATCCTTCATTTTTGTTTCATGAATGTGTACAATTTATATAATAAGCACATTATGACACGTACCAAGACCTAGACAATCTATAGTAGTTGAACTGGAAACATAATTATCACAGTTAATTAAGGTAAATCAAAATATCTCCACAGAGAGATACAAGGAGAAAAAGGCATTCGATCTTCTGCAGTAAATATCAGTTTATACAAACAAATCACGTAAGGAAGCTGATGAGTTTGTGGATACCACATTTATTGACGAAGAATAAAAACCAACACGGATAGGCTGATATATATTTGTATTAGAAGAATTCGATAGAGACATTTTAGTTCGTAAAAGTCGTTTAGTCGTTATTGTGTCTGCTCTTGTTTCTATGCGTATATCATAATAGGTCTAACACACGTTTTATACATTCTGGTTTTACATTACCGTCCACAGGAAAATTTTTATTTTTTCAGATTGTTTTTCTTTAAATATTTTGATTGCTTTGTTGGTTTGTTGTTCTACGTCGGCGATTATAAAGCTTTAGTTTGATATTTGTACTTCTAAGTAATCGAATGCGATCATTTAATCTATAGATTTAGTATTTCCAGCAAATTTAGAGTTTATTGACTTCTTGACTAATGCCACGACCTTACTAGCGGAGATGATATACAATATCGGAAAAAAAGACGAAATTTAGTTTTTAAGAAAGATATGAAAAATTTATACTTGATTCATTCCCGAATAATACACAATTAGATTTAGATAAGATCTGAAATCTGATTGCAAATCTTTTTTCCTTTGAAAATGTTAAGGAAATTCAAATTAAGTTTTGGAATTCGATGCTTAGCTATTACGATTATATTTCATTAGAAAATTATGCAGTCTATAAAAAATTTAAATCCTTTATCTAATAAATCCAGGAACTCTTTTGAATGTAAATAATCTTAAATCGTCCGTCCGTATTCACGAAGGCCTAAATATAACTTGCGATAATTCTAAATGTTTTGTAGAGCAGTCATAATTTTTGTGTTTAAATTTAATGATCCCTTGATCCTACGCTCCGTATACCATATAGAGGAGGTACGGCATGTTAAACATGCATATATATTCATACGCTAGAAGCGGGGCGTTCTGTTTTCACCCATTATAATTATAAAAAATAGAAAACTGTACGTGAAAAATACCGCCGAAGACACGACATGTGGTTCCCATAGAACAAACCCGCCCACACACGCATTCACATACATACATATATACCGGCTTTAACATTAAGGCTTGTTAATGCGGTGCATAAAAACGTCAGTGGAGATTATACAAGTGAGGAATAAAAAAGAGAACGGTAAAGAAGATCGAGGGAGAGAGTAGACTAATGGGAAATTAAATTTGTTAAGTTTTCTACACTAATAACAAACTCGTTGTAATTAATTTTACATATGCGCCTAGTTTCATGTTGAATGCGTGCTCGTTTAGCTTATGTATGCCTCAACAGGGCCGTAATTGTTTTAAGTTTAAACTGTCTCTTCCGTTTAAGCTCTATGGTATATAGACATATTAACGTAACATATTTAAATGATATTAAACACTTTTTATGTGATGAGAGTCATCTATAGAGGAGTAGTAGTATTTTAAAGCGTCAATTTTATTAAACGCTAAATTTCAAACAGAAAAGCGTGTAGCATATATGCTTCAAAAAGAAGTAGCCGAATTGAATTACCTTTTATCTTTTGCAGTGAATTATAAAAGCTGAATCTCGCAGCTATCACATATATATTTAACCGTTACAAAACGCAATGCTGTCAAATCTAGATCAGAAAATTGAATAATATCTAGGTCAGATAATTGAAATATATTATAAGAGTAAACAAGAATAGCAATTCAATTGTGATTATCTGAAGAATATTAACTGTTGATTAAGATCAGCAAGATGCCCCTGCTAGACTTACAATACGACGGTGAATAGCTTACATGATGTTCGACTAAGTGGATAGAGTTTTCTTGGATGACCAAAGAGGTGCACGTGAATGCAATTGAGGAAAAAAAGAAACTACATAAAACTCTTTTTATTTGACAACAGTTTTAATATTGCTAGTCTTTTAAAATCTTCTGTTGGATTCATGAGATTACTTGTCAATTTATTTTTATGATTTTTCACTTGTTATCTGTGCTGAATATCTTTACCCATTCAGACATTAAGGACATTTTTAAATTACTGCGTTACACTATTGGGAACATGCAAGGAAGCGTTCATTAAAAGAGGAATACACAGTAGGAACTCTCGTTGGGCACGCAGTAATAATTTGCAAACAAAGGTTAAGATCTTTGTTTGCAAATTATTGTTGTGCAGCCGCACATGTACTATGCCTTCAATTAAATCCTTATTTGAAGTGGTCGTGTGTGTATCTAAATTTGGTACTAATTCCAAAGGATAGCGTGCACATATTCCCATTCAACGCATTTGAATCAACGATGCAAAAATATCGTTATACCGTTTTTATAATGACCTTTTCGGAAACCTCTGGCACTAGCAGTGACCACAAGCATGGGAGAGGTACAACCTAACCTCCAAAAATCCATGCAATTCTTGGCGAACAACTTGACTAGCGTGAAAAGGGGTGCTATCATAACTTGTTTATAGGTCCAGCCAGGTTGCTTTTCTGGTATTGAATTCTTTGATAAGTCTAGTAGAGTGGCATAATAGGGACTGTTAATAATTTAGTTCTTTGCAAGATAGTCTATGAGAATTATCCTCTTAGAATCCGAAAAGACCATAGCAATAATTTGGGTTTCTCTGGGGAAGTGCTACCATGTCTAATATTAAGACTACTCTCTGGAGTCAAGAATATAGTGCGGTAGGCTTCACCAACAATACTAATTGTAAAAACTCAGCTTGGTTCCTGTTAAACAGCATCAAATGATCGCTAGACGTTCACACTGTTTCACATTTTCTTGATGGTGATTCAAGTTTGGTGATAGCTCTTTTGCTGATAACTTGGAGTACATGCGTCTCTACTCGATACTCACGATGCTATTATGGATAATTTTCTGAACTGCAATTTTTGATAGACCATCTTCCATGGTCATATTATCAGATCAGTAACAAATTGTAGCTTTCAAAGTTGCATCGACACTCAAAGTTTGTTGCATATCAGCCAACACTTCAGATGTGTTTTGCGAGTTTACTTTAACATATTCTATTTAGATACTTCATTCACAATGACATCAGGTTCCAATTAAATATGAGGTATTAACAAAGTTTCATCCGTTGTAGTAAAGGAAATGTTAGAAGTATAATAAAATGCTAAGCTTTTCTGAAAGATTGTGCTAGTAGCAGGTAACTTTCAGCCGACGGAACTTCACTTCACCTCCCTTCTCATCCCATAAGTTATACTTAAGAGCTTCTGTATTTATCTTTCTTAATTATAAGGCGTTGTTGTCTATTACTCGAGTTAATTGTACAGTATAAAATTGTTCTCATCATCTATTGACAATAGAACATTAAAAATAAGTATATTATTGGAAATTAATTAAGTGAAGAACCAGTCATGAATATTTCATTAAATGAATACGGTCCTGGTAAATTATTATGGAAAAAAATGGAGCTTAAATCTGGTGAAACATTTTACGACCTTCTTTGCGTAAGGCATTCATTGTAAATATGAGCCGTACGAAGTTAACGATCTTACCCTTTAATAATAACACAACAGCTGGGGTGCGTTTTTTGAGAGGGGCGTCATTCCCATTCTTCGTGAGGGACTGAATATGCCCGTGCCCTTCTGTCAGTTTGTTATTTTTTATTTCGTCGCTACAAATTACATTGTATCGAAATTATTTAGGGTAATCACCAACCAAGCGGGTTTGAATCATATTTAAGGGGCTTGGCTTCGTGAAAGATAATAACAGAGATGTACGTCTGACGTATGTTCAGTTTAATGTGTGTGTTTGAATTAATGTGAAGGATGCTTGATTTTTAAGAACGGGATAAATTTAATATCCTGAGCAAATAACGTATTATGTGGCTCTCCGTGAGAAGGGGCATTTATTAGAAAACCAATAACATATTATTTTATCTAGCAGGTGTAATTCAATATTGTATTACAACTTTTATCACTCAGTTTTGATATTCTCAAATTATTAAAAAATCGTTTTGAGATTTTTTTTTGATATCTTCTATAATGAAGAAGTGATATTTCATTCAGTTTAAGTTTTACAATTACTTTTGTCAAATCTTTATTGAATATTTGTTATCAGAGCTTTTACAAAGATAAACTATGAAACCAATGTAAAAATAAAATATTTTATACCTAGTAGAAAAGCCAATAATTCTTGGAAGACAATACTGATTTGCTTGGCCATTGATGCACGACAATGTACTTTACCTACACCATATATCTATGTACATATATATATATATATATATATATATATATATATATATATATATATATATATATATATATATATATATATATATGACTCGACACCGAAAGGTATAAAGTCTATAGGATTAAGTAAGTAAGTATATATATATATATATATATATATATATATATATATATATATATTGTTTCCTGAAATAGTAGTCAGCGTTACCATAAATTAGTAATAAATTTTTCACACTAGAACGTTTTATATTTCATGACCGTCTATACCTTTTTATCTCTTTTGTTTTCGAAATATTTGCATCCATTTGGCAGAAATTGTTCAACACCTTTGAAATCGATCTTCGAAAGTGGCAAGTAAAAGATAACAATAAAACACGGTAAAGCAATTTGTTTAGAAAAAAGAACAGGTTTGGCGGCCAAAGTTATTGAGAGAGCATCTAAATATTATCTTAATATACTAAAAGCGGCTATGTAAAAACGCTGTACCGTATCACAGCATGATAATAACATGGCGTTATCTTGATATTATCTAATCGTTGGTAAGAAGTACATTATATTTTGATCACTGAAGGCTGATATATAACCCCTCGCCACATTAATTTTCGTATTCTGTATACGTATTTCGATAACTAAGTTGTCATCATCAAAATTAATGTGGCAAGGGGTTATATATCAACCTTCAGTGATCATGTGAATCGACCACAGGCTCCATCAAAATTACATTATATTTTGATAAATGGCAGACTAATAGTAGATGTTGTGTTCACATATAAGGTTTCTTTCTACACCTGGTTACAAAAAATAGGAGAAAGATATGCTTAAGCTTTATTAGTTCCTATTTCGTCTAGTACAAGAAACTAGAAAACATAGTATCGGTAACACTACAAGAAACCGTGAACAATGTGAAAATAGAGGCAAGGCCTATTGTCGTTAGTATTGTTTAGTTCAGTGCCAGAAAAAGTTATAAAGATAGTTAAAAGACATATTTATCGAAGATAACATCAATACCTTGCTTTGAGAATGATCTATTGAGGTATTACCGTATTGGATAGTGCTGCCATTTTTACAAATGGCATTGAATGTGAGTTTGGTTTTGACATTCATGAAAGAGAGACTTGCAAAATTTATAGTGAATAACACACAATAAATCGATGTACGCCTTAAAAACGCGAGATAATTATGGCAATGGTTGCGCGCAATAATTAGTCAATGGTGTTAATGCAACGTGAATTTCGGCGAAAATATCCCAATCGTGCAGTCCCCACAACTCAAACAATTCGACGTTTCTCGGCACGAAAAGGGACAGGTGAAGGACTGGAAGGCCCCGAATTAGCCGTTTGGCTGAAAACATCGAACTAACGCGTGAAAATGTGGTAGAGGAGCCCGAAACATCCATAAGAAGACGTGCTCAACAGTTGTACATTTGGCGGCGTTCATTGGACTTAAAATGTTCCCATACAAAATCCAGGTAGTCCAACAGTTGTTACCAAACGACTGTGGTGCCCGTTTAGAATACAGCCATAAGATTTTGGATCTCAACGACGAAGTGGATGATTTCCCATCAAAATTGATCATGAGCGACGAGGCTGATTTTGATCTCAGCGACCACATCAATAAGCAAAAGTCTCGGTTTTGATGGACGGACAATCCACACATAATTCATGAAGCATCATTACACCCTTTCGAAGTTATCGTGTAGTGTTTACTTACGTCGGAAAAGGTGATTGGACCATCTTGTTTCAAAAGATCCGACGGTAACAGTAAATAGAGCCATGCTGGTTGAATTTTTCTTATCGGAAGTTGACGATCTGCATTTTGGAGGTTATGTGTGTGCACGCGACACAATGAGTATTTTAAAGGATGCCTTCCTAGCGCGTGTAATCTCGCGTTCCGGTGATTTGGTTTGGCCAGCCAGATCTCCCGATTGAGTGCCCCGAACTTCTTCCCTTGGGGATATTTGAAGACGTTGGTGAATGCGAACAAGCCTTCTTTGGAGGAGTTAAAGAACAAAATTCGAGTCGAAATTGACAACGCGGCACCACAAATGCTGCGCACAATTGCGCAAAATGTAATAAAAAGAGCCCAAATTTACATAAACGCCGGCGGCGGTCATTTGTCGGATATAATTTTGCACAATTAATTGAAGCAGAGTTTATAAGTGCGGAAAAACGTAATCAGTTAAAAACCAAATGAGTTTTCACTTTAAACAAAACCCTGTATGTATGAATGAGGATGAAAGCAAAATATGGAATGAACTAATGAAAATTTTAGAAAAAATGAGTAGCTAGTGCTAAAAACGGATGAAGAGAGAATCCAAATATTTAACAGTACCAAGCATAATGGAGCAAAATTTGGAATGAACTAATGAAAATTTTAGAAAAAACGAACAGTTAATGGTAAAATCGGATGAAAGGGGTATCTAAATATTTATATTTAACAACGGTGATTTTGAAGTATTTCTAAGGGAACAAAGAGTAGGACATACAAAACAGTAATATGGCCGATTATCATATATGTATGTAATTGAAACATGGACATTCGGTCAAGCAGAAAAAATATGACTTAAAGAATGAGAAAAAAAAGTATGGAAGAAAATACTTAAGGGAAAGTGGAAGTGAAATGGTTTAGAAAAATGTATCAAGAACTGAAAGAATTGTATAAGAACACAAATATAGTAACTACTGCAAGAAGTCAAAGGTTGTGTTGGATTGGGCACAATAAGAGAATTTCGAGTGAAAGGATACCAAATATGCTTATACACATGTATAGAGGAGGGAGCCCAAAAACAAGATATGTATAAAACATGTTGTACTTGTAGGTGTAATACGAAATTACCGATCTAATTACTATTAAATCCATCTAAAGACATCTAAATAATGAAGTAATATACCTTAATTTATTGCTGTAATTGTTATATTCAAACTAATTTCAAGTAATATTTCATTATTGGTTAAAGGAAACACGATATCGATTTTCGTAAACCCTCGCAATGCGTACTTACGCATCGACCAGATTGCCACCGATAAAGTCATTAAATCACCATATCTAGTCGTAAATTTTTGGTTAACTACTACGTGAACACGTTTTACTCCCTGCACAATAAATTAAGAAAACCCCTTTCGGTACAGATATTGTTGTTATTTTACGCTGAATTTTACAGAACGCCAATTTATATTTTAAAATTAGCATTCATATGTTAATATATGGATCTTTTATCAATCGCCCTAAATTACACGCCCGTAATTTAAGAAAATTTCAAACTATAGAGGCTATTAATGTCGTGGTGTTCACTTGACTGAACATAAATGTTACTTGTGAGCGATTAAGGACTTAATCAGTTGGAGCGATCATTTAATGAATTTAAAAATTATTTTGACGCGGAGGTGACGTATTACTTTCTTTAGAACACGTAGATAATTGTAGCCTTTTCTTTTCACAAACCAGTGGAGAAAATTTATTACATTAATTAGCAGTAGTTAGACTAAATCACAAGAGGAGGAAATACTTTAGGCATTAATCATGTTGGCCCTATTATTGCAGCCATTCACTTGCACTTAAATTAATGTTGTTATTTTTAAAGACCATATTTAACTTTAAAATGGTGGTCAGGTTATAATGTAATCAATAATATTAACGATATTATTATATATCCCACTAATAAAGTACTTATTAAATATACCGCAAGGCGACGTCCATTTTATTAACTAATGTTTCTGATATTATTATTGCAAAAGATTAATTAACACTACCCTCCAATGCAAACAAATAATTCGTCTACTCATTTGCCCAATACATTGAAAATACAAACACAAAGCGTTCAAAACTATTTTTGTGCTACTACACGTTAATGATTAAATAAAATGTTCATAATTCCTACAATGAAAATTAGAGCAACAAATTTATAAGTTAGGCAATTTAAATTAGTATCAAAATAAGTCTACATAAAATTAAAATATTTTGCCAGAAACATTTTAATTCAAGGAAGCCTTGAAAAGGAAAAGACAACAATTTGGTGGTCGGAAAAGTCATGCTATATCATATTGTATGGGTAACACATCCCAATCAAGATCTAGTAATTTTGAAGGGCGATTAAACTTGTGTCTGGCCTCGTGTCGTTCTGTTTAAATACTACTTCTTTATGATTAAATAATGGATTCATTCGAGCTGTCAATTACCGATAAAATATATTCGAATTAATTGTTTTGCTTCTTGGTAGAACTCGAGCAAGGTTCTTCTTAATAATGTTTATTTTCAATGACGCTTAAGGCGAATCTTTAGATCGGCACCTAGACAATTCCAAACCAAATTGTTGTAGATAATTTTCTTCTAATTACCAGTTATTAAGTGTTTCGGAAAAGAATCGTTTTCCACATATTTAAAGATACAGTGGATTTCTTTGAGTTCACGAGAAACCTAAATACCGACCGTGCTGACGTTTCCTAACTTTTCTACGTAGTTCTAAATGCTTGAATGATAGATGTTTTTGCAATCTCTCGTATGCCGTGAGTTTGGCTTGATCATCGTATTAATTTTCTCGTTATCAATTTCGGTGGGTCTCTTTGGCCGAAAAGCGTTGTTGTACATCTTGGTCTTCCATTTTCAACTTTTTATAAAATTTTAGATACTCGAGTAAATTGTTCAATTCAAAATTCATTAACCATTCTGAATTTTGCTCCAAATGGTATATGGTATAGCATAAAGATGTATGCGACCCAAAACATACTAGCACGGTCTGTTGAAAAATGCGACAATGCGTTCCCGACAGTTCAATACAATGGTACAAAGACTACATAAAGCAGCTTATAAGTCTTTGAGTAAAAAACATAAAGTCTGTAATTTTTAAAATTGGAAAATCATCATCTAGAGTGTAATCTGAGAGCTAGCAACAAGACCAAATGTAATAAGCAACTGTGGTGGTTTAGAAATAAAAATATATTAATATAAATGGATTATTTCTTCAAAGTAATAAAGAGCATATACAGAGAAGATACCAGAAAGTATTAGTAAATTAAGGGAGTTTCATTGGCCTTACGCCAAGCTATTTTTTTAAATTAAAAAAGAGTGTTTAAATGGAGAAAAGCACCGATACACTAAATAAGTACCTATGCTAATATAAAGAGGCAAACTAAATGGAGGAATTACATAGATACAAGAGAAATTGCGTCAGGTGTATAAAGAGAAGGGCGAAAAATAGAAAAGCTTAGATAAGACATATTACCTCCTCAATAAATATCTATATATTACAAGAATGACAACTTACAAATCTGGTAAATATTGTGGATGGAAACTGTTTTGCGATGAGTATGGTTTTAAATTATGGTGTAATAGAATATGTCCCTGTGTTTTAATCAAAGTTGGACTTTGTATTTGAAATATGTTATTTCTTTGTAAAGAATATTAGTGGTAAATGTGAGCTTTTATTGCTTCACAGTTGAGTAAACAGAGAAAGTCAAATATAGGTATGTATTCCACCAAGCTTACTAACAGTATTTTCTGCAGAAGAATTTGAGGTTTTGCAGCATGTTTCGCTTATTTGAAAGATATTTTGTAATTTGATTTCTTCCGTCAAAATCTTCAATACTACAATAACGGCCTAGATTTCAAAAAGACTAATTGACTCAATGATATTACGTTTGTCCCAAGTATTGTGAATACAAAATTCTATACTATATCTATACCTGACGTGACCATGAGCCAATCTCGATGCAACTTTTCCTGTGATCTTCATGTGCTTTTAGAGTATATCTAGTTTCGTTCTCTTCACAAGCAGTTTCGAGAGCGATTTTTCCACATAGAGTTTCGCCTCACAATATTTATTTCCTGTTTGTGGAAACCGCATGCTTGCTAAGCCCTCACATTGGCACAGTATCTAGACCGTAGATTCATTTTTCACTTGCCGGCACTTATTGTTTCTTCTGCTAAGGCTCATATTATTCATGAACTTGTTGGCTGTACAACGTTTTGTTAGTAGATTCACTATTGTCGTTAAAGACTTTCTATTTCAACACAATTCATTCATTGTGCACCTAAGCCACTGTTTGAAAAAAAAAACTGTTCTGTACATCTCCGACCTCCGGAACCTTTCCATCTCTCCTCTGATCTATTGTCACGATACTTGTTCATGTATGATTTGATACATGTTTTTGTAATGCACGAGGTAGACTCTGGGTCTGCTAATAACAGCGGCGAGACATAGATTCAATACATTAGAATGCAAGGTGTTATCACCTGTTTGCAAATAGTGGGTTCGTTCCCGGTGTGCGTAAGTTTAGAGTTCACCTGTACTGAATATAGTACTTTCAGTACTTCTTGGCTGTCGAAAAAATGGCCATCGTATGATTGGTTCCGTCGTGTTTATTGATTTCGTGAGCAGATTGATGTAGCGCGAAATGTCCAATAAATTATGCAAATCCGATTAAAGCCGGACTAATATTAAGTGACAGTAAATGTTGTTCTACCTTTTTGTAATTCATGTGAAGTTATTGTCGCGACATCGAAATAAGTCACCTCAAAAAAGGACTCGCTTTGCTGCATGTCTTTTTAGTTTAATGTAGTTAGTTACTAAGAGATACAAAACTGCATTTTTATTACTTTAATTTTTCTGCTAGAAATTCAATCCGTAATAATTAAACATCGCCTGAGAACTTTATTTTGGTGAAAAGCAAAGTTAAGTTAAGCAAACACATTGTATATTTCTTTATAACTTATTATTCATTAAAATAGTTTATTAGGCATCGCTTTTATCTAATTTTCTAACAAGTTCCAGATATAGATAGAAAAGAATCATTTTAGAATCTTTCGAAACAATTATATCCCTTGCGCTATTATCTTTATAGTTCTTCAATAACATATCATGATTTAAATGTTTGTCCATATATCTATTACCTTTCAGAGATTACAAGATTGAATAAGACAAGTATATATATATATATACACGTATTCATAAGTGTATAAATCATGCCTTTGCTCTGCAGCTATGATATAACTATGTTGAACTACAGTTAAGCAAGGTAAGCCCACGGAACATTGAATATCGAGTGATCGTGATCACCTACACCAAAGTGTAATACGCCCATGCATTTAGCCGGAGGTATCATCCACATTTTTTAAGTTACGAAACACCAAATGTGACTGATACAAATATGTTTAAAATTTATGTTATGTAAAAATGGAAAAATAACAGATTACTTTCGTAACAACTCAACGAAATTATTTAATGTGCCCTATTTTACATGAAATTATTTTAATTAGATTACTTTCAAATTCAATAAATACAAATTGTATGAAAACTAACCTTACTATGTAAAAAATAGGAATATTTTTTAAAGTACGTGAATCGAGAGTTGTGAGAAAAAAATTTTATGGACTACATATTGGAGAATCAACTTTGAAGATTAAACTATGTCCAAATGTTACGATGATTATCTGCTTGATGTTACATTTCCATCAAGTTTTTACAGAAAGTCTTATAAATTAGAATTACGGAGAATATTTATATTTTACTGGATAAAACACTTAAATAACAAATTTTTATATCCCATGCTATCATATAACGAACAGTTCGAGAAAGTAAGGAAGCTATACTTTATTAAATTTTACAAAGAAGTGATCGGCAGAGACAGTTAGCGGAAAGGCTTTTGTATATTGTTGGAGACCGTGTACGAGCAACGACTTTTCATATTTATCGTGTCACTATTGTTGGAGACTTGAAAAAAAATAACTTAAAACACAGAATAAGCCAAAAGTAACCAGAATACAACCAAGCTCAATTTTCGAAAACTCCTCGGTGTTATCGATTTTTGCGAGTTGTTCGTTTTACTGGAAAGAGAATCTTCGCCATAGATTATGAAGAATATCTTCCACGTTACAATGAGAAAATTCCTGGTAATGCTGCTTTTTACGCAAAAAACGTTGATGAAACTCTTGAAGAAGTAAAATATAAGATGAAAACCAAATTCTCAGAAAAAGTATAAGTCTGGTGCCAAGGGCACTTGAGAGGCGAAGTGTTAATCATTAATATTTACTGTGAACGATTTTAGCCAGAATTATTTGACTTTACCAACCTACATTTAAAACCAATACACTAAAATATCTCTTTCGATATGTTTAGAGAGTGGGTAAGTATAAATTAAAGAAATTCCATTTGGTTGTAATTTTAATCGTAACGAAAAGCTTGTCGAGTTGTTATAAACAATTCCAGATGACTTCTAAATATATTAGTCAGCTCTTTATCCTTAACAGTATCCAATTCTGTTTGAAACAGCCGTCGTTCAATGTTTCTCTAAAGAACTCTGACTCAAAGAAGTTTTGCCATGGGAAACGATCAATTGTCTTTCAGACAGAGATAGTTACGCTAACATTATCTTGCCAAACAACAATTAATCATAGTATAAAAGGCAAAAGCATAACAATATAGAGCGATAGTAATCAGACGGAAATAGCCTTGAGAAAGTTTGTTAGCACGTCAAAGCTATTATATATATATATATATATATATATAAAATCTGTGGTTACGGAAAATAATATCGAACTTATGCGTGAATTTATCAGAAATTAACCAAAATCCTCATTGCGATACTTGGGACTGAGAAAGATTTGTGCAAGGTTTGTACCACACAAGCTAACTGAATTCAACATTGTACAGACTTGATTTAAAAGCTCAAAAAAGTAATGGTCTATATCAAAGCTATTACTAAACTGTCATTAGAACCTTATGAATGCAGGTTTAAGCATAATATTACGATCCAATGAATTGGGGGACATGAAAACGACTTTAGCAACGACGAGCGAAAAAGGCTATGGGAAAAGGAGTGTACGGACTTGAATGTTTTTAAAACCTTCTACAACTGCCATACCTGAACAAACTAAAGCTATCTCTCATTAAACATGGGCTGAAAACAACGCATAATTGCGAGAAAAATTTTAACTTCAAACGTAATTACTACAACACACTATCTGAAGTTAAGCAGACGCAATCTACTCTTAATGACAGGTATTCTAACTGGACATTGCCAGCTAAGAAAACGTCTATACCGCATAAGATGTAGTGTGACACGTATATGCAGAGGATGTGAACAGAAAGAGGAGACGATTGAGCGTTTCCTATGGGAGTATACATCTTCATGGCAAATTTAAAAAAAAACGCTATAAGGGAGTTCGTGTTGGGAGAACCGGAGCGTGAACTTGCTGCAGTACCAGAAGTGCGTCATAAAAACATTTTTCATCGACGAAAAAAATTATCTGGAAGACGCCTTAAGAAGCCTTCATTATAGAGGATACATAATGGGTCAACTATGGCCTAAATGCAGTGACCTCCTGACCACCATTTAGAAAAAACCAAATCCAAATCTAAATATCTGCGTATATTGAGTAAACATGGATCATTAACAGACACTTCGACATTCTTACAACTAAAAGAAATGTAATACAAATTTGATATTGTTAATTAAGTTTTGGTAACACAAGAGAGAAAAGAAAATGTACTTGCTTTTATTAATAAATTTTTACTAAAGCTACTCAGAATATTCCGATGAAATCGAGCAAATGAAGACTATATGTATTAATGAATAAAGCAAAATATAGCAAAGGTAAACATAAGAAAAAAGAAAATTACTTTCTTTTGTTCTTTTGTTAGCATTGGATATACCTCCTGAAGCTACAAAAACGTTATCATTATGTATAATATAGGGTGGAGAAAACGTTAAATCAACATAATATAAGCTCCGGAATAAAAGAAACCAACAAAATTTGAAAATTGTATAGAATTATTATAGAATCAAAAGTTATTTTATCTTGGCTTCTGGGTTAGAACTGCGTTCTAGATACTGTGCTGCTGACGTCTCGTGTTCATTTACATGAGACATCTTCAACGCTTAATTGCTGCTACTTCTATGGTTGCACTGAAACTGGTGCGTCTGTTAAGTGTGGATTTATATAAGAGTATTGTTTGTCACAGGTCAATGAGCGTTACGGTTGCGGTGAAATTGTTTGGAGATAAGGTATTATCAGGTATTGTGTAGCGGTAAGCATCATCGTGGTTTAGATCATTACGATGTTTTCAGATTTCTATTAATTCACGAATTTTTCGGCCATAGCAATGACTAGTACAGCGTCTTTAGTATTTTCTCCGATGTTTGGGCTATAATTTCTTAAACAAAGTTTTTGTTTAAGCGAATTCAATGTTTCGCAAATTTTTTATATACCGATACAAACAAAACATATCATAATAATAGTCCATTTTCCTGAGCGTGTGCGCTTTCGTATTTCTGTACGTACATGAAAAAAGAAAATATATTAGCCATAATTGATTAGCCGTTTTCGTGGACCGTACACATATCCGTCCTTCATAAGCGGTAATAAAAACTCTGCAAAACAGTTAATCACAACCGAAAACTAATAACGCTTACGCCGCTGCCGGTAGCATTAGTGCAACTAATATCGACACATTTCAACTTCGAGACAAGAGGAAACGGTCTAATGTCATTAGGAGATATATGTTGAATTAACTGGATGTTTTTCTTGGAATTCGAGTCAATAACTCATATTAAATGGGGGAAGAGTGCTGGCAATTAGTACGACTACCACCCATCTATCAGTCTCGACTCAACTAGTCATGGGAGCCACACACGTTGCGTGAAGTTAATTTACAGATACGAATTTCAAAAAGTGAATGAAAAAAGTCAGTGGTACATCACGTGCAGTTCCAATAGAAAACATGTTATGATTCAGAGATAGCAGTTATTTCATTAATGAGTTACGTGAAATAAACAGGAAGAATGATGATGGTCTTCCTAACATTCTAGTCGAATTTAAACTATAATAGAGTCTATCAACAGTATATAAATAATAATATACAGTTACAGCAAGGACTAATTTAAACCCATGATTATGATTAAAAGAAAAGCGAAAATCAAAGTACAATATGGTACATATACATGTGCATACATATATTTTTATTAGTGAGTGCGCTTCGTTTTTTGGATAATCATCATTTCACTTATTCTTGAACGTAGTCTCTTCATTTTGTAATTGGTCTCCTTTTCTATTGTTCACCCCTATCGTTCTTAGTAGTTGATCTAATTTGTTTTCCCCTCTCAAATGTGATCTTTATATATGTTTTATAGTCGCAGGTTTTTCTATCATATCTATTAGCTGACAAAAGCTCTTCTTATATAACTAACTCTTCTTATTTATTTTAGATTTTCCATCAAAATCTTATTATTATATTATAAATTAATTAGCTTTATTGATACTACATATTCAGAGACTACATTTTATTATCACTGATCTTACACCTTTAATCGATCGATTTTTCCAAAGATGGAAGATCTGGATTAGACTAATGTTTATGACGGTGAAGCTAAACTGTTCCGATATCAATAACTATATATCTGTCGATATACTGTTAAATTATGTTAAAATATTTGAACTCTTGTGAGATAAATTGTTGATCTGCATGGCCATGTCTCCTTTGTCTCGTCGAATTCATTTTTAGTAGTTTTAAATCACTCCTCACTCTAAAAATCTTTTAAAATTTTTTGAATTTTGTATTTACTTCTTTACTTAGTTATTTACTTAATAATATATACGTATGGTCAGAAATTCATAGATAATCATCAGGTAGTGTGAGTCTATTGTTAATTCTGAGTGGACAGTCCCAATACAGAAATGTCGTATTCTTATTAGTTAAGCCATACGAATTGCTTAAAGGAAGTGTAGATTTGGCAACATAGTATAAAACTATCAATAAATCAGTAAAATTGATATTGATTTGAAGCTAAAGCTGCAGTCTTTGCGGAATTGAATTTAGTATGCCTTGCAACTCATCTAGGGTAATTAATTGTGCAGTTAATTCTATTTATTACGCTGTGGTAATTGTTTGGAATTGTGGCATAAACTTTTACTTCAAAAAACCTCAAACAAAGAAGTCCATATATGGATCCCCTTATATGGTGATTTTGCAGATCATAATATTGGTCAATTTCGCTCGAACCAACTATCTACAGAACGTTCGATTGACCATGCTCTTGTAAGTCTTGCATTATTGCACCATCGAGCATTTAGTAGATGTTGGCTTTAACATTTAATGGAACATTATCCAATACTTCCTCTAACACATTTACGTATTAATTTGCAGTTAGTCTATTCGGAAGAAATATTGGTCCTACAATTTGAAAGTTTAGGATGCCTAGTTAAACATTGACAGAAAACGTTTTTGGTGTCCAAATTCCTGAATAACTCTGAAATTTTCATCAGGCTAGAAATTAAAATTGTGACAACCTTTTATCTCTTATGAACGTGCAGTCGTCACTCAATAAAATAGGTGATGAAATGTTACAAAATATTATTCTTTGCAAATTGTCATTCTCGTATAATGGTTGTACTTTCGTATTATGAAACGGCCTTGAAAAACTTTCCGTAAGTCCTGCAAGAATTTTTGCTTTACTTGAAATCCTCATTTTCTGAATTATTTGCTATGGGTACAAGTAGGATTTTGAAGAACAATATCCAAAATTCCTTATTCAATTTGGGACAAATGTCTGTTTCACCAAGCTTTCGATACAATCTTCGAAATGTATTTGTAAATGGGTGCTGCCAGTTTAGATACCGTATTGCATATTAGTCTTTGGTCAAGTGCCCATTTCCATTGCATAACCCAAACACGACTTGTGTCTACTTTCAACGAATACGCTTATATGAATAAGCGTATTTGTTGATTAATTATACCAACGTAGTGTTGCATAATTTTATTTGATATTTTAATGAAAATTAAGAAAATTATTCACTAAATTTCTTCTAATTAATCAAACGATGTAATAACAGCAAAAAGTAAATTTTCAGTTATTAATTTTATTATAGTATAGTGCAACCCAACATTTTTCACAAAGAGTTTGTCGTTTGTCTCCTGTAACTGTTACACGTTGAGCAACACTCCGTTTCTCGTTTTCCTGAAGCGCACTTTTCATTCTGATTATCGTTCATGGTGCCGCTACTTTGTTTCAAATTTACATACTTCTTACCCCAAGTTAGCGGAGCTCAGAATTTTGTCAATTGATCCAGTTTTTTTTAATTTTTCTTTAGAAAAGCCCCTGCCCATTGACAAATCCAAAAAGTGGTAAAAGCGCTTGCCTTGTGATTTTGTAACGGACCATGGTACAACCGAGCAAGTCAATCCCTCCCACATTCACTCACTACAGAAAAAATAACATATCTACATGTACTGCTTACCAATCTTTTCGTATCTTCTGGCAGATGCTTTGCTTCAGCAAAAGTAGACCCGCGAGTTACGGTTTTATCTTTCTCCAGGCAACCACTGACTATCTATGCCGTTAGGGCCACTGACCTGTTCAATGGATTCGCCGCGTGGTTCTTTTTCCAATAATTTATCTTATAGGAGTTTCCAATTTTCCCTAATAGTACTCAAACTTAAAATTCCTTGTTGAGCCATATATTCAATTAAAGATATTGAAATGTGATAATTATCAAAAATTATTCAATATTTCTCATTAAGCTTCGCTGTCAATATAGATCATCCAAAATTTCGTGTATAAGATCATTCATATTATCATCAACAGATAAATTTAACCCATGATCATTTATGCCTTATCTTTTAGGAGTTTCTGGTCGTTTTCCCCTCCATATTGCATTTGTATAAAACATAAAATTGTTCATATTTATTTCGTATTGCATTTCTATAACACTAATTTGTAAGTTAAAGAAATTATTGACAGGTACATTGCAGTCTACAAAGACTTACCTATTTCTTTTATTACATTTATTCACAAAAGAATTTATCTTTCAAATAACTTATTTTGACTTTTACCACGTCGACTAGTGACGTGTGCTTACGAAATTACGACATTAATTGTAAAAAATATACTATAGCAACAATATAGAGAACTCGTAATTTATACTATTTCTATGCAGCGGTTTATTGCGGAAACGAAACAGTGTGTTGATGCGAGACATTTTGCTTTTTAATAGTTTTAAATGGAAACCTTTGCGATGAAAACCATCTGTTGCAATTTTAAAACTCAGCGCCGTAAAGTGCTAAAAACACATATGTCAATTCTCATTCCTAGTTAGTCTAGCGTCACAAATTTTTATGTTATCTTTATACAATTAAAATAAATTAAACCAAATTAACTAGAGCTTGAAATTTTTATATCTAATACGAGGGTTGTTTGACAAATAGTGAGAATGGAAAAGAAAAACGAATTTTTTAAATACAAAATAATTTTTATTTTTCAATATATTCTCCTAAAAGAGCAATACATTTAGTCCAACGGTGCTCCAATGCCCTTATGCCATCTCTAAAATGCGATTCCGGAAGGCTTGCAAAATACTCATATACGAAGATGATAAGCTCGTCGTTACACGAAAATTTCTTTCCACCTAGTGCCGTTTTCAATTTTGGAAAAAGGTGGAAGTTAAAAGGGGCTAGATACGGCGAATAAGGCGCATGCGGTACTAATTGGAAATGCAACTCGTGGATTTTGGACATCGCAACTGTGCTGGTATGCGATGGAGCGTTGTTTTGGTGAAACGGAATCTTTTTCTTTGCCATTCCTGGCGGTTTAGCACGAATCCCAACATTTAATTTTTGTAGAAGTTCTGCTTAATATTTTCCGTTTATTGTGGCACCTTTTTGAAGCTAATCAATGAGCAAAATGCTCTTTGAATCCCAAAAAATTGATGCCTTCACCTTGTTTGTCGATAAAGTGGTTTTCGATTTCTTTGGAGGTGCAGAACCACGTTTTAACCATTGTTTCGACTGTTGTTTAGTTTCGGGCGTACTGTAGTGTGTCCAAGTTTCATCGCAAGTAACAAATTGTCTACAAGAATCAACCGGATTCCGCTTATAAAGGTCCAAACACTCATTGGAAATGCGCAAACGAGTGAACTTTTGATCAGTCGTATGCAATCGCTGCACCCATCTTGCCGAAAGCTTGGAAAGGCCCAATTCTTTCGTTAAAATGTGGTGTACGCGTTCTGTTGAAATGTTTGCCATGTCTGCTATCTCGCTCACTTTGAGTCGTTGATCTTGCGTAATAATATTATGCATTTTTATAATCATTTCCTTAGGAGTCACGATTTTGGGTCCTCCTGAGCGCGCTTCATCAACACAGCTTGTTCTACCACGTTTAAATTCGCCACCCACTTTTTGTGGCGGATGATGGAGGAGATTCACCTAATGTTTCTCGTAACTCATCTTTTATTTCGGTAGCTTCTATACACTTAATTACGAAGTATTTAATCACCGCACGATACTCTGCTTTTTCCATTTTAACAAAACGACGTGTTGCTTCTTTTTCAATCAGCTGTCAAAAATAAACTAATCAATCGATTTATCTAAATATCGGAATGTAAACATACAAATAAGCAACCTAAATTACAGTGCATTTGTTTTACCAATTAGAGGACCACCTATGTGTCATTCTCACTACTTGTCAAACTATCCTCGTACAGTGTGGGCAGTACGACAATATACAAGTTCAAGCTTGCACTATCGTATTAATGGCAACAGTAACATACTTACACTTGATAAAATGCTGAATCAACTGCCTTTGAAAGAGACTGGAGAATTATATTTCATGAAATTTAGTTTTTCCAACTTGTTTTAATTAACATATATTAATTTACAAATTAAAAATTACGAATTACTTTCCTCATCTTGTATTTAAATTTACTTATTTATTTCACACACGGATACCAGCTAGTATAATATATAAATAAGTTGTTAACATAAGTCGGTAAAAGTTAATGCATTTAAATCAATATTTTTTGTTTTACGGTGGTTCGATATTGCGAAGAGGGTGCAATATCCTTACAAGATCCTACATTGTTTTACCCCCCGGGATACTCCAAGGACCGGAAAATTTGAAATAATAGTCCCGTCTACTGACGCCGTTAAACAGACGATGTATAACTTTTGCCATTCATAATCTATGATTAATGATAATTACTGCTCGAGTTGTATGAAATAATAAATTACTGAAAGAAAGAAGAGATGGAGGGTTCTCCCTTGCTTATGTATAGATTTACAAATATTTATCGAAGTCTTCGATGTATAAGTTTTGCATGCAGTTTAATTACACGTGGGCATTACTGTAAGGCATTATTGAAATTAAAAATAAAGAAGTAATAAATTCATACTCTAGCACAAAGTAGATCGTCTGTCCAGAAAATAGACAAAATGGCTTTAAAATAGAAACAGTTAGGAAATCTTCACTAAAACCATTTTATCTAGTTTCAATTTTTTCGATCAGTAAAAGTATAAGAATATGCACTTTCAAGAAATCCATCGAATGATGTTTACTTGATATTAATTGAGATAGTATTAAGACTGATTGCCTTTGATCGTTTAATATCTTTAATTAATGCAAAGTAGTTTCTTTCCATTACCAAATGCAGCATGGGAAATTAAATATAATGGCGAAGTGTCAAATAAGACGCATACGAATAATTTGGAATCAAAAAAGTCGATGACAAGTAACGAGCGATAATGAGGTGCATTATAGTGCAGAAATCGCCATCTGCCACTTAATAAGCGAACACAATGAAACGACTTACCAAACGCTTTAATACACCGTGATAATATCCAGCATTTTCAGTTAGTAAGTATTTGGAAGGTTTTTTTTGTAGAAAATCCACTTGAAGTTGTAAAAAAATTGACATTGTTTTGACTTTTGACTTCTGCATTTTGTAGTCGGCATTTTAGTGCTTTATTTCGGTATCGTAGTAAAAATATCTTTTCAAGGTCTTGTCTGCTACAATTTTTGATTATCCACTAATATGCGTGGAGCAAACTTGGAATTTCACTCCTTAAAAACCCGGTAAAAATATGAAAAATGTTGTCTATTACATTCTACATTTAATTTTCATGAATCTTAAAGAAGATTTTTCAAAATCTTTATAAAATGACAAGTGGACATAGTTCATTACGAACGAACTTTTTGAGTAACATCATCGCTACTACTCAAAAACTTACTCCGTAAGATTTTAAGTATTTGGACCGTTTTCGTTACACTTTACATTTTTTTAACACAGCAAGTAATGTCGGTTCATTGCTCTTTATTTACTTTTTGACTTTATCTTGTTTCCCAATGAATGAAATGCCATGAAATTTGAATACATTACTTAGGGAAGTCGATGCTTTATAAATCCATCGCTTACATATTGGTAAGGAATAACGCAATCGTCATTAAAATAGAAGCACTTCCTTTATTTTCGAGAAAGCGGATAGTCATAAACCATTCACGAAGATTAACAAAAGTGACTTAGTTGGATAGGATGTATGTTAGTTTTATATGCAGTTCATTTTGATCCAATAATTGAAGCTAAGCTTTCTTTATGCTTTATAGCACCGTTTCTAAAACTTTAGATAACTACCTTATACGTGGGTAGTTTATATTTCGGGAATAGTAAACAACAACAAAATTTTTATTATGGAAAATAGTTTTATTGCGTTTCAAAATATTCTCATTGAAAATCAATGCACTCCTGCATTCGTTTAAACCAATCCGAAAAGCATTGCTGCCACTGTGATGGCGATATCTCTAAAATATGAGTTTTAAATGCCTCAACGTGGTCAACGTAGAAAACCGTTGACCACGAAGTTTATTCTTCACGTGTGAGAACAAAAAGAAATCACAGGGTGCTAGATCAGTGCTGTACGACGGTGGCTCATCAATTTAATGTTTTGCACGGTCAAATATTCAATTGTTTCAACCGAACTGTGAGAGTTTGCATTGTCATGGTGGGGAATGATCTGTCGTTTTCGGTTTGTTTTCCTTATTTCTTCAAAAATTTTTGGCAAACAAATAGTTGTGTACCATTCGGAATTGATTGTTCTACAACTCTCTAAAGGAACAGTTGCAACGTGACCGATTTTTCCGAAAAAACAGGCGATCATTTGTTTTGATGTGTTTCGAGCGCGAACAACTTTTGTTGGTTTTGGCTCAACTTGAACAACCCACGCAGTCGACTGCTGTTTACACTCGGACTCACACCTATAGATCCAAGATTCATCACCTCTGACGACTTTATAAATATTTTTTCAAGCACCGCCATTATATTTTTTGTGCATTTCTTAGCATCAATCGTCGCGAGTTCTTTTTTTAGCAGTTGTCAAATTATGTGGTACCCAACGTGAACATTGCTTCTTAACGGCTAAATGTTCATGCGAGATCTTATGCATGCTGGTGTTACTAATACCTAGAGATGTCTCGATCTCACAGTATGTCATATGACGGTCTTACATTATCAATTCAGACATTGCATTAATGTTTTCCGACACAACAACATTTGTGGCACGATCTTCACGAAATTCAACGTCCAAAGAACACCGTCCAAGTTTGAATTCACTATACCAATAATATACTGTAGTTTTCGATGATGCTTCATCACCATATAAAGAATCCAGGTCGTCGATACATTCTTGTTGAGATAATCCACGCTGAAAGTTATGAAGAATAATTGCACGAAAATGTTTGCGAGTTATTTCCATTTTTTCGCTGACATAAAATTTTCAAGTTACTGTCAACAATAGAAATAGCGACCGGATATTAAAACTGTCCAAGTAAATATATTGTCAAAAATGACAAACTTCACAATGTAATTATCAGATCGGAGGCAACACTAACAGTGTTGCCAGTTACCGAAATATAAACCGCTATCCTCGTGTTGGATCTAGCTGAAATTTCTATGGGACGAGAAACAATATAAACATAAAAGTCGGTATCTCTTTTCAATGGGGCAAAATATTTAAAACTGAGAGTTAAATCTTCTTAGATCAAATACAAACAAATTTATTGAATGTAAGGAAAGTTGTGAAACGCTGCTTGGTAGTACACAAATCATATAATTTGATTTGATTTTTTAAAGAACTATTACTTAGGAAACTTAAGCAATTAGATATATAACCAAAATTGTCCGTTTTTTATCATTACATCTACTATCGCTTACAATTTTATTTAAATCTATTTTCATTTTTACAATGCATTCATAGAAATAGAAATTTAGTTGAAATAATTTGGAAATTTTTATTAATATATCTTTACTAAGGTTTTGTCAGTTATATTGACCTTTTACAAAATAATTATTAACCTTTCTGTAAGCTAAAGACATGTCATTCTATAAACAGAGTAAAAACTTGTGTAGGATGTGATCAGGAAATTCGACAAAATTAAATATCGATCGGGGTGTTCTGAAGTGCGAAGTGCGAAGTGCGAAGGTAAACTAAATTTAGAAGTAATTTCATTATATTTCCGAGCCTAAAACTAAAAAGACACAAAAAGAAGATATTCTAAAGGCTCTTAAGCAATGTTGATGAAAAGCTTAGAATGAGTTAATTTGCAATTAAAGCGCTAAAAGGCGAGATTAATTTACTTTAGCGTAAATAATATTACTACGAGGGCAACTAGAAAAGTTTTCTACCTAATAAAGGAACAAAAAGTTTTCAAAAAACTGTTTCTTTATACTTTTATTTTTCAAAACTTGCTTCTTTAACGTCAACACGCTTGCGTCATCTATCCTGCAACAATTTTATTTCATCGGAAAAAAAAGAAATTTTTGTTGGTTTTCAAAATAGGCATCAGTCTTCTGTTTCAATTAGTTATTGTTTGCAAAATGAAGTTCTCTAAGATTAGTGGACAAATTCGGACTAAATGGTAAATGGTCTACCTGAAAGGAGCTACACTCACGTAGGATGAGTTTTGCCGATCTTGTGAATTCTCAAAATGTTATGAAGGACTTCTTCGTAATGCAAACTTGGCCGTTTTTGGTTAATAGACGTATGTTATTTTATTAACCTATTTCTGTAGGTAACTGCTGTTATCGTTATCTTCTTTGGCAGTGTGTTTAACAGGAATAACTCTTGTTTGATCGCAAAAGAAGGTGGGTTATCTTCAATGGATTACACGTACTTGTAACACATCTAAGTCTTATTCAGGAAGTGTCCTTAGCTGTGGTTTCTAAATATGTAGGTTCCTTCAACATTTTTATTTCATTAGATACGTGTACTTTAACTAAACCTTGTGTAAAAATTGTAGCAGAAACGCCATAAGTTAAGGCGTTGGCTTTTAGAATTGAAATTGCGCAAATATTTAATATAAATATTGACTGGTTTTGTTAAGCCTCCTTGAGCCACAGGAACAACTGCTCATTATTCTTCCTCAACAATAAAAAGTGATCAAATCTCGAGAAACTCTTCTTCTTCCACATTTATGCATTCCCAGTCCAAAACTGCAACGTATTATATTTTCTAACTGTTGTTCATATACGATTAACTCTTCTTTATTTTCATTTAAACAATATTTTATAAAGATTTAATAGGAAGTGATAATACAATTTTGTCAGGAGTATGATATTTGTAGAAACTATTCCTGTACAGAAAGGTAGCCGTCTTAAGACGTTAGTCAACATCACAAATTAATAGACACCTCAAATTAACAAATTATTATGAGACGAATGTTTTCTAGCAGCGAAACCTTTTGTAGATCTGCGATTTTCTTAAGAATAAACAACTAATAGACTTATCAGCACTTCATATGGTTATTTAATATATGTTAACTTTTTATAATCATGTGACCTTCTGTAAGTTAAAAACTTACACTATGCTTCACGCGTGGTTTATTGAAGCTAAGTAATTCCAAAAAGATAACGAACAATCAATTATGTCGATGGAAAGTAATCAATGCATAACAAATTCTGTTCCTACTGTTTATTGTAAGAGTAAAATCATTATTACTGGCTGCTTCGTCTTCTTTTCCATGTAGTTAATTTTCAGTAATATCTGATGAAACATAAAAGTATTTAAATATTGAATCTCGTCGTATTGTAAGAGTTCATTTAAGCTCTAAATTCCTACTGCTAACGGTATCTAACGTAAGCTGTGATAAAAAAGAAGTTCAATTGGCTGGATATCGATCTGATAGTCATGAAATAAACATTTCTTTATTAAATCTAAGCTCACAGTGCGATAAGACTTGAGGGAGACGGCGAAAAAGAACCCTTAACAAGAGGCACTTTTCGATTTCTTCTTTTTTCCTACTTTCTTCTCTCGGATCCGATATCAAAGGGCAGTCCTATTATATAAAGTCATTTTTATGAAATAGAGAAGACGAAAGTGGTTTAACTTTTTAAAATGTTTCGACGAAATACCAAATAATTTTAGTGAATATACGAAAACGGATTTAAAAGATAACCTGAAAAGAAACAAGGTCTATATTAACCAAAATTAATTGCCACCGAAATTTTTTTTAATTTTAATGTAATTTGGTACTATATGAAATAATTTATGAAGAACAGATTACGAAAGCTTTTGCGTGACACAAAAATTCGATATTCTTTTATCATTAATAAAATGTAAAAAACTTTGCAGATTTGAGTTCAAATTGTATGAGTAATAGTGTAAATGATTTGGGTCGAAACCGATTAAAAATTCAGTCTCCTTTTTTCTTAGACGATTCGATACAATTTTTTAAACATTTTTGAGACATAAAAAGGCAGCTATTACAATAGTTAACACCTTCACACTAATCTTACTTACTCGAGTAACTAACTTTTAGCTTTAACTTTATAACAATGCCGTTTGTTATGGCATCAGCATCAATCTTATACTTTCACTGGTGCTCTTTTGAAATATTCGATTTTGATCATTTTATTCGTTTTGTCTACTCGAACTCTATTGAAGTACAGTGTCTGAAGAAGCAAGATTTTGATACACATGTATTATGAGGATAGATAAAATACAAAACGAACATTCTTAAATTTATTGTTACAGTACAAAGAAAATTAATGTATTATATTTCTCTAGATAACCCCGATTTATTAATATATTTTCGCAGCCAGATGCGAAATTGTTTATACATTTCATCAAAAAATAAATTTGGCCTAGTCTAATGATTACGCCTCTTCATCGCTAATGAAGAAAGTCAAGTGTCAATTCTTTTTTACAACTATAAATACAATCGCAGAAAAGAAGATCTCTGCCCTCTAAGTTGAGGCTTCTCTGGATTATTGCCATTTTATGGCTTGCTTTGATGCATCTACGTCTTATCACGAATGAGAAAACGACTTAAAATATCATCCTCCTCTGTTTGATGTTGTGCTAAAAGTCTTTGACACACAGAAACAAGGTTTTTATTCTGATCTTTAGTTAGAAATCGAGTAACTTACTTTGATAACATTTTTCATTGTACTCTGTGTCTCCGCAATCCTAGAAGTTGTAAAGCCTTTTTTTGCAGAAAGGCAAAAAAATTGGCTTCCCCAAATTGTTTTCTCCAGGTTGTCGCAATTCATATTTTGATCTCATCACAAGTTACGATACGTCTTAAAAAATTTTCCACCACCAGTCGATATCACGTCAAAAGCCTTCCACAGATGGAAAACCGTTCGCTTTTTGATTTTCCTCGAGATGACGATAATCTAAATCATCCGAAATTGCTTGAGCGTTCGCTTCACTGATGTTTATTCAAAGATGGAGTATAGAAATCTGTTTTTTTGCTAGTTGAAAAATCTTCTTGACTCCGGCATTCTATGAAGTCATGATACTGCGTTGCTCAACGAACATGTGTATCTCTTGCACAGCTTGTGTGGACCGGATTAGTTGACATCCTTAAATTTATTGTTACGGTACAAACAAAATTAATATATAATATTAAGTTTCTATATAATCGCCACTTTATTTATATATTTTCCCCACCAGCTCCCAGATTGTTCCTTCTCCCTTAAATCTCCTAAGTCACAGCCAGGTACCAAGCCACAGATTTAGCTTAGTCAGTTGCAATATCATATATATTCAAGGGTACACTTGTTTGTAAAATAAAAGATCTAATTTTGGTTCATTTACGAACACTCGAATTTTGTTTTCCTTTTCTTACTTTTGTTTTTTCTTCTTTCCTATTCTCTTTCCTTATTTCTTCTTCTTTTCAATTCTTCTATAAGAATATCTGTTAATAAGTAAATACAAATTTTGCGCATTTAAATTTTGATTAATATTTATTAAACCTTATTTTTGTTCGAAATAGATTCCATTTCATAAAAAAATATCTAAATAAATAACTCGATTATTTTATATTATTAATAAAGCTGTTATTTACTAAACAATTGACAAAAATCCATTACATTCTGCACAAAACGCATTGCTCAGAGCAATTAACGGATATTATATATTATTGATAATAAAGAGTGCTGCCAGTTAATATAACACTTAAAATAATTTCTTTGTGTGTGATTTAGCATGTTTACGTATGTGTTAAAGCGACTGTCGTTGTAGTACATAAAAGTGCGCTTCAATACGCTCCTTAATTAATATTCAAGAGTTCATTAGTTCTGCGATTCCTAGTGAAGAGTTTTGGAGGATTATGGTTTAATTCAAAAGCGGAAAACAGAACAAGGTGTTGTTAAACTGTTTGGTGGAAGCCAAAATGCGATTTCTAAATTTTGGAAAGCAAGATGTGATTGATGAAAGCGATGGCAATATCAACATCAACAAGGCCAAAACATAAGGATGAGAGTCTTCGTCTCATTGTTCTTTCGTATGCAGTAGCTGCGAGAGAATAATTCATTTTTATGGACGATAATCCTTGTTCCTATTAAGAGCAACTGAACTGATGAAGATGGTATAGAGACAAGTTAGCCAATTCCCCAGATGAAAAGCTAATATAACAAATTTGGGAAGTTGTCGAAGCTGCACGAAATATCAACTACCAAAAATGCTCCAGGCATTACGAATTGCTATGCATGAGGAATGATTCCCAAGACAAGTTATAGATACTGATAGAGATCATATAGATGTTCACAGAGATCATACACATTATTAATCTCTATTGTTTTGTAAGAATTATTACAATGAAGCTTCTGTAAGAATAAATATTTCTGTATTTTTCTTACTCTAAAAATGCAACATTTAATAGTATTACTCGAGCTCACATTAAAACTTATTCAAACAAGCTAAAATAAAAAACCGTGTTCAATAATTTGTTCACGAATATATTGAATCCCAAAAATGATGTTAAATCAACTTTTTGAATTTATTATTATATAATTTGTATGGAATATAATCTATAATCGTTTCATACAGTGTACTAATATATTTACGAGCAACTAATATAATAATTCAAAAACTTCGTATGTTAAAGAATGACGAGTTCCAATTTTTATGTTAGAATTTATATTACAAATAAATCAGCTGGAAAATATCTACTATTCTATTTCCTGATCCAAACCAATTTAATAGCTCGAAGGAAGAACAATACGTCACATATAAAATAGGTATCAGAGAAGATTTTTCGTAACTCTCGAGCGTCCTTATTTTTCCACTAGTTAAACTACTAACTCTTCACTTAAAATCGTAAAATTCCCCATTTTATTAACCTTTCAAGTTTACGTTTCTTAAACAGCATTAGGTACATCATTTTTATGGACTAACATTTATCACTGTCAAAGTTACCGTTAAAATATCAAGCTCACAGAAACGGCGAAAAAACGCTAAATTTTCTTACATGTATTTTCCTAAAGTAAAATATTTTCGAAGCTTGGCGCGTTTATATCTATCAAGAGATAAAACAAAAATATGTTAAAAATGACTATAAGAAAACGGTACCTCGTTAATCATAGGCATAGGCCCCATATGTAGGTATTAGGCATTATTAAGGCATTTTATTGATGAAAATTATAAAAAATAATACAATAGCTTTTAAAATATTTGAATAATGAAATCGTGTATCCCTTTGAGTTATAGATCATTCATTAAGCTTTAAATTTATAATGATGGTACAAAGAAATGGGAGAACTACATGTTCATTTGCGTCGCATTGCGTTTTGGCGTTTTGGCATTACTACCTACTAGATTAGGTACAACTGCTGAACAAAATCAGACTATCTAATGAGTCTCTGGAATTGGGCGAAACAGCTATTGTAGTCATTACTTTGTTTCCGCAGTAGCTGTTTTCACTGTTTTAATTACAATTACTATTGTTATTTGAAAGTGTGTAATTCAATTTTTGCAGATTTAACTATCAACCTATGCTTTAATTTTCGTTTTATAGTTTTGATCGATGTTCATTACCCTTTTCATATAACAATTCAATAAATTTGTTTGTACTGGTACGACTATCAAAATAAATATTACAGGATCTAATAAAATTGAACTCCTTCTACATTTTACTAGTCGAAAAAAAAAAGATACCGACCGCTAATAGTTTCTTTATCATTTCGCAATCCACAAAAATTTCGGCGCGATCCAATATTAGTTAGCAACCTGAAGGTTGAGAAACGTTGATTTCTGGGATATTACTTCTTTGTACAAAACTTGAGAAAGACGAAAAATCTAATAAGCTTTAATAGAAATACACACATGGTTACCAGCGAGTGCTGAATTAAATTTATAACACTTCAATTATCTTCTTTTGTATTGTTTCTCCATCTGTTTCTATCCTTGATAAGTTCCCCTGTTTTACCTTAATCTAGCCCCCTTTCTTTTAAGTATTTGCCTATTTAACCAGCCAGATCTTTTTTCATGTTCTCTTTTGATTTTGCTAGCTTCTAAGCCTTTTCAGATATTTCTGAGCTGACATCTCAGCGTGTTTTCTTTTATTCTATACAGACTTCGCTCATAATCGGTTACTTATTATAGTATTTCGCGCCTTATTATTAAGACTCTTGTGATTCTTAATGGTCTCCTCTCGCGTCCTTAAATACCTCTCCTCTATTTACTCAGTGCCCGCAGTTTAGTGCTAGATTTCAGTATTGGAACACACAGCCAAACGATCCGCTGGATAACTAGCGACAGGAACCGGTGGAAAGTAAGCGCGTGCTTATAGTTAATTGCAGTTGAGGAGTAGTTTACAGACGAACATTAAAACTTTTTAAAGGTTTAGAATTATTTCATGAAAGTTCTACTAAATGTGCGGGTTTAAAAGGATATTTTGAAATATAATGATGCTTTATATGGTACGCTAGGTACCTATTAATATCTCCTCGTATATCTGCCGCTTTTGTTATTGTTAAGATATGGATTGACAATGTGCAAAAATAAATACCGATTTACTTTCTTCCAATTTGTGTAGAAACAAAATAGATTCCACTGGCGTATCAATATTATATAAAATGCATATTTATGAAATCTGTTCTGTATTGAAGACTTTTCATCTGATCAAACTCGTTCAAATTCATGAATATTTCAGTTTCATCTTTTCAAATTTTTCGTTCATTCTACAGTTCATTTTTCGGTTACAGTTCTTGAGAAGTAGTTTCTTATTTATAACTTGAAAAAAAATTGTCCGCAGAACATTTTTATGTCACCTGCTTCAATTAAATCGATAATATCATTGGCGTATCGTATTTCAATTTTTTCCAATTTTCGCCATCACATAGAGTAAGTGAATTATATCTAAAATTTCCGGAATCAATATAGACAGTTCACTGGGTTAGCGAAATTTATATTGACTGGCAATAGCCGGTAGGCTCACTAAATAAATTTTAGTAAGCCGAAACTTCATGCTATCCACATAAATCAAATTCCAACTTCTAAATTCGAATTATCACTTGGGCGAATGTTGCAGAAACGCCGTCACCGACAGCGGCAGAAGTAGCAAGTGTTCTATATCTTGAATTATTGCCATTCGACAGAAGCTGTGCGTGTGTACGTTTGTTACACGGGAATCCTCTCGCCGGGCATGACTAATGTCGACCGCTAGATGGCACGATGCGCGACATCCAATTAGGCGAAAGCAATTTCTGTTAATAAATGGTGTGCCAATGATTATTAATTAAAGTGCTTGAACCGAAATTAACATTCTTAACGTAGTCGCGTAATAAGAGATGGAAGGAGATGCAGCAGAATAGAGGTACGGTCAGAGGAGTATCGGGAGAGAAGTCGATGTGGTGGTGTGTGGAGCTTTTGTAGCTTCTCTTGTAGGGGAACCGCCGTATCCGCCCCGATGCTTAGCTGTGATATATGCGAGAGTCAGTTAAATTACAATCTGTCTGTGTATGAAGAGCATTAGATTAATTACGGGACTGAAGCTATAACTCAATCATGCCCTAAAATGTGCTGTGCATTGCATGTTTCCAGATCAATGGGTATCCGAGCGGCGGCATATTAATTTTCCTCGATTCCGTTACCGGTTCGTAGAGGTTGAAATTTGATGGAAAAAGATTAAAGTGAGGGGTCGAGGACAGAGAGTATAAACGGACGAATTTTTTTTTATTATTAAATTATATTTGTGGAAAGATTGTTATTTTTTCAAAACTAAGGAATGTTTGATATGCTAATTACATTATGTTGATATTATCTAATCAAGAAAGTATTTAAAACAAATATTCAATAGAGTATTTCTGGGACATGGACGAAGTTGCTAAAATTTATTTCAGGAAATTACGAGCATAAAATTACAATTGGTGGCATTAGTTTAAGAGATCTTAAAAAAATTTTTTAACAATAGGTAGAGAAGCATTCGAATCGTGATCCGAAACTTTTATTGCGTATCAGATACAACAAAATTCCTTTTTAAAAGATATCCAAAATCGTTATAATCGCGTGAGTAAAATTTGTTAAAAGATTTTTTCCTTTCAACACTAGGGAATATTACATAAGCTATATTTATAATATTTTGGCAGTGCTTACATCGTATTAATATTATTTGATAAAGAAACTATTTAAAATAAATATTTAATACAAAGTTAAAAACTTTTAAAAATACAATTTTCAGCAAGAACTAATTAAGATCTACATTACATGTTGATTTTGTTAACGAAATGTCTAGCGGATGCTTGGCGCGTGATTTTTCTAAACTGGTGACTCCAACTATAGCAGTTCCCCAGACTATTTACAATTTGGTTCCCCAATTAAAGGTTTGCCGCGTTAATGTTTGAAAATGTTCCTCCTGTACGTTCTATGTCAAACCTTGGTCCATCTATCTATTTGTGTTTGTAAAGTTTACTTAGGCGCTCCCAGTAGAAGCTCTGGTCTGATATATAATGAGGCGGTTTCTTCTCTGGCAAATTCTTCAGCTTTTTCGTTTCTTGAGGTTCCTGAGTGTTCTTGAACCCATAGCGACTTTACGAAATTTTGCAGTGCCAGTTTTCCGAGTTCCTCACAACATTCCCACACTAGTTTTGACTCAATCTTATGTCTTCTCAAAGCTCCTAATTCAGTTTGCCGATCGGTGAGAATATTGATATTGTTTCTTGATACTTGTCTGAAAGGCATTGTGAGCTCGACATTAATGTTTTCAGTACTACTTGGAGTTGAGTGAAGCGGTGGTGTGACTACGTGTTTAGATATCGGTTTATATGCGCAACCTTTGGTATATTGTCTTCTACAAAGTTGTCCAAATTTCTGTTTATTAGGACATACACCTTTCTTGAAGGTGTTACGGTAATCAGGAAGTATCCGGGGAAGATTTTCTTTTCAGTATGCACTGACATAATTAAATTGAAAGGTTTTCAAAACAATACGCAATAAGTGATAGTTCGTCATATGCCGTCCCATTTATATTTCCAAATGATCTGGGAATTCCATTCTACTTTTTCCTGGACCACATGAACTGTCATAATTGCTAATGTTTAGTTTTGGAAAAGAATAGAAAAGATTCAGCTACGATTTTGGAAGTATATCTAATTTAAGACTAACAGACAGTATTCTGCTAAAGGTATTGATTATGATTGATTACTACTGTCCTACTTGAACGGTGACAAAAACATCAATATTTTGTTGAAATCAGTAAACGGAATTATTGACCGCAACGACTTACTATTTAAGCTGGACTTTTATCTTCCATAGCCGTTCAACCAAATAATATACCGTTCTTTCATATTAAAATGCTACAAACACCGTATCATATTATATTCAGGTCTAGATACCGAATGCCGATCAGAATGTAAAGTGCTGGGGCGCGAGCCAGTCGAATCACAGCAACGACTGACTACAGATTACAGATTAAGTAGTTGTTCGTGTCGCCTACAGTCAAATTAGTGGTGGGGCTGCAGCTAGTACGATCAGTAGTCAGTTATAGTCGTGATTCAAATGACTCGCGCCCCACCACTTTACATTCTGATCGGTATTCGGCAGGTAGACCCGAATATAATGTGTTACAGTTTTCGTAGCGAGGTAAAATGAATGCACGGCATATCAATATTTGTGTTCCCAATTAATATATGTATGCACAATGTCTTTTGAATATATATTTGTGATTACTTTTAACTTTTCTCCTCAAATCTCCAAACATGTACAAGTTGTAATTAGATCCGTTTTTTTTGTATTGCAGTCGATACTAATTTTTGAGTTTAATGTTATTGATGTATTTTTGTCCTGAGTTCAATTAAATTACTAAGAGATTAAACCGGCAAAGAGACAAATGAAAATGTATTAAAACATGGAACAAAGAATCAGCCAGTCTGGATAATTTTAAATCGCTCCATGAAAATTAAAGCAACTCTTTCATAATCAGAAGTACGTTTTAATTACAGCATTAATATACGACGCGAACTTTAAAAATCGCTAATGCATTGTATATTTTAACGAGTTACTATCGTTTTAATATCAGTATTTTAAATTAAATATTGAATTTAAAATGAAACCATATTATATACCATCCAATTAGCAGATAAATACAAATATACAATGAACGTTTTCCATGGAAGCGTAGCAAAACTTTGCAATTTCCATTTTCCGCGATAATAATTAGTTTTAATCAATATCGTGTTTTGCAATTGTAAACAAGCACATATATTATTACACGCTTGATAAAAATAAATGGATCCTATCCGTTTAATTTGCAAGAGAAAGGACGGTTCGTTAAAATCTGAAGACCAAAGGGACGTGAAGAGACAATAGCGAGACAATTTAATAATGGTAATTGAGGAATAGCGGGGAATGTTACATAATCTGAGTCGATCGGCTTTGTATTATATAACCAGTCAAATTAGTCTCAGTCCATTGGTTATTCCAATTACAGTCGATATCGATATCGAGTCACATCTACGGAGCATAATATATGGATATTAGAATCGTTCAAATTATATTATCTTCTGTTTGATATAAGAAATTGCTTTTTTATGGATGCAATTCTCTAGATAATAGAATTAGTTTTACGCCCTTGATGTGGATATAGATGATTGGTGAAATTGGGCACGCTATAAAGTTTTCCAATAATTTAACAGCTAGAGCTATAACATTTTTTGATTTCTTATACTGCCTAATTTAGAATAAAAGTTTATATTTTGGTAACTTTGTCACAAACTATTCGATGTAATAAAGGACGCGAAATAGATATTATTCAAAGTTGTATACTCCAGAAACTATATCCAATCTAAAAATTGAAATATAAAAACTTAGAGCGTTATGAACGGACCAAAAGCTTTGCATTATTAAAACTTTTCAAATAATTAAGAATAGTAGTTAAAAGGCAGGTAGTCTTGCTTATGAAGCCTGTCTGCAGGTAGTTTTGCTTATGAAGCCTGTCTCATGAAAGCCGAGAACCAACTTGATGATCCAAGGTAATTTTGGTCTTACATTGAAGAAAGGAGGAGAAGTTTTGGGAATTAGTATTGAAGAGCCCCAAAGTATTGTTAATGCATTCGCCAACGCCTTCAAAAATGTTTATACTATATCCTTTTTCACTGGCGGGCCTAAATGTATATCAGATAATTGTTTACGTATTCATTTACATCAGGTCTCCGAAAAAGACGTTCTGTACATTATTAAAAAGCTAAGGAAAATGTTTACGTCAGGAGATAATAAAATAACTACTTTTTTTAGTGAAAGATTATGGCAATATCTTTGTTACACCTTCATTAAGTATATTTAATTTAACGCTATCAACATGAACCTTTCCCAATGCCTAGCAAAATAGCAAAATTATACCTGCCTTGAAAGTCAGTAGTTTTTCAAATATTACAAATTATGACCCTGTTTCCCTATATAGACAGAGTAGAGCAGGTCAAAAAGATAAGCAGGACGATTACGAAAAGCAAAAACATTAGAGATTCCGAGATGGACTCTTGTAGTACACAAGGTGCAGCAATAACTTCATATGATTTAAATCCATCAAACCAAACAAAACTATTCTAGGCAAATATGAAAAGGGAAAAGGGAATAACTTGTGAAAGGTAGTGAAACTTTCAACAACATTTGGTGGTTAATAGTGTTAAAGTCTCATCTCAAGTCTGTAATAAATTGCATCCCTTTGGTTCCGATCGTCAAGTACAGAACTAATATGTCCTGTGCTAAAAACTGGATTAATTCGAGCCCTCCTCCACGCAGATGGAAAGCAGTCAGTTTAGAAACACTAAGTTAAACATAATTTTAAATGGATAAACAGGTATTATATAGGAATTTTAATAAGCAAGGCTGAAATTTGATCACCTCTGGCCCTCAGATTTGATTTCAGTTTGTCTTTTCTCCATAAGACTTATTTTTCATTAATACAGCTGCACAACAAAATTTCTAGTATCGCATTATACTCAAAAATGTATATACTAATTATTGTTTAAAGTTATTCTGAGTATTTCCAAAAAATTATATCAGTGATTCTACAATTCAATGCTAATGAAGCAGTAGCTATTAAAAAATCAGATAAGATTTCAAAACACTTCCATTGAAGCAGATTTGAAGACTATTATGGAAATTTTGAGGATCATTTGACGTAATAGAAAAATTGCAAAATACTATGTTGTCATTAGTGGAGTCAATACGAATAGTGAACGATGTATACTCACTACTATGTACTACAATTGAATGTTTTAAAAACTTCGAGAGTATTATAAACAAATATTTAGATTTTACCTCATTAAAACAAATTTGTAATGATGCGTGTATAGATCTGTTTTCCATTTATAAAGATTAATTTAATTATGCGCGTCTTAAGATATAAGAAAATTTTTTCATCACAGAAAACATTGTCAACAGAAACAAATGTGGAAACATAACTAATGGTGCAAACTTTTTCCAAAGTCTTACATTTCGCGCTACATAATAACAGCTATAAACAAGGTAATTTTAAAATTAATTATTTTGCTGTATTTTATTCATCGTCGATTGTTAATATGTGTTTCGTTCACATCTGATTATCGGTTCGTATGTAGGTACGTACATACTACATCCGATCCTGACCTATCTCGCTGGGGGAAAGCCAAAAAGTAAGAACAAGTTGATTAATGAAAACTAATTTTGAAAATTCAACATTGTGTAAAGATTTGCGAATATGAATATACGCATCGTGGAGGTTGAGGAATAATTAATTGTCGAAGAGGAAAACTTATGAAAAAGTTAATATATATGATAATATTGTAAATTTTATTCTTACTCAAGCATACAAAGCATTAAGAAGTATATACGTTTATTAGCTCATTATTTATATCTATTGTGAGCACAGATTTAACCGACGATTTACATAATGAATAATAATGGCCTACCTAATTTTCTTTCTTTAAGAAATAACACGTTTTCCAACCATATGCATTAAAGTGTAGACAATTAGGCCTTTCGATTTTTTAAAGAAACGCAGTTGTCGAAGGTTTACTATACTAATTCTCTGCATTAACACGTAACTTTGTAAGAGCCGGATAATTTTCATTTAAATTACAATAAATTACCATTAAAAATGTATTTGTGTCACATCTTACCTAAATGATTAGCTTAATGCGCTCCGCGGCTGGTCGGATCCTGTTACTTAGATAAACGGTACTCACCTGGAACAAAAAAAAGAAAAGTAAAGTATTTGAAAATGTGGCAAGTTAATTATAGACGTCAATAATGAAAGAAGGTTAAAGAGTAGCAGATACGGGCGTTCCAATTATCGGAAAGACCCCATTGTGTGCGTCAAACAAGAAAAACTCTGGTAACGTTTGAGTGACAAGTGACTTTACGTGCCTTTAACTTGATTACCGACGCGAATGCTAAACTTGCGTGTCGCCTAATAACAAATCTGGCAGCCGGCAATCATAGACCCTAACAGAAAGTTATTGTTTGGTGAGGTCAGGCGAACACGTCAGTCGGTACGTTAACTTTGGCGAAGAATCAGGGCCGTAACGCGAGCGAAACTCACCCCGCTTTCATGCCGAAACCATTAATTTCGTTTGTACATTAGAGGAGAAGTCTTGCTTAATGCAGTAATTGGTTGTTTAATAAGTGGTATTTTAGAAATACCCCAAATACATAATAGTTTTGTAAATGTCCAGTATTAACTTAATTTATATAATTTAGGGCTTCGAAGGTATCTCAATTTAACATTCCGATATTAAATATAGTGCGTCGTCACGAATTTTTTGAGTCCACGTTATAGTAAACCCTTATATATCTATGCCCATTGCTGCAATATAATTAAGAACATTCAAACAACAAAAATTGAAAACTACCATAGATTTTGATTGATTGAAAAGGACTAATAACAGTAACAACATACAGTAATGATACTGTCATCGTTTGATTGATTTTAATCAGACATAAAAGTATTCGTACATCCCGTGAATGTTACATATTATTAAATGTCAACATCCGACTATGATACAATATGAAAACTGTTATTACAAGAGAATTTGCTAAATATTCTATCACCGAATGTCACAAAAGTTATCGTACACTTCATTGTTATAAGATAATTCACTCGAATTATTAATTTCTAGTAACAGAATGTGTATTTGTGAAATAAATTGTTCAGTTAACATTCGTATATACTGTGTTAAGCTGTTTAAAAATAGCTATATCTTGCAGCCCAATGGATATCGTTTACACAATGATCAGACTATTCTCGCAAGCCGTGCAATCTCTTCATAACCGGAGTGTTTTAGCAATCGTTAGTATCTCTATTAATTGGACATTATTTTTCTACAGCAATAACTGAAGAAACTTCTGAAATAGTTAATATCACGAATACAATTTCACGATAGCAACAGACAAAAGAAATACACCTCTACTCAGTTATTACGAAAATCGATAAGATTCCAGATATTCCTTTATTTTCGTCAAATTCACAAACCAAGCTCCCGTGTAATCACAAATGACTACTTTACATACGCCACACCTCACACGCATTTTTCTCCCTCGCGAGTTCGAATAAATTAAGAAAAATCCGATCCGTCTTTGTCTTTGAGTGGAAATGTCAGACCTGTACGAGGTCGACTCGTGCGTTTCCGTTGTCTTATTTCTTATGTTAAGTTTCTCTTTCCCCCATTGTGAAACTGCGGCACGATTCCTTTTTGTCGAGCACGTTAAATGACACGACCTCACCGGAGATATTAGTGCATGAGACGTTCTGTGCGTGATTCCTCCTCGCTCGTGTTAAATTTAACCTTTTCACACTGCGCGATGATTTGGACCAGCTTAAACGAAATGTTTAGTACTGCTCGACAACGACAGTTCGGATTTTCTTCATTTGTTAAAAAGTGACAGGGTAAAAAAAGAAAAGGAAAAAGAAAAGCTTGTGTAGACAATATATGGAAATCACTATCGTAACCTTTAATGATGTTACTTCTGTTTAAGGGTTTACAACTCGAGACCTTTAGAAGGCATCTTTCTATAAAGGAGTCTTATATGCTACATAAACGTAATTAATAAATATTATTTACTCAAAGTCATGTTAATACTTAGAAAAATAATTTGATGGAGTAGGAACAGAAACAGTTATGCAAGAATCAAGTAGAAAAATTCGAATATATTTGAAAAGTGCAAGGAAATGAATCTAAAGTTCCTTTATTAATTAATTTTCAATAAGTGCTTGAGAAAATACAAAATAGGGTATTGCGAAACAAGGGTCCATTAAAATTGTAGCTCTATGTAATGAAAATAATATAGTCCCAATTTCTATAATATTTAAAGTATAGATGGAGTAAGTGGCAGATAAATCAAAATGGAACAAATACATAATAATAGAATGCTAATGCAAGTAAATGAACTAGTTCTTCAAGGACTGTGATAATATGGAATCGCTCATTGTTATGATGGTGAATGAAAATCGATAAGATAAAGTAATAAGATAGAAAAGAAAAAGCAACTGATACAATCAATGATACATGTATAAGTTTCTTAAAATTTCGTTGGGAGAATTTAGACAAATAAGTGCTTCATCATAGAGTAAAGGAATTTTTACTGTACGTATTGAAAGTAATTTTGATGGAGCCTGTGGTTGATTAACTTGATCACTGATATGTAACTCCTTGCCACATTAATTTTCACATTTCACATGTATTTACGTAAAAGTAGATTTAGAGTTACAAAGCCTGTTCATTATTTGCTATACATATGTACATGTCAATATGTTCCAAGATAAATGGAAATTTACTCAAATTTAGCAGATATTTTTTCTCATAATTTGGTTAACCACGTTAGTTCTAATATATCTTTAATCAAAAAAAGGTTAATAAAACTACTTACCACATTAATGTTTGTACTCCCTATATGTACTTCGATACTAAGTGTGTTTGGTTTTTAGCGAGGAATGTTGTGCAGAGTTATTCTGTGCGAGTTTTTCCGCCGATTCATGACGGATTATGACAAATTAGTAGTCGAAACGTATACAGAATACGAACATTTATGTGGTTAGGGGTTTTATTTACCTTTTTTGATTAATTTAATTAACCACAGTTTCCATTAAAGATAACGTAATACATCTTTGGCTTTTATTTACTGAATTTTCGTCTAATTGAGCTTTTATTGTTCTTAAATAATATTACTTAGCTTATACCTTGCTCTGTTATTCGATAAAATTTTTAAAAAAATGTTATATATGCATCGTAACTTTTAGAAATATTCATAGTAATGGCGGTAGTTAAAACAGTAAAGTGTATTTTAAAGGAAACAAAATAATACCTACAAAAGTTAAAAATATACTTTATAATATACGAGAGAAAATTGCACAGAACGAAAATGGAAATGTGAATAGAATGAACGTGTGAGTAAGTGGTAACTAACGAAGAGGTATGCCCCGGGTGACCATCTCTTATTGATTCCTCTTCGATTGAAAAGCAGATGAAGTGGAAATAAGTCGGTTTCACGTGTACCAACCGACATTGTCGCTGGCGGTGGCTGAAGACGTCGTCTCGCCAGGAAAGAAATAGAAATTCATTCCGTGTGTCTCTAGGGAGACGCCCTGCAGCAAATCTTCTCGACAGCAATGCGCTCCCGAGCAAGAGAAGTTTCGACGGAATCAGTTTTCCAAATTATGTGGAACAACGGACTTCAAGGTGGTTGTTTCAAATGAATTGAAAAACTAGACTGATTCAGTTTTTTTATTTACTGCTTATATTCCTATGTATATTTTAGATGCACTGAAATATTTAGTACTGGTTTAAAACCATGCATGTTATACTATGGTATATACATAGGTAGTATATATAAAAAAACATATCTAGGACTGAATAAAATTTGATATTTATTTAAATATTCATTTACCAATATTATTTATTATATTACAAAGCAGTAGCAGAATTTTATTTTTAAATTATTCAAAAATTAAGCTTTAGTGGTAATAGATTAAATTAATTCTAAATATATATTTATACATTTTTTAAAAGTGTTCGCTTTTTATCTGTTGGCTTTGTGAGAAATGGAAGGGAATATTTAAAAAGAAGGTCTTATATAAAAACAATTTATATATTATATATACGAGGGTAGTTTGACAAGTAGTGAGAATGGAAAAGAAAAACGAATTTTTTAAATACAAAATAATTTTTATTTTTCAATATAGTCTCCTAAAAGAGCAATACATTTATTCCAACGGTGCTCTAATGCCCTTATGGCATTTCTAAAATGCGATTCCGGAAGGCTTGCAAAATACTCATTTACCAAGATGATAAGCTCGTCGTTAGACGAAAATTTCTTTCCATCTAGTGCTTATTTCAATTTTGGAAAAAGGTGGAAGTCGGAAGGGGCTAGATCCGGCGAATAAGGCGCATGCGGTACTAATTGGAAACGCAACTCGTGGATTTTGGACATCGCAACTGTGCTGCTATGCGAGGGAGCGTTGTCTTGGTGAAACAGAAACTTTTTCTTTGCCATTCCTGGCCGCTTAGCACGAATCTCAACATTTAATTTTTGTAGAAGTTCTGCATAATATTGTCCGTTTATTGTGGCACCTTTCTGAAGGTAATCAATGAGCAAAATGCCCTTTGAATCCCGAAAAATTGATGCCATCATCTTGTTTGCCGATAAAGTGGTTTTCGTTTTCTTTGGAGGTGCAGAACCACGTTCTAATCATTGTTTAGACTGTTGTTTAGTTTCGGTTGTACTGTAGTGTATCCAAGTGTCATCGCAAGTTACAAATCGCCTACAAAAATCAACCGGATTCCGCTTATAAAAGTCCAAACACTCATTGGAAATGCGCAAACGAGTGAACTTTTGATCAGTCGTAAGCAATCGCGGCACCCATCTTGCCGAAAGCTTGAAAAGGCCCAGTTCTTTCGTTAAATTGTAGTGTACGCGTTCTGTTGAAATGTTTACTATGTCTGGTATCTCTCTCATTTTGAGTCGTCGATCTTGCGTAATAATATTATGCATTTTTATAATCGTTTCCTTAGAAGTCACGATTTTGGGTGCTCCAGGGCGCGCTTCATCAACACAGCTTGTTCTACCACGTTTAAATTCATTTACCCATCTACTTATTGTGGCGGATGATGGAGCAGATTCATCTAATGTTTCCCGTAACTCATCTTTTATTTCGGTAGCTTTTATACCCTTAATTACAAAGTATTTAATCACCGCACGATACTCTGCTTATTACCAATTAGAGCGCAATCTATGTGTCGTTCTCACTACTTGTCAAAGTATCCTCGTATAGAAGATGCACGAAAAGGAAATGGAAAGAGAATTGAAAAGCCACACACAGGAGGAAGGCATCGAAAGTAAATTGGAATACATTACAAGAAAATTCAACGAGATAGAAAATAGATGTTGGACGAAAACTGTGAAGCACAGTAAAAAAAATAGAAGCCAGGCCGACGCGACTTAGAATGCAAAGACATGAAGAATATGAAAAGTACAAATAAACGAGAAGAGAGAATACAAAATTAATGAAACATTAAAAAATAAAATGACTAAACTGGAGAAAGATAATAAGAGCAATGTAAAATTGTAGCAATATATTAAAAGTTGAAATAAAAGGAAAACTACAAAAGCATCGAGAAAATGGGAAACACTTCAGAGGACTGCTAACAAAAAAGAAAAGAGATATAATTGCTGAAGACGGGAATATAGAAGGATAACAATAGAAAATGATGAACAAAATATGTACATCATTAAATAATCAAAAGCATCAAGCTATTGCAAATCTTATAAACAATACATTCACTGGACCTTATGACATCGTTAATGAAATGACAAATACGAAGGAAGTACATTAACACAGAAAATACATGGACTTGGGATATATGGAATAGTGGTATTATTGTGCCAATACTAGAAAAAGTGGATCTCGAAATGCGAAGATTATAAAGGAATTTCTTCATTTCATACAAAATTTTGGCTACTACAACAACCGTGAAGCTCATGTACAAGTTGAAGCCTAACGCTTATCAAAAGATTCAGTAAAGGCTAAAAGTGATTAAGAGATATTGTAATTATCATTTAGAATCATTAGTTTGCTATATATTCCACTCTATGTTGTTGTCAAGGGTCGAGTGAAGTGATAATTTGTGGTAAACAATGGTGACTACAAGATCATGTTTTAATTATTCGAAAATGCCATATTTTCTTCAGAGTTGGCAAAAGAAACTGAATTTTCATCAGTAACATGTTTGTTGAAGAAAAATTAGTAATACAATTTCGAACGTAGAAAGGAGCTGAAAATAAAATCACTCAAAAATAAGATAGAAGAAAAGAAAATGGAGTGGGCATGAAACTTAGTTAAATTGGATAAAAGGAAATTAGTAAAAAAGATATGGGAAAATAGAAAAAACGGAGACACAAGATCACATGGAACAATAATCTTACTAAAATTTTGCCAAAAACTTGTCACCCAAAAGTAAATAGTACAAAGAAAGATTAATTAATTTCTTTACCTTCCCTAAATTTATTGACAGCGACTTTAGTCATTTTTCATAAATCAACGCTAAGGCAATGTGCATACGTCGCGCTTACCTATTCAAAGTAGATTTCAATATACGTCGCACATCGAACGCTGGCGCAGCGCGGTGGCGGCGTAACAGCAGCACAAATGAGGCTTTTTTCCCATCGTCCGTATTCTCGGGTAATTTTTATATAAAATAGAATGACGACGGCTCCGGCCAGATGATATATTAAAAGTCGGACTTTGATCTATTGTTCATTGAAAATTGCATTATAAAAACCCGGTAAAATGTCTTTGATATATGAAACGATAGCTCAAGTGAGTCGCTCTCGTACAAAAGGGGAATGAGCGATAGAATGTCGTCCACCTGCGGACATTCTCCATTATTCAAACCGTTCTCTATCTATTGGGCATGATGTTGCCGCTCAACCAATTCTTCTCATTGCATTGGCCAGTCGACTACGCGTTCTCTTTTACGCGTCGCTACAGTGGCATAGAATTAGGATTATGAAATTTATTCTTTTCAAGTAGGAATAAAACTTGTTTGTTTTGGTATGCAAATGTTTTTGTTACAGTCTATTCTACGACCCTTTATATAGTAATCGTCAATAAGTACTTGAATTAAAATTTTCACTTTGATTTTCTCCTGTAGATACTTTGCAATAACTCGAGTTCTCAAATAAATTAATACATAATTCTATTGCTGGATAGTAAAAAGTTTTCGTTATCATATTTTGAAATTATGCACTTGATTCTGAAAGATATTCAATAACGCCTGTAGATGATTGCTCTGCATGTCTCCGACTTTAGAAGCGTTATTGAATTAAGAGTAGTATTTTATATAGTGCATTAGGTTATATCAAAAATCTAGGTACATCTTTGTAAAGGATGTACCTAAATTTTTGGTTGCCTTCCACTAATATTGATGATTTTGAAATGAAATGGCAACTATGTCGAAAGTGTTGTATTTAGTAATCGGATATAAATGATTTCGTCGTTATAACATCAATATGTTAGTAGTATGATAGTAGTAATACAATTTCGCCCATAGTATGGACATTGACATCAATATCAAGTTGGACCCGTTAAGATCAACTTTAATTTGTTTAGAACAGTTCATAAAATAATTTTTGATCTTCTTTGCTTTTTATTTTGATTTGCTTCTCTTAAGCTATAGTTAATATGTACTATAATTAAATTTATAATTTTACCCTTCTCGATACATATTTTTTTTTAGTATATAAAGGCTGGTCCATCGAGTATGGTGAATTTAAATTCCCTACCGCTAAATATTAAAAAATTTAAGTTGGCAGTCCCAACATGTGATATTTGTCATTTGCAATTTGAAATTATTCAAAATGGATTGCTATACAAAAGAACAACGTATTGTTATTATTAAAACACATTACGAATTTGGCGAAAGTTTTACGGAGACTTTTCGAAAAGTGCATGCAACTATTAATATCCATAATTCGCGTTTCCTTGATTCAAAGATTTATTAAAAAATTGGCAATAGACAAATAAGGTATCACGTCCTCATCCTATGCGGTCGACCGAAAACGTAGTTCTCAGTGAGAGCATCGATGAGAATCCAGGAATATCAATATGCTATGGATCTTAACAGTTGAACAGTGCTCAAATAGCTCAGGCGTTCCAGTCAGAAAACCAAACACTAAATGACAATCTTTTTAAAAATATCATCTTTAACGATGAAGTTCATTTTTATTTAGATGGTTTTGTTAATGAGCAGAATTATTAAATTTGGACCAACAAAAATCCTCATGCTATTCACCCGTAAAGAGTCACGGTTTAGTGCTGATTATAGACTAGAAATGCAATTAGACCGTCTTTTGAAACCGAATTTGGCCAAGTTTTAACTGTAAATATAGTACGAAATCGTGAAATGATGTCGAATGTAGGATCAATTGGACGGTACGGACCTTGAAGGACTGTGGTCTTAACAGGACGGAGCCATATGCCATACGGTAATACAAACCATCGATTTGTGAAGACTACACTTTCTTAATCGTGTGATTTCCAGAAATGTTGACGGTTGACGGTGGCCATGCAAATCTTGCGCCTTGACCAGATGCGATTTTCTTCTGTGGGGTTTTATATAAAGTAAATCGTTCTCATTAGTGTTGAAATTAAGCCAACTGATTTGGAAGAAGTCTTTGAAAATTTGAGTGACAATTGACCGACAATATATTGCATAATTAATCTCAACATATCTATTTTATAAATCAATAAAAACTATTTTATTAAATAATAATTTACTGTATTTTGTTTCGGAATTAAATCCAGCATAGCTGGAATGAATACTACAAAGGGTACTAGGAAAGTTTTACAATATGACGCACAATTAATCGTAGGAAGCTGCTTGTTGCTGCATGTTGATACATGTTCATACGTGCATAGTAGCCGCCGCGCCATGTAGATGGGTTCAGTTATTCATTAGCAGTGAGGGTGTAAAGTGCTTGCGATGGCATCGTGGTCACGAAATGAGATACGACCAGTTTTGCGTTATAATTTTGTGCGTGGTTTAAACATATACTAGTGCTTCGAAGACATGACTCTTGCACTAGGTGATGTTTGCCCACGTTGCACAACGATATTCAGGTGGTATAGAGAATTCCAAAGGGGAAATTTAACTGTGGAGAATGCTGAGAGACCGGGAAGGCCACGAACATGAGTTAGGGAGGAAAATGTTACTACTGTGAGAAAAATGCTTGGCGAGGATAGGTCAGTGACATACCAACAGGTATAGGGTACTTCAGGCCTAAATGCACCAGCAATTCTTTGTTCTCTCTGGGTGCCGCATCGACAGACTGAAGAGCAGATGACACGACATGTGACTTGGTGCCGGGAGATGCTAAAAAAGTTTAATAAGGGACAATCTCGGTATGTGAACAACATCGTGACAGGTGACGAGACTTGGCTGTACTATTAGGATGTGCCGACCAAAGGACACACCCGTAGTTAATCTCGATCTGTAACTAAGAAAATGATGATGATATTTTTTAAATCGAATAGAATTGTGAAACGCGCCGTTTTGGACACACAGAAGACAGTCACAGCTAAGTGGTATACTGAACAGTCCCTGCCCAAAGTCATTGGATCTATGAAGAACCTGTGGCCAAAGTCAAGAATGGACACCTGGTTCCTCCATCACGTTAATGCTCCAGCTCACCGCGCCAAAGCCTGCACCGAATATTGATCACGACAGGATTGAAATTTCCCAAGCAACCTCCCTACTGATTCCTCATGTGAAAGTGATATTAAAAGGGAGGCGGTTTTCCAGTGATGAGGACCTTCTGCGGGCTTGGGATAATGAGTGTGGTTAACTCCCTAGTGAAACTTGGCAGAACTGGTTTATAGATTGGTTTCGGAGGATGGAGAGGTGTATTGAGAGTAGAGAAAATTGCTTTGAAAAAACTAAATAACGAAAGCTGTTTTGCAAAACTTTCCTAGTATCCTTTGTACTATTTATAGGCTCCTGCTATATGTATGCATTACCTTAGGTTAATGTTACCGTCCTCTTACTAATTTAAATAAGTTTTCCCTAAATTTTCGCATAATAAATTAAGCTCTACTTAGTAAAAGTTTGCTTCTTACGTTGAATTTTGACTCAATCAGCTTGAATAGCTATAGAGAATCAAATAGAAGTAATGGTGATACAAATAAGTAAATTAATTTTCTATCTGATTGTCTATAATTTTTATTAGATTCAGACGCATTATTTTAATTTCTAAAAACACCAACAAAGTAAATTTATTTGCGAAAGCTCATTTGTATATTGATGGGTTTTCTTATAAATATCCATTAAATAAAATTTTCTATTTTTTCGTATATTTAATTTTCATTATCCCTTAAATGATTCCCCATTCCAACTTCATGACGCTTTTCAGTTATTCAGCATTATACGAGTGTGTTCTTTAGTTGTTTTTTCGCACAGTAACTCATTAATTTGATATTTATTCCGGTCACGTTGCTGCCTGCACAGCCACAACGCTACACAAGAAATCCCGATGAACAATTTTCACATACGGGAATTCTTATTGAACTTTTTTGTATTTATAATTGATGTCGATGGAATACAAAAGGTTCATGGTATGTGGTTCTCATAAAATATAATAAAAGGTATTCGAGCAATAAATCAATAATAATAAATTCACTGAAATATAACAATAAGCAGTTTGAAAACGATTAATAAATTGTAATCCATATTTAGCGCAAGGAATCATATCTATGGCAATCACTAATATTAAAATATGTACTATTATAAGAAAATAAATATAAATACGTTCAAAACTGCAATGCAAATTACATTTAGACCAATGATTCTCCAATTTTTTAATACTTTTAGTATAATTCAATTTGTCCATCAACAAAATAAACAATTGTCTGAACTTTAAATTCATTATTTGAACTGAAACTTCATCCAATTGGCTATTTCTATAGGTACAGGAAGAAAGAATAATCACATGGGGTCAAGTCTTGTAATATGATGCATGCGGAAATGTAAGTGTTCGCTTTTACAGTAATAACTTGAGACTTTTGTCTTATTCAAGTACCACATCTTGAGAATTTCAGAAAATCATACCAATAATTTCTTCTGCAAATGGAACCGTATTCACTTTCTCTAGCGTATGATACATACATCATCTAGTCCACCTTATTATTTGAACTGCAATGATGATTAAATCCGTGTTTAATTTACTGATTATAAGATGTAGAAGGAACACAATGAAATTATGTTTAAATAAATCTAGGATTCTTGAGGAATCTTCATTTGAATGTGTTTATTGTCGATTGTTAATAAGCGTGACACTAATAAAACAGAAAGTTTTGTCATCCCCAAAACATTGTGAAAATATAACGATCACTGTCTATTGATATTCTTGCAATGCCAGCAAGATTATATGCCTTCAGTCGTAGCTGTTAAGTCTCAGTTAACATTTTTACCGCCCAAAATGAAGGGAAAAGCCCTTTAAACGTGGAAGTTCGTATACACTCTAATACAAAGCAAATCGTAGCAGCTTATTACGATTTCATTGCAATTCTTTGTTAATTAGATTCCTTTATAGTGGTCCAAATTTTATGACAATACCATATGTGTTGTCTTTCTAGAATATTTTATTTTAGTGCTCATTTTTCTTTTTAATTCATCATCTTTCCATGAGTAAAAATTGTTCATTTATATTTGCTTGCTTTATATGGCAGGTTTTATTGGTTTTATTTTTGGATGCAGTGTATGTTTTTGGGGAACAAATGTTCTTCCTTAAAGTTAAATGAATAATAAAGATTGGAAGATGTAATAAGTATATGTATGTAACCAAACCTGTAAAATCACACAAAATTAGCATAAATGTTCATATTGTTAAATCGAATGTTTGTAGAATTTCAGAAGCTAAATTAGTATCAACGTTTCACTGCTACTAGAGGAATGTGGTTTTTGGAACAAAGTAAGTATTGATTAAGTTAGGACAATTTATCGTATAAGGAACAATGCAGAGTCACAATTAAATTGTGGCTTCTAATTCAGGGTATGCTATCTGGGTCACTGTTCGCAATATCTAATTTAAAGAAAATAAAATTTGTGGTGGCTACATTAATCTTATTAATCCTATCTGATTTTGTGGATAATTTTCGAATAACTTAAAAAGTAGGAAATCAATGAATTATAAAATTTTAAGATCTTTAAGAAATATTATTTTCTTCGACTTATAACAATAAAACACATAACATAATATTACACTATAAGTATGGCAAACTTTTAAAGTATGTTGTAAAATACCTGGGTTTGGTCATACTTAACAGATTTGAAGTAAACAAAATACATACATTTCACACTAAGCCGACGTTCCCAGAAGTAATTGAAAAACTCTTCATAAAACCTTAAAATTGATATCGTAAAAGTATAATTTCTACTCTTATTCGACAAGAGCGAAAATTTTGCAGACTATGCGTGTTAATTACTAAAAGATTCAAAATTCTGGATAATAAATTGAAAATATAAAATAATATGTACAGTATAGAATGCTTAATCGTTTCAGGCGTTTTTTTAAATATAAATGCAATTTAATGTTATTATAAGAGTCCTTTGGATACATATTATTCTTCTGTTTTTAGGTGTAGGGCAGAATACGAATACCAGATGTGAGTCCATAATGAAATTTATAGCGCGATTAAAGAAACAAATCTCACAGTTCTTGGTAGCTCAATGGCAGAGAACCTGCTCAGTAAGCGAAAGAATGCGATTCGGTTCCTCGTCGAAAAGGCATATTCTTTTTAATAATTTCCGCCTTAATTGTAACTATATAGTAAGCAGGAAATTACGAACGTAAAATGCATGTAATTGTGTATATACACGTATATAAACAGTCTGTCTCAGAGAAAAACATAGTCTGCCTCAAAGAAAACTAAACTTTTTTAAAATAACTATAAAAGCTTATTATTTTGGTAAAATTCATTTATTTTATTCAAAGTAGTCACATTCGGCTTCAATACAACGCCTTGCACGATCAATTAATATGTCGAGTGAATTTTTAAATTTGCCTTTAGAGATGTCGTTCAAGATCACTGTCGTCGCCTTTTCAATGGCTTCGACGTCGGCATAACGCTGGCCTTTCATCGGCAATTATAGTGTGGAGAATAGATAGAAATCACAGGGGACAAATCCGGTGAATACGGTGAATGGTTAATGATTAAAATTTGTAGTTAGAAAATCAGTGATTAGCGTCGAGCAATGAGATGGTGCATTTAACAAACGCCAGCTACCATTTTCACGATATTGAGGGGACACACGACGAATTCACGCCAAAAGACGCTTTATAGCACCAAGATACTATATAACATTGACTAGTTGGTAGAAACTCTTTGTGAACTATGCCTGGCGAGTCATAAAAACAAATCAACATTGACTTTACTTTTGACTTCTCCAAACGGCTTTCTTTTCGGTCTTTCGTCACTTGGATGCTACCATTCAGAGCTTTGATCCTTGATCTCTAGATCACATTGAAAGCACCACGTCTCACCGCCAGTTGCAATAAAATACCTGAAGTTTTCGTCCTTTTTTGAGACTTTTATCAAGTCTGTACAATGTTGAATTCAGTTAGCTTGTGTGATACAAACCTTGCACAAATTTTTACTCCCAAATGTTGTGTAAGTATTTTTACACCAGGATGTTCGTCGTCATTTATGTCCGTACGATCATCTTTAAATCGTTTATAACACTCATACATTAATAAAAAAGGTGCTGATGGAGAACGTTTTTTTTTTTTTTTTATTCGGTAAATGACTACCTGAAGCATAAATTTTGACATTGCCTTTTTGTGTCTTTTATATTTTTATATTTTTTTTATATTTTAATTGGTACTCTGGTGTATTGTTTTGTATAGGTCTTGCGGTTTTTAACGTGTTGTGAGCGCATTAATAGTGTTTTTATTTATCCATGATTGTTCCATGACGTGTATATGTATATATACATCAATAAATTATTATTATTATTATTATTATTATTATTATTACATACTCGTACGTAATAAACACGCATCACCACTTGTTTCATCAAATTTAACATTTCAGTAAACGATTTACCGAGTTCAAAACAGAAATTTATATTTTACTTTGTTCAAAATTTATATTTTGACCAATGCCAAATACACACTGTTACATTATGCGCAATTTCTCTGGTTCTAATGATGCAAATATCATGATATTTTGACATAACATTGGTGAAATATCTGCCTTACCGATGCATATTTTTTAAATAGATGGCACCACTAAGAATTACTATTTTAAAAAAGTTCCGTTTTCTCTGCGACGGACTGTGTATACGCAATTGCATAAGCATTTAATAACTTAATATAGATTCTTTCTTGCGATCAGCTTATACGGTCAGGATAGCAAGGTGTATTCTTCTTGAGTAACAATGCGTTTTATTTCTGTTAGTATTGCTAGCGTTTACAACTCTTAGTATTTCTTTTTATATCTTAACCAATAAAATCCTTTTATCTATATTGTTCTGGAATTGTAAGATAGTTCCTATTGCTTATCATTGTAGAAGCTTGAAATAGTTTAAACCGCTGCATCAAAATTAGTGGTCGTTTATCTTATTACATATATCATTACAAATTGAAAGGTAATACGACTTAAAGTCTTATTCATACAACTTGAATACAACGATACACTTAATGGTCTTTGTCGAAGTAATAATCGTGAATAATTAGTGCTCGCGCTGTTAATGGTTACGTTCATCAGTCGTAAATTCGAAATGCCGGACAAGATCATGCCGTGATAACAATTAACAAGCAACGTACGAATAAAAGAACGTCTTTTAATCCGATATAAGATGACTGGTACATTCGTGTTATTTCGAATGAGGTTATTTAATAGACGTCAGTTATCATCCTAACGCAGAACTATTTAAATTGTTTATAACCTCTTCTTATATTTGGAATCTAAGTATGTGGCTGAGATATTAACGCCCGTCTAATACCCTTGTATCGGCGGTTTCCTCCATGTGTTGCATCGTCTTTGTGAAGATGTATTTGTAGCATCCGAAAATAAGATCCCCGCTCAAAAATCTCTCGACTAATCCCGTTTAATATAATGATAGTGAGTGACAGATTTACGATAATTATTTTGGATACGCCGAGATTATATTGCATGGTATTTCTATTGAATTTGTTACAATGACAGCTCGTTTCCAGTATTTTTAAATATAATGCATGTTTAGAAGGTAATTTCTTCAGATTACATATATATTTTAATGATTTTATCATTCTCTTTATATTACTGATGAAACATCACTGAATAGAATACCAAATATATGAATTTGTAATAACAATTAATATTTAATAAAATTGTTCCAATCCTGGCATGTGATCCATTTAAGATATAAGTACGGTTCTGTAACATTTTGTCTAAATTGTTTAAAATTATTATTTACTTTAATTGTCTATTTAAGTAACTGCATGTCAAATTAAAATTTATACAATGCTTGCTACTAAGTTGTATACAAAAAAAATCTTTCTTTCCTTCTCATTATTCGTTTGCTGAATTATCCATTAACAAAAGAGATGCGAAAAGGAATTAAATTTTATTATAAACGTTACGAGATACAATGGATTCGATTCGGAAGTAATCGTCAGATTAATTAAAGTGGTTAACTTAAAAAAGACAATCCGCGATACCACTTATTTCTCACCACAAAACAATTTCTACGCTTACCGTTTCATGGAATTACAAAAAATGCAAATAGGATTTTAAAGCAATGCGTTTTCAAGTTACAGTTCAACACAGGAACGCTATCAAATCTCTTCTACGGAACGCGAAAAATGAAGTAGCAATTAATCAGAAATCCGGGATATATGAAATAAATTGTAGGAATCGTGATAAAAATACATCGGTCAAACTAGACGGTCAATAAGAGCCTGGTATGAAAAGCATATCTTGCACATTCAATTTAATCGGCCTTAGAAACTTAACTGCCAATTGTCTATATTTGATCAAAGCCATAAACAATTACCGTAAATTAGATAGTGAAAAATAAAGACCATGTGTTCAAGGTGGATCGGGGTTCGATACCATATTCTAGCTTTATGAGTTCCTGGAAGACACGACCGTTAAAAAGCTCCGCAAGTGATTGAGTGGGACGTCCATTATTACAAGTGTTAATTTTAACACTAAGGAATATTGACTTACGGATGTCTATTGAACGTCTGCGTGTGTTTGCTTTTGACAGTAGAAATGTGGTGAATTTTTTCTGTGAGGCACTGCAATTAGTAATCTGCTAATGAAGACAACTTATTTATTGAAATACATTGTTATTTGGAAAAGTGTTGTTTATAATTCAAGACCAAGAAATTATACGTCAGATTCGATGTCTTAGATAAAATAGAGAGATTCTCTTTTCTGCCTCTTGAAGTAGATATTTATTAAGCGAAGCCGACAATCTTAAAAGTGTAGCATAGAATAAGTAGGTGTATTTGAAGAAATAAAAACTAATACAAGTAAAACTTATTTTTTATTGACACCGGACTATTGCCGTAATTACAACACGAGCATTAGTTAATTCGATTGTTCCACTACATTTAAATTAACACCAATAGTTAACTTACTGTTCAAGCACAATATATACGTACTTACTTTATTTGGGAGAAAAATTCGTACCAGAGTGAGATTTCAACGTATAGTCCCAGATCAACCTACAAACTATTTCATCACCAAGAGGGACAAAATTTCGAATCTCTTAAATGATATAATCTTCATTGTGGTAGAAAACGTTTCAAAGAAGTCCATTTGTTTTTTCAGCTTGATGTACATTTGAATAAAAGTTTATTCAAGACTCTTCAGTTAATCTTAGACCTTATCGGCGAATTATTCCTTTCATGCGATATTTCGTATCGAAACAATACGTCGAGGTAGCGAACAGAAACGATTAGAAAAAAACTAACAGAAGGAAGGACAATACAGAGAGCGAATTTATCTCGCAAGATGCAAAGCTCAGCTTCCATTGAACGTATGAAGTCCTATAAACACATAAATAGTTATTTTCTTCTAGGCTTCGCTGCCGACGTTTCATACCCACTCGTATGGGACATCTTCAGGGGTCAACTACTGCTACTGTGACGCGTTTCCAGCCCGAAAGCCCAGAAGAAGATAGTATGGACCACGATCGCGGAAGTCTACGTACCAGATTACATAAATAGTTATATATATTAATTGACACAAATAGCAATTTAATCCATTAACTAGAGAAACAACGTAAAAGGTTAATTTTCTGAATGTAGAAGAGCAGGAGGGAGGGAGAGTATGAGAGTTGGAATAGGTATCTCACAAAGCAAATACAGTGCATTACGAGTCATAAAAGATACTGCAAGAATTAATATTTCGTAAATATTTAATAAAATTTACACATTTGAAAGGAATATGTATGTACATATATGTACATACATTCACGTATACTTAGCATTCTCCATTATTTTTTTTGATTAAGAATGTGTAATACAGGAAGTAAGAAAATTAATCTAGATACAAATAATAAGCAATAAAAACAAAAACTGAAAATATCTGCTTTAACAATATTTAATCAACTAATAGCATAATTAAAGCAACAACAAAATCGAATGTTTATCTACACCAGAGAACTTAAAATAAATTATTGTCAAAGTGCACACTGCAGTGAATTTGGCTAACAGCCAAATTTTGAGATGGATGAAACTCCCAAGTAATATTTATTCTATTTTAATAATTGCCAAACATCTGTTGCCAGTAATTGTTTTGACTTGCATTAGCGAGGAAGGCTCAGGGTCGCAATGTTTCATCAAAAGTACAATTCACTAACAACACAGCTTAACTAAAAATAATATCCCATATATGTATATGTATATCTTTATATATGACAACGGCATTTCGAAACTACTCATTTTGTATGTCCACAACTAGTTCTCGAAATGTTCTATCAATTCTATTGAATTTTCCCTCAAAATATAATAGTATACAGAATTTTTCATTTTTTGGTCCTATAAACATGAAATTTTTTAAAGAATCCTACATCTAGTATTCAGTAGGATTAAGATCTTAAAATGTATATAATGAAGAAGACGAGTTAACAATCCTTTAATTGGTCTGTTAAGATGCTCAAAATCATGTTTTCAATTCCATCGTACTCACTTCGCAACTTTTTCTTCAGTATCGACAATTACAAATACATCACCAATTGTATTTCCTCAAAGGTGAACCACTGATAAAACAAACTATCACTTTTCTGCCATGAAGACCTACTTAAACGATTTCGTTTGGATTTTCTGTTGACTAAATTCGACAATTATAAGTATTGACCTTACGGTTTAGAGATAAGTACGCTTCATTTGCCCATTGATACGGGGAAAATATTCGGATTAATTTTCCATTTGAACCACTATTCCAAAAGAAAAATCACACTTTTTAGCCAAATCTGCTTGTTTTAGTTTAAAAATTACTTGCAATTTATATGAGTACGTTCTTAGAATTTTGATTAAAATTATCCAAATCGTGGTATATGGCAGGGGTTCCCAAAGTGTACGCCGCAGTGCTCCGGAGCGATGTAAAAAGTATGTAGAAGCCTGTAAGTGCGCTGCGAACTGATAATATTAGGGAACCCCTGGTATATGATATTTTACAATCTTTTAGATATCCTACTAGTGATTTCTAGCTGGTTATCTTTGATTATACCCTGATTCTTTTGCAAGTTAGGTATCGTCTATTCTTGGTTGTCTTGATTCCGGACAGTCGACTAGCTGACATATTCTTTCAAATTTTTGAACCAAATTACAGGTACGTTTCATTTTAGTCTTATCCTAAAGCCTTTTTTTGCATGAAATCTTCGGGAACCATTAGCGTATTATTATATTATTACTATAAATAGTTAATAGTGCTAATAATGAATTAGATACATTGTTTGGCTGCAGATGCATGTTATTAAAGTATGCTGCATTTAAATTTCATTGTTCACTTGGGTTTTTAAGAATAATTCACTAAAAAGGAACAATTTCGTTTTGACATCTGTGTCAAGTTGCCATAACAACACTTTTGTTTTCCTTAAATACAATGCAATCCCTTTATTTGATCAATAAAATCTCGTTAACATTCCTGTAAAATCTCGATCTGTTAAAGGTACACATAAATCCAAATACGTTAGTTTCTAATAACGCAACATTTTATTTTTTAATATTTCTATTTAATAAGCTCACCATCAAAATAATTTTTTATTTAACTTTTATAACAAAACTACTAGTATTGCTTTTGTTTCTAACTTAACACCACGCGATTGTAAATGTATACATCGTAGCTTACGTTGATTGTCTTTTGTGTTCTTTGTTCATAATTAATGAAGAAAAATAAAAGAAAAAGAACAAACTATAGTGTATATTTGCGATAAAAGATATATCGTTTATATTTATTTAGTTCAATACAAAAGGAGAAAAATGAAAGGAGAAAAATGTGGTTCTATATAAAAATATATGTAATTCGATTATCATTTTCTTCGCCAAGTTAGACAGATAACTCAATTTTCCCTGGGAACGATAATATGAAGTTTTTGGAAACGACAGCTTATATATACGTAAACTGACGACACGTATTGATTTATTAAACCGGCTTTCGGTGACATTGGTTCTATCTTCTTTGTCCTTATTAATTGCCCTAGTTGCTTCCATTACTTGTAAAAATTAGTTGAGAATTTCAAGCCACGCTTTGAAAGTTTGCAATAGATTCTGTTAATAATGCTCCGTACTATTTATACATAATTTTGCACAAATATCTGTATTAATCAACCTATACGGCTTGCATTTAAACTAAAGCTACATAATTTTTATTTGAGAAAAATTCTAAATTCTCTTTTGAAGTCGATTCTACATATCTCCTATTAAAAGGAGAATATTAGACGAGAGTTGAAGCCTGTCTATTATTTTGACGTAAGTCCTTAAAAGAATTGGATCATTCCAAATTTCTTTCAATTCCTTTTTCTTGTACGAGTCTAAACATGTAACACTGGTTAACAACATTTACTTCTCCTATTTTCCTTAGGCAATTTTTGTAACTACGAGGGTAGTTTGACAAGTAGTGAGAATGGAAAAGGAAATCGAATTTTTTAAATACAAAATAATTTTTATTTTTTAATATATTTTCCTAAAAGAGCAATACATTTATTCCAACGGTGCTCCAATGCCCTTATGTCATCTCTAAAATTCGATTCCGCAAGGCTTGCAAATACTCATTTACGAAGATGATAAGCTCGTCGTTAGACGAAAATTTCTTTTCACCTAGTGCCGTTTTCAATTTTGGGAAAAGGTGGAATCGGAAGGGGCTAGATCCGGCGAATAAGGCGCATGCAGTACTAATTAGAAATTCAACTCGCAACTGAGCTGGTATGCGAGGGAGCGTTGTCTTGGTGAAACAGAATCTTTTTCTTTGCCATTCCTGGCCGTTTAGCATGAATCACAACATTTAATTTTGTAGAACTTCTGCATAATATTGTCCGTTTATTGTGGCATCTTTCTGAAAGTAATCAATGAGCAAAATGCCCTTTGAATCCCAAAAAATTGGTGCCATCACCTTGTTTGCCAATAAAGTGGTTTTCGCTTTCTTTGGAGGTGCAAAACCACGTTCTAACCATTGTTTCGACTGATGTTTAGTTTCGGGTGTACTGTAGTGTATCCATGTTTCATCGTAAGTAACAAATTGCCCACAAAAATCAACCGGATTCCTCTTGTAAAGGTCTAAACACTCATTGGAAATGCGCAAACGAGTGAATTTTTGATCAGTCTTAAGCAATCACGGCACCCATCTTGCCGAAAGCTTGGAAAGGTCCAATTCTTTCGTTAAAATGTGGTGTACGCCTTCTGTTGAAATATTTACCTTGTCTGCTATCTCTCAACAAGTAGAATATTATTTGTATCTCAAGAAAATGGAAATCATTATTTTGTCTGCAGATGGAACAGCCATCATCTTCTTTGGAAGGAGAAGAATCATTGTGATGACACTGTTTACATTATTTCGAGTGTATAACGATGGACCCAAATTTCACTAATGATGATAAATTGGTGCATAAAATCTGTCTTGTTTCTTCAAAAACGCTCCAAATACTCACAAGATGTTTGAATTTGCATCAATTCTAAGTTTTCTAACTCTTCGTTCAATGAAGGAGCTGAATTCTTCAGCCAATTCTCTATCCCATTATGAACTTTCGTTGCTGATAAGATTTCAGAAGAGAACATTTAATGACAGCACGAATTTCAATACTATTCATCTCGTTAGAATTTTAAGGCGCTCTTACTTAAAATAGTCGCCACAACGAAACTAGTAATCGTAAGTAGCAAAAATTTAAGGATTGAAGTTTTTTTAGGGAGATAACTTTCTTATCCACCGCAAAAACCGTTTGTAACTGCGTTATCTACCTCCCATTCCAATCACTTGTGCAAGAAGTCGCTACAATAACATAAAAATTTAAAATATATGAAGGAAAATTGAGTCAAACAGAACGCCTAAATGTTATTTACGGTATAGGTTGAATTAATGTGTTTTTTATGTTTTCAATTTGTTTAATCAATGAATACCGGAAGACCCAAGTTAGAACCTTGTGGTATTCCAGACGACGTTTTTTTAATTGTAAAATACATAATTGCATTTGTTTTTAAAACAAGATTCTAAAAGTTCTTAGAAAGAACGCAGATAATTTGGGAACAAATTTGTCACGACCCATCTACCACGAACAAAGTACTACTACTGAAGTAGAAAAATTAGAGGCTTGGTATTGTATTATTAGTATTATTATACATGAATAGGCGACACTGACCCAGGTACTCATATTTGAGAAAAAATAAAGAGAATAGAGGTGAGTAGCACGTTAAGACTTATATCATCACCAGGGGGGACATAATTTTGTTGAGCTGATTTTCATTTGTTGCCTGTACAGAAAAAGGAACTGAATTCATAAAATCATTAGTTGGAATATAAACAAAACTAGCAACATGCATGGATATATACTAATTTAAATAACGTAAACTAACAAAAACAAGCTTAATAATAAATTGAATTATTCATGGTAATTCATTTTTACGAATTTACATTTACAAAATTAAACAAATTAAAATTACAACTCTGTGTATCCCCTAATATGTATTTATTTTGTAATTCAAACGAATTAACTACATTTAAGTACTAAATCCGAAAGTTATGTAAATAGTTCTGTAAAGTACTTAACTATTTATGTAAAATAAGTGTTGTTTAGTGTTATTCATATTACTCTATGTATAAGTGTGTATTGTGTTTTGAATAATTAAAATTTAATTCCAAGCTTGGGATCGTACCCCTCCCATGAAGTTTGAATTAAATAGAAAGATAATGGGTCTTAACTAATTTAAAATTTATGGTATACAAGAAATAATATACGAGCGTTGATTTAATTGCCTCCTTAATAGGCTATATAAGAGATTTAAAGCAACAATTTCATTCGGATGCTACTAATGTATATACCCGGGGCTTGGCACCTCGTTTATATCGCTGAGGTATTCGTGGCGGCGGGAAAGTAGTTGATTCTTGATTATCTTTTCGACAACTGTCTTTGGAAATGACTCTAAAATCACCGTAAACCGCACTTTATTGTCATTTCGAAATTATGCAATAAATTTTGTTAGGGTGTTTCGGGAGTCGTTAAAAATGTTATTGATAAGACGGTTAATTTATGAGATGATATCTTATGTCAACATAAATGCGTAAGAATCTCGTCGTACGTTAGTTTACTCGTAGATACGGCCTTGTTGTCCCTTTAAGAAATATTTAATGAATTGCTATTTGAAAAATAACCAAATATTATTTAAAAAGAATGATCGAGGAGACAGCCAAACCACACTCTTTATAATTACATATTTAAAAGAACGTACAAAAACATTTTTTTACTTATTTATTGCAACAAATGTTAAAAGCAGAAATGTAAATTGGTATACAGGCAAAAAAGTTTGACTTTTTCAATGTAACTCCAGGAAGATAGCGACCGTCGTTTTGTACACATTGTCTGAGTCTCGTGCTAAAATTTTCACTGACACGTTATATCGCCGCCGGTGTTACTGCTCCAAAATCCACTGCAATCCGCACTTTTAAACTCTATATTAACTTGAGGTAACCCCCATATAAATTAATCATAGGAGCTCAGGTTTGATGATGGCGTAGGTCACTAAACATCCCCGTACTGATGAAAGGGTTATGAAAAATGTCTTTCAGTTGGTTCATAGTCATTCTAGCTGCGTGACCAGTTGCTCTATCCTTAGTAGAAAACAGGCTATTTATTCCAATCGAAAAGATAGCAAATCGGACTGCTAATTTTGGTTGAAAATATGTTCATTAAGTTATCGAGCATTCAGCCATCCAGTAGCGAAAATTATATTTATTGACATATCCACTAAGATGTAAATGAGCTTCATCACTCATCCACAGAGCATCGATGAAGTGTTCTGAAATATTCCCCCAAGTTTACAACGAACCTATTGAACAAAAAGAAAGAATTTATTAAGGCAATAATGAGTCTGGTAGCAGGGAATTGTAAGCTGAACAATAATATGAATAATCCAAGTTTGATAGAAGGAACTATGTATACATGAGACCAAGTGGATGAAGAAATAGCAATGTACATACTATGTTAACGTGAGGGCTTGGCAAGAATGCTGTTTCTACAATAAATATCCTGAAGAGTTACTCAGTCTCTCTTTAATCCAAGGAATCTTCTCCATACCTTAGCCTAATTTACGAGTACTAAGCCATGCAATTAAAACCTTAGACATGTTATAAGCAAGATGTTCATTTCACCATTAACAAACACCTCAATCTAAAGCCGTCCAGTTCTCTTTCTAAACTCACTTCTTCTTTTAGTATCCATTTGCAGTATATACTACGTGCGTGGCCTTACCAATAGAATCTTTCTAAGGCATAACATCGAAGCCACTTCCAAATCCCGCTCCACAGTATCGGATGCCTTCCCTGCTAAAGCACGTAACTATCTAGAAACGCTTGATGTTTACAGTAATTCATAATCATGTGGTAGTGTTAACCTTGGTGAAACAAGCGTTCGGTTGGCAATCGTGTCCCCGAATACGAGTTTTGTACTAGGCATTACGTGGAGCCGGCCTGCACTTTCAGGATACAGGTTGGAAACTGGATACCAATTTGAATTTGTTCAGATACTATCACACAACCAATATTACTATAGCTATAAGATCGTTAAATATATAGAAAAACAAGAACACCCCAATAATCTTAACCGCAATGATAGCTACTCTTCACAGAATACATGGCAAACCTTCTTTTCGGAACCAGTACATCGCAAACACAACCTTCTGATAATCTGAGGCAACTCCTGGATATTCCCTTCCCGAACTAATGAACCGTCAGTTACTTTGCAGTAATAAGTTCAACAGCAGATGCATCTGCTGTATATATATATATATATATATATATATATAAAAGTTAGGTTAACAACATTATAATCAGTTATTTAAAATATTGAATGTCTCTTTTACAAAACATGATTCTATACAAAAAAATACAAATTATATATTATGCTGTTCTTGCTCATTTTTACATTTATCATTTGCTTCACATGTCATTTAGCAGCTTTATCTGAAATAAACTTATACAATTCGAATGGAATTCCATAAACGTATGGAAAATAAAAGAACGCTTTTAATCATAGGTAATGGCATCACAGTAAATACTCGAATATCTGCACTGATAACGTACGTATATAATCTATGTATGTGTTCATGAATTAGTATTGATTGTTTACGTTGCAAAGTAAACACAATGCCGTTACCAGATAGTTGATTTGCAATAAACTTATCATTGAACGGGCAAACATGACATGTCAATTGTAGTAGCGGCCTATGTAAAGCAGTAAACACAATCAAGCCTCGCTCATTAATACGGCTCTCGCTGATGACATGTCGTCCCCTCGGATCATCATTAGTGGTCTAGATAATGTGCTTTCGAGGCTGGTATTCTATGCGTCTCAAGCAAACCAAGTGTATATACACACAGGCACACACAAATACATATACAATATACAGCATAACCAATCGAAAGTTGCTTGGAAACGTAGTGGTTATATTTGGTAAATGATATAAGATCGATCGAACGGAAAATTAAATGGTCTAATTTTTAGGTTCTTTGTAGATTTAAGTATACTACTTCAGCTGGTGATTCGGTCTTGTTAAAATATATAATGTTATTGAGTGAGTTAAGTAGTAATAACTTAATTCAATTTTAAACTTATAAGGAAGGTAACCTTAATATTTCATTTCTAGGCTTTCACTGTATTAAAAGGTAATTTATTATAAAGTTTCAAATTCTAAAAGACGTTAATTATCTTTTAATTTAAAACAAACTTACAGGCCCATGTTTTTCTATTAAGATTTCAATATCTTTGCATACTGTTATAATACAATACTACAGAAAACAGCAAATTCTTGCCTAAACGAAGCATGCAATATCTAAACTTTTATTAGAGTAAGAATGTTTGATTTAGGTTCCGACATCTTCCAGATATGAATTCAGTAAGGCAGCAGAGTCACTCGAGAGGTTAGCAAAATAGGCTCTCCCAAAGTAACATTTCAAATACCACATTATTCTATACCAATTAGCCCCATCGATTAAAATATCACTTACGCTGGTAATTTTGATGGAGCCTGTGGCTGATCAACTTTATCACTGAAGGTTGATATATAACTCCTTTCCACATCAATTTTCGTATTCTGTATATGTATTTTGATAACTAAGTTGTCATTATCAGCAGATAATTAAACAGTGTCGCACCTGGAAAACTACGGTAAAATACCCGTACGAAAATAAATTCCGCACACGATCTGTACCGTCGAAAGCCAAAACGCTCACTAAGTGTGCGTTTTGGCTTTCAATGGTACACACGCACACTCAGCGTGCGTTTTGGCTTTCAACAATACAGATCGTGTACGGAATTTGTTTTACACTGTTTAATTAATGTTAATGTTAAACAGTGCGGGACTTGGAATAGGATTCTTTATTTAGGGCACGGAATTTTTCAATAAGAACCAGGAGTGTTATTGGAGGCGGTACAAAAACCACGATGTTCTTTTTTATTTGGTAACCAATCCTAAAAACTGAAATTAACAAATAATGCATGTACACACTACTACACGTAAACAAAAAGGTTGTTTTATTAACCTAAGGACTTTTAATAAAATAATTATTAATAGAACCATTCATTTACGTACCAATTAATTTCTTTTTTGTTTCATTCAAACAATTAAAGGATGACAATAATAGTAATAAAAACGACTCCGTAATTTCATATATTGTGAAAACTGGTACTTATTCCAAAAATCCTATATTTGAATATTTTTTATGTGTTAGTTTTTCTGAGAGATCGTATCTTGTGATAATATTTTTAATTATCGAACGTATATTTAAGAAGTTCTGTCGACAGAATTACTCTACCATATATTCAACTTCTATTTTACTTTTTTTGACCATAACTTTTCCTTCACTTTGAAAACAGTTTGTTTCAAATAATTAAACAAGCCTTGCCAAAAAAAAAAGAACAGAGTAAGATTAACGCAAAAAAGGAGTATTTGTATACAAAGAGAAAACGCCTGATAGATATTTGATTCACGGTAAAAAAGTCTATTTAAAAATACTTTCACAAAAACCGCCTCGAAGATGTATGACAATATTTCAATCTCTCGACTGTCATATAAAAGTAATGTTCTAGCAAATGCGTGCATACTTAATTAGATGTTCCTTTGTTTGATGTCATTTGACACAAGAAGTTCGTTAACTTCGAAAATATAATAAAATACTTTCTTTGGCATGTATCCAGCTCAATTTTTTTTTAAAACAGTTAGGGATTTGGAAAAGATGTAATTAGGTAGACGAAGACTAGTTAATAAAAACTAAAGACATGTTACGTAAATTTTTATGGAACTGATTAATTAATAAAAAAGGTAAATGAAATCCCTTACTATATCTGATTAATTAATAAAAAAGGTAAATGAAATCCCTTACTATATCAATGTTCGTATTCTGACAAATAAGTTGTCATCATCAGTGAATAATTAATCACAATGTCGCACCTGGACTCTCGGTGAAACTCGCACAGAATAATTCCGCACTTTCCCCGCTAAAGGTGTCGAAATACATATTCAGAATACGAACACTGACATGTCAAAAGATTTTGTTTAGATTATCTGATTAGTTGAAGTTGAATTTGATGGAGCCTGTGGTTGATTTAACTTAATCACTAAGGTTGACATATAACCCCTTTCCACATTAACTTTCGTAAATCTGTATACGCATTTCGACAACTAAGTTGTCATCATCAACAGATAATTGCAAAGTGTCGCACCTAGTAAACCACGGCGAAAAAAAAATCATAGATTCTGCATCACGATAATGCACCAGCTCACATCAATGCTTGTTCGTGATTTTTTGGCCAAAAACAACACCCTAATCATGCCTCAACCACCTTATTCAGATTTGGCTCCCTGCGACTTTTTCCTATTCCCAAAACTGAAGAGACCAATGAAAGGAAAGCGTTTTGCCACAATTGCTATAAGGAAGTTAAGGAACGAGGTATTGGAAGATATGACGACAAAGCAAAAAGACAAAAATAGAAAAATGTGGAAAAAAAGGAATAGAAGTAAAAAAAGATATTTGCTTTATTTTCTTTCTCATTAAATTCAGCATTCTCTATGCGCTAACGTAATGAGAAAAGAGACACGTTGAAAATATTAGATGATCGCTTCATTTTCTAATATTCCTGTACAAAAAATAAGTAAGATTTTTCACTTGTGAATATTAAACTATTAATTTGAAGTCAAATGTACATCACTGTACATGAATTTTAACTAGGATGCCTTTAAAAACTTCACCCAATTTCTTTTACTAGTTTTCCCTAATCGCTAATAGAAATGTTTTTTAATTAATACAAAGCAAGAAATGAATGGCAGGTAATAACGAAGCAGAGGGAAATATATTCCATTATTTACATTTAAATGTTTTTGTTATGATGGAATTCTATGTTCTTATGTGTATATTAATTAATAATAATTTCCCCATAGTTCATTTATACGTTAAAATTAATTATACAATTTCTTGCAGCAAAATTCAATATTTGCTTAATAATAGGGTATATCTATAGATGTGTATATGCGCTCATTTACACAACATTAAGAAAACATTAACCTGAAGAAACAAGTAACCTGACACCGAACAAACAAAACCGTGTGACAGTTTGAACAAACAATATCAAGGACCGATGTCTACCGTGATCTAATCCAACTGCATCAACAAAGATTGTTTGGGCTTCTTTCTAAAGATGATAATAAGCCTGACAGTGAATTTCAATCCTCTCCAGCTGCGCGTAGATCTTGAGGGATGTCTTTGAAATGGAATCCGAACATTACGGTGCCCTGTATGGGGGATGTAAATTCACTCGCAGGAGCCCACTTACTTCTTTCTGTAAACCCCGATGCTATTTAGTTAAATGGATTTGCCACGACATAAACATGACCTTGCATATCAATAAAGGGAATTTTGGTTATTTATGATATATTTTATATGTACATTTATGAATGTATACATGTAATGTATATATACGGTGTTGAATTCGCATTTGTGTAAGTAGAAAACAGCATACAGTGATTCTATTAGAGGGTGCTACTTCTCTCTTACACATTTTCATTCGCCAAAATATATTAGTAACGAAGCGATAAGATTTTTCACTTATGAATATTAAACGATTAATTTGAAGTCAACTAAGAACATCATTGTAAATGAATTTTAACTAGGATGCCTTTAGAAATTTCACTTAAATGGAAAAATATTTGTCCTGGTTTAGTTGTACTAAAATAAGTGGACATGACCTATACTTGAAATTTTGCTACGGTTCTATTTTAATATAATTATTTGCTTCTTCATGATCTTATTTAAGATATTGTCTATGTTTTTCTAGGTTGATATGAAAAAATAACAACATAACGGTTGACTTGTTTACACAAATAAATAAATAAACAAAAGTAATAAACTAATTAAATTAGGTAAGTTTTAGTAACTGACTAAATTAAATAAGTGAATGATTTCTATTGATTTATTTCTGTTTTGCCGCTGATTTTTTAATGTCTTAATCGTTATTTTTATTTAACATGTTTGTAGCTACATATTTTACGAATATTTTTCGTAACTGTAGCCATATATTTTCCCGATTTTGTACCTATTTCTGTAAGCTGCACTTATTGTTAAAAAATGAATATTAATAATACTATTTTTTAATAACAAAAAATCATAGAAAATGGGACGAATTTTCGGGAAAATAGTCAATAAGCAATGGGCAATTTGGAGATTCAAGCCGAATTCATTTTTTTAGGATTACGACCAACTAGCAAAGTGTGAGCTGGTGCATTGTTGTGATGTAAAATCTAGCTACTGTTGCTCAAAATTCTGCTTGTTTTATGACATATTCCCTTAGACAAATATCATAACAGATATATACTATTCTTTAGTTTGGCCTTCCGTAAGGAACTTAAAATATATCACATCCTGATAATCAAAGATAATCGTGAGCAAGACTCGATTTTCAATATGAATTGGCGTGGTCGCTTTGGCTTCGGCTCAATTTTCTCCCTCCGTTTCCGTGCTTGTTGCTATGTTTCCATATTGTACCAGCATAACCGCTTGCATTATCTGTTATGATGCATTTTATAACGCATTTCCCATTTTCCATTGATTGATTTTCAATGGTTTTCAAACACTAATTCCTTTATTTTATTAACACGGTTTTCATCGCCTGACGTCGATGGTCATTCTGAGCGTGGTACGTTTTTGAGGTCCAGAAGGCCCTCTCTGAACATCTCTCATTAACATTTACCTGCAATAAACAACTATCAGGATAGATTCTGTATAACATCTCTAACGTCTGCACACTATTTATTCCGTTTGCGGTACAAATTTTAGTATACAGACACTTGACTCCAGTTTATTCTCCATTGTAATCATTTTACGTTGTTATAAGTCAACTGCGAGTCCAATATAGTTGAAATTTAACATAAACATCACTGACATGTGTACCATCTTAGCAGAAAAGCAAAATTCGAAATTTTGATTACCCACTAGCTTTAAAGTCAAATTTCTTACTACTTTTTTGGCAGAGGGTATAATATAATATGTATAAAATCTAACTTACGATCACAACCTAAATTTTAAGAAGTGTTCAGATTAGGTTCAACATTTTAAAAGACAGATTAGATCAAACATGTATACAGATGTACATTTATATAAATAATACGTTCGAACGTGTTCGCAACACCGACTCGCATGAAGTTTGATTCCGAGATATTTCCGTGGACAAAACAAATTTTCAACTTTCTTTTAACATTCATGTTCTGGAGCGCGACCGAAACGAGTAATCATCCCCTCCCCTATATCTCCTTCGCGAGTAGACATTGAGTAATTGCTAACCCTCAACTCGAATCTCGGGGTACGTTTTCTCACCTCTTGAGGATTTCGGCGACGTTAAGTTCTTAATGCAATCACATACAAAACTAGGTTAATATAACTTTGAATATGTGACAAGGAGACAAAATGCATGGGGACGTGAGTACCTACTTTTGTAGTCGTTAAAATATTGAGGCCATTTGTATGATTTTTTTATGTTAATCTTGAGAAGATTTTTTCTCCTCGGGAGCTTAATCTTTGCTAACACTTAGAATTTAGTGAAAAATTATCTCTAAAGTAATTCTTTAATTCATTCGAGTATTGATACATCAAGTTACTTTGACGATCTCCAAAAGTACTCATTTAATCCTGTTGAACAATAAAGATTTATTTATTTATTTAAATTCAGGTTTAAAGTAAAAAAATGAAAATATGGTATTTCGGCCGCATTATTAAATGTATTACTTCAACATATACGAATGCAATATAACAATTTCTGTCTCAATATTTTGATCATTACAAATCAAAAAACAAGAAAAAAATAATTTAAATTGGACTAAACAATGAAGCATATGGAGAAGTAAAAGTCATCTAATTAAAATTACATATATGATTTTAACATCTACAAAATTCTCTAAACTGTGGCAGCTACTACTATACTACTATAACTATACAATACAGGAAGCCGAAAGAAAGTTTGATCATCAAAGCATCAATATTGATGACATAAATGCATATCTTATCAACTCAATTACAAAGTTCTACCTGGGATAGAACACCATTACTGTGTACATTAGTAATAGTCAATTCTCACTCAAAATTACAAATTATTAGTTCTCATATCCCGCTGATAAATTTTGATGTATGAGGAGTGTTTTTTAAGCAAGGGCCGTTTAGTTGTATACACTGATAGGTGGCGCGCGCCCAGCAACGAGTACTTGTGTTGTGTCCCGCTATTCCTTGGGAACAACTGTGCTCAGTTGCTGCTGTGTAGGTAACCTGTACGGTTTATTCTGTGTCTTTAAAATGTTCAAGGTTATCGAGCCGCCCGTCTCACCATAAATGCGGTAGCAAATCCTGCGAAAGCGACAAAAGACGCGGCATGCTGACAGAGGGAATTTTACTATTCCATGACAATGTAAGGCCTCGCGTCACAGCTCGGATCCGAGTTTTATTGGACTCTTTTGGCTGGGAAGTTTTTGACCATTCTCTCTAGAGTTCCGATGGCGATTTTCATCTTTTCCGCTATCTCAAATATCATCTCGGCGGCAACCACCGCAACGTTGACAAAGACGTGATCACGGCCGTTATCGGAGCAGTCGGCAAATTTCTATGAAGAGGGTAATCAAAATCTAGTTGTAAGGTTTGATAAGTGTTGAGAAAAAACTTGGCAGTTATGTTGAAAAATAAAGAAATGTACCTAGAATCCGAAAATAAATTTGCTTTTTGAAAATTTTCTTTCGTTTGGTTTTTATTATCAAACGGCACTTACTTAACAAACGCGCCTCGTATTATTTATGGCAATTAAATATCGAGAATTTTTAGACCCGAAATAGTAAGATTTATTCGCTGTCAACTGTATCACTATGTTCAGCAAATCCTGCCAACTACAGATTGCACAATGTTCGTCAAATCTGTTAGTCTTCAAAATACAAATTTTTGAACATATGGTGTTAAATATCCCGATCGGTTTAAAAAATGAGTCACATGAAGAAAGATCAAAGAATTAACATAAAATTTCCAGTGAAATTATGAGAAAACGCGGTCGAAAGCTTACGTGACCAAAGTACGTAGATTTTGGAGGATGAAAACCACTAAAGCGCCTAAGTGTCTAATCAGGGAGACGCTCATCGTTTTCGTTGGTATCTTAAGTGTAATTTACCGGGAATTTGTACTGGTTTGTCAAACAGTAAGTAATTTCTAAATTCTGTCTCGAAATGTTGGAGAGTTTAAGAGTGTTAGTGGCCCTCGTTTGTCTGACATTGACTTAAATAAATGGTTGCTACATGACAGAAACACATCGTCGCATTCAGTGTTAATTGCAAATTTTTGATTACGAATGGTATTACACTCCTTTATTATTCCAAAATGAAGTGTCGGATGAAGAAAACACAATTAGAAGCCATTGGAATCATCCAAATGATTGCATTTCGAGTTGGGAAGGTTGTTGAAAGCATTGCGTCGAGATAGTGGGTAATCTATTGAGAAGACATATAACCTTAATTTTGTTATACTTTTCAATACACGTTAGTAAGCAAAAAAAATCTGGTCATTCAATTGACGCACCGCGTCTTTTATCTACATAAGTTAGTATATATACGATTATACAAATATTTCGATAGTCAGTCTAGTAGTTTGTTATCACATGGTGGCAACGGGTGTGTTTTTACAGACACTCAATTCCTTTCCAAATACTGTTGCAATATTTTAAAGCTCTCTATAGTATTAAAGTACATAATCATGACATTGAATAATTCTTTTTTTATTTAATTTAAAAGACACATAGTCGAGCTCCTTACTTTTTAGATCCACCCCGTATATAGGTAAAACTATTGGTAGTAAAATTGAAATCTTAATACGTCAAGTATTTAAGTCCTTCTGTGAAGTCAAATGATACTTGCTACATAAAATGAACACTCTATATCGTGATCCTTTAGTATGACCTTAATGAGTGTAGTTTTAGTTTTCGTTGACAGTATCGTCGTCGCCGTCTGTTGTCACGTGGAGGCAATGGGGTTGTTAAAGCGGGGGTCTTTCATCGAGCAGCTTTACGAGCGGAAGTATGTATAAAACAGCGGGAATATAGCGTGCAATATGTATGCAAGTGGCAGCTTTTGCCGCACTGAACTATGTGTTCCAAGGGCGTTGTGAAATATATAGCCAAACCGACGCGAATTCAACGAAGAGGAATGGAAGGAGAGGGCGCGGCCAAGATTAAGAAATGATGAAGAAATATCGGCGTCTTCGACGTGGCACTACCGCCCCATAAACTGTTTCGTGGCCTTTCCGCAGGAGCTTTAGCTTGACATAGCAACACTGCAAATGAATCAGATTTATAACCGAATTGAAAAAAGGAAAAAAAAGAAAACAATTCCAGTAGCCGTACGATGGTTAAACAAGTGGCGAACGTTTCCTTTTCTATTAAGGAAAATCATCAATAACTGTCGCGCTGGGGGCCATTATTTTTCTTCACTCCCGACGCGAATTTGAAAATTATGTTCTTACGGTATAGACCTAGGCGGTCTATTCATCAAGAACGTACTCGTCGTCGTGTCGTCCTTCGGTTGTCTGTCGTTTACTTTTTTCTGTCTTCCTCTTTCTCGTTTTATTTCTCATTCTCACTTTTATCCAAAACGATTTCGAGAATTTAAAATTTACGATCGGTAGGATTGCAAATGTGCAAAATGAAGTGTACGGATGAAAAGCTTTCAAACGGATTTATAAGACGAAATTGATTTGTATTTTATGAGGCACTCTCTCTTAATGGTCGTAAATTTCAAAAAAAAATATTTCTTCACTTCGAACATTGTGTGTAAAGGGCGCATTTAAAATTATATCCTTATCCACAAATTTGTCAATACTTTGTTCGGAATCTGGCCTATCTTCATTGGTATCTCTCTCACAACTAGGCTATTATTATATGACTGTTAAGGAAATATCGAAAAACTGTATAAAAGACAAAAAATAAGCGTCACGACTGACAATTTTTCATTTTTAATATTGTTATTACTCAATAGCAATAATAAACATACTTTTAGCGGTTGCTTTTCAATTTTAATTTTTGTAGAAATTCAAAAAAGATTTTGAAGAAATATAGAAAGTTATCCAGAGCCATTTCAAAAACGAGGATGGTCGTGGAATGAAAGTAAAGAGAAGAACCTGCGGTTTAAAATTGCGTTTATTTCTCCACATAATCCCCTGCCAACTCGGTATATTTAGGTCAGTGTTTAGGTCCAACCAAAGTCTATATGCCTTGATAAAATTCAGAACTCAAAAATTCACACAAATTCATTAAAATAAACATCCAAAGCAGTCTTAATATCGCTGTATTTTTAAGCGTGGAAGAAGGTAGTACACCAACGAATAAGGAGATTGTAGCAACAAATCCAAGCCTAATTCATTAATTTTTGCAATAGTAACAACACTAATACATATGGGCCATGCATTCTGTTGATAGATACTGACTATTCCTCTTGCCTAATGATGCTTGGCCTTTTGGAAGGTAATCAACAAGAAGAATAACTTTTATACTCAAACGAATAAAAGCTATTATTTTTCCTACAGATGAAACAATCATTGCATTTTCCGGGGAGGACAATCACTGTGTCGTCATTGTTCAGATTTTTCTTTTGGTTCGAGCGTATAATGGCAAACCTGAAAGGGAAACCTAATTCTTCGATAACGTTCAAAACACTCATAAGAAAACTGGAAATGTTTCTAATATTCACTGTCGGTTGCAAACATAAAGTAATGAAAAAGGTCTCTCGAAAGGCTTTGTATTTAATAAGTGTAACTCGTTTATTGGTTATTAACATAAAGCATCTTACTTTTTCAAAAAGTGTTTTAATTTTAAGAAATCACATATATATTTCGTGTGCCATGCATCCGTCTTCAGTAGTAACGAGCCTAGACTTCTTTTCTAGAAGTTTGTATACAAATTCTGAATATTATTAACAAATTATAAGAGGTTAAAGATAAGTAATGAAATATATAAAATCCTTTATTAATGTTTACATCCTTAGATTAAGCAATATAATGGGACAATAGTAGAGAAGTATGAAAAATATATCTAATTAGAGTTTATACGAAAACCAATCTGAGAATACCAACTATGTGAAGAAATTGCCTCAAATGCAGATTCTTATAATTATAAGATTAGAGGAGATTGTAGAACTAAAATGTTATACTGCCAAGAAATCTTTAAATACGAGAGGGTGCTCAAAAATAACAGGAATGGCTGCGGAGTGGATGGGGCTTGTCTAGCACGTATTCCTGCTGCGAAGTGCGTGGGATGCAACTTCTTTTACATTCGGTGCAGTCGGTTCTTGCACTGAATTAGGTTGTGTCTTGTTAGAGTGCATTTTCGTTTGCTCGTCGTTTTCTGTACTGTTGAACTTAAGTTAACTTAAGTTAACAGCGTGCAACTGTAATATTTTGCTTCCTACTCGGAAGAAATGCTATGCAAATAGTTTTGATATTGCAAACAGCTTACAAGGATGACGCTATGGGAAAAACTCAAGTGTACGTATAGTTTTCACGTTTAAAAAAAGGTGGACGTCCATCAACTTCCAGAACGGATGGAAATATGGAGAAAGTTCGCAATTGTGCTTGAAAACTGACGACGAACCATTGCAGAAATTGAGTAGTTATCTGTAATAACTTGGAGCTCAGTGCAGAGAATTTTGTTGGAAGAATTGGGGATGACAAAATCGCCGCTAAGTTAATGCCCCGTATTTTAGCTGACCATAAAAACATGAATCCTTTTCCCCACACTCTCTACTCACCCGATCTTGTCTCGTACGACTTTCTTTTGCTTCCACGAACGAAGAGGGACACGAAAGGACATCGTTTTAACAACGTGGAAGAGGTGAAGAAAAAACAACACAGCAGTTCACAGCCATACAGAAAAATGAGTTCGAACAATGTTCCCAACAATGGAATCATGGATTAGACAAGTGTATAAAGTTTAATAGAGGGTATATTGAAGATTATTTTGTAAAATAAAAAATAAAATTTAGGTTGTCATAGAGTAATTCAGGTTATTTTTTAATGTAGGTATACATGACAATTGTTTGTTGTTAATAGATACAACAGGTTATTCTCTTCCCACATGTCTAAATGTCTACTGGTCTTAGACTAACTTCTGCATAATTTTGGACAAGAATCCCAATTTATTTTATAAATACCCAATTCTTCTAATAAATTGTTATTCTTTATTTACGTTTTACGAACATTTTGTAATACTGCTATTGGAAAGACCAAGATTAAAATGGATTTTTTAAATAATTTGTTTATATCGTTTAGTAACAATACGATATTTTATTAATTTTAACTTTTTCGTTTTAAATTTATTCTTAATTTTCAAGACTATTTTTTTGTCAAAACCAAGTCTAAATACGTAATCTAGTTCTTTTTAAAATTTATTGGTGATGGTAAGATTGAGAGCAATATGTTAATTAAAAAATAAAACCTACTTTGTTTATATTAGATCGTTTATTGATGGTCGAAAACGTATGTTAAATTTGCATACTGCTACAAGATATGCATTGCAATCAACGATTCGTCAATTCACGAAAACCTGAATTTTAACAGCATTTTTGTGCGGTGGATGACGAAAAATATGACAAACAACAGTAGAAATGAGTTCAAAGCCAAACTTGTTCAACGTATTCAATGTATGAGTAATATTTTTACAGTGCGTATAAATACCATAGATAGATATTGGTCGCACCATTACATTCCGGAAAATAAACAGGCTAGCAAAGTACGTCAGCAGGCAAGATGTTGGCTACAGTATTCTAGGGCTGATTGTATTCAATTCTAGCAGTTTTCGTAATTGAGAAGAATTGAAGGAAAGATTGTAAGAACGAAACGACGCAGACTATTGAGTAAAACATCACTATTTTTGCCCGTCAAGCATAGTGAACGCTCGAGCAGTTGCAACGGGAAGTGTTATCTCCCTGCTATATAATCCAAGCATGTTACCCTACCACTATTATCTTTTTATATCTTGTAAATAGAGGCAGGAAATTTAAGTCGAACCAGGAAGTGACTAAGGCTGTGGGAATTTAGTTGCCCATGTAAACTTTTTTTTCTAGTGGTACTAGTATTAGAAATGTTTCACTTGCATGAAACATAAGGAAGTAAAGTATCAATGCAAAAAATACATTTTCAGCGAATAAACTGAGAAGAAGCTATGAAAAAGAACGTGGAAGTCTAGAAGACAGATTAGAATAATAATCTTTTACGTAAAGAAATATAAAAAAGAATAAGAAGTTAGAAGAAGCTTTTGTATAACCTCCCAACTAGGAAAAAGCAAAGCAGCTGTTTGGAAATATTTTCAAGAAATGGTAAACCGAAAGAAAAGTTGAAATTCATAAGAATATTTTGTATTTTAATAATTTCTTTACTTCAAAGCGAATATTTCATCTTCTACGATTTTTCAGTAGGTCATAATCGAAGTGAGTTGTTACAAGTAGTGTCTGATAAAAAATCATATGATATTAGAACACATTTCTCTTAATTAACAACATCACGTGCCGCCGGACCACAGAAACACAACTCACACATAAAATTAAACAAATCATTTGTTTTCAGGAGTCACAGTGAATCGTTATGAAATAACTCAGCGTGGTGGCGGCGGTGATAACGTCAGTTGTTCAGCGTGTTCTGTTTTGTTTGCGGAGTAGCACGACGGTAATAGTATGCGGGTGCTGTACTGAAGTAGGGTGGGCGGATAGTACCTAACCGTGCTGACAACCGGACGTACAAATGTATTGTGCACCAGGGGTAAGGACGTCGCGTGACTGACTTTGTAAAGACCGCGACCCTATATGATTGTGATTATCATTGGATCGTGTTAAATACCCATAAACCAGTATGTAAACGGCTGCAAACCTTATGTACAGTAACTACGTGAGGTTCGCCCAATCATTCCCTATTCCTCTTTTCACTACGGTTGTGATTTCCTATCTCCGATTAAATTGTCCTTAAAATTTATGATGTTTAACCTATTTTATTATACAGAAGACACCGACAAGACGGCTGGGGACGTTCCGTTTTGTTGTCGCTGCGTGATGATTACACTTGATACATGACAACTCTAGTCGAAATACTTAACGGGGAGTTCTTTTGATCTATCTGCAGGCTATTAACTTCAGTATAAGCGTGACTTGTCGGGTGAAACGCAAATGTTATCTTGGAATAAGTTTAGAACGACTTTTACAAATTAAAGAAGATTTTTACTTCTAAGTCTATTGCTGCCATTAATATTAGACTATCGGACGAAATTAATAAGATTAACAAGTCTAATAAATGAATTCAGCATGAGTTTATTTTTCGTAGTTCCCAAGTTTAAGGCTTTGTGATTACCACAAATTCACTATTACACACTTAAAAGTAATACAAAACAAACTGCTTTGAGGAAATAAAATTTATTTTGATATTAAAACATTTCTAAAGTTATTACGTAGTTAATATATTATTAATAATAATAATTCATGCATTTACGCTAATTAGAGGGTTTTAACAGATCACGAGTCATTATTACGCCCGCGCTCGGAGCGTGACTTAAGGAGTTTGTCTTTAAGTATTCGCTTAAACGGGCAAGAGAACCACGAAAAATCTTTCCCGAACAGCAGACCATCGAATTCGAACCCGAGACTGTCCGGCATGATAAGCCAGTAATTTACGATTGAGCCGACTTGCAATATAATTGCCAGGACTCAGAAATCAGAGGTATAAGACATCAATGTCAGGAACGGACCGAGGACATCATGAATTTCGAGATTATATTTTTCACACACAAATTAAAATATACTCAGATACTTATAATTGTCTGTCAACGACAATCCATTTATAAATCTGCTGATGAAATAGGGCACATTTAAAATACATAAAGTTTTTTACACACCGGTTTGCCAACGTTATTGCCCCTCGTTTTATGTGTGCTGCGCACAGAGAATTTCCAATTTTTAGGCAAATGGCAGAACTCAAGAAAAGATTAACAGCAAGTTTAGTAAGTTTGTCAACAAATCCATTTAGGGTAATATCCCTTAACGTAAAAGAGATTTACTTTTATTACTTTATGAGTGTACGCGGTGGTACCCAAAAATGATCAAAATTTCTCTATAAAAAACTTGCATTGAATGTTTTTTTTTTGCAAAACAACCTTAACACCTTCAATATAGTCGCCATTTAACTTTATACATTTGTCTAATCGATGATTCCATTGTTGGAAACATTGTTCGAATTCGTTATTCTGTATGGCTGTGAACTGCTGGGTAGTTTTTGCCTTTACCTCTTCCACGTCGTTAAAACGATGTCGTGTCATGTTTTTCTTCATTCATAGAACGAAAAAAAAGTCGCTTGGAATAAGATCAGATGAATAAGGGTTGTGGGGCAAAAGAGTCATGCTATTTTTAGCTAAGAACTGGCGCATGCAGGGCACGAACTTCGCGGAGACTCTTGTCATACTCAATTCTCTCGATAAAATTCAGTACACCGTGATCAAAGTTATTCCAGATAACTTCGCAATTGCTTCAAGGGCCGGTTTTCAAGCACAATTACAGGAACTTTTTCGACACTTCCATCCGTTCTGAAAGTAGATGGACATCCAGAGTGAGGTTTGTCATCAATTGACATTTTACCTTTCTGGAAACGAGAAAACCATGCGTATACTTGCGTTTGTCCCATAGCGTAATCCTTGTAAGTTCCTTGCAACATTAAAACTGTTCGTGTTGTACGCAAAATTTTACAACCGCACGCTACTCACGTAAGTCTGACATACACTGTAACAAGACACAACCTTATTCGGCCAAAGAATCGACTACACCAAACGCAGAACAATTTGCGTCACGAGCACCTAGTGTGCTAGGCAAGCCGCATTCACAGCGCTGCCATTTCAGATATTTTTGGATACTCTCTCGTATATTAGGGTTTATAAAATAACCGGCCAATTTTTCTATAAAGTACCCAAAAATTTCCAAACATAATTGGTGGCATTGCCTAGACACTCGAACTACTCTATAATGAATTATTCTATATTTCACAGGACTTGTCAGAATTTTCTACAGATTAAGTGGGAACTTTGGAATATATGATATTAAGATCATGTATTTGGGCTTCTGAAGTAGCCTTTGCTTTCACTAAAAAACATTTAAATTATCGACATCTTTAATTATTTTCCGAACGTTATTTGGAGCATTATTTCCATATACGAACAAGATAATTACACAGTCTGAAATTCACAAAACTTTAGAGCATATTTGAGGACTTCTTGTTATTACTAATAGATCTAGAGAAGCCTTGAAATTGTTCGTACTACCAATCTTTTTTTTGGAAGACAATGGTTTACTTTTATAAATAAAATTGTAAATGTAAGAAAAACATTCATAATTATATTTCTAATGACAGTTGCTGAAAAGAAATGTTCACAAAAATGTATACTTTATATATTTTCGTATTTTAACATATCTGAATAGGAATTCATAAACTTCTATCTAAGTACGTATACATATTTGCTATGGTTTTAGTAGTTTTTATTTACCCACTCGAATATATAAAGTGTAAGATGAAAACTCATAATGGAAGTCGGAAAGATAAATTCTTTCTTTAGGAAATAAGGAAATAGGCTTTTTTTTATAGACGAACATACTAAATAAACACATATACCGACACCTACATTACTTCTATTAACTCAATAAATACAAAATATTATAGTAAAGTAATATATGTTATGGTCTGTAAAAGTCATATAATTTTCATAAATGCCAGGAAGGAAGCCAATCATTATATCCTAATATGTATGTACACATATAAATAGACATATTTCGGACACACAATATCGTCCTAATGTTTGGAACACCCCATTTTAATATTTTCTATTGGGGTATCAACATAAATAATTTATGATATCGTATTTCTTTCGAAATAATTTCAGTCTATGAAAATGAAGAATGTGCTTAATTTTTTACATTACAAGATAAAGAACGGATACAGTAAACAACTGATTTATTTTGTTTCCAATTTTAAACTCTCTTAGTAAGTAGTAAGTTTGATTTCCAAAAATTATTCTTATCCAAGTTATAAAGAAGTATTACACTTCGCGTATATATAGTATTTTGTTTTTATTAAAAAAAGCTTTTAATTAAATGCAGACGTTTTTAAAAATTCTAAAAATGATTAAATAAGACATTGTGACATAAATATTCTAGTGAGAAATCTCTTTGTTTAGTAATATCTATGGGTCATTAACGCAGACCTTTTTTCCCCCAGAATATTGCCCGTAACGATACGTACTTGCATATGTAGTCCTGTTTTGGCAAATATTTATTTAATATTAATTTAATTCTAATTTCCCCTAGTTTCTCTACTATTTCATAGAAAACCAAGGTTTCACTTTATATATTTTCTAATACTATTGTAGCAACGATTACAATAAGCAAGTCGTGTGGTATATCATTTTAAAGTACTTTTAGAAATTAAACTTTTATTTATATTATTTCTAATATTAATTTTGGTCAACCTTTTCTGTACCATGAATCGTCGATTTTTTAATTGACCATTGCACTACCTTTCACTCCACCAATATCTTAAAAGTCGTTTCTTTTAGTAAAACGCTCTCACTTCTGACAATCTCAGAACGCACACTACAGTCATGAATTATTTTTATATTTTCCCATCCATACAGTGTCATGCATTTCAGCATAGATCATACAACAAAGTCCTGCTCAGGGTTGCACATACACACGCAAGTAAACTTACATATTGTTCGATGTCAACTTTTCTAATAATCCTTAAATATTTTGCTCTCGTAAGACAAGGGTTTTACTATTTCTTTTTATTATATTTTAATGACTTCTCTGTTGTTTCCTTTCTATAAATAATTTTCGTTCAGCTGTTCACATGCCTTGAACTTTGGTGTTAATCATATATGAATGTATTACCAATTTTTTTTAATATTAGTATTACAATCCTAGAGTTAGCCCGTCAACTTCGTCAGCATCGCTTATTTTTGTTACACACTCAAAGTAATAATATTTGATTCATCCCAACGAAGATCATTTCCATTTTTATTTTCAATATCATAATAGTGTCATTTGCAATGGTCTGGCTTCATAACGTAGAGCAATTTTTCCAACACGATTTGTTATAATTTGGCGCTTACAATATGGTGTTTAACAATTACTATATAACACTGCAGATTTGTAACAGAAGAATCATATCTTAAAAGTACTTCTACAAATTGTTCTAGTCCTAACATAAATTATATTGTTGTTCTTAAATGAAATAAATTTAGGTCGTATATTCATTCTGCTAAAAAAATTCCAGAAAATTTAAAATAAGTAAAATTCCTTGCGCCATCTATTGAATATATATCAATAATGATATACTGTCGAAGATACTTAATACTAGAACAATTATTATTAAAGTTATTGCGCTCAAAGTGACAATGTCTTTTTGTATTGAAAGAAACAGTGATAAAAAAGAATTTAATGCTTACTTTAAATTTTGTTGCGAACTAGATAAAATGTCTTAAATAATGCAGAAAGATTTACAGCGATGATTATGCATAATGAGTAAGATTCATGATTTAGAAAGCAGACACAAAATGTAAATCAAAAAACAGGAGTAACCGAGGAGAATATTGCTAATTCAAACATGTCAAATTTTCAGTGCGAGTTGGGATAATTGAGCGCAAAACATCAAAGGACACGACAACCTTTTAACTGAAAATTTGAACTTAGAAACGATGAAAGCAGTGAGCTCAATTATGCACCGCCTTTACACATGCTATATTCCTAAGCTAGAAGCTAATATCTTCGCAACCTTTGCTAATGATGTAATAATAAGATTCAACAAAAAGCCCCATAAAGGTTTCAACCAAATTCATAAATGGACTAGCACATTATCCACGTCCTAGTCGTTCTACTTTACTAACTTTGGGGGTTGCACTAAACCTTCTCAGATAATTTTTGGGTTAAAAAATCTAAAGCAATGAAAGCGAATGACTATACAATAAAAGGTGGGTTATTAAGTAAGCGCAAACAGCCATATTTTTATATTTATACCTAAAATGACGTATTCGCGAAGGCAAACACATTTTAACAAATACTGATAATTTGGAACGAATTCTTAGAGAAAAATTTCTTTTGAATCGTAAAAATGAGCATTGCCTTCGTTCTTTATTTCTCCAAATAACTATTTTTGATGAGGATGAAATGGAAAACACCATTAGTAATACTGGAAAAATATTTCAACAATATTGCCAATAATTGCAATAGCTTGGGTTACTACCACGAGTTAAAAAAGAATAAGTTATATTTTTGGCAACACTGCACTGGAGTAAAGCACACTCGTTGTCCCAAGCCCGCAGAAGGTCCTCATCACTGGAAAACCGCCTCCCTTTTAGCTTCATTTTCACATGCGGGAAAAGTGCAAAGTCGCAGGGAGCAAGATCTGGACTGTAGGGAGGGTGCTCGAGAAGTTTCAATCCTGTCGTAGTGAAATATTCGGTGCAGACTTTGGCGTGGTGAGCTGGAGCATTATCGTGATGGAGGTGCCAGGTGTCTATTCTTGACATTGGCCGCAGGTTCTTCATAGATTCAATGACTTTAGGCAGGCACTGTTTAGTATACCACTTAGCTGTTACTGTCTTCTGTGTGTTCAAAACGAGGCGTTCCACAATTCTATTCGATTTAAAAAATACAGCTATCATTTTCTTCTTTGCAGATCGGGGTTTTCTGATAATTACGGGCGTGTCCTCATCATCAAAGACCCAAACTTTGTTTTGAGCTTTGATCGGCACATCGTAATAGTACAGTCAAGTTTCGTCACCTGTCGCGATGTTGTTCACATACCGAGATTGTCCCTTATTAAACTTTTTAGCATCTCCCGGCACCAAGTCACACGTAGTGTCACCTGCTCTTCAGTCAGTCGATGCGGCACCCAGAGAGAACAAAGTTTCTTCACGCGCAAATGATCGTGCAGAATCGAACAAATTGCTGGTGCATTTAGGCCTGAAGTACCTATCTGCTGGTGGGTCACTCGCCTGTCCTCGCCAATAATTTTCGTCACAGTAGTAAGGTTTGCCTCCGTAACTGACGTCCGTGGCCTTCCTGGCTTCTAAGCATCCTCCACAGTTAAATTTCCCCTTTGGAATTCTCTATACCACCTGAATATTATTGTACGATGTGGACAAGCATCACCTACTGCAAGAGTCACTGGTCTATGTTTAAACCACGCACGAAATCGCTTTTCGTGACCACGATGCCATCTCAAGCATTTTACACTCTCATTGCTAATGAATAACTGAGCCCATCGACATGGCGCGGCGGCTACTATGCACGTATGAACATGTCGCAACATGCAGCAACAATCAGCTTCCTACGATTCATTGTTGTGTCATATTGCAAAACTTTACTAGTACCCTTTGTTTATACTTCTGCAGTAGTTTACAAAAAACGTTACTTGTGCCATCAAATAGTAAAATATGGGTAGGATTCACCTGCTATATAAAATAGTATACTGTAATTTATTATTACAGATTAATGATGAAACAGTTACGGAACATCTTTATACATGCAATGGAAGAGGCCCTTTGTACTTGTGCAAGTGAGTGTAATGTAAAGTCCCTATTATGTCGTAGGAGCTAAATGTAAATTTAATGGAAACTATACTATAATTAGTAAACGTGTCTTTCCTGTAAAGAAAATATATCTGTTTCGCTCTATTACACTGTGATATTTCAATACTTTCACTAACATTCGTCAGGATTATATACACTAAACAAGCAATTAATAAATTCCGATTCCGATTTGCAAGCAGGATATTTCATCGGCTTATTTAGATTCACGATTCCAATCACAGATGAAATTTAGTCAGCAATGGAACAAAAGAGTTCTTGAAGTTTTATAGTACATCTTCGTCTTCATATAATAACAACAATAAATGGTGTAGTGCAATAATAAATAGGAAACTTTACACACCGTGGAGCACAAGCGTAATCATCAAACTGCCAAAGTTGAACGGCGTAAAGTTATCCAGAGATTGTGGCGAACGAACCAAAGGCAGCGGCAGCCAGCAAACTTATTCCACGGATATGTTTCTTGTATGAGGGAAGTTGCGCCACTTTGCAAATTCAGTCGAATGTGAATAAGTCGTGATCTACAAGATTGAAATTTTCGTAAAAGATCGGGCCTATGGTACCATAGCCAACGTCCTATAAGACAACGTTAAATGCGAACATTACGTTTTATTACCGACCGGAATGAAGGTATTTTCTTTATGCGTTTCACTTCCTCGAGTATATAGACTTTTTTCTCTTTGATGCTCGATATATCTAACATAGATAAGGGACTTAATTAAATGTTTTAGTATAGTATTTGATTATGGTTGTAAAGGTAATTTAAGTAGCATTTCGATGTTTGTAAACATTGTTCTCGCAGTTTGTTACTTGTAGTTCTTAAAATGTTTTATTATTATTAGGTTATAGGTTAAAGATTTTATGGAGAAAGATATTTTTTAAGACGCGATTTATGTTTGATTTACGAGTTGTTCATAAAAATGTTCAAACAATTATTAGATACATTATGGCACGATTAAAAAAGATTTATTGCTTTGATATGTACAAAAAATTAGTAATGAAATAACAGAAGTTCACAGTTACATATTTTGATTTCTCCATTAGCTTTGCGTTTTAATGGTAACAGGAAATTATATTTATTTACTACACCTGATCTGATAATCGCTGTATTTTAATTGAAAAATATGTACTGACAATGTAAATGATAAAAAAACACTTCGTTTAGTAGTTGAATTAAACATATGTATTTAATCTATTTACTGTAATTAAACTACTTTATTTCATATAGCACGTTAATGTAAAATATATACGAAATGGTGTAAACTATGTATATACCCTATTTCATTTGCGTATTAATAAATTTCACGGATCGAATTGATAAAATCGATCAACTTTAACATTCATGACAGGGTATAAGGGTGTTATGTCCTGAAATATGCAGATGAGTTAGATATCATGACCCTAAGTAAACTGAAACTAACTAAACAGTATAGTCAGGGACAGAATTCAATAAGTACTGTACATGGTATGAGTAATATTAGTTCACATAAAACGACCATAGTCCCTTTCACACAACGCAGGAAACTACAAAGATTTGGACAAGGATCAGAGTTGATAATCTCGGAAGAGATGAAATATCTTGAGATAACTTCGGATTCAAGACTTACGTACAATCAACGTCTTGGGAGAATATTCTTGAAGCCTCAGAATATTCTCATGATAACTAAGTACACGAATGAGAAAAGATGGTAAACAATTCTCAGTTATGCATGGCTGGTGTGGTGGATAAAGGCATTGCTACCCAGAGCGATGAAGAAGTTAAGTAAGATACAAAGGCTTGCTGTTCTTATTATTATGGAGGCAATGAAAAGTACATCAAGCGCCGCAATTTTGGGCCTTCCTCCAATTCACTTTGTGATAAAGGCGTAGACGAAGATCGGCTTATACAGAATACAAAATTCCCTGAGCAACTCTTGTGTTCATATCGCGTTACCAAAATACTGAAGACGTAAAAAACGAATAATTTTATATAAAATCCAAACGTCAAAAATGAACTACAAAGGTACTATCGACGTTAGAAATATATAAGCATCAGAGACACCTTCCTTTTTAAATTTTTGTTTGTATTCACTGTGACCTGTGCTTCCATCACATCCCCATTTTGAAGTGCCAGTTGACTGCATTTTTCGGTATCCAAATTCAGAACTTCTTTTTGTAACACTATAAGACTTTTCGTGGTATAGGCGAGCAGTTACTGTAACGATACTTGATAGTGATATTGTCTAGATAATACTCTTTCTTGGCCCATCGAATAATCTTATAAGATGGATCTCTACCCTTTACGGGTTTCCTAATTGTATATAAAGATATTGCTTTGGCGCAAAAGTTGCTTTCAAAAAAAGTGATAGTGTTTGCTTAGGTGTAAGTTTTTTTATCATTATATTCATCAGCAGTTATAAAAGCTTTTTGATATCTCGATGATCCTTGTGGTGACATATTTGTAATATCTTTAAGTACAGAGGCTGCAACCGATTTGCCAACAGAACGCAGACTCATTTGCACTGTATACATAAATTTATCAAGAGATAAATCTGAACGCAAAAAAATGATTTTACGTCGGTTTGTTCGATCGCTGCTTATTGGAAAATTCAGCTCACAACGACCGCGAATTGAATCCGAAGAAGTCTGAGATTTCGTAAACGTCACAGATTTCTTCAACTAATTTTCATTGTTGGCTTTTATTATAGTCATCTTTCGTTTTGATTTTTGCCATTTCACGGTAAATTGATGCTTGAAATGCGACAAAATAGTTTTTTCTTGTAAACATTCGAACAGGTCCTTGCTTGAAAAGATATTGTTTCAAACCCCATATTCATATATTTATCCCTTCCCTTTAAATTCTAACATCATATTCATTAATTCTTCATTCGTGTAAAATATGTGGCCTTTATCTAATCCTCTAATCCTCAAACAAGGAATTAATGGTTAGATTAGCCTTATAAATTAAATACGACATAAATTATTAATTGAGAATTGTAGAATAATTTTTACTTTGTCAAGTTAAAATGATTTTAAATAAGAGAAATGCAAATATGGGCAGTTTCATATTGCAGGGCCAGTATATACAAGCTATATAGAGTGCTGACAAATCATAGATTGAACTAATTGAGAACCCAACTTTGATAATGACGATATTTTAGAAATTCTGTTCTATCGATGTTATATATTTATCGTTTGTAATAAAACTTTTCTTTATCTTTTTCTTCAATAAATGTATAAGTATTTACTTCTAGAAACAGAGTCCACAACAGAAATCACTATAAGATCACACTCTACGTTCAAACAAAATGGTTAAAGTTGCAATACACGGTACTGGATTAGAGTACGTTGTAGCTTGTTTTGTAACTTTAAACTGATGCGCGTTAAATTTCTAGCATCATAATAGGTTTATAGGCGGTTCCAGGTAGGCCGTTTATCGTTTCTTTAGAATCATTTATTAAAAGATGTAAATATGCGATTCGGAGAATTGATTTGTGACCAGCAATTTGGTATTTTGGCCCAACTGGGCGTAGTTTTAATTTTACTAGCTAGTAAAAGACTGGAAGAATGTAATACTGAAGTAATTGCAGAAAAACAATTATTAGTGTTTATTAATAAAGGTGCTGCAAGTATAGTCAGGCTTTTATACAAGGTTGTGGTAACATGTTACATGATATATGTAAAACACATACTTTAAATCTTGTGGCACAAACTATTCGACTGTGGGTTGAGATAATTGAGCGCAAAACATCAAAGGACACGATTCTTCGCATTTTAACAGAAAATTTGAGCTTAGAAAAGATGAAGGCAATGAGCTCGATTATGCACCTTCTTTACACATGCTGTATTCCTAAGCTAGAAGCTAATATCTTAGTTACCTTTGCTAATGATGTGTAGTAATTAGATTCAAAAAAATTACATGCTATATGTAAAACACATATGTACTTTAAATCTTGTGGCACAAAGTATTCGACTGTGTTATCCAGAGGTAAACGGTTTAATAGGGCATACAAAAGAATTACTTCTCAAATCCCCAAAACGTAATCGTAAATTTCACAATATCTCAACATCCCTAAACCCATACTACCAACTTATTTTATTACTTTCATTATGTTTAACAAGTTAAGTCTGTAATTTCATAATTTGATTGATGATTGATGATTTAGAAGTTAATTATAATAATTACAACGGACTAGTTGAAGCACTTACAAAATTCTTTGATGTCATTAGGGAAATCAGTGCGTATAGTGGATAAATGACTCCTCTGCATTGATTAAGTTAAATAAAATTAAATATAGTTACTATAATAATATATAAAAAGAATTGTTGCATTTGCAAATGTAGTGAATTACATAACGAAACGTTACGAGGAAATAGTGTTTCAATTTATTATTTCTTATCGTCAATTTAAGAAATAAGACCTAACGCAAAAGTAAACCAAGTTACTGTCATACTTATTATGGTCTTGATATTATTGACTATTCAAAGCAAAGCGTCTTACATGAATTTGAATAAGGTACGTATTCAATAATTTAAAACTTAACAAAGTACATATTTGAATGGTAAATAAGTCGTCGATGTATTAAAAAATCACGACAGAGACAGGCAAAGTATTTTCAAATGTGATTATAAATCGTTATAGGTTTATTAGTTGTTGGACTGCTTTTACGAGGGAGCGTTTTTATATTCGCGGAATGGGGGACAAGGGGTGGAAATAAAAAAACCAAATTATTTTTCTTTTTCAATATATTCACCTGCAAGACGGATACATTTTTCACATCTTTCAATTAATTTATTTATACCCTCATAAAAAAATGATTTCTCTTTATCTGCAAAATACGCCGAAACTGCCTCCTTGACTTCATCATCGGCAGTAAATTTTTTACCCCGCAGCACTTTTTTCATTTTCGGAAACAGGTAATAATAACTCGGGGCCAGGTCTGGGCTGTAGGGTGGGTGATTCACAATTTCGAAGCCCACCTTATGCAGGGCAGCTAACGCAACGCGGCTCTTGTGGACGGGCGCGTTGTCGTGCAAAAGCAGAACACCTTTTGTCAATTTTCCCCTTCTTTTCTCTTTAATGGCTTCTTTTAGTCGCTCTAATATTGAAGCATAATATTCTCCGGTTATAGAAACACCTTTATCTTTATAATCAATGAACAATATTCCTTCCGAGTCCCAAAATACCGTCCCAGCTGATTGTGACACTTTAAATTTCTTGGGAGGTGCTGTGCCCTTTTTATGCCACTGCATGGAGTCTTGTTTGGACTCAGGTTCATAATGATGAACCCAAGTTTCGTCTCCAGCAACAATTCCACTCAATACACCATCCTTGTCTTCATTACAGAGGTCCAAAAATGCACGCGAACACTCTACGCGCTGTTGTTTTTGCGGCGGCGTGAGCATTCTCGGCACCCATCTTGCGCTGACCTTAGACATGCCGAGATGATCGTGTAGGATTTTAAAAATTGTTGTATCGGATACTCCAACCATTTCTGCGAGTTGTTTCTTCTTTAGTCGAGCATCTTCGAGTACAATTTGTTCAACTTTTTGGATAAGTGCTGGCGTGGTCACCTCAATGCTCCTGCCCGCCCTCGGGTCGTCTTCAAGGGATTCCCTTCCTTGTTTAAATAAACTATGCCACTTGTACACCATGGTTTTTCCTGGACAAGAGTCGCCGTAAACCAATGACATCTCATTCATTATGGTCGCGATTGATTTTCCTTGCCTGGTAAGGAACTTTATAACGGCACGATATTCGATTTTTTCCATATTTCACTTTTCACTCCTGATTATGTTACTTGGTTGACGATAGCTCAAAGACTAACTATCTAATAAGAATGAAACTTCGTATTTATACTAATCACGAGTCGCTGCACAGACCACGCCCCCAATGCGCCTACTCACCCCTCTACAACCCGCTCATTCCGCGAATATAAAAACGCTCCCTCGTATATTGAAAACTTTGAGATATGCCTATATAAAATCTTGTCCATATTAATAATCGTTAACAACGTCCAAAGAAACATTATTTTAGTACGGGGAAGAATTTTGTTACGTCAACGGTGTGAGCGCTAAACACACTTGATTATTGTTTGAGAACTAGTTCGGAACTTAAATCACGAAGAATCATTCCAACTTATTGACGTAATGTATATAAATTAGAATTAAATGTAGAGTTCAACGTGTCTAAACTACATACAATATTAGTTATTTAGAAATCTAACCTCCTTGTATTCCGGGGTTAATCATAAAACTAAAATTACAGTAAATGTCATCGAAAGACCAAAATACCTCTCAAACACAACAAGTAAATTTAGAATTTCCATGTTCCCGGTGTCGAATATCACTGAGCACCACACCTTCTTCCGTTCGTTAAAGACGACCTCCTATTAGTTCTTCTCTTATCGTTGTAAGATCTTTCCTTTGTGTGCGTAAGTACGTATATATGAATGCACATACGGCACCTTCTACAGATGTAACACCACAAAGTGATAGAAACTAAAATAGATTCGTAGTAGAAGATGGAACATCTGTTTTCAAAATTTCGAAATTCTCTAAAGTGGATTATTTATAAATATATGTATACAAGGTGGTCAGAAATTCACGGAAAATCGTCAGACAGGACCATTTTACGATTAATTCCATTAAATCCATAGTCCTATTACAAAAATGTATTGTCATTAATTAACCTATACGAATTGCTTAACAGAAGTGTAGATTTGGCAACATGATATAAAACTATCAATAGATCAGTAGAAAGGATAGGACAAAATACGAGTTCTACTTAAGTCTCATGAAAATAATAATAATTCTTCTGCAGTCTATATCTTTACGCTTCGTATTTCTCTATGATTTAACCACTAGGTAATCATTAATAAAAGTAATTGTTTGATTTAATCACTAGAGATTGATATATAACCCCTTTCCACATTAATTTTCGTAATTCTGTGTACGTATTTCGACAACTACGTTGTCACCATCAGCAGATAATTAAGCAGTGTCGCAACTGGAGAACTACGGCCAGAAATACCCGTACGAAAAAAACTAATTCCGCACACGATACGTACCGTTGAAAGCTAAGACGCACACTGATATTCTTTGATATTTTGTTGATTAGATTTGCATTTGACAGGTCGTTAACGTTCTTTGGGGTTTGTGTTTTATATGAAAGTTTAATTTACCACTCCTTAAAAATTAAAGTGCTTTAAGCTAAAACGATGCATTCATAATCTATAACCGATATTATTTCGATACTTTAATATCATTATTATGGCAGAAGAGTAATCTTTTTTCTTTTCTAATTCTCCTACAGTCTATACCTTTATCCTTCGCATTTCCCTATCATTTAACTATTTTATAATTAATAAAACATTTCTTCAAACAACCAACTGCGACGATATCACATCTGATTATTCTTAATACATGTTCAAGAAAAGTTTATGAAGTTCTGGTCTATACCCACCCTTCTTAATATGTAACTTTATAGTAGCAACACCTAACATTAATATTCATATCGATATGTCATGTTAGAAGTTACCTAATACTGCTAACCTTAGTAATTGTACGCTGCTCAAGTGAAACCCATTTTGCCAATTCAATAATTAATAGTATTTCGTCATAGCTGAAATCGACTGAAATAGTACTACGACCTCCTCGACTGTTGCGTAGCTCCTCTTTTAACGCTTAATTTTTTTATAGGAATAAATATACGAGGATGATTTGACGGTGGTATCTATCACTGCTTTTTTGAAAAAAATTAGTATCATTTCCGAGTAGGCCATGCGTTTACAAGTGTTTATTAAAATTGTCAATATCGTCTGACGATTAGTTTGACAGATAAAGTTGATTAAAGAGGACATGTTCAGTAAAAGTTATAAAGTGGATACACTCATTATCCGTGGTGCAATTCAGTACTTGTTTTTTAGAAGATGAACACAACTGAGGTTTTAGCGATATTGAGCAATCACGTCCCTTCGACGGCCACGATTTGCTGTTATTGTCCGCTTTAAATGTGTTAACAACATAAGTCTCGAAGGTGAGGAACATCCTGGACCACCAAAGCATGTATTATAACATGCTTTAGTTCAACATTCAGTGGATATGTCTACAAAAATGGTAACATGATTCTTGTAGACATATCCACTGAGCGCATACATTACATTTTGCATGTCAAATTAGAACAGTCTTAGTTCTTAGCCGCGATTATTGAAATGCAGATCAAAAACATGAAGGAGCGTGCAGTTCCAACGAAAATTAAAAGTTTTTTAACATCAACTTAGTAGATTTTCTCCGTCGGTTTGTTACGGTCGATGAAACTTGGCTTTACTACTATGTGCCAGAATAGAAACCAGCAGTCCCATCAGTGGAAACAAAGGGCCAAACTATTAATGGGACATATTATGTCGTCCTTCTGGAGAAAGTGAAAGTTTTCATTACCGAGCCCCAACTACTCTATTCACCCAAAACTCAATCCATTCTTCGTCGAAAGAAAATTCTAAACAGACGCGGAAATTATTACAGAAGTGGAATAGAATTATGATGACCTTGATGCTGATGATTGTAAAACTTGTATAATGGCATTCCAGCACCGCTGTTTACAGTATGTTACCGTTGAGGGAGAATATGTTGAAGAAACATTCCATCAAATTATCCTCGTATGTATAAAAATATCCTATATATCAATATAGTACATGTCAACTTCTCAGGCGAAATTAAAAGTTGTTGATTGTCATGTAAAAAAATACATAAAAAATCAAACTAATATTTACCAAAAATACTTATGAATCTTAAACAAACATTATAAATTTTAAGTATGAAATGTTTATATTTTGTGGGCAATATCTAGGGCATATGTACCATATGTTAATTTGACACAGTGCAAAATGCAAGTGAACTACATTACAATTATAGCGCAGATTTTTCCTGCATTTCCTAAGTATGACGCTGGGAAACTCACATATCTTTGGGTTTAGGCTCCAATAGTACGCGGATACTAATACTGGTACTGTGCTACGAGGGTAGCCGTTTATATTTCGGGAATAGCAAATAAAAAAAATTTTATTATCGAAAATCATTTTATTGCTTTTCAAAATATTTTCCTTGAAAATCAATGCACTCTTGCATCCGTTTAAACCAATTCGAAAAGCATTGCTGCCACTGTGAAGGCGGTATCTCCAAAATATGAGTTTCGAATACCTCAACTGCCAATCCCGGTGTAAAAAACCGTTGATCACGAAGTTTATTCTTCACGTGTGGGAAAAAAAGAAATCACAAGGTGCTGAATCGGGGCTGTACGGCGGACGGCTCATAAATTCAATGTTTTGCCCGGTCAAATATTCAATTGTTTGAACCGACCTGTGAGAGTTCGCATTGCCATGTTTCGGTTTGTTTTCCTTATTGCTTCAAAAACTTTTGGCAATCAAATAGTCGTGTACCATTCGGAATTGACCGTTCTACAACTCTCTAAAGGCACGGTTGCAACGTGAGCGGTTTTTCCGAAATAACGGGCGACCATTTGTTTTGATGTGCTTCGAGCGCGAATAACTTTTGTTGATTTTGGCTCCTCTTGGAATACCCACACAGTCGACTGCTGTTTACTATCGGACTCATACGTATAGATCCAAGATTCATCACCTGTGACGACTTTGGAAATGTTCTTTGAAGCACCGCCGACCTTCACGAAATTCATCGTCCAAAGGACGCGTCCATGTTTGAATTCACTGTACCAACGATATACTGTAGTTCTCGATGGTGCTTCGTCGCCATATAAAGAATTCAGCTCGTCAATGCATTCTTGTTGAGATAATCCACGCCGAGAGTTATGAAAACAATTGCACGAAAATGTTCCCGAGTTATTTCCAGTTTTTCGCTGACATAAAATTTTCAAGTTAGTATCAACAATAGAAACAGCGATCGGATAATAAAATTGTCAAGGTAAATATATTATCAAAAATGACAAACTTCACGATGCAGTCATCAGATCGGAGGCAACATTAACAGTGTTGCCAGTTCCCGAAATGTAAACGGCTACACCCGTATTAGTGTTAGTGCTATTGTAAATTATAAAACGGTAAATGAATACAAACTTTCTGATGCTTTGCATCTCCATAAGAAGGAAAATTATTTTTTATTATTATTACTGTTATTATTAATGGTAAAAATATAGTTCCTTTATTCTTTTCGAATCCACGTTGCCTGGTTAAAACATATACATACATATACATATATGTTCTAACCGATCAAACTACATAAAATTTTAATGCAGAAACTGTTTTACTTTCACCATTAACGAAGGTTTCATTTGAATTTTTATCCCCACCTGTTTAATATTATAAATACAATTTTAAAATAAGAACAGGAAACAAAATGTGGAAAATATCATGAACGGAATCCCAGTTAGTGCACTTTTAATTTCTAATGTATGACTCTGGAAAATTAAAAACATATTTTCTCTACTTTTATGCGAAACATATAAACAGTTTATTATCCCTACTTTGAAACGGTTATGCATATTTCTAGTTTACGACATGGCCATTATTTTCCTATTTCATATTTGTTCCTGTAATAAAAAATATTATTTTCTTTTCACAAGCATATTGCTCGATCACATATTTCATCCACGTGGACATTTTTTTTATTTCTTGAAACTGTAGAGTAAAACCGAAGTATATTTTACCATTGTTCCTCGTAGATAATTTACTACTATATATATATATATATATATACAGTAATGTGCAAATTAATGGAATCATGACTATCTTTTTAGTTTTCTGCATGTGGAAACATTGTTAGGTCAGTTCTGACAGTAGTTTTATGTCAAAAACAGAACTTATATCACTGGGAACACATTACACAGTTATTCAGTGCGTTTTAGAGAGTTTGTTCACATATACTCTTTCAAACTTCAAAATTTGATTTATATTGTGCTTTTACCGGTTGTTCGCGATATGGATATCACGCCCAGAAAACGTGAGAAGATTGTGACATTAAGTAAACACACTTCAATGACACAAAGAGATATTGCTCAGGAATGTGGTGTTAGTCAAGGAGCAGTAAGCAAGATCCTAAAGCAAAAAAAGAATACCGGAATAATTGAAATGAAACGAGCGGGAAAATGTGGAAGAAAGAGGAAGATGACACTCCGGGATGTCACCTTTTTGGTCAGAAATAGCAAGCTGAACCCAAGAAGAACTAGTTTTGAACTACAAAAAGACTTAGCGGACGCTGGAGTGAAAGTGCATGATTCGACAGTTCGTAGGAGAAGAAAAGCCATTCGATCACAGAAGAAGCAACTCCTCACTCAACGAATGATGAAGCAGAGGCTTATTTGGGCCAAGAAATATGCCTGTTGGAATGAGGAAGACTGGAGAAAGGTGTTGTTCTCAGACGAGTCCCATTTTTTGGTGCAGGGGCAGCGATCAAAATTCGTGAGAAAAAGTGGAGATGAAAAACTCACTGCAGCTCATATCGATCAGACCGTCAAACATCCTGTAAAGAAGATGTTTTGGGGATGTTTTTGGTACATGGGACTGGATCGTTGGTGCCTATAGAAGGCATGAAGAACAGCCGGAAATATAAAGAGCTACTGAATAAGTATTTGGGAAAACATCTAAAGAAATGTGAGCCAAACGGAGGTGCAATTTTCTAACAGGACTCAGCTCCATGCCATGAATCGAAGGTTACGGTCAAATATTTCAAAGAAAAAGGAATAACTCTCCTCGACTGGCCTGGTAATTCTCCAGAATTAAACTCAATTCCATTGAGTTCCATTTGTAAGGCTAGGTTACATAAGATGGACTGTAATTCAGGTGTGGTTTCGGAACGAGCAAATAAAGGAAAACTGTCAAAAATTAATAGATTCCATGCCGAAAAGAGTTCAGGTTGTCATCGCAGCCAAAGGAGGGCATATCTCTTATTAAATTACTAGTAATTTATAATTTTATACCATCTCATCGTGATTATATGACAAATAAAAGGTTTTCTTAGTTATATTGTGTTTGATTCCATTAATTTGCACAATACTGTATACATATAAGAAGTTCTAATAAGCTAGATCTTATTGAGCTAAAAGTAACCAAAATTCCGTATAGCATAATGTGATATTGACGTAAACATATGTAACGTATTTAACGTGCACATGTGTATGTCCACATGTACATGAAAACAATTTCATATACTCTAATTATATAATTTAATATATCGCGCACATCAAGATTCAAAGTACAAATAAAACAATTAACTTACATGGCCTGTACACGCTAACGCCAACACTAAGTTTGCGTTGCTAAGAGAACAATGTAATTATGTTTAATAAAGAGTGGTGTGTTTGTTTATCAAACAACAGCTATCGCTAATTATATTCTAATAGAGAATGTTCTTTGTGTTTTACTTCAATGTATGCACGTGTAGTGTACGTGTCTGACGTGTAAATACGTATCACATTAGTTACGCTTTCCCATTACCGGGAAAACGAGAAAAATTATCGAATTAACTACCAAAGAATATTCAAGTTATTTTAAAATAATTGTTGAATAAAATCCCCCTTAGATCAATTTGGTGTTTATATTTACTCAGCTAAATGGAAAAGTGTTTTAAATCAAATATAGCAGAAGAAGGATATATCTTGTTGCTAAATAGTGATTGACCCGTGGTGTGAGCGAGCGATCAGGAATAGAATGTGAAATTATGTTAATAATAAAAGGGGTTTTACGAGGTTGCTAGAAAGAATGAAGTGTTGATGCTAGTGAGTTTAACACACGGCAGCATACAATTGTTGCTTTAAGTGAATATTTTAGCAGTGTTCATTTTCAAATTGACGAGCATTTTGATTGCGATGTCACAGATTGCGTTGACACAGATTTATTGTAATAGGTGGTTCGCTATAATGTACTTTTTTCAATAGCAATTTTTGACAGATAAAGCGTGAGCCGTGTCATACTTTCATGCTATTTTAGTTAAGTATTATGTGGCATTTTATCATGGAAAGATTCAGGAAGACTAAGCGTATTATTATTCACATATTGTATTACGAATATCAGCGTTCCACGAGAAACGTGTTTGGTACGCTATGAGCCTGTTATAGTCTACGTAATCGGCCCACCGAACACACAATTCGCTATACAAACGAAAAATTTTAAACCTAATTTTCATTATTGGATATTAAGCGACCAAATAGATCACATTCAGAACGTAGTGAAGAAAATATAACGATGGTAGCTGAGAGCGTACGGGATGATCGTGAAGGATCGATTCGAGGTAGATCTCAACAGCTTGGCTTGTCGTATGCCTCAAATTGGCGTACTTTACGTAAGGATCTTAGTTTAAAAGTATACAAAATTTAACTCGTTCAAGAATTAAAAGCGGCTGACCTTTGAACCTTCACTGTTTCAGTCCTTGAGCTCTTGAAAAGCTTGAAGATCCACTGTTTTCAACTACAATTTTGATCAGCGACGAGGCCCATTTCTGACTTAATGCCTACGTCAACAAGCACAATTGCTATATTTGAAGTGAAGAGCAATCCGAAGAGGTTCAAGAGCTGCTCTTACATCCAGATGAAACTACGGTTTGGTGTAATTTATGGGCAAGTGGAAACATCGGTCCATGGCGCTCGTTATCGCACCATGATAACGGACTATTTACTGTCTGAAACTGAAACACGTAATCTCGACGACATTTGCTTCCAACAAGACAGCGCTACCTGCCACAGAGCCAACGGTGAGTTTGGTGAACATTTAATTTCACGTAATGTGCTTGAGCGATGGCCGCCTAGATCATGTGATATCACATCTTTAGACCTTTCCCTTTGGGGCTACGTAAATTCCAAAATCTACATGAAAAAGCCAGTTACGATTGAGCAATTGGTAGCCAACATTATTCGCTTTATTCTCCAAGTATATATATAAAAAACTCTTTTACTTTTTAATATTTATAAATTAGTATGCCCCACTATGTATGCAAAAGTAACTAAATTATACCACAATTAATATGAAATCTAAATTATCAACCAAATCATTCAAAATACAAATAATTCAAATGAATTATTTATTAAATGCTTTTGAGACAAAAAAATTTGTTTGCTTAACATATAATATGTTTGAATGAAGATTTTCGCGGTTGCAAGTATGGGTAATATTAGATTATCGGCCTCTCCGCGATGTTGGACTGAAAATCTCGAAAGAATCGGCGCCTCGACGTTTCGATGATATCTCTTCTTCAGGAGCTGTTTCGTAGTGACGCGTTTCAGGTTGACGCTTTTATATATATATATATATTTCTATATTACCCGCTATGATTATAAGAAGTACATTTTGTTGGAGACTGGTTAATTGAATTAATCGAAAAAAGATAAAAACCCTTTACCACATCAATGTTCGTATTCTGTATACGTACTTCGAGAACTAAGCAAAGCTGTCGTCAGTAGAAGATAAATAACCACACCTAGGGGACCACCTAGTGCCGCTGCAAAGCTCACACAAAAAAATCGGCGAACTACTTTACACCAACCAAATACACACTTTTCTGTGAGCTTTACCGCGGATCCCGACGCGACACTTTCTGCTAATAATGACAACTTAGTTGTCGTATATACGAACATTGAGATGGTAAACGTTTTTTACCTTTTTTTGATCAACGACCATAAGGTAGGTTTGATGGAGCCTGTGGTTGATTCACTTAATCACTGAATATATAACCCCTTGACACATTAATTTTCGTATTCTGTATACGTATTTCGACAACTAAGTTGTCATCATCAGCAGATAATTAAAAAGTGTCGTACCTGGCAAACTACGGCGAAAATTACCCGTACGAACACGAACTCCGTACGCGATCCGTACCGTTGAGCACCAAAATATATATTTTGCTTCTCAAAGGTACGGATCGCGTACGGATCACGAAAATTAATGTGGCAAGGGGTTATATATCAACCTTCAGTGATACAACAAAGAAAAACTAAAGTATATTTTATTTTCAATTTATGGAAGGATTTCTAAGTTTGTTTTTACGTAAATATTTTTATTTTAACACAGGTATTTAAGCTTTATAAGGTTTTTATTTATAAACGCGAGCATATCTTTACAAAGCGTATAACATAGTATTTTACTCTTTACTAATGAAAGAGTTTACAAAATTAATCTTCCAACCCAATCAGTGCACAAGTTAATCAAACCAGAGTAACGTAATAGAACTCGTTCCAAATGGTACAGCGATTAATACCGATATTGCCTTAATGCATTGCAATTCCGATTATTTTTAGAACAAAGGATGTAGTTTATGGGGATTTATTATAATAATGTTCAATGTATTAACTATTTTTTAAGTAAAAGGCCATACAAATTTCAAGATTATGATAGCATTTTTAAGTTTATATTATAATCCATATTCATATTCATAATCCCTAAAAAATGTTTATTTAGACCTGGAACAAAGAAAGTTAAATTGGAACAAGCAGTATACAGCTTTCGATATTTTGACAAGCAGTTCTTTGACTCGTTCCTTGTGAAATCTTGGGATTTATAACCTTTTGCTCTAATTTATCTTTACGATATAATTTCCATAAACAAATGAATTTGAATCAAAAACAGGTTCTATGTATAAATACGAGAATGTCATATGTTGTAAATTATGTATGTATGAGTGTATAGAGACGTTCCTCCGTCGACGTTAATTAATTTGGCGAATTCGATGTTTTTTTATAGACGAAAAACGGCCGTGTTGTACAATGTATTAATTAAATTTTTGCTTATACAAAAAATGCTATATGTAAACAGAGAGACAACGATATGCTAGAGAATGAAATTACAGAAGCAAGCCCGTGGGATTTCGTGGTTTGAAAAATATTTCATTAAAATTAAGAAGTGACGATGTAAGTATTGATTGTGTAAAAAAAGAGATGAACAAATATGTTATAAAAGGAAAGCACAATTTTTTAATATTCACTTGTCAACAGTGGATGTTTTTGCAAATTCACAAACTTTTATACTGTATATGGAAGAAAATACCTATATTCTTTTTACAGAAAGAATCATTCATATGTGAATAAATAAATTTTTAAAGCAGAAGATGCATTGATAATATTTAAGTGAGGATATTGCATTTGCAGAAGCAGCACTTGTTTAGATTTACAAACTGGCTTTTGGTTTTCAAATTAGAATCTTGTGCATGCATCTAAAAGTATTGCACATGAAAGGATAATTATATATAAACGCTTCAAACAGACTCTAAAATCTATAATCCGGTGAAGTCCTTTAATTTCTTTGTATCCCTTTCTACTTCTCCCCAGTTTCCAATTCCTATTTCTACGATGTTCTCAATCATTACTTTTCTTCAATTGATGCCTAAACGATTTCGCTTCCTTTTTCCAATACACGATATCCATTTATAGAGATTAATATAATAAAATAGAAATGCTTTCCAGTGTATTTAGCAAAAATATTATACAAAGAAACTAGGTAAAGACTACTACAACTAACTGAAAATATACAGCACCATATCATTTAAATATGTCTGGGAATGACTGCTTGCATCTGTTATTTGTGAGGAATGTTTGTCTTCTTTAAAATACCAGATTTAATTCCCCAAAAATGTGTACATAGATCTCTTACTATGTTAGAGAATAACAAAATTACTTTGAGATAGTAAAGCCCTAGAGACGATGGTGTTTTAATCTGGTAAAAAATCTAGAGCTAACTTGCGTCCTTCACGTTGGGGATAGATACCGTGACAAAGATATTTGTTAACATAAACAATATGATACCATATAATGGCACCATATCTCAACATACATAAGCAAAAATACAAACATTTTAGGATAAAAATGTTTTTAAATTGCCTATAAGTACGTATTAGAAAACTCAGACTAAGTAGCAGCACTACATTTAGCATGAACATGATTAAATAAGTGTAGAGAAGTATCAAACAAAAACTAAAACCCTTAATTAATATATCATGAGGAATTTCAGCCTGGTTGACGCTATAGGCAAACTTAACGGAATTCGGAATTATAGAATATGTGATAATGGCACATTTATAGATATTTAATCTGGTCTATCATCTTCTGGGCTTCTGGGCTGGAACCACGTCACTGGTATAACTACCGACGTTTCGTACCCATTCGAGCGGGTACAAAACGTCGGCAGTTATACAAGTGACGCGATTCCAGCCCAGAAGCCTAGAAGATGATAGTATGGACCACGACCGCGGAAGTCTACTTACCAGATCATTTAATCTGTTTTTTTACTGAAAAAAACTTGTACAATTCGAATATTATTTTCTATATTATAATCTGACAAGCTAGAAATTGACCATTATGTCGTCAATGCATTCAAGATATGTAAACCATTTCAATTTTTGTGTAATTATACAACTCATAAATTTCTTGTTTAGTAGGTATCTCCCAAAAGAATGTTGCCTCTTCTCCATAATATAAATAATCTTTCCCATATCTGGATCTTGTTTTCTAGATTCTTGTTCGTTGCCCAAGTTACATATTCACAGAGTAGTGTGGGATGTGTAACCGTTTTATAGAATCTTGTCGTTGCGTTCCACAACATGTGACTGTTCAATAATATTGCGTGTAGCTTCTGCACATTTATTGTCTTCTTCTGGTCATAAGTTTACCTCTGCTTATTCCTAGCATTTGTTGTTTATTGTTAATGTTTGTCAGAGAAGGGTTGATGATGGTTAAACACAAATATTTGCCTTTGTAGAAGTGGCATTTGAATAGACTCTCCAACCCCTTTGTTCAAATAAGAGCATTGTGTACGTAAAGGAATAATTACTGATTAGATATTTACGTTTACTGAAATACGTAAGCAATATAGTACACAGCTTATACGATTTTATTTTTTTTATGTTTTGTCACTGGACATTATCGGTCAATATAATCACATTTCATCAATATATAGTTGATACAATCTAAGCATTTTATTATGGTGGGTTTTCTTCAGCAGTGATTAATATGCTAGTATTTTTCGGTTGCTTGTCCCTTTTATCTGAAAGTGTTTTACTGCCCATTAAATATCCTTTATTTACATAAATTTTACTAATTCTGCCCAGAAATTTTGTGTCATAGTTCAATTAGTAAGTGAAAGGCACAAGAAAGTGTTGTTAAAGTGTTTGAAATGAGCCAACGCAGAGCTTCTAGACATTGGAATCACTTTTTGAAAGGAAGGGGATATTCGACGAAGGCAAATACACGTATATCAACAACACCAAAAGACCATCCCAGTTGGCAAGTAAAAATATGTTTTTAATGTCACCCAGATTCAAAGTAAATTTGCCGCTGCCACTGGAAAATTACTGTCAACGCAAACAATACGAAATTACTTTTACAAGTCGGGCGTGTATGCCCGAAGATCGTTGATTTACATTCCTCTTTGAATCTTGTACGCTTAATTAAAATATTTAAATTTTGGATAAATTTTAAATATTAAAAAAAAATTAAGCTGAGTGCATTATTTACAATGCTTTTTTAACAGGTTATACGAGATATAAACAATATCGCAAAATGAATTTCGCTTACTTTATTTGCTAAATATATAAAACTTATAAGAATATTTGGTAAATTTATGCCAGCAATACTTTGTAATAAGATAATGGAGGAATTATGGCCGGTTGTTTATATGTGGAGTAGAATTGATTCTAATTAGATCAGAAAATAAGATATTGAGATAATAAATTTTTCCTTATCGCCCTCTCATTACGGAACTGGAAACGGCAAAATCAATTCCTACATTTTCATAAATCATTCCATACAATTAAACGGTTATTCATTGTCGTTTCGTAGATTTATAACGGTTATCTGTAATTTATAGACAGGATGTAAGGCCAAGTGGTACAGATATATGATTAATAAGACTTTTTGCAAATGACATACCACCCAGCAATTTTCCAAATATAATCAAGAGAAACCTAGCGACGAATCGACATTAATCTTCTCATTCAATTAAGAAAATGGTTTCGCACAAACAAGCAAACAAGTTAGTAAACGAAAACGAGTAAGCAGCAAACCAAAGAATAAACAAAATTTATTTGTTTTAGATACTTATACACATACATATATCTACTCAGCTGAGTTTTATCTGTTTATATACCATAGTGATTGTATATATTCACACTTCGATGATCATATATAGGTGATGGGTTCTTTGTTTCCATACTATTTTATGGTCACACTGCGTTTTCATACAGTTTTCTCTCTTTGATGCGACTTCAAGATCGAGCAGAGTGTAAATTTTAACGAGATCTTTGCACGTGCGTTAGGTGTTGTGTGAATGATGTTCAGGAAGGAGCCTTTATGCGTGCTCACCCGCATAAGTCTAAACGCATAATGGAAGTTTGTCTTTTTGCATGTCGCATACAGATTTAACGAAAGAATCTCCACGAGTTCTTTAATCTGCGGTTTCTTAAATTCTTGTTTTCTAAAGAGACGTTTGAGAATGATAATGTAATTTAAGAATACGGGTCGTGGCGATTATATAAAAGACGCATTCTTTAGAGAAAACAAAATACGAAAAATATTGTGTATTTTTAATTCTTTTTAAAAACTTTTTAATGAAGACACCACATAAAGAATTTAGTTATACTACACAATTAATTAAAGTTGAAAGTAAACCTAAGCATCATAATGTAGACATAAGTTGATGGAAGTTATTAAATTGTATACATATGCATACAAAGAGAAAATGAATTGCAGTTTTTATAAGAATAATGAACACATTCTTGGTGCTTTCATTAAATTCAAAATGTACTAATTTTTTAACTAACAAAATACATGAACTAATCAAGAACGGATTCTCCTCTACTGCTTACATACGTGTCAAACATTTGGCAATTCTTGAATTCTCTCCCAACGACCTGGCCTCAAGAAATCTGGTGGTTTGGTCATGAGGAGGTTGTTAAGTTAATTTTAAAATATGCAACATAATTATTAAAACAGCCTTCTCGAAGGTCGAAAGCGAAAGAGATGGACATCTGATGGAACGAGACCAGGAGTCTAAAACGGATGTGAAATAGCCTCCCGACCGAGATTTTGAATAGCCGCTTTTGTAATGTTAATAGTATGAGGACGAGTGTTATCGTACTGCAGAAAGATTTGACGATATTCTCTTGGTATATTTTCCATTACTCGAAACCATTGTGTTAAGGCGCTTGTTAAGAATTTTAAATATTTCTTCATAATTTATATTTACTTTTATATTATATGCATATTCTCTTATGCTCATTTAATTGATATATTGAAATCTATATATCTAAAATGCTAACATTTCATTCTATCGAACAGGTGGGTAGCATCTCTGCGTAACGCCGTAGTTTGCAACGTGTCTATAATACATATTTTACCTATCGAACATATAATATTTATCTTTGACTTGACACCAGTGCGACCATGTGATTGTTTCATACATCGCCTTCGTCCTCCCTCTCCTAACAGTATATAAACACAAAACGTGATGGTGGACAGTCCCCTTTATTCAAGGGCTCTGCAGCTAGAGCAATAACAGAGTGTGAATCGAACTGACATTTTTAAAAGAACAATTTGGAGGATCATGAGTCGAACTAGTATGTCGCAAGACTAAGGCTGGTCTCTTCATGCAGTTTTCAACCTACTTGATCGTTAATGCTCTATGCCCCTATCGAACTGATTGATGACAAATAAAGTGCATACGAGCATGTTAAGAATGTCTTCTGGCGGCGAAAATATTTATCACAAATAAGTATACATATTTGACGGGGCATAAGCAGATTCCTATTAAGGAAAAATACGTATCCAATATTTGTTGAATTAATTTAATTTTATAGAAGGTTGTTTACAACATTTTTATTTTAGTGTAATAAATTTATTTTAAGGTTTAATACTCTGTTCTTTACGGATAGGAGAATCAAGCTACTAAAAGTAATATTCTGACGACAATCAGAATATCGAATGGGTAGGAAAAATTTTGATATAATTTGTGCAAAATAATGTTTTCCATTAGGAACCCCGCATTTTTCAAATTGACATTTCTTTAAGATGGCAGCCTAACTGAGTCAGTTTTTCTTTCATTCGTACTTGTCTGTGCTCACTATTCATTATGTAATGACACGTTTTTGCATATTACTCACATATTCTAGTAAATGCTACAACCATCTGCAGTTCCTTTACATGCATCAACTTGAAAGTTTTGAACTTTATAATTGTTCAAGTCAAAGAAGAATTGAACGTCTTGCGCAAAAATTTCAATTAATGTATTCGTTTCATAGTGTGCCCGTGCTCATGGGACAAACAAGCCCAATGTGAGAAACGAATATTACAGATGTATGATCAGAATCTTTGTGAAAATTAAAATGCATCAATTCTTCATTGAACTAAGGTTTTGGACATTCCCAACACCAATTTGTATCAAACTTTGCGAAGAGATCTTGTTTTACGTGGCTAAAAGATTACTTTAGTTGCATCCGCTCTAATTGTCTGGGGGACATTTGTTATTGGCTGTTGTTAAACTTTACATTTGTCAATAATGCTGTTAATCTTGTCACTGTGAATGGAACTTAGCATCGTTCTATGTTGATTAGGCTTTTTCGCCTCAATAAGATGCTCTCAACTTGTAATATATATGGTTACTAAAAAAGTTTTAGGAATCAATTACTACCAGAAATGAACCAGTCAATTAACTTTACCACTCTTAGCTTACTCCAACAAACCAGCTACACTGCACGCCTTGTCGATCAACATTAAACATGTTATTGTTATTTGACCCAATTTATGCGAAAAAGTCATAAAAAATTGGATTCAATGGATTAATTCCTGTTAGTATTTCCGTGGAGCAGATTTAAATGATAATGTGTTCTATCGATGGTATTAATTGCTATTAAAACCAAGCTAAAAGTGACCTTTTCTATAAAAACAAAATACGTCGTTTTTAATGAAAAACCCAGTATTGGAAAACTACTGAGTGCAATATTTATGTCAGCAAGCCCGCTTGAAACAATTCAGTCTTCCATTTATGAAAACTCGTAGCAAAAACCTATTTCACAAATTACAAAAGAGAAACAAATGAAGGCATATAAAAAGGAATGTCACATATATTTGAAGTATTTTTCACATACATACAATATATTGTTTGTATACGAGACGATGATTTTCCGTTACGATTGTATTTTAGAAGCCAGTTTGGGAACTAACGCTGAAATTAAATCCGGTCCGAAAGGCAAATCGTCCAGACAAAAAAGTCACATAATCAATAAAATGACATGGGAGCTTAATTATGTACAGGCAGTGGATGCCGACAAAGGACTGACACATAAGCCAGACACCGAAATTAATCGACTAACAAGCGGATGTTTCTAATAAAAAGTGACAGTAATAACACCAACAACGATTTAGCATATTAAATTGAAAAACAAACGGTCGACATAATTGAAATTTCAACAAAAACGATGTACTAAGTTACGAAATTCACTTTCTGTAAAAATGTACAATTTTACAGTAATTTAGGCATAGAAGATGATTGAACAAACTGCAGTACTCACAGGTACAAGAATTTGGAGAATTATTAAGAGTATAAGCTATATGACAAAAGAAAGGTATATATTTCATATTCAGATATTATATTTAAATTTTCAATATGGAAATAAAGTTTCTTTATATCATGAATTTAACAAGCGATAAATTTGAACAGTATTGAATTTCATGAGCACGGCTTGAATTTTGGCAATCATTTTTCATACGTTTAAAAAGGAATAGCGGTGACACCTATCGATTACATTTACAGAATTCATCGTGTTTTTCATCTTATTTCGTAACAGAGACTAGGTTTATAACCTGGTTAATATTAATTTACGTTTTCTCAGAGGTGGGAAACCTACGTTGCCTCCACGTCCACTCTTTATATTTGTTATGTTCGTTTCTTACGTGATTGATCTATTACTGTTAATACAAATATGACGTTTTCAATAACTTAATTATTTTTATATTCTTGTAATCATTTTACTATCTTCTTATAGACTGTTTTTTTTTACAATGGCTAATAAAAGTATCTACTTTAAGCAGTAAAATGCAAACTAGAAGCTTTAATATCAATATATACTCGTAGTAGCTCGGATTCTAAATCGTATAGCTGCTATTGAAACTGACTTTTAAAGATGTATGCTGTTATATACGAGGGTGTGTCAAGTTCCGAAGAGTTGTATGATTGACTTGGCATGTAGCAGTAAAGTTTCACAAAGTGAGCGACAGGTGTCAGTGTAATATTAAAACGTAGAACAACGTCAATAAAAAGATGGCTGCCCCACTCTATCAATATGTACCACGTTAGAATAACGATCAGTTACGCATTTTTTGAGTAGTTAAGATATCAAATCAATCGTAATTCCTCGCAGAAGAGATGTACAACAGATGTTGATCTAGGCTGGATCACCGCATAGTGACATAATGGACATAATGGAGAACAACCGTATAACTTTGAAAGGAACAACCACAACTTTAAAAATTAGTTATGATCCAGCACAAAATATTGACCATGCTGTACTGAAATTCAACGAAAATATCTGTAAAATGAGTGTCACATCAATTGATTGCCGAATTGAGAGATCGTCCCGTCATGCCAGTGAAGAACCTGCGCGTCGTTTCTGGTTAAAATTTATTGCAGACAACAATGAGACCTGGGTTTGCTGTCACCAACTAGAAACAAAAAGGTCAAGTAAGAATTCTAGAATGCAAAGGGAGTAATTTTATAACTTGAATGTTGAGTAATGAAAAACTGTGATCTTTTCTTCAGACGAATAAAATAAAATTTACACAACTAGATGGAGAAACTCTTAAATCAGAGTAGTTTACATACAACAGTAAACCTTCCCGCAAATTTAATGATTTGGGTTTGTGTTTCTGGTAAGGGATTGAGTTCCTCATATTCTATTGACACCATATTAAAGCAAGATAGTTATTTTATTGTTAGTCGTTTATTGAAAAATTACATAGGCCTGCGATGTATGAATTGTTTAAAATATAAACAGTGATTTTTATATTTTTTTTTTACGTTGATTACGGAAAAAAATAATAAAAAACATTGCATCACTCACAGTTTAATAACAAATTTCACTTGAAATTATTAACAACTAGGTATTTTAGGCAAGTCAGCATTACAGTGTTTAATCTTAGCAATTAAAATTAAGCTTGGATTGACCGTGGGAGATATTAATTTGGTCGGGTGGAAACACTGGGTAGCTGTCAAACCCTTGTTTTCTGAGTTTCTGCATTTTACATTTTGTATTGAAACGGAAAGGATCCTGACTACAAGGCCATTACAATTGGAGTGTTGGAAAGCTTCGAGAATTTAGGTGATCCTAAAAGTGCATTTTCTCCACTCACACCAAGACTACTAGAAAGTAGTCTGGGTGTATCTTTTCTAGACAATATTGGTGCTCTCAGCGAGGAAGAAGGTGAAAGATTTCGCCAAGGTATAAAGGAAATGGCAAAGCGATGTCAAGGAAGGTGGAATGTTAACATAATAGCGAAATACTGCTAGATATTGAATAATTACAATCCTCAGCGATCCTATGGCAGAAGGAACACAAAACGAAGTTTTGGCGGGAAGCGAAAACGATACAACAAAGACTGTTAAACAAGATCATTCAGTTTTAATAATTTTGTGTTGTTCTTATGAAAAATGTTTGGTTACTTATAATTTCAATAAAATATAAAATAAAATATACATTTCATGTATTTGGCTTACTCTTCCTAAGACACATCTGTTTTGAGAGTTTTGTAAGGAAACCCTACATGATAGAAAAAAAACGGTTTCAGTTTTTGAGTAAAGCACTGAAAAACACACAAAAAAGTGACTAGAATTAAAACATATTCGGCAGTGAATTTTTCAAGACGATCGACTATGTTATCGTAGGACAAAGATATAATAGGTTAACTATTATAATACTATTGTTTTACGGAAATTTAGATATTTTTTCATTCTTGTCGTTTTCTGGTTAAAAAAAATATATTTATTGTTACAGGTAAAAAAATACAATTTGAATTCATGGAAGTATTAAATCTGATGCGACAAGATTTGTCTGTGGACCATTTGAAAAACTTGGTGCATTCAGTGACAAGAATAAAAGCAGCCGTAAGATTGACCGAAAAAATATTAAATACTTCTTTTGTTCTTATTATAAAACAAGTTTTCTTTGCATGCGTAGTAAGAGCTCTAGCTCGCCTCCACGTGGGACACCTTGGGTAAGGCTAAAGAGCTAGAAACAAGCAATTCAGACTCTCCTACTATACACTGAAAAGTACATAATACATACCGAAACAGATGCCTAGACTAAACAGTTACTGTCTTCTCTTTTTACACCTTTTTTATGATTGTCTTAATATGTAAGTACTCTGCGATAAGCTAAATAAGTAAATAAGAATAAACTATTTCTCTTTACTTATCTAGCACTGCTTTCCTCTTCTTCAAGAAATAATTTTCAAATAAAATGTGGAGAAGTATTTATTTTATGTCTATTTGGTAGTTTAAGGGTATGTGAAACTATTTTTGTATAAAAACTACTTGGAATAGCTACAATTAATGGAAGTATTGCCATCAGTTTTACGGAATTATTAGTGCTCGGATTTCATTGCACTCTGTTGTATGTTAATACACAATACTGCTATTAATTTAATAAACTTAGTTAAATAATGGGCATTGTTGTTGTTGTTTAGAAAATTTTTCGCTCTTTTCAAGTTTATATTCATTAGAAGCTTTTCTCTTTTTTCTTTATGAAACTTTAGAACTATTTGTTGTTCTAAAGTTTCAAAGTTTGCTCCACTCATTGTGTATGTACATACGTATTTTACGAGTACTACTATTACCTCTTAATAATTCTATGGCGCTGAATATGTAAATTCTTTTTTAAAGCATCTTAACGTAATACCCCCTAAATATTTGGACTACAAAATCGTTTGCCATATGAAAAGGAATGGAATTTTATTACGCCATTTATATTTAGTACTAAAATACCATGTGCAAACGTACATTAACAAAGTGTACTCATTGTTGATCAGTTATTATGTTCCTTATATAAGCATAGGGCGATTAGAGCATTTAGTCCATGTAGACCTGCTTACTCTGGGGCTTCCATATTAAGCCAGATCACATGAACTCTCTCACATTATTCGTGTACGTCAGTGTGCGTGTAGAGTGGTTTGCGGCTTCTTAACAGTAGTACATACCTAAATCATGTGTTACATCTATGGTTAAAGCTCGACCAGGTCCCATAAACTCTTAATAATACCTCTAGCCGCTCATCTAATGCACTATGATAAATTCCTGCACGCATATACAAAATTGAAGCGCACGAAAATTTATTCATGAAGTGTAATCTGGATGCAATTATAAAATTTCTTTCCAGAATTGCTGGTTAATACTATTGAAGAAGAATTAGATTATATTTCATATATAGAAGGTAGATATAATTGTTTTAACGTAATTCCTTTAGTCGAAAATAATCTAAATTTCAGTTGCAATAGAGAGAAAAAAATTTCATTTTGCACTTTGATGTGCATACTTTAGATTTGAGATATAAAGACATCTTGAGGCCACCTTCATATCGAATAGAATTATAAGAACGGTCTTAGTCGAATAAATTTGCAAAGATTTATAATGTCGTGGTTTTTGGCGTTATACTTTCATCTGTGAAACGTTTCAAATTTTTGTATAAGAAATTGTTTTCTGGATAACACTGTGTACTCCTTAAATATTGTCTCTCAAAATTATGAGTTTATCTTGTTCACCTTTACTTATTATTATTGAACTTGTCTCTTCAGTTTAACACTTACCGAATATTAATTTGAGTCATTGTTAGGTATATCTTACATTGTAATTTCCAAAATTTCTTTATTCAGTTTCATTTCTTTTCTATCTTGAAATTAAATTTAATTTTGTGTTTATAGAAGACCCCCTCTTTACGATAACCTATTAAAAGCGATCACCTCCAATAATGGCCACTTTTCAAATTCTAAAACAATGACATGGAATAACATATGTATGTATGATACTCCCAATAGCGAAACATCTCAAAAGCGGTCACGCTTACTTCAATGAAATTTTTTTTTGAAGAACGCCTGCAATTTTATCTCCCATTACCGGTAAAAAATTGTTTTGTCGGCAACGAAATAGAATGCAAATCCAACAATCATTAAGGGCAAATTTCCGAGGTAGTACCTAAAGGATTATTAGCTTATCTTCTTGGGAAAATATAAGTTGAAATTTACCTCATTAAGAAGTATCATACATAAAAGTTTATTAGAATTAAAATTTTAAAACTTGTATTTTAGCTTTTACAGCACATACTTCGGGTTCAATTGTAGTACTGTTACATACAATTATATTTCATGTTGTTAAAAAGAAAATATCTGTCTCTTAAAGAGAAAATTGATATTACTGTGGAAAGCGAAAAGTCTAATGTCATTGCAAGAAAGTTAGCTGAAAGGTTTTGGTGTTTGAAGGACACAAGTTAACGAAATTTGAAAAAAATCTGACTTAAGGAGGACTTTCGAAGAGGATCTAAATGCAGAGGAAAAAGGAAAATTTCTCAAAACTGAAGGTTTGGCAATAGACCAGATAGTTCACAATTCATATTTCCTTTATAAAGCATGCGTTGAATATTTGCGACAGTGGACAATTAGAAAGAGAAAGTGCCTAAGGTTTTCAAGCAATGAAGAAACCATAACGATGACTGCTATTTTTGTCTTATGAGGTATCCATCGCAACAATAGACACAAATAGACATATTCTGATCTAGAGACCAATACTGCATTCAGAAAAAGTATTCCATCATTAAGCAGTCTGCCTAATATTTCGCAAAATGATAAAAATCATGAACGTCCGATGAAGTTCAATATACGCAATTAGAAAATGATGATTTTGACGCAAATCCAGAAAGTTACCAATACTTCAGTCCCTATAACTTAAAACTGAAAGATGTTTTTAAAAATACCGAACTTCTTCCAAATTACTTGCCTCCAGATTAAATGAAAACAATCTACTTTATTGAGGTACCAATATTACATTTTGTAGTAACGGAGAGGATATACTATCATCTTTATCTGAGGAAATTAACTTGGTATTTTGTAACAATAATTCTCAGAAAGAATTGATTTGTTAGCATGTTGAATACACAGTAGACGAATTGTGCGTTTTTAGACAATTCGCCAGCTGGTTTGAAATATGTGTTTTTAAACAACCGTAACAAATATGGCTTAATGTCCGTTGGTCATACCACCAACATAAAAGAGGAAAATGAAACAACATCACCAGTTAAGAATTATGTAAGTATAAAGAACATCAGTACGTGATTTGAGTCGAATTAAAAATGGTAAATTTTCTTGTGGTCGTACAAACACAACTGATACTAAATGAAGTCACTGCGCCAGAAATGATAGAGAAAATCAACAATATTATTAGAACGCACAGTTAAAGTGAGCGAGATAACTGAATTAGTATGCATCTAAGATGAACGTGTGCGCAACATATTGCATATTCATTTGCATAAGCGCGATTGCTATCAGTTTCAAAACTATGCATTACTAGCGAACTTGCGAAAAAGGAAACCAAAGTAGTTTTATCGACTATGTTCCTAGTCACAACTTTGTTTTGGATATCCGCGATATAGTCAACATAGATTACGTTCAAGTGGAAAAAAACAATTAACTGCGAATATTATTTCACCTTATGGGATAGTTTCAGTGATACTTAGAAAGAATAACGAACGCAATTGGCTGGGAAAAGTTCTTCTTCGTCAAGATAAGGTACATGTGTGCAGTGAGCATGGTCAAAATCCAAGAATTAGGTTGTTAATTGCTACCAGATCTACCATATTCACCAGACTTTGCCCTCAGTGACTATTTCTGGCTTTTGAACTTGAAGAAGGAATGGCTCAACGAAAGAAGATTTGGTTTTGAAGAATTGAATAAGATTGCATTATTTGCAAGGGATTGAAAAAATAGAAAAACATGTTTTTCTTCGAAGAAATTGTTCCTTGTTTCATTTTTAAAAGACTATTTCCTCCGCCCTTTTACTTCCGCATCGTTTTATATCATATCCTGATAAATATTGTTTAAATCTTTGATTACAATAGCTTTTCCTAGAAAATTAAAGTCTTTGTATACCTACCCAAATATTTTAAGTGGTTATCTTAATCGATGAAGGATCCCTGCTAATTAAAAAGAACATTTTAGGTATTAATTCATGTTTTCGAATATAGAGGCTCCTCATAGAATAAATTTTCTGCTGAAATCGGTTAACTTCAGAAATATCGCGCATAATACAAGCCTTCAAAATGAGTTCGCCGTAATCGTTTTGTGTTGGGTAGGTTGTTAACCGAATTTGTTTACGTTAAGACATGTACAATGTCTTATTTATGTAAGGGCACTATTAAATTCCGTGTAGGTACTGGGCGAATGCCAAGTTTAACAATACACTTTATTCAAGACTCTCCTGGTTCGTAATAATAAACGTCATCGCCGTGAAATATGCACCAAAATATTCCAACACACACACACATACACGTATAGTCGTACATAAAACCTAATTTCTATTTACCGCTCTTTTGTATAACGATTTTATACGTGTAAAGAGCAGTGTCACGCAGCTGTTTTGTAACGAAAATACAATGCTAGTGAGTGAGATGGAAATAGAAATACAGGAGTGAAACAATGTTCCAGTTTTGTAGAGACTGAAACAACAAGGATTTTTGTTGTTTTCGTTGTGTTTTAGGTTCTGTCTGAATACTTTCACATTTTTCGATTTTTAATTCATCCTTTTCTATCTACAATAATAAACGAAATACACTGCAATTTGAACTGTTAGTATTTATTTACTTGTCCGTGATATCGGAATTTCTCTACAATGAAACGCCGGGAAAAAATTGCCCAACATCACGTAGCACAAACAGGGACGACATCAATATTTTAGATAAGGAATTATATTTGGACACTATTTCAAACTACTTTCACGATCTCGACTTTTTCTAGAATTAAAAAAACCAAGAATAATATAGTCTCACAATTCGTTTGTAATAGTCCTAGCGTTTCCCCGCCGGGCGGAAAAAAATTATTTATCGGATGTACAATAATATACATACTCGAAGCTATGAATGTATGTATGTACATAAAGTTTGACAATCATTTTATGTTATCTCTATATTGTCCTGTGGTCATTTTTTATAAACTACTGTCATTATACACTCTGCAACAAAAGTGCGACATTTATTAATTTTAAAGATGATAAGTGTTATATCGAAGGACTGTAATAAATAGCCATAAACTACAAGAAGAAAAAGTTGTACACTTCTTGAGGAGAAGACAGAAACAGCCAAGCATCTCCACATTGACACTATTATTCACCATATACTATTGGAAAAGCTTCACACTGGATTTCGAGAGTTGTTTTCCTTTCTCTCCTCATATTTGAATAAGAGAATTAATTTCGCCAAATGTAATGGACTTCAATCACTTGAATTTATTTCTAGATCTGGTGTACCACGACAGTTCCATTTGGAGTCTGTAATACTTTTGGTATTTATGAAGAACGTGTTTATCTCTTTGACCTAATCCGCACTAGTGTATGTGAATTAAAAACGTATGTCGCATTAATGTCTTTTTGGACGCATTCTATTTTTAGAAAAAAATTGACATTGTATGGAAGTGACTTTGGATATATTCCTAATTAGAAACCGTAGAAAAGGCGATAATCTACCACACAAAGCAAGCTCTACGGCGTAAGCGAAGTCTTCTGAAAAGAAATCTATAAAATGAACATTGATGGTGAAATATGTATGAGTATTTAAGCTTTAGCTTGAAGACAAAAATTACCCACTGTCGATATGTGTAATATGTGGCATGACTTTGTCAAATCAGTCAATGGAACCAAATAAACTTAAAAGGCATTTGAAAGAAAATCACCAGAATGTTGTCTAGAAATTAGTCGAATATCCTCGATATCTTTTATCCAGTTTATTCAATATGGTAAATCAGTCAATGGCACCAAATAAACTTAAAAAAAAACTTGGAATAAAATCACCAGCATCCCCAGAAATTGGTTGAATATTTTTGATGCCTTTTATCCAGCTAGGAAAAACTTATACAAGAAATTGAGAAGCATCTAAGAACGTCCGACGAAGGTTTTTTTGCTTCTTACAAAATTGCAGAATTGATCGTGTGCAATATTTATTGCATGCTTATTAATCGCCATCAATTTTTCCACTTTGTAGGAAGTAATAAGACCTTTGACGGATATTCTTAGATGTTTTTCCATTTCTTGAAAAACTTATTTTACCTACGTACAAGGAATGTTGTAAAGTTTTGTTGGATGTTGAAGTCGTGGCACGTATTGAGAAGATAACTATGTGCTAATGATGCAGTAAGCCGAAGAATTAGCGACACGTCTGTAGATATTGATCTTGTAATAACAGAAAGAATAAAAAATTGTTATAAATTTGCTTTACAATTAAACGAGTCGACTGATGCAAATGGTAGAACTCAAGACTTTCGTTTGTTTTGTGGATGAAACCGAAATAGTTGAACTGTTTCTATTTTGCAAAGAACTTATTACATCGACGAAACAATTGAGATGGCAATATTGTAGCTGAATATGTACAGATAAAACGGCAGCTACGACAGGTCTCATTAGAAGTTTTATCACTTTAGCATAAAAAGAAAATTCATCAATAACTTCGATTCACTGTTTACTACACAGGAATGCGCTCATAGTGAAAATCACTGATGACGAGGATTCATAAGGCGAAGTACTCAAAACTGTTTTGATTAATTATGTAAAATACGTCTGGTCCAGTCTCGTATATTCAAAAAATTCTACAAGGAAATAGGCTCGGATCACAATAGCTTATTATTTCACTCTAAAACTCGTTGGCTTTAGACAGGATTCTGGAATTTGTCTTGAATAGAACTGAAGATCCCTGTATCTCAGCAATTAAGCAATGTAATACGCAAACCACAATTGGCATATTTTGCATCTTCAAACTGACATCAGACTAACAAAAATTAAAAATCAAGAGGAATTAATTGATATCCAGACGAAGTCATTGAACTAGATGTAACTTAGCTTTGGATATCTCGGAATTTATTTCTTATATATTGGCATTGCTATGAATCATTAGCCACTGTCTACTACCCGAAAGGACAAAGGGCTACACAAAAGAAAACACATTTTCACACCCGGGGTCGATCGGTTGGTTACCGTTCCTTTAAAATTATATTTATGTTATTATTCAATTAATAAATTTTTGGTACTTTGTATCTTTGGTTGTGTAATTATAAATATAATAAATATAAAGTAAATTAGAATAATGTATAAATATGTAGATGGCTTTAAGAAAATAATAAAAGCTACTAAGAAATGTCTAATGTCCAAGTAAAGAACATTGCTAGTACATAACATAAATTTGGTTGTGGTGGTGGTGACAAAAAATACTCCCAGCTGTGTCGCAGATGAAGAAAAGTTGAGAATTATTGTTTTCAACTATAGTGGGTAAGTTCCAAAATTAACAAAAGTTTTACATTAAACATTGATCCAATTTCAGATACTTATTTTATTTCACTTTTTGTAGTAAAAGATCATTATCGGATTTTGAATGTTAGCTGAAACAAAGTTCATCATCTAAATTAATTTCACTAAATTAAGAGAACGATCTTCATCCATTAAGACTAACTTTATTCGAGGTGGCCATGCTGCCTATTTCACTAAGATCTTTTCGTACCTATTGTGTTTCCTATGACTGAAGCCTTTTCTATCAGGTTTGTGCTGGAGTTTTAAAATTTTATATCACCTAACATTTCTTCTACTTGCCTTTTACTGCCTACGTATTGTTTGTATGGATGATCTTCTCAAGTGCTCTTTATCGTCTTCAACAGCTATGTTCGTTCATAATGTCCACTTTAAGAACTGTGCTGCCATCGTAATCTACTATTACTTCTGTTTTCAAATTTATGCTACAAATAATATCTCACACGGTAGGTAATGATAGCTGCATTACGAATTTTGCTTATACCTAATGACGTGTGTTATATGTGCAAAATGCAGGCATTCGTTTTAGAAAATTTAAATAGGACAGTTAATACTCAAAAATTGAAGCCTTTATTATAAAAAGGTAGTATAGTGCAATAGCTTAAACAACTTCACAATGACAAAATTTAATTCTTAATGAAGACATATTAATAAAGTTTTTTCGTACCTATTTTTAAAATTGGGTCGAATATTTGAAGTTCCTGTACGATTTCGACTGATCCCTTTCGACCCTACGAATTCTTTCCATTTCTACTTTCACGTGACGACGAACAAAACGCAATACCGATAACGTGGAATATTAATAAATATTGTTAACCTAAATTTTTGACAGTTTCGCATTTCTTTTTTATTATTCGTTTTATAGCTCGACCCAAAAGGAATATATACCCTTAATTAACTATTTTGTCTGTCAAAATACGTCTATGAATTTGCGAACACATAAAGAAAGCAAAAGAAAATGGCAATTTCGTACACGCATACACGAACAGATATGTAGGTATGTATGTTTATATACATTTACATGTTTTATATTTCGTAGTTGAAGGAAATACGTAGGTATACGTCAATCAGTATTTATTATAACGTTGCGTGTGAAATATTTAAAGATTTATAACAGGCACGCAAAATCAGCATAAAGTTTAGTTGTATGTGCTATCTTCCCATTAGGATATAATGGCTTGAATGCTTTTTTACCGTTGCAATGCTCTGAGTATTTAGTTATATTCATACACCCACACTAAACAGCTGGGCGTTTCATATTTAATATTACAGAATGAATAGAAAATGTATAGTTCTTTTTATTATACCACATATTAAAAATATTATTGAAGTATACAGTAAGCAAGAGATTGACTGTAAATAGGTTTGTACTAACATGTGGATGGAACACAACAGCAGGAAACACAACAGTGAAAATTGACCCTTGAGGAAGAATCAGACTCAAAATTAGATAATGTAAGAAATGTAAAAATAAGAAGCCGAGTGAAGTAGAAAAAAAATCGTATTCAAGGAATAGAAATAAAAAGTTTAAGATAGTGTGGGTAATCCACCAGAAAAAAAAAGAAGGTAGAAGTCTGGGTATATATATATGGTAGCCACTATATTTCAGGAATTGCAAATAAAAAAATTTTTTATTATCGAAAATAGTTTTATTGCTTTTTAAAATATTCTCCTTGAAATATATATACGAGGGTAGCCGTTGACCTTCGTTGACCATGAAGTTTCTTCTTCACGTGTGTGAACAAAAATAAATCATAGGGTGTTATATCAGGGCTATACGGCGGATGGCTCATCAATTCAAATTTTTGCCCAGTAAAATATTCAATTGTTTGAACCGACTTGTGAGAGCTCGCATTGTTATGGTGGAGAATGATCTGCCGTTTTGATTTGTTTTCCTTATTTCTTCAAAAACTTTTGGCAAACAAATAGTTGTGTACCATTCGGAATTGACCGTTCGGCAACTCTCTCAAGGCACGGTTGCAACGTGATCGGCTTTTCCGATAGCAGGACCATAACCGCGGAAGTCTACGTACCAGATTTACCGAAACAACTGATTTTTGCGTTGTCTTGGGGTAGTAATTTTATATCTAGGATTTATAACTCATTAATGATATTAGGTATCTACTTTTATGATGCTTTAGGGACCTTTTCTACCACAGGCCTATACCAATCTACCCTTACTTGTTTGTGTTCTTTTGAATCTATCGACGTGCCACCTTCCCTACGCGCAGATGTTCGTAAATACTATACTGCAGATGATCCAATGCCTAGTTTGTACAACTCCTTGTTGTAAGATTTCGCGTCATTGTATAAATACATATGCAGTGTAAGTGCGTTTGACTAAAAATAGTAATTTTACTCAGAAGCAGTTAGTAACATTGAAAAATAGACAGCAGTTCGAGCAACAAAAGAACACTTAGCGTTGAAATTTGGTGTTTATATAGTACAAATATAACCCAACCTTCCGCTGTAATGCAATCGGTTGATATATTTGAATAAACGTTATGCGAAGTATAACAACTTTTTTTGTCTTTGGAACTGTGAAGATATACTGAAACCTGTCCTTTAATAAGAATAAGTTACAACAGCTTTTCTACACGTTATATTGGAGCATATAAAAGTTTTTATCGAGATATTGAATCGAGAAAACTTTTTGCAATTTTCAGGGAAAGTTTTTAAGATAATGCTAGAAAAAAAGGTTCTTCTAGCGCATGTCAAACATAAAAATTCGCGAATTGAGTTTAAAATTGATTAACGAAATTAAGAAAAAACCGTACAGATGTCAGTAATGAAAAAAAATATATTTAAATATATATACACACACACACACACATATATATATATATATATAAGGTGTGGCTATTAAATAACGAGACTGATGCTGGTACAGAAGAAGTGCGCATGCGCCAAAGGCCACCGACTGACAGTTGCTTATCGTGAAGCCTTCTCTTCCGAATACATCGCCTCTGTAAACAAATCAGTATAGCCGTAGCCTTCGCTCGCATTAGAGTTCTTTTTTTGCTTCGCCGGAAAAATGTTAAGCAACTATTAATCATCATTACTTCCTTCACGTTCTTGCTCAACTCCGTGAAAGAATAATAAAAAACGACCCGAATTGTGGAAGGAGTCATGGGTTCTCCAACAAGACAATGCACAGGCTCATTCCGCATTGTCAGTCAAGAGGTTTCTAGCCAAGCACATCATCCCAGTGTTAGACCATCCGGCTTATTCGCTAGATCTTGCGCCGTCCGACTTCTACCTGTTTCCTAAGGTGAAATCTGAATTAAAGGGAACAAAATTTGAGTCCGTCGAAGCTATGAAAGCGAAAGCGGCACGTGTCCTAAAGGAGGGGTGTATAATGAAGGTGATAATAAGTACATAGTATGAAATCAAAACAAAATGTTTTACAGCGTCAGACTCGTTATTTAATAGCCACGCCTCGTATATATGTATATATATATATATATATATATATATATATATATATATATATATGTACTTTTCCTTAAAACGACATTTGTCTTAACAAATTACCATCTGTTGGTTAAGCTCCAGATTTGAATTTAATTTGCTTCTTCATACTCAACGAATACTCAAGAAATACTCTACAAATTTTAAGAAAAGATCTTTATTTAAATGGGTACAAAATACAACTGACGCATGAACTTCAATAACCTCAAAAAATTGATCACCAGAAATGCCGTACTCTTATGAAGTGAATTTTTAGAAAACACAGAAGTTGGTACGGATTTTTGCAAAACACTGATGTTAAGCGATAAAACTTACTTTCACTTGAGTGTCTTTGTGCATCGTCAAAATTATCGTATCTAGGGTAGCGAAAACCCACATGTTAATCAAGAGAAACCAATGCATCCACAAAATGAATTATTTGGCGTGCACTATGGGCTGGCGAATTATTAGCCCATGCTTTTTTTTAGGATGGAATTGGCAACGCTCTCACTGTCGATGGTTTACACTTTCGAGAAATGTCAAATAACTTGCTTTCAATGAAGCTAATGATTTGAATGTGAACGTGGTTTCAACACGATGAAGCCAGGTGTCACGCAGCACATGAAACAATCGTTTTACTTCATATCAAATTTTCTGGTCGTGTTATCTCTCACAGGTTCGACATCGATTGGCGATCCAAGCTTTGTGATTTGAACCCACTAGACATTTACATGTGAGACTATCTGAAGGAAAGAAAAGAGTTTACGGCTATGAACCAGCTCCTCTTCCAGATTAGAAGAATGTCAGGCGTGCAATTACTGAAATAGTTATGTTAGTTATAGCAGTTATGGGAAACCATTATAAAATACTTTCGTAAAAGAATGGTGTCATGTCAGCGAAATCATGAAGGGCATTTGGCTGACATTAATTTTCATATCTAAGTGATTGTAGTTGAATTTGATGGAGCCTGTGGTTGATTGACTTGATCAATAAGGTTGATATATAACCCCTTTCCACAATTAACTATTTGTAAATTCTGTATACATTTCGATTGTCATCATCAGCAGATAATTTCAAAGTTCGCACCTGGTAAAACACGGCGAAAAAATTGTACGAAAAATAAACTCCGTACGCGATCCGCACCGTTGAAAACCAAGATGTGCACTGTGTCTGTTTCACAAGATTTTTAAAAAATACTTTTACTTAAACTAACATGCACTACATTTCTGATTAATCGTTTGATCAATTTCCCACTAACAAAAGTAAGATATGAAAGAGAATTGAACCTCATTAAGAATATCGCGGTATACAACGGTTTCGATCATAATCAATGGATTAATTAGAAAGGCCAACATAAGAAAAACAATCATGTCTTTCACCACAGAGCAATCGCATTTTGTTTGTTTACCTTTCCATCGTGTGACAAAAAATCTGAATAGTATTTTTAAAGATCACGGGTATCTAATACCCTTAAAATGCTGTTAGGAAATGCAAAAGACAAAATTGAAGAGATTAAAAAATCTTTTGAATGTTTAGAGTGCAATAGACAATACATCGGCCAAAACAAAAGATCGATCGAAACCAGGTATAAAGAACACCTTTCGCACATAAAATTCAACCGACCGGAAAAATCGGGTATAGCGAGACATGTATTAGAAAATAACCACAGTGTTAATATGGATTGTTTACATTTGATAAAGAACGTGTACAATTATCGCGAACTGGACGCGTTGAAAGCATGCACATCTTAAAGAATTCAAGCCATGTGGTAAACGTTAATGACGCCGGCCCTCTTCATCTCTTCTCTATCATAAAACACACATAAATCACACAGACACTTCTTGACCATAATAACCTTTTTCAATGTAGTGCATGTTAGTTTAAGTAAAAGTATTTTTTAAAAATCTTATGAAACAGACACAGTGCACATCTTGTCCTGCGGATCGCGTTTTAATTTTTTCGCCGTGTTTTATATTTGAAATTATCTGCTGATGATGACAACTTGGTTGTCGAAATGCGTATACAGAATTTACAAATAGTTAATTGTGGAAAGGGGTTATATATCAACCTTATTGATTAAGTGATTGTACTTTATATCGATAGCAATAAAATTCTAATTTATCCAATATTTGTCTTTTATTTGAAGCTGAAGTTTAGGATCACTCTTCATATCTTCTCTATTAAGATTAGCATAGTCCTTTTAATATATTTGTATGTGTACTGATATCAATATAAATTAAATAAATAAACGTTAAATTGAAAAATTTATTACAAAAAATAAAATAAATGAACGATTATAAAATTAAATCAGCTATTATGAATTTAAAAGCATCGCTATGTTTTGTTAATGAAAATAACAAAAATAAACTCGTACAATCGAGTAAAGTGATAAACTTTGAATAAATAACACCCTGTTATAAATATCGAATGCAATAAAAATAATATTTTAGGAATTTAAGCCATTTGATTAAAAAATAATAATTCAGTTACATTTAGCGTCACTAAACTAATTTCGATAAATTGATAATAGGATTAAAAGAAAAAACAGCAGCAAAATATTAAGTGAAATAACTATTAAAAGATCTCGCAGGATTTAGTGTAATTAAAGTATTTAATGGTTTGGGATAATAGAGTATGTACGATACAACGTACATCCGATAATAATACGTTAAATCTTTAAAATAAATTTGGTGAATAAAGCTTGCCTTTATCTTCACATAGATTATAGCGCCAACTGCTCCTTTCTTAGACTAAATGAGGCATTAGGATACAAATATTAGTGCTGTAAGGGGCTTTCATTACCTCTCTGCATTCTTTAATTATAATTATACTCCACTTGCACATATTTATGTTTACAATCTATTTTGCGACTAAAAATTTGGATGGTCGACAATTAACGGAAATATTTGCTTCACTGATTTGGATGTGGGCACATGAGCACATACGTATTTTACATAGCGGATCCTGACCTGTCGCGTTGGAACAAATGGCAAACCTACTTATCACACAACTACAATACAATTTTTAATTTAATAACTGCATAATTGGCGAGCCCTCACTGTCACTTCATTAGTAATTTTTTTGTGGACGTCTTATGAACAGTTTGAGGTTATTTGTAAATAACAAATGAAAAATCAAACCACAGCTTCCATTGTCTTTTAAAATTTTATCATCAGGCGAAATATTATTACAGAGGGTGGGTAATCTATGGAAATATAAATTACTTATTTTTTTACAAGTTTAGGGATATTTTACCACCAGTCGAGGACGCCTACTGTAGATCACCTCGTGTATTTATTTCGAAACATTGTAAAATGAAATGAATCATTCAAACCTGTTTTTAGTAAACATTTACGTTGTTTTGACGAAAGAATATCTTATTCTGGGCTGCCTTTCAAAAATCCATGTCAGTTATCCAGTTGTTCAAAATAATAACATCAATCTCATTAATTTCCAGAGTTATTGCAGTTTGGGCAGCTATACAACTTTTCCTCGTGCTGTTAATTTGGTTTCAAAATTTCTATCGCTTGCTATTTCTTTCACTTTTAGTTTGTTCTCTGTTATTTTTGGAAGCCTTTGCAAGTATTCGTCCGTAAGTTATGTCTAATAGAAAGTAACTTCATAATTATTTAAAAAATCTTAATGAATTTTTAGTTATTCTCGACAATATCCATCTTGATATACATTAGTTTCTCAAAATACTAAGCATGTACGTTGTTGTAACGAAGGAACACCATATTTTGGACTGTTTTTTAAAAATCCATGTCGGACATCTAGTTGTTCAAAATAATGACATAAATTTAATTATTTTTCAGAGTAATTGCAGTTTTTGGCGGTTACTTTCACCCTTATGTCACGACGCTTAAATTGCATAATCCAGAACTAAATTATGACGCAAAGTTTATTACACACTAGACGTAATTTCAAATGTGCTATTTCCTTTATTTTATGATTTTATATTTTTTAAACTATATTCACAGCTGTTGCTTTCAAATCAAAAACCAGAAACGTCTGGCGTTTGAATTGAAATCTTCTTTAGCTGCGCCAATTTAATTAACTAAATTAACATCATAAAATAAGACGTCAGATTTATAATACGACTTTAAGTTTGTTCAAACGGTGGTGCTAGTTTTCAAGTTTTATTTTAGGCCAAATCATTTTCGTATATGATTAATATTTTCGATTTATTTTAATGTCAAAATAATGAATTGTACATGCAATAAACAAAAAGAAAGTAAAAAATTAAACATATTTCTAAAACAAGAGATATCATTTGATCTAAACCAGTTCTTCTGCGTCTAAATATAAAATATTAACAGCACTTTTAAAATGGAATGTGGAATAGGGCAGTAGTTATAATGGAATAAATTCAATTCGTTTGGTAACTACGTAAAATTAATCAAATTACATATTCGTATTTATACACTGCCATGAAATATCTGATCATAAATCACGGAATAAAAAAGAAATACGACAAGACCAGTAAGTGCGTTCCAAACCTTATAAAGGTGGCTGACTAAAAGTAAGTTTATAAATGATAACCATTTATGACTTGAACTTGTCTTAATAACTCTACCTAAAACGGTCAACAGAATCCGCTCTATCTACTAAGGAGTAGTAAAGTTTTTCTTGACATACAAATATTTTTCTTCCATACATTTCTTACTATTTTATTCAATGATGCATTCTTTTAAGAAGTCGCACATGTCTCAGGTGTACTTCGTTTTATGTAATAAATTCATAGCGTTTGAAAATAAATTTCATGAATCTTAAATGACTCATGCGTGCTAGTTGTTTTACTTGTTTTCGTTTTAATTGATTGTTGAATCGGCGTGGAGACAGAAAAAGAGAGACTGTGAATATACCAGTCACACGCAACCTAATGTATAGTTACTTATGTACATACACATACTTGCACAATATAATTATAATGAGTTTAATGACATGGTACATGTAAGCTTCACTTTAGAACACTATAGTTATACATATCGCGTTTACGAAAAAGAAAAAGAAAATGTAAAGTTCTTGTTTTATATGTCGAGTACGTGAAAAAGTATATACATATATAGCGTGTCCTAATATACTGGTTCTACCAATATGAAAAATTTTTCAATAATAATATGGTTTTGAATCGAAATGGCAACCATGTTTAAAATGTTATAATTGTTACTAATTGTAATTCGTGTTTAGTATACTTTGACAATTGGTCATGACTAAATACATACTCACAAACGTTTGGTTATTAAGCAAAAATTTTATGAAAATAAACATTATTTTGTGAACACTCGACCTGTACTTTGCGAAAACTATGGTTCACATAATTACTTTTTTGTTCTTGTTATTCCTCGAATCGTTGAAAAATTTCTGTTGCAGAGATTTTAAATTTATCGATTCCTAGTCCTGCTCAAGACCTAGGACTCGCAAGAATAACGACTTCACGTATTTTGCGAAACTTGTACCAAATCACGAATCCTTGAAGCATTGTGATCAAACTTCGAATGCTTTGTAGCATTAGGGACATTAAGTCCGAGCACAAAGGCATCGAAAATTGGGTTCATCAAATTCGGTCGTATGCATGTAGTCAATGTGGACATTCCAAAAATGTGTTACTCAAGATAATGTAATAAACTATGTCTCAAGATGATGCAAAAGGCTTGGTTGTATCTGAATTTTTTTATTTTATTTCATCCTAAAATCAGGTAGTTCTTATAGAAAAGCAATAACATAATAGTTAACAGTTGAAAAAAACTTCGCCATATACAGTTAAATTGTGTTTCCCGAACAATTACTGTTTGGTGCATATTTTGTAATGGTACTTTCGTCATCAAAAACTATGCGAAATCAGGAAGACCTTCCACCATTGTTCAGGCACAAGTAAGTGCCATAATTAAAAATTACAATCTTTATACTAACAGATTGGAGAAATATTGTACATATTGAATATTTGACCATTTGCATCAACTTGAACACCGCGCCTGATGTGATGTTTGGGGTTTATCAAAAAAGTGTCTAATGGACCAAATTTAAAATAGCGTTCTTTCATTAACAAACTAAACTAATTATGTAGTTACAGGAAGCCGATAAAGAAATCCTGAAGAAGAATTCATTAAAGCACGATACTCGTCGCCAAAGATATTGACAAGCTTCCGTTTGAATGAAAAATAGTTAGTTAATTTATTTTCCTGCAACATATGTCAGAAGTTTCTCAGTTGAGTTGCACTTTAGGCCTTAGTTAGAAAATCTTGTTGCTTATTTGCCTAGGTAGTAGGTCCCAGATATTTACGCTTAATTCGGGTTGTTATAATACGCGAAACGTTACAGAAATAAAGTGAGTTAATAAAAGAGAGATTTATTATTAATCTCTTCAGTGATGATTAGAGTGGTCATCTTTTACCAGCCAGACAGGATAGGCCCTAGGCACCAAAAAATATATAATTGGGAATATTTACGCTGATTACTCAGCTTTAGATGAATCAGCGTGTAAATATCCGAATATTTATACGCTGCTTATTACGAACCTGATGTGCAGACAAATGTGACCGCTCTAGTAGTGATTATGGAATGTTCATTGCCTTTTTATTGGTCTTAAACATAAAGATACAATTACTAATAATAAATATTTCCAATAATCAACATGCCTCCCTCTCACGTCCAATGAATTGTACGAAAAAGCGAGAATGCATCTGTCTCGCAATATTAACTAAGTACGAGCGTATAGACAGATGGCACTGCATCACGGCTATTTGCCAATTAAAAGAATGTTAAAAGGAATCATTCTATTATTAATAACACCCTATCTACTACATATGTTTCATGGATTGACCAATCATCATTCTGTGTTATTAATGAACGATTCCTTGATAGCGTCTATCATATCATTACGATACAGAAAAATAGTGAATATAAATAGACGCTATCAAGGAATCGTTCATTAATAACACAGAATCTGCCTGATGATTGGTCAATCCATGAAACATATGTAGTAGATAGGGTGTTATTAATAATAGAATGATTCCTTTTAACATTCTTTTAATTGGCAAACAGCCGTGATGCAGTGCCATCTGTCTATACGCTCTGGTAACTTAGTTATCGACATTGCGAGACAGATGCATTCTCGCCTTTTCGTTCAATTCATTGGACGTGAGAGGGAGACATGTTGATTATTCACTATTTTTCTGTATCGTAATGATATGATAGACGCTATCAAGGAATCGTTCATTAATAACACAGAATCTGCCTGATGATTGGTCAATCCATGAAACATATGTAGTAGATAGGGTATTATTAATAATAGAATGATTCCTTTTAACAGATATTTCCAAGACTTAAACGTGGATTACAAATGAATTCTACCCGTGTGCTTATTTCATCTTAAAACACTTATCAGCAATAAATATTTATAGATAGAAAAGAATTGTTTAAAGAATTGGTTGCTATTTTTCCACTGCTGATAAATGGGTTTATGAATATAAATATGGTCGTATAATTGAAAGATGAAACACGTAGTGAACATCCAAAATTGGCCACTATGCCGGAAGTTGTTAAAAGACCTTCGCTTGAAAATGTCTGTAGTAACGGAAGTTGTAAACATTTCTAAAGAACGCGCAAAATATATTTTGACCGAAAAGCTAGCCCTAAACAAAACAACAAGCTAAACAATGGCGGCACAGTGGCTCTCCTTCCCCAGAAAGGAAATGGCTTCCATCTGTAGGAAAAACAGTGGCTTCCATTTTTCGAGACGCAAAAGATATTCTTCTTGCTGATTACCTATCAAGAGGCCAAATTATCGTATACCTTTTAGGCAAATTAAAACAAGGAAATTATTGATAAGAATCCTGTGATAATCAAGAAAAAAATTAATTTTCCACAAAGACAATGTACGACACCAGATAAATGTTGTAGTTATCGCAAAAATAAATAAATTATGCTACTTCTTGGTGCCACACTTGCCTGGTTCGTCGGATTTAGCACCGTCGGATTATTATTTTTTCCCGTGTCTAAAAAATACTTTACAGGTATGAAATTTTCAATAGACAACGATGTCATAGGCTGTTGTAAATACTTATTTTAACAAACACGAGAATTATGAATTTTATCAAGTCGCAAAGACTTTCAATCATAGCTAGGATTATGTCGAAAACAAACGCAGGCACAACCGCTAACTTCTTTCCTTTATTTTCATTTCTCATACCACTCAACTCATCCTAATATTTTAACATGTTTTCTAACATTTTGTCCATACGCCATTCCTATTTACGCACTGTATACAGGAATGAAAAGAATTGTTATCAATAGCACTTTTCGAACAAATAGGATCATACGCTTTTGCAGTTCGAACGGATGTGAAAGATCAGAGGTTCCCAACAGAAAAAATGAAAATAAACGAATAATTCATTGAAGGCAATTGGCAATTATCTCGTTTCACAGAACAATAGCGTGTACACTGATTAGGCATCAGATGAATCCAACAAATTAAACAGATTAATTATTCCAAGCCAGACAATGCTTGGTAAACTTCTTATTTATATAGTCACTTATACATTCATCGTATTATATATGTATGTACATATGGGACCGCATGTGTAGGACGTAGCTGTGTATGAATGTGTGTACATGTACGTATAACGATCACATCTAACTCAACAATAAAACGATCATAACAATAAAACCAATATCCGCAACGACAATAACAAAGAAGGATTCTTTGAATGTATTCGGTTGCTTTACAGTGTAGATAACAAGCAAAGTGGTATATACACAGGTTACGGAGGTCAATAAAAAGGATACGGAGATAATACAGGGAAAATGTTGTATTATGATTTTGTACTTGTGTAAGGTTGCTATTCCATACGAGATTATAATCACTAATTAATAATACATTACTCTAAGTGGATAACAGGAATATCTGCGACTGTAAAAGTCTTCGATTAAATAAAAGTTTTTAAAGTAGCCTAGGAGGGTTATAATAATAAACAAACGTAATGAAATACAAAAATATGTAATTCACAAATTATAACAAACAAATAGCAAGGTTAGATTAAATCACATGCGTATATTGTCGAGTGATTAAATGCATAAGTAACACTGGCCAACAAATTTCAATTTCTGGTTTTGCCATCAAGTGGCAGACACTTATTTTTATGGAAAACATGGAAACATTTATTTTAATGAAAGGTACTTGATATAAATAAATGGATAACTATTATTTCATTAGAATTTAAAAAAATAAATATATATTTCACATTCTTACAATTAAAGTTGTGACGGTGTATTGTATTGTCTTTTATAAACATTCACATGCTCCCTTATTGACGCCCAATGGTAATCTGCTAACATCCTAATCCCAATAATGTCTTTAAGGGCCATATGACAGTCAAATGTTTGTATCAAGACCATTATCGAAGTTTTGTAATTTTCTGCTTCTTTGTTTTTCAAAAAAAAAAGGCTAGGTAAAAGCTTAAACCTACGCAACTTTTCCCTGTGGTGTTTGGTTTCAAAATTTCTATCGCTTACTATTCCTTTTTCTTTTAGTTGTTTTTTGTTATTTTTGTGAACCTTAAGTATTCGTCGGCAAGTTATGTCTTACAAAGAGTGACTTCACAATTATTTCGAAAACCTTAATGATTATTTTTGTTATACTCAACAATACAACCTGGTATACATTCATTTCTGAAATTAAAATAAATTATCAATCCATATCTTAAGTCTAGTCATAAATATCATCCCTTTCTTACTATTTCGGTATTTAATTCTGTAAAGTCAAGATCTTTTTGACCTTGTTGTTTATTTTTTTCATTGGCATACCAAGTACTATTACCTCTCCAGTTTAATTTGTTTTTTACGAAAAATCTGTCTGTAATTGTATTACTTATTCTCTTAGAAACCAATTTCTCCAACAGTCTAATGGGATAGAGATCCGCATTGTGCATTTTGTTTTCTAGCCATTTGATTTTAGTTAGTCTCTCATCACCTCTTTGTGAAATTTTGGAAACTACTCAACTGCCTCCATAGCAGTTTCTTCAACACCAAGCTCGTCTATTTTATATGCGTTGTTACTTGTTCATTGTACCTTTGTTCATTTTTATCCTTTAATACTATGATTTGCCGTAAAGCTTAATATTTTGATCATATTTTGGTTACATCACTGTATATTAACAATGCTAACATTTTTGTGAATATTATAATTAGATAACTTTCATATCCTTAACAGATTTTACTTTAATTTCTTATTTTGCAACTTGCGCTTTATTGGATTTATTTCATTACGGTCCTGTATTTATACATTTTTTTTTATTCTTGATTATGTTCATACAATTCACTAGTTTAATTTGTAGTCATTATTTTTGAAATTAGGATAATATTTTAGTTGCTTAATTATAGTTGTACTGGATTTTGCTTGTATGACATGTCCTTTTAAATTACTTTGCTTCGATCGTTGTTAATATGCACCTTCTTTTAATAACAATATTTATGTCAGAGATGCATAACTAAGTAGTAATTTTGTTTTACTACTAGCTTAATCTTTTCTGCATTATAAATTGTTAAGATCTATTGTTAGAATCATTTTGTTATTGTTATTATTGTTATTCCCTTAGAGTATTATACCGCCATCTAGAGTTTTTCGTCTCATCTTAGTTTTTATTTTATGAAAGACTTTATCTACTTTTATAAAATATTTAATTAATTTCTTATCTTCAATTTTTGCAACTGTTTTCTATTTGATTTATTTTGACGTTTTATAATTAGTTGTCTGCTAATAATGGTCTCGTAATTTGTTATTATTTTCTTTTCCCCCTCCTTCTATGTAATAAAATAAAAAAAAAGTTAGAGAAGATACGAGAATCTTCCTTTTCTTTCTTGTCGTTAGTGAACTCATAGAGTTAACATCGTGGAAAGAATTACATCAATTGGTGGTAAAAGGAGTTAGCATTTGGTTATGAGGGAATGAAGTCTCTTACAACATGATTTGTACATGCTAATTTAAAATTTATCGAACTATATCATGGTTTTAAGAGGTAGTCTGATATATTGGCACGAGAACGTGGAGTTGTTAATTTATTCTGATTTAAAATTAATTCACAATGGGGAACAAAGAAAGGAATTTTTTCATGCGACTTTCTACATGAAATAGAGATTTTAATTACAATTACAAATATCGTTGGATTAATGTTTGAGTTTCGAGCACACTGAATTTTTAGTCTTAGTATCTGGTGCCTCCTTTTACCTGAGTCTAGTAAAGATCGGATAAACTATGAAATTAATCCTGCTACTTTACAAGACTTTGTTATATAATAAATATTCTATTATAAACCACAAAAGAAATTAATAAAACACTGTCTACATTCCACACTATATTATACATTAACTGCGACTAGTTTCGTCTATTAGGGAATTATGAAGCAAGTACAATACAAGTTACAGTTTCCGTTGTAAGCAATAATTAAATTCGATTACAAGAAAAGGATAGATGTAAAGTATATATAAGATTATTTGTCTGTAAAAAATTCATTCTTCAAAATATTTACATATGTATATACATAACATGAAAATTTTAAGAACAAATGAAATTATTTGGTACAATTAGTCGGAGATTAAAATAGAAACTGTGAGTGCTAAGAATAAAGATAAATTTAAAAAAGGTGAATCGTTTAAATCCCATTGACCATTAAGATGGGTTACAGAATTGAGTTTATTACACTTATCAATCTCCATGCATTCCAAGATATTTAACTTCAGGCTTTTGTTACATATGTGAAGGATTTCCGGTTTAAAATGTCGATGTACGGTATATTATAGTTCATTTCTATTATATGTTTGCCGAAATTAGAATCATTTCTTTGGTATTTTAGGCTTCGTACTTGTTCTTCTGTTCTAATTGATCAATATACACACTGGTACGTAGGCTTCCGTGATCGTGGTCCATACTATCTTCTTCTGGGTTTCCGGGCTGGAACTGCGTCACTGGTATAACTGCCGATGTTTTGTACCCACTCGTATGGGAAATCTTCAGGGCATAACTACTGCTACTGCTGCTACAACAAACAGTAGCAGTAGTTGAGCTCTGAAGATGTCCCATACGAGTGGGTACAAAACGTCGGCAGTTATATCAGTGACGCGGTTCCAGCCAGGAAGCCCAGAAGAAGAATATATACACTATTACATTCTGGGCATTAAAGTTCATAAACACCGCGTTTCAATAGCCAGAATGTGATAGTGTGTATATCGGCCAAACAGACAATTTATTTCTGAAAAGGATGCATAACGAATTCTGATATACATGAGTTACATGAATGATGGCTTCTATTCTGCTATTGGTGCAGATTACAACACTTTGCTTCGAAAACATTCCATTCAGTCATTGGCCGACAGAAGAAAGTTTATCAGTGCTAAGTTTCTTTTGAACTTAATAATGAAATAGATGCACCTACGTTGTTATCGCAAATAGATTCTGCTGTTCCGACTCGTACTATCCGAACACTGAACTTATTCTTTTTTGTTATACCTCTATAAACTTCCAAGCTTCTGTAAATAGCATTACTATAAATGACATATAGAACAGACAGAGTAAGTCAAAATTGCTTTTCAATTTAGACTATTAAATCCAAGGAACGGAAAGCATGAACGCTATAATAATCATTATAAATTCGTAAATCGTTTCTACAACTCCATAAAATAGGTATTCAAATATTACAAAACTCAAAGAAGACTATTGAGTAATAATATAGAATAACATCTGTATCTGCGGACGCTGTAATTAATAGTCTACTGACGATGACAACTTAGTTGTCGAATTTGTACGAACAGTACGAACATAGATGTGGTAAGAGATTTTTTGCCTTTTTTGACTAATTCAATTAACCGCAGTCTCCAACAAAGTGTACCTAGAATGAATATAAATGGTAAATAAAATGCTTTGACTTCTTTTTGACTTAACCTTTTTAATTGAAAGAAATATAGTTTAACTAGACATAAAAATATATACAAATACATATTTCAAATGCATTAAAGACAATATTATCGTTCATATTAACAGAAATCATTTCTAACGTTCGTATCTAAAAAGAAAATCCTTTTATTTTATTCTTCCAGTTGCCTTAGTTTCTGTCGTGGAAAAAATATAAATTCAACCTCCGAAAGGGCTATCAACCTTTTGTGGTTAAGGATTGTTTCGAAAGATAAAATATCTTATTCCGTTAAACGTCTTAAGTTGTTTCGTGTATTGAGGACAAATCCGAAGAAGTAGAAGAAGAAGAAAAAACAAAACTAAATAATATACGTCTGCGGATGACATTAGTAGGGGTAGTAAACGAGGCCAAACACAGTGTATTTGAAGGAGCTGGAAGGCAGAAACGGAATAGACGAGTTGTTTACATCATAGGTCAGAGAAATTCTCAGTATTTTATTTAGCAAAGAGGACGTCTCTCTTTGTGTCACTTCCTGTTGATATTTTCCAGATGGAGGTGCAACATACATTTACATTACATATTTCATAAAATAAACGAGGCGATTATTTCGTCGGCCCGAATTTTGGTTTTTATTGCGTAAATTCAAAACGAGGGACAACATCCAGTTTTTTTCATAATTAGAAACGTATAAATAAATACAGCGCTAAATAACGTGTAAATATTGGAAATTATTGCAGATGTGGTCACCAAATCATTTTCGAATGTGTATGTGTATACATTAGGCCAATTCAAACGTGTATTTACATATAAAATGTGTCTCTTATTAGAGCTTTACTAACAATAGGTGACAATTAAATACTTTGCAGGACTTTATATTAATATTTCAAATAGAATTTACATCAACTAATAGTGATTTAGCCGTCCTCTAAATATACTATATACACTATATTTTAGATACATCTTCCGGAAAGTTAACTATTTTCAATTATATCAAGATCTGGCACAAGTGAATTGTTCGCTTTTGAACAGTGCATCTATCTGATGATCGAGCATTCGATCTCTTTTATACAACTTTATACAATGACATTAATCGCCATGTTCCTACATGTATTACCATAGTCTCTTCTTTCTTCCCTGGTTCACGGTTAAAATCAACCGACGTATCAAAGCGAAAGATTATTACCTTCGAAAATGTAAGTTAAGTAAATATTTTACTTTAATCTGAATTTAGTAGACTTAGAAAAGTAGTGAAACGTAATATCTAGAAAACACGACAGAAGTACGACGGTGGTCCCATAAGTACCCGGCCTGATCTAGAGATGGCGGTAGTTGTTTGAAAAATATCACAGTATTAGAAAGTACATAATCTATAAATCACATCTTTCAAGTTTGAAGACGCCACGTTGTTTAGTAATCATTTGGCAGCCATCAATTGTGAACGTTTTCATTGAATTTGTAAAAATGGAGAAAATTAGTCAGCGTTATGTGATACAATATTTTTATTTGAAAGCCCTCAACCCGACCGATATAAAAACTGAACTGGATTCTACTCTTGGTGAGTCTGCTCCCTCGTTTACAACAGTGCAATATTTGGTAGCAGCGTTGAAACGAGGCCGTACGAGCCGCCAAGACGAGCATCGCAGTGGTTGACCATATGAGGTGACGACTCTAGAAATAGTGAAGAAAATCCACAAAGCGGTTTAAAACATTGTTTGTCTTACCGCGAAACTCCTACCGAGGAGGTGATCGCAAGCATCGAAGCGGCTATTAAATATTTAGATCAAACCTCAAAAAATTTTATTAGAGAAGCTTGTAAGACTCAAATCAAACAGAACTTACAAGAACAAAAACAAAAAGTAGTGCACCACGAATGGAACTTAATTAAGAGTCTCAGATCGAAAGACTGTTTTTATTTAAAAGCAGATAAAGGGAATAAGTTAGTAATTTTGAACAAAAGCGACTATTTTCTAAGAGTGAAAAATTTAATCTCAGAAGGGCCCTATGTTGAATGTACGAAAACTCCATTACCAAAAAATGATTAGGGACACAAAAAACGCGTTAAAAAGTTGTTCAAAGTTAATACCCCCTAATCTGAATTATAGGCTAAGTGTAAGTAATCCGTTGATCCCTAGACTATATTGTTTGCCTAAAATACACAAACCAGGCAACTCAATGAGACCAATTGTCTCAGGGATCAACTCCCCTACTTACTTGATATCGAAATGTCTAGTGAATGAATACAAAAATTTGCCCGAAAAACTTGAAAGTCTCTCAGTCAATAATTCATTAGAATTTATCCAAAGGATCAAAGATTGTAAATTAGAAAAAGGAGAAATTTTAGTTTCATTCGACGTAACGTCATTGTTTCCTTCGGTACCGATCCCAGAAACTTTAAAATATTTAGAAGAACTGCTTCACAAAAATAAGATCGAACCAGAGAAAATAAAGGAATACGTGAAATTAACAAACCTTTGCATATCCCAAAATTGTTTTCAGTTCGAAGGGAAGTTCTATGAACAAAAACAGGGAACTGCAATGGGCAATTGTCTTTCTCCATTCATAGCGGACCTGTTTATGAGTAACTTTGAAATAGAACTAAAAAATAAAGCTAAATATTTTCCTAGAATTTGGGTCAGGTATGTCGATGATATTTTCGCGGTTTTCAATACACAAAAATGCAACTTAAATGATTTCGTTAAACAGTTAAATTCAAAATTCCCGACAATTAAATTCACAGTAGAAAAAGAAAACAATGACAAGTTGCCTTTTTTGGACACCTTAGTTATTAAGAATGATCTCAAAATAGAAATTGATATTTTCCGAAAAGAAACCAATGTCAATAGATTCATTACGGCTGACTCAAATCACAGCATGCAACAGAAGATGGCTTCATTCAATTTTCTGATTAATCGTTTGATCAATTTCCCACTAACAAAAGTAAGATATGAAAGAGAATTGAACCTCATTAAGAATATCGCGCTATACAACGGTTTCGATTCGGAAATAATCAATGGATTAATTAGAAAGGCCAACATAAGAAAAACAATCCGTGACACCACATGTCTTTCACCACAGAGCAATCGGGAAAAGCATTTTGTTTGTTTACCTTTCCATCGTGTGACAAAAAATCTGAATAGTATTTTTAAAGATCACGGGTTTAAAGTATGTTCCCGCCCCAATAATACCCTTAAAATGCTGTTAGGAAATGCAAAAGACAAAATTGAAGAGAATAAAAAATCGGGAATCTACCGAATTGAATGTTTAGAGTGCAATAGACAATACATCGGCCAAACTAAAAGATCGATCGAAACCAGGTATAAAGAACACCTTTCGCACATAAAATTCAACCGACCGGAAAAATCGGGTATAGCGAGACATGTATTAGAAAATAACCACAGTGTTAATATGGATTGTTTACATTTGATAAAGAACGTGTACAATTATCGCGAACTGGACGCGTATGAAAGCATGCACATCTTAAAGAATTTAAGCCATGTGGTAAACTTTAATGACGCCGGGCCGTTGCAAACCCCTCTCTCCTCTCTACTGAAAGACAAGAGGAATAATATCATAAAACACACATAAATCACACAGACACTTCTTGACCATAATAACCTTTTTCAATGTAGTGCATGTTAGTTTAAGTAAAAGTATTTTTTAAAAATCTTGTGAAACAGACACAGTGCACATCTTGGTTTTCAACGGTGCGGATCGCGTACGGAGTTTATTTTTTCGTACAATTTTTTCGCCGTGTTTTACCAGGTGCGACACTTTGAAATTATCTGCTGATGATGACAACTTGGTTGTCGAAATGCGTATACAGAATTTACAAATAGTTAATTGTGGAAAGGGGTTATATATCAACCTTATTGATCAAAGCGGTACCGGACGATCGTCGACTGAAAGCGGGTTAGCTAGCAGATATAGTAAGCATTTTAAAATGTGCACTACATCGCATATTATCTGGAAATTTGGACATGGGAAAGTTGCGTGCAAGATGGGTGCCGCGTTTGCTCACACTCGAGCAAAAACAGTGTCATGAAGATGTTTCAATTGAGTGTTTTGCGAAATTTCATAGCAGCAAAACAGAATTTTTGCACCGTTTCATAACCATAGATGAAACATGGGTCCATCATTTCACACCCGAGACAAAAGAACAATCAAAGCGATGGACTCAAAAGGGAGAACCAGTTCCAAAGAAGGCGAAGACCGTTTCATCTGCAGGCAAGGTCTTGGCATCGGTGTTTTGGGATGCGCGTGGAATAATTTTCATAGACTATCTTGAAAAAGGAAAAACTATCAACGGCGAGTATTATGCGAACTTATTGCAATGTTTGAGCGAAGAAATCAAGCAAAATCGGTCACATTTAGCTAAGAAGAAAGTGTTGTTTCATCAAGACAATGCACCAGCTCACAAATCCGTTACCGCAATTATTTTTTGTCCTCAAACTTGAAAAAATGGCTCTGTCGTCAAAGATTTTCCAACGATGAAGAAGTCATATCGGCAATTAATGGCTATTTTGAAGTGCAAGGCAGTTCTTATTATAAATAGGGTATCGAACTTATTGTACATCGCTGGGAAAAGTTTATAGTGCTGATAGGAGATTATGTTAAAAAATAAATATATTTCTTTCCAAAATCTTTGTGTTTTCTTTGTTGGGGCGGGTACTTCTGGGACCACCCTCGTATATGGACAAAATAAAAGAATTGATTAAAGTCAATATTGGTTTACTTTAGAAGTATGCAAATCAGACTAAAGGCACTCACGAATACCGTATAAACTATCGGATGGAGCATCGGAATGTGATAATCCACAAAGCCTGTTTGATGGTTTTCCGGTGAAGTTTTCAAGTGGTTATCTTTCTAAATTATAGTAAGCTATGGCACGATGGGTAATAAAAATGTAGCAGGACACGACTCTACACCCAGTTTCTTAATCAAGGGTGGAAGATATGTTTTCGCAATATATATCATGATCATTATTAATTTGTCTCTAAAGACTAGCATATTCCCTTCACGCAGGAAAGGAGCTAGAATTATATCTGTTTTTAGGAACAGAAGTAACTCCGATATAACGAAGTATGAACTAATATCGATTCTTTCAAACACTGCAATAGTCTACGAGCAACTTTTTTATCCAATCATCTACTACAATGCCCGATAACATCTATCTACAAATCAGCATGGATTCACGACTGGAAGGTCAAATGTTACTAATTTAGCTATAAAAACATGATGACAGAGAGGTTGATGTCGTTTATACAGATTTCTCGTAAGCTTTTTACATAATTAACGTCTTATATTAAATTTCGTTATGGCAAAAGCTAAGTGCTTATAGATATGCTTCTGAACTTTTGAATCTAAGTTCCTACCTAGACAGGAAATTAACTTATGTAGACTATTATGGATTTGCATCGCCTAAATTTATTGCTACTATAGGTATTTCTCAGAGATCCTATTTGTGTCCATTATTCTCATATACCGTCTATTCCTCCGAACCAGGGATGTTGGGTTTCTTTGTAAAATCAACAATCGGAAAGACTGTCCTTAGCTTGTGGATGTAGTTTGATCGATACTTCATTAGTTATTCCCTTAGCACCCTTGGTATACAGACTATTGTTAGCTTTCTGAGGCCATTCAAACCATTCAGGGCACATACAAGCTTAGAGTTCACTTGCACCGAATTAGTGCTTTTAGCATTGCTTGATTGCCAGAGAAAATGACCCACCCTATTAATTTATCCAACACAGACGATATAGCATGCCCTGTCACACAGGAAAACTTTATCATGTACATAATTATTAGACTTACGAATTTCCTTGAAGTTCTACAAAAACACTAGAAACACTTCTAGAAGAGGATTAGATGAGTACTTGCCTTAACCTGGTCTCATGAGGCTAATTCTATGCAAGAAGGAAAAGTTTCTTACCTAAAAACAGAAAAATAATAAATTAGAATTAAGCTACAAGTGGCAAAAATCTTTTTATAATTATATATACTACTTATACATCATCAAAGTTGTATCACTGACGTGTATAGTTACTTTAGTTAAATACGTTTAAATAAATCGGATATTTATGTTATTGTTTCAAAGTTAATTTAAAGATATCTGTGTGTCACACCACTTCCACAATTATTTTCCAGTAACAACTTTTTAAACTTCAAACATTATGCAAATACGCATAGCTTTTGTAATTAAAACAAAAAGATTATTCTCGTAGATCTCTATTTATGCTAAGTACCTAAATATACAAAGTTAACATACATTCCTCAAATCCTAGCATCAATTACGACTAACTCGCTTCGCCTTACTCCATAAACATCTAAGTTTTATTCGTCCTAAATGTTTTACATTAACTCGTGAAGTATGACTGAGCTATTTTACCATTAAAACATTTAAATTCGTCAAGTTTATCCATTTAGTTCCAAGTGTATAGGAAAAATTTTAAAAGTTTTCTTCTAGAATAGTTCATAATCTTCGCGAGCATTCTAAATGACACGTTTTAGCTTAGTTAGTTACGATAAATGTCTAAGAATATTTAAGTAAGTTTCATACATGCACAGCGGATTTAAAATAAATTTAAATTTAAATTTTAGAGTTTGTAATGTTTCAAAAGATAATCTAATACTTTATATTATTAATGTAAAATTAAAGTTTAATATAAGTTATTTATTCTTAGTTTTTCGTGCATATTATTAATAAATAACATTAATAGAATTTTTGAAATGCTGCTTTTATTTGCTGTTTATTTAGCTGTGCTTAGTGTTTAACCATAGCTATCGTTTCCTCCTACTAATGTCTTCTTAATCTTTTAAATGCGTTTTTGGTATTATGTAAAATCATCAGAATTTATATATTATGCTTAAAAATAATAGTGATTTAGTATTTTGGTTGCAATTGCTACAATTTTGAGAATATCTTCGATATTAAATAATATCAAAGACTTGCTATATTTAAGAAGATTAATATTTTATTACTTAGCAGGTTGTAATTCTTATAATTTTGAGAACATTTTTGGTATACATAAAAATATTGCAGTTTTGTAATTCGTAAAATATTAGTCATTTTCAGTATTCAGTAAAATTAGTAGAACTGGTAGTTACCTAGAAATTTTAATGCTCCATAACTTGGGTTATTCCTAAAATTTTGGAAACATTTTTGATACGCTACGTCATTCAGATTTTGTTAGTTAATGTTAACTTTAGTTTCAGGTGTGTAAAATATCGAGCAGTGCGATTACAGGGTTTTCCAGACTTCATATATTCAATTTAATATAATAATCTGTATGGTATTGCTATTTACAATATTCAAAAAGAAATCGGAACTTTCACAGATAGTCTTTTCAACAAGAGTATGAATCTATGTATAGTTTCCCCTGGGTTGAAGGCTGAAACCGCGTCCTTGGTACTGCTCTTCTTCTGACGACATTTTATTCACTCTCACATGTGACATTCTCAGAAGTGTTGTTGTTGTACTGAAACCATTTGTTTAGTTCATATTACATGGATCTCATTTCATTTAACCAACCAGCATATTGTCATAGGAGCATGGAATTCTCTAAAGACCTAACATTTCTAGGTGACTACTGCCTTTGTTAGAGAATGAGTCCGAAAATATGAAGAAGGTTTTGATGTTATATTTCAAAGGGATTTTACCAACAAGGTCAGTCATAAATTGCATATAGTAGCCTCGGAAACAGAATTGTATTAAGAAAGGAAACTGGACAGTCTTGGGTTAATACGTTGGGCTATAATACGATGGATATGTTCGAAATAATTGTTATTAATTAAGGTCTTCGTGACATTATCAAGTTCCTGGTGAATTAGATTATTAGATATTATTAGATTATTAGATTATATTAGATTGTTGATATCGTCATGATGTCAGGAAAGCAAGGAAATTACTTCAAATAACGATCTCGGAAATCGTATTATATATTTATTATGGAATGGAAAAGAACGAAGGAAATATATTCTATAATAAAGTACAAAATACAAACTAACAGATTAGTAATACCTGAAAATGTGAAAAATAAAAACACAATAAACTTCATCACAGGTTTGACACTCGCTCGGAGAACATAGATTTTTTCAAGAATTTCTGCATTACATATACGATGTAAAAATGAGGCGTCCGGGAAATATGTTTCCCAAAATGTTCATAGATACATTAATAATGTGCACTGTCACCATCTTATTGAAAATAAACATTTCTAATATTTACTTGTCCGGTCTACAGTTTTAGTAGAAAAAACTTTGTCACCATTACGTTGGTCTCTTCAAAAAAGAAAGTTAAGTTTGTTCTCTGTGCCATTCAAGTGACGATGAACTCCGTAGCTCATTATTATCACTGCATTTGGGTCTCGTTGCTGCGATGGAATTTTAAATCAAAACTTAACATTTTTTCACTCACGACCCTTGTGTAACTCGCGTACACGTTGAACAAATCGATCCACTAGAGCTTTTGTCGATTGCTTTTCACACTCTCACGATATCGTCGGCCTTAACGACTTCTTCTTTATAATATTTTCTGTTCTTCTCAAAGCTTCAACACATCTAAGGATAGAATCGCGGCTAGCAACCATTTCGAACTCAAATATCGTATGCAAACATTCTGTGTTGTAGCGTCTACTCTTCGTTGTAACTGAAACAATATGTAACCACGAAGCAAATGGTATCTCTTCTATCACCCTACCAATACTATCGACTGCGTACTAGTCATTTCAAAAATATGTGCTTCCTACAAATTATCTTGTAAAGCCGGTAAAATATTTGTTGAGCCATAACTCATAGAATCCAGCTAAATCACTTTCTTGGAATACACTGCACTCGACACTCGAGTAGAATACATACTGCTTTCGCAGCAGCAGGTTTACTTAGTCTTTGCACACCTTGGTTTGCATATGTGTATTTTGAGTGTAATTTCATATTAAAAGGAATCAATGGGGACGAAAAATAAAAGAAAGGAGTTTAATTACTAGTCGAAGGGTACTTATTGTAAAAATAGCGAGGAAAATTTTAAGGCACGCAATTGCTTGAAAGTATCTAGTCGCGATAGACCCTTGCATCGAGTGCAGTATGTTGCACCGGCTGTATATTTTAAAAAAAGAAGTAGATAATTATCTCGCCTTACAAATCTGAAATAAATTTATTATATAACAAGCGTGGTTCTTAAATATTAGATTAGACTATGCGCCAAAGAATTTTATTTCACTGACTGTACTGATGTGACACACTATCAACTGTATTGTATAGTTTTTATATGTAATGTATCGCCTCAGCAAATCTCTTCTATCTAGTCAATTTGATTTGGATTCTATCTGTTTGTTTTATTAAAACTAAACACAGGTGTCGATGTCACAAGATACGTTATAAATATGACAGAAAGACGAGGCGAAATCAGAGCGTCAGCCTTTTACACGTGAACTTTTATGAAATTTGCAATGATTTCAATATTCCGCAGGGACCTCCGTCATTGATTCCAATGAATAACATGTCGTGCGGGCCGTGCCTCTCTAAGACAAAGATAATAAACTGCCAACCCTCGTCCACCAAGATTAGATTTAAATCATGGCACGGCAGTTGAATTTTAAACTGTTCAACTGTCAACAAGTTCGTGAATGGGAAAGAGAAACATCCTGTTGTAATGAAAGCACATGTTATAGTGGATAGACAAATACAGTTGTTAAATACAGAGAGCAGTACCCTTTCTATTTATTTTAATTGAATTCGATGTAATTTCTCGATTTATTTGAACTGTTTCGATTTGAGATTGAATGTTTTAGAGGTCTGTGCATTCAATGTTCGACAGATTCTAAGCAATTATTTATGACTTCATGCACATGTGCACATATAAATTCTAGCTTTATGTACATGTATAGATATGGCTTTTCGCTACGACGTTTTCCTAATCTTTGAATGTATCCTGTCACATTACAGATATCACATCATTCTCTTATTTTAGGTTATCTTGTTTTGTGTCTTAAATATATTATTTAATGTATTAAAACACTGCTATTTTATAAAATATTAAATAGTTTTTGTTACACTAATTGAATTTTCAAAATATACGAGGATGATTTGATAAAAAGTGAGACTCATCTATACGTGTTTGCCTGCGATAAAAGTTGATCTTACATTAGCGTCGGCCATGCATGTACAAGAGTCTATTTAAATTTTCAATATCGTCTGATGTTCAATTTGATAGACCCAGTTGCTTAAAAGAGACGTGTTTAGTGAAAGCTGTAAAATGGAAAAAATCATCATTAGTGGTGCAATTCAGCACTTATTTATTAAGAAGATGAACACAAGTGAGATTTTGGTGGATATACAGCAAACATTGGGCAAGGATGTTCCTTTTAAGTGTTCCTTTGAAACGTTTTCCTGCTAGGTTGCTCGCTATTAACGGGAAAAGCTGGATAAAATTCATACTTTATTCAGTGTTTCCCGTTAATATCGGTAAAACCTGGACTCATATCCAGGTTGTACCCTAATCACCCTATTCACTGGACATAGTACCTTTAGGCTTCCACTTATTACCAAAATTCAAACTGTTTCTCATTGGAAGGAAATTCAAGATAGACGAGGAAGTTATTGCAGATGTATAGCAGTATTTTGGCTATATTCATACGGATGATTATAAAACTGTATTTTTAAAATATGCAAAATGCCGTTGAAATATTTTGCACATTTCTACTATTAAAGATATGGTATGGTTTTGCGAGAAATTGTTCCAGGAAATTTATTCATCCACCATTCACTCGCGCTGCCTCAAAGATCTACAATGTCTACTTATCAGTTCAAGAAATACCTATTATTGCAATAAAGAAAATATACAGCAGCAATATGTATCTAAAATCTTAATACCGTATTAAAACATTTCTTTCAATTGTTTACCAAACAAAGACTGCGAAAAAATACATTTTTTTACGATCATCTTTTTGGCGAATTACTCACCAAGTGAATATGAATCTGCATATCGTGTTACATTGTTGTTGAATAGGATTTTAATTAGAACGAACATACTCGTAAAGACTACGATGTACAGTCCCTCGTTGAGGAATTACACAACGCCTAAATCGTCGCCTTAAGCTACTGGCTTTAATAAACTGTTTCTATAACCGCAAAGTAATTGTGACTCAATAATTTTCAGAGTTCAAAAGACCTACTAGAATGCGAACAATTTCTTCGGTTCCACTCCTGAGTATTGCCATAGTCTAGTCCAGTGGTGCAGGGAAAGATTATAGAAAATCGAGGAATGAAACACGCTAGTCTTTAAAACGGCGTGGTAACAAAGCGATCTTCACTTTGTCACAGATAAGAATTTCTTTCGTATAGAGGTTATAGTATGGCGAGTTATTTCTTATACGTAAAGTTTTGCTCTAGTATTGGTTAGAGGCAATATGACCGCCTAATAAGTTCTACAGTCTGATCTCATACCTTAAGTTAAAAGTTAAAAAATTCAATTTTCCAGCATGAAAATATCTACTTACATCCTGTAATTGTAGCAGTAATTAAATTGCCAAAGATGGATCAGGTTTACTATATATTGAACGAAAATCTGCACTTGGATTGGATTGATGTAATATGACTCCACCAACGATAAAACATATCCTACATGAATATTAAGCAGTCCACATTTTGTGACAGCCTAAAGTGATCCTAAAAGCATATAGCAGCTATCCTACTTTTTACCTCTACAGAGTAATACAGGGGACATGCATGTTTGATTAAATGTTTTAGGTAATATTGGTATAAATTCACAATAAAATAAAATAAAGACCACGATGCTTTAGGAACTGTAACAGTCTAAGGATCTCCAAACAATAACACAAATAAATTTCCTCAAACACGCTGAAATCAATATCTTGCCATCGTCATTAAAATCTTCTGGTTCTTCCGTCTATTGAATATGTGCAGAACATTATTGATAAATTATCAAATATACTGCACTCTTTTCAAACTTCGGTAACACGTCGACATTAATACCTTAGCCTGGGATAAAATACGTCAAGTAGATGCTGATCACCTTATCAGAAGTATTCCGAAAGTTACTAACGAATGTGTAACATACTGTGGTGGTTTAATACATTATTAAATTTAATTTATATTGTGACTACAATTTTAATTGCCTACTTTCAACCCTTCTGAATATGTAATACTTAGAATGTACTTTCACTTTTCAATACCACCAATACATGCTGCAAACCTGACAATTTCAGTCTTTTCGATTTCATAGTAATGTGGTTACGTACTGAAAAAATTTTCAATTGACGAAATAAATGTCATATGTTTATAATTTACTCACTTGAAGTCGTAAGCTACAAACAAGTGTTTAATAAAGTTACACCATGTTATAAATAGTAAAATATGCACTGGCTATAAAAACAAATAGATTTAATATAGAAATTGTTATTTTGAGAAAAATTATGCGTACGACGCAATATATATATATATATATGAATAATCGGTCACGTTAGCACCACAAAACTAAGCAAATGAAGGTTAAGTATAATGTGTGTATAATAAATACCTTCCACTGGAACCACTAAATCTTTTTAAATTTACAAAACATATGTACTACTCTTTGCAGAAAGATAATTTGAAATCGTCCTTGCATTTCGATGATTTGTTTGGCGACAATGTGATCCATGTTTATAAACATACCAATATGAATCATTGTATAAAAACTAGAACGTTACTATTTTTAATAGACGCGAAGAATGATGTATATTTAGTTTTCTAACTTTGACTCATTTAGCAGCGTATAAATATATGCGTTACTGTTTTCCTTATGTCCATGAAATTTCAGCAATGTAATCGCAACACAAGTATGTCGAAAACTATTTCGTGGAAAATTCTGCAAGTTGATAGAAAACTTTTGGATCAGTTTATTTCTTTTTGCCTTTCAATGCAGCTGAATATATAAAATTGAACGATCTTTGAATAAACACAGAACGCTATGTTAACATTATATTCCTAGAACTTGCAAATTAAAATTAATATTTATATATTGAAATTTAAACAAACATATTTAACATATCCACATATAGAAAAGTCAACAAAATAATACTGTTGTAACTAAATAAGACGAATAACGCTTCGAATGAAATATTATTAATTAAAAAAAGTACTTTCATATTTACGAGAAACTGTATGCATTAGTACCTAAATAGTTACTGCAGCATATTTAACAATAGCAATAGTACCTGATCTTCTTGAAGTTAAGTATTGAATTGTTCTTTCCGAAATAGGCTTGTTTTTGCAATTTTCCTGATTGTTTTTTGATCTACCAACACTTCTGTAAAATATGATTTACGAGGTGAGCCATTTTTCTTATGACCTAGTCCAACGTAGTGCCCATTTTTTGGTCAATGTCGATCGAAATATCATACTACTGTATTTCAGTAGTGTTCAATAGTGTTCAGTATATAAGCTTTAAACGAGCATGTCAATCACTAATGTAAACAGTAACCCTTAGAACAGTCAATTGAAAACTATTATTTATTGAATTTAGATCATCTCGACCGCATTTTCTACAGCTACTTACGGTAGGACACTTCCTCTTGGACAGGCATTGGTGCTAAACTCAAACTAAGGTTTAAGGTAACGTGTCGAAAGTTGCGTAGCCGCAGGGAGATGTGGTAGTTAACATTCATCTAGACGTACAATTGTTATTTGCCTTGTTGATCTTGAAAATTTGAAAACACTGTGGAAAAGGTAGAGAGCAAAACTAAGCAAAAAAAAACAAGAAGTAAGAAAGGACATGTAAGAGGTTTTGAAACTGCTATGCAAGATCTATCGATGAGAACAATCCAGGAAGGCGGATGTATTAAAGTCATATATAAATAAGTATAGTAGGCTATGAGGACCCATATCGTAAAGGAAGTGGATCCAATATTCGACGGAAGACCCGACTATCTATATGATCTAGAATTTCTAAGATTAAATTTGTAAAAACTTCTGGTGAAGCAGGGCCAAGATTTTATAAAAACTAAAAAAACATTGTGAAAATGTCGCATTCGAATATGCGTATGGTCACCTCAAATTATCCGATTTAATCGTTCAAACTGCTACAGAAAAATCTCCAACGGAATACTGAGTCACGTAGAATTGTGCGATGGAAACGTAAAGAAAGACGCAAACTTACATTTTCCGTCGAAAGATTTGTTTACCAAATTCCTGAAGTTACGGCACCAACGCTTTGTCCACATTAATCGCGCATTATCCACATTATTCATGAAAATATGTTCCATCTAGTTTTCGTGAAACATTTTTGCGGCTCATCATTGCTTGATAATGAAATTATTTTTCTTACATACTTTCAACATGTGGAGAATTCGATTTTGCAATACGATGTGTGTATATATGTATATGTCAAGGTTTGTTCTAGACTCATAATTTTTTCTTGTTAGTTCGAAGAAATTGCACAATATTTTTCATAAAAATATAGATTTAATGAAGCAATGCCAGACTGAGAAATAATCGGTGCTTCGTATCCGCCAGGAGCTCAAGGTTTAATGTGATATGAATTCAATATTTTTGAAACAAAATTTAAGGTGAGAAAAGTTGAGACAGTCTTTAGTCACCTATCGTAAAAGAGATCCCTGAGACATGTCCGAAACTCTAATCAATAGTTGGTTTCTATAAAGTTAAGTAATTTTAAATTTTACATCAACGCCCTATGCACCGCTTGTTTTTATTTCGTTGTTTCTTTATCTCAAAAGCACCTGTATATTTCAAAGCATCATTTTGACTATATAATCTACAATTAAATGCTGGAATTCACAATGTATGCACAGATTACATTGCAAACATCCGATGTCTATTCATAAATAGAATTATCGCGTATCACTATTTCAAAAGTTCTCAGTCGAATTGATACGAATAATGCCGTTGTCCTTTACATACATCCCATCTAATGACTCTTTTTATTCAGAAATAAAATCCAGCGACTTTTATCTATCTGCCAATGCATACATATATACATATATGTATATATATACATATATATATATATATATATATATATATATATATATATATATATATATATTGGGTCTGGGAAAAAGTTCGTGGCGTTTTTTCAGTAAAATTCAACTGGTCCCCGCATGGTGCGTGGACGAATTCATTTAAACCGAATATGCTCCATTATTATCGACAATGTTTCGCCATTTTTTTGGTAGATCCATGATCCCATCGGTGAAAAACTTCTGTGGTTTCTGGTCGAAAAACTGAATCAAGTAGTTTTCACAGGCTTCTTTTGAAACCAACTTAATTCCATTGAGAGAGTTCTGCAGAGATCGAAACAGATGATAGTCAGAGGGTGCTATATCCGGACTGTAAGGTGGGTGCATCAAAACTTCCCAACCAAACTCTCTCAATTTTTGACGGGTCATCAAAGAAGTGTGTGGTCGGGCGTTGTCATGATGGAAGACAACACCTTTCCTATTAATCAATTCGGGCCGTTTTCTTTCAATCGCCTGGCGTAATCTCTCTAGTTGTGCACAGTAGAGTTGAGAATCAATCGTCTGACCAGTTGGAAGTAGCTCGTAGTGGACGATTCCCCTTCAGTCCCACCATACACACAGCATCACTTTTTTTGGCGTCAATGTTGGCTTAGCGAACGCTTGTGACGGCTCACCATCCTTTATCCACGATCTTTTACGCTTCCGATTATCGTACGTAATCCATTTTTCATCTCCGGTTATTAAACGTTTCAGAAACGGCTCGATTTCATTCCGTTTCAGCAGCGCATCGCAGATGTTAATTCGGTCAATCATGTTTTTCACGCTCAACTCATGAGGAACCCATACGTCAAGCTTTTTCTTGTAACCAGCTTTGTGTAAATGGTTCAAAACAGTTTTGTGGTCAATGCCTAGCTCCATGCCAATATCGACACTGCTGATATGCTTATCTTGTTGGACTTTTTCAAGAATTTCATCAGATTTTTCAGTGATTGGACGACCGGAGCGTGACTCATCTTTCACATTGAAATTTCCAGAACGAAAGCGAGCGAACCATTTCCGCGCAACAGATTTCGATAAAGTACCTTCACCGTACACAGCACAAATTTTATCACAAGCCTGCGCAGCGTTCTTCCCCTTATCATAATAATATTGCAGAATATAGCGAAATTTCTCATTATTCTTCTCCATTTTCAAGTGCGAATAACTTTCCAACCACTGCACCGATTACAATGTTTCTACGCTCAAACTAACGTTCGGAAGGTCATCTAAAAAACGAGCCGTCGGTGGTGTCGCTGTGACTTGTTGTTCTTTAGTTATCGGCAACCAATGCCATCTATCGGGAAAAACGCCACGAACTTTTTCCCAGACCCAATATATATACGCATGCGTCTGCACTATGCGATTACACAAAACAACAACTGTACATCAAATCCCGTCAACGGCACTCCGCATGTGCTTCATATTTCCCTGTAATTAGTAACTAATGCATTTCGAATTTGTGTTATAAACATTTGAGGTGCTACCGTATTCTGTTTGCGGGTAAATACGCCATTAATATTGGATATGTGCACAGACCGTCTCTATACTGCCGCCCGCACCATAAATTTAGAAACGTTTGATTTATGGCAGTATCTACTCCACCGAAAATAGAATCAATTTGTAGATCTAGCCGGTCGTACTGTTCTTTGTATCAACATCTTTCAAATAAAGAGAACAGAAACGCTCCATCCACTTTATGCTTACAGTTATACGCATGTATATATGTACATATATATGTATACGACACGCACGCAGTTGAGTTTTTCGATTTTTCCACTCGAACGAAGAGCATAGTCGAGATTCCCTTCTCAAACGCTTTCGTGTTTAGTCTAATTCGGTTTCTCTTGTAACTGGCTGGAGATCAAAATACTTCGGCGGCGTCTTAAGACACGTGATACCGCGAGTTCTACCAGAAATTAGGAGGAAGATGTCGTTAATCCTGTGGAACTGAAAATACGCACATAAATCTGCCTGAAACGCGTGACAAAATTGTTAACGGAGGTGATTAATATATATATGGGGATATAAAATATTTAATTATTGTAGATACACTGCTTTAGTAATTTATAGGTTTCGTAATTTTTCCCGTAAATAAAATAAATATGAACATTTTATTAAATATATTTTCATCATAGATAATTATGTCTATCTGTTATACCAGCTGAAGTATTAAAATAAACTAAAGAAACACTTGAATATATCAAATTGTTCGGAAGTGTAGTAGCAATTTTTATACTGCAAAACCGACTGACGAGACATTTTTCAAGTTTTAGTGACAATTTCTTTCAATGAAATCAGTCCACTGATCTAAACACGATTATAGACTTTAAATCTTGAACTTTTAACAAGATTGTGTAATTGAAATTTATTATTTTCCTCCACAATTTATATTTTTTGTTTATTTGCCCACTGTCTTAATTTACCCGCACTTCGGGAATCTTAAGACTAGTGATTTATTTTACCTTAAACCATCAAATAAATTTCTTGGTGTCTAATTTAAATATCTTAATAAGAATAAAGTATATTGTAAGCAATGTTAGTTTCATGACAAACATTTGCGACAGAGTTTTGTAAATATCAAATTTAGATACTCGGGTATATAGTAACTAAGTGAATAAATATATTAAAAGATACCTAAATTTATTAGAATTAATATTAAATACTTACATAATAAGATGAAAATGATGTAGCACAAAAACTTTAATGTAAATATTAAGAAGTAATAATTCCTAGTAATATAAAATAGAACCTTGTCATCGAGCATAATTTTGCTGTAATTATACATCTTAAATAAGATAGTTCTTGTTAATTTGTTTATAGAATTAGAAAAATAGAATTTTTAAATCGGTTTAAGGCATGTCAGTGATCGAAAGGAATTTTGAATAAAGTGCAGGTGAAGTTAGGTAGACAAGCAAATAAGATAGAGGATAAGAACAGGAGAGTTTCATCAAATATTTAAGCAAATAATAGTTTTGATAGGTAACTAATGTACACAAAACAAGTAGTAAATATGTACGAGGTCTGATCAAAAAATAACCGTTATTTTCAATTTTTTCAAAAAGTATTTATTTATTCATCAATAACTATCTTGTCCCCTTCAAAATAATCCTCCTCAGATATAATACACTTATGCCAGCGTTTTTTCCAATCCTCGAAACACTTCTGAAACGCGCTTTTTGGTATCGCCAACAGCTCCTGTTTCGATTTTTCTTTTATCTCCTTAATCGTAGCAAAACGCTTCCCTTTCATCGGTGTCCTCAGTTTTGGGAAGAGGAAAAAGTCAGCGGGGGCCAAGTCCGGTGAATACGGTGGTTGAGGCATGATAACGGTTTTGTTTTTGGCCAATAACTCACGCACAAGCATCGATGTGTGAGCTGGTGCGTTATCATGGTGCAAAATCCATGATTGTTGTTTCCACAATTCCGATCGTTCGAGCCGTATTGCTTCACGCAAACGTTGCATAACTTCCTTGTAGTATTCCTTATTAACCGTACGACCTGTTGGCAAGAACTCATGATGCACCACGCCATTATAATCGAAAAAAATAGTGAGTAAAACCATCACAATTGATCGAAGTTGGCGTGCATTTTGTCGGCCTTCTGTAAAGCGCTTGTACCACTTATAAACACTTTTTTGAGACAAAGTGGACTCGCCGAATGCCACAGTCAACATTTCAAGTGACTTGGAGCACTTTATTCCGTTTTTAATGCAAAATTTAATACATATTCTTTGATCCTTTTTTTCGAATAGTAAAAAATCGAAGAGCACACCAAAACACGACTAACTTTTTATCTGTCAAAAACAAACTGACAATCCAAAATGGCTGATATTGCCAACATATATAACAGACATGTGTACCAACATAACAGAAAAAAATGCGAAAATCGAACATACGTAACTCACGAAATTTGAAAATAACGGTAATTTTTTTATCAGACCTCGTATAGGGAAAACGCACTAAATTATCATAGATAACGATGTCTATAATAAAATAGGTAATAGAGAAAATAGTTATGTAAAACTTGGAAATGTTAGTAAGGAAAGTCATGATTACAATTAAAATTTACATAATTGAGAAATCGGGCTTTGTGAACATGTACAAAAATAATATTTTAATTAAAAGAAGAGGGTATAAACTGGTAAAGGCAAGTTGAGAAGTTCAAAATTTATTATGATTTTGTAATTTGTAATTAGAAATTTTGCATACGTTATATGCAAAATTACCAACATCTTTTGTTTTTACTTTTTCTTCATTGGTCGCATTAATTTGTTTATAAATAGAGGTGCGATTTAAAACTAGGACAATCTCTGTTTGTTCACTGTATAGTAGACTTTTATAATTTCAGCTAATGAAAAAAACAAGTCAATGTAAAAGAATAATGGTGGTTATGTAAATACTTTACACATTATCCAGTACATTATAAGGGTAAATATTGTTTATTATCGGTAAAACATGTTATACAAATTTATATGGAACTATTAGTGAAATATTGAAATAGTTAAATAAGTAAAGTTATAAAACTGAATATATGTCATAAACACTTGTGAGATAAGGGTACATAAACTTTAAGCGCATGTCCTACTAAATTACGAAATTGGATATGAGAAAGTCTGCCTGCGGATAATGGTTAAAAAAGAAAATAAGAACCATGTAGTAGCAAGGAGAAGAATGACGGAACAATGTTTAAAAAACTGGAAATTTAGGTAAAGCAATTGCTTTTAAATTAGATTTTTGTTATTTTTACTTAAGAGTCAGAAGGTGCCAGGTCGGGACTATAAGGCGGATGAGTCATCAATTCCGTTCTTGGAGCGGTTAAAAACTCTGATGTTTGAGATGCGTTGTGTGACAGCAGATTGCCTTGATGCTGAATGATTCATCTTCTTGGTTGTTTTTCGCACACCTTTTGGAACACAGTTGGCAAACGTTGCATATTACACCATTCTGCATTGATTGTGCGACGATCCTCTGTGCGTCCGACCACTTCCTTGTCAGAGATTCGTCCGCGTCTCACTTTCGTGGGTTTTTCCTCGTCTTTGAACACCCATTGAGACGATTGACGCTTGCTTTCGGGCTCGTAACAATAAGTCCGATTTTCATCTGTAGCAATGTCGTATGCTGACTTTGCTTGACCTCAGTTGAATTTTTTAAACATTTTTTTGCACTAATCACTATGCGGGTTTCTTTGAGCTTTCGCTAAATTGTATGATATCCATGGAACACAAAGCTTTCTGACGGCAAGACGATTGCGCAGGATAGTTCTGATTTGGCTCAATGCCCAATGATGCCCGAATATCTCTGTATGTGAAGTTGTATATTTTTATCATGTTGTCGATATTTTCTGGAGTGATTGCAATGGTAGGCCGTCCCTCACGATGATCGTCTCTTAGCGAAACACGTCTACGCTGGAACTTGTTGTACCACTGTTCAACAGTCGCCAAGGACGGTGCTTCATCATGAAACAATCGCTAGATTTTTTACGAACACTCTTGTTGTGTGACCGTCTCTAAATCGTAGAAAATTTTGTTTCGAAAATTTTCACTTCATTTCAAAATTACTAAAAAGGGGCAACAGCATATGCTAGCAATCTGTAGATGCTCTACGGACTAAAAAATCCATCTCAGAGAATAATATTTCCGATAGCGCCACCTTACGGAAAGTAGCTGAAGCGCAAAACTTTTGAAGACAGATAAATAGGTAAAAGTAATGTTACTAAGGATTTGTCGCGAATGGTGTTCTGAAATGATATATATATATATATATATACATCTCAGACGTTTCAGATAGTAGATATTCTTCTGAAACAAAGCTAAAGTTTAAAATAGCCAAGTTTGGCAACAAATTCTTGTTGGAAACAATCGCTACATCACAAAGTTATCTCAATTAATTACAGAATGCCTTAAGTAAACGAGGTTTATAAAATACGGATGTGGATCAGTAATTAATAAGCCAGATGAAAGGGACAGTACTAATAATAAATTATGTTCGTTTTCTTGGCAATCTTACAAAGCATAACTTCCAAAATTTGCGTTCATTTCGATTGTAAAAACGCTTGTTCTTTGAATAGGAAATAAACTATTATAGCTTGTTTTGAAACATGGAAAATATGGGACAATGGTTAGTAATTAAGTTCTGGTTTTGAAAGAGCAAAACAAGCTCTGAAAACTAAAAAGAGCTAAAGTTTGTTTACGGGGACCAAAGCCCATTAATCACAACTAAAAACTATCGACGTCTAAGTTTAAATCTGGACGGATCAGTATAAGAGATAACAACAGAGTGGACTTCTAAGTAATGTGTGTACTCCTGAAGTGATTAAAAGAGTATATGATATGCTAGATGACCAACCAATAAAATTATGCGAAGTAGCAGAGGCTTTACACATTCATATAGATCAGTGGCTTTGATTTCACATAAAATGAATTGAGTATAAGAAAATTATATGTAAGATTTTTGACTATGGAGTGCAAAAGCGAACAAGAACGCATTTCAGTTTTAAATTTATCAAAGTCAATATAATCTGAAGGACCTTTGGCGCCGAATAAACTGAAACAAGCACTAGTACACCGAAGACCGTACACAGAGCGAAAAGGTTATGGCTTCTGCCTTTTAGGATGGCTGTGGGATTCTTCTTATAGACTATTTTCAAAAGATAAAAAGCGATCTGTTTTAGATCAACCGCACGGTGTAATGCAACGCAAAAGAATAAAAAATTTTTCTTAAGATATTGCACATGATTATACTTCGATTGTTTTTGTAAAAATTCATGAACTGCATACAGCTTGTTCGCTAGATTTAACCCGTGACCCTTTTCCTTTTTCCCAACTTGATAATATGACTCGGTGGGAAAAAACATTTGGTGAAGAAGTAAACACTGACACTATATTTCGAAGAATTTGACAAAGACTACTTTTCTGATGAAATGAAAAATCTTAAAATGTGTGGACTACATTTAACAATAATGTGGGCAGGGGCAATACGTTCAAAAATAAAATAATTTGTTTTGCAAAAAAGTTTGTTTCTTGTCTAGGCTCACTAATTATTGTTAGGCTTTCTTATATTTAAGAGACTAGAATGCATATGAAACATAACACCTTTTAATAGTAAGTTATAATTTTAAATAGTAAACGAACGAATTTGCTTCAAAAAATATTCTATGTCCACGTTTAGGAACTTTATGTTTACTTTTCTCATAAATTTTCCAAATTATTTATACCACCTTTGGAAACAAGTTCTGATTTTATTTCTTCTTGCTATACTTTTTGTTTATACAAAATAATAAAATTTAAGAGTATGAAGACTTTTAATATTTACTTTCCAGTATCGAGTGCATGTACGAGTATTCTAAATTATTTAATTGGAATTGGAATATATGTATTTATATCCAGTTAATATTTCGAATTGCTTAAGAAAATGCACATTGACAATTAGAAGGTATATATAAGCTTTCGATGTCAACACACCCTATTATTTAAAAGTTTTATAATTCACATCTGCGCGACGATACAACCCCTTGTCCATTCCATATTTTACAATAATGGAAAAATATAATTTCGAAATTTTATAAACCACCGCGTCAGTTTATGTAATTGAAGCGCTACTTCGCCTCAGCTATGTAATTCTGTATGCATTTTTAAGTCGTCGAGCCGTCCGTTATATATAATCTCACCAATGCCACCAACTTACTCGCTTCTACTATATCTCCATATACCACTATACTCCCTCATTATGTGGAAGAAGGGCCGTCATTAATTCTCCAAGTGACGCTGTTCCAACACAATGGGCATTGTCCGAGAGTAGAGAGGGCTGCATAATTAATTAGACTCTATGGAACGCCTAGTCCGGACGTGCTGGAACCGGAATCGAAGTCCGGGTCAAGTCTCTTCGTCTCCGTACAAGGCATGTACTCTCTTCGAAACTAGCGGGTGCTTATAACGTTGTATGCGCCCTTCACCTTACGCATATCTCTCTCGCGACTGGAAATTCCGAGCTCTTTCGCAAGATTAAATCGTCTGGCATATTGGGGTCGCGAAACAACAAACGAACTAACAAGGGAAAGGAGCGAAAATACGAAATGAGGAAATGCAAAGATGTAATAAAAAGAAGTAAACGAATATCTGAAAATAAGTAAGAAATAAATAATCAAATGCAAAGTTATTTTGAGAAAGTAAATTTTTTGATCTTATATTTACATCAAACAGATTGATGTGATCGATTTTAAGTTTTTTATTAAATTTATATATAGAGAAAATGACCTGATAGTGCACAATATCCAACTCTGATATGCTTCAAATACATATTATATGTAACATGAAATTGCTACAGTTTCAAGATCATTTGCAACGGCTACATGTTGACGTAAATCAGCGAATTCTGATGATATTGATAATCTAACAAATTAAAGAAACAATAAATCTTCATACTAAATCGATCTGGACATTATATAAATGGATCAATCTAATAACAACATAACAACTACATTTACCTATAAATTGTTTCCCAAAGTGCTACCCATGACCAAAAGAAAATACTCTTTATTTAGAAAAACTTAAATAATTAACAATTATCCTAGAAGCCCGTGCTCCGGCTGTGGCACTACACCGGATCAAAAAAAAAAGAAATACTGCAGGGCATTAAGACAAAGGGATGAGACTGCTTGGACAAGACCGTTAATAAATATGAATATTCCAGTAGATCATAATACAGAGCACTCAATGTGTGGGAGCGAATGATATTGAACTGTGGTCAGCGCAGACCAGGACAGTAAAGATATAGAAGGAATTCTTTTCTAATTTTCGAAATATAATCCACCAGGAATTTCTATATGGATACTGAAAGCATTTGAAATATTTCTTTCGTCCATAATTGCCTGAAAACAGGACGTTGTTGATTGCGACGTTGATTATTCGCGATTTATAGCTAGGAAGAGCATTGTATAATGAAGGATCAGATCATAGAGCTCTGTTTTGAAGGAGTTGAGGACGCACAAACGAACGATGGAGAGTGTTCTTGAGAAGAAATCCAAACATGCTTTTTGAATTGGGAGGACCACTGATCAGAGTTAGAGAGCACTTATTGTGAAAGCATATAACCTCAGTTTTATTATACTGCTTAAAGTGCGATTGTAAATAAAAAGTCTACTCATTTAATCGCAGTATCTCGTACTATGCATGAACCTACATAATATATGAATTTTTATTTACTTAATTACTGCAGTGGTTAGGGGAAAATAAGGCAGTAATGATTCTAGTTGCTTTTTCTGGGTTTTTAGAGCTCAGGCCGTCTCTTAGGGACTTCTGCTGCATTTAGCAGCTCTCAGCAAGTATAACAGCAGTATCAGAAACTTGGTGTCGTCCCAGATTCATGGAAACAGAAAGTAAGCTTTAATTGTTTGAATACTATTGAAATTACAACACGAATACGAAAACTTTCGATACCGATACACATATTGACTATATATGATTGGCAAAAGATAGATAAATTTCAGAGATTTTGGAAATGGGTTCATATCTAATCTTATAGTAGAAAAGATTGGGCTTAATTTATTTTGAACAAGAGATCGTAGAGCATTTTTAACATTTAATGATAGTGAATAATCAACATGTCTCCCTCTCACGTCCAATGAATTGAACGAAAAAGCGAGAATGCATCTGTCTCGCAATGTCGATAACTAAGTTACCAGAGCGTATAGACAGATGGCACTGCATCACGGCTATTTGCCAATTAAAAGAATGTTAAAAGGAATCATTCTATTATTAATAACACCCTATCTACTACATATGTTTCATGGATAGACCAATCATCAGGCAGATTCTGTGTTATTAATGAACGATTCCTTGATAGCGTCTATCATATCAAATTGATTTGATATGATATTTTATTAAGTATACGTCAAGCATTAATTTTAAGGAGGTTATCTTACAAAACGACACAATCATTAATAGGATCCACAGTGCCATATATTTTAAGTCGTTTGTGAACTTTAAGTCGTTTGTAAACTAGTCACAAATTGAAAAGTAATGGTCTTAAATTCAAACACTTTTACATCCGTGAAATAATGCGCGAAACCTCTTTTTTGAATCAAATAATATATATACGATCCAATTTAGCAATTAACAGGCCGTGATTTAGAGTTTTGAAAATATTTGAAAAATCAGTATATATGATATGGGCCCGACGTTTATCTACTACTATAGAAAGAAATTGTTTAATACGTGCTAGGTTATAATGGATATAGTGGACGTCTAGATCGATAAAACTGTACATTTGTATAAATTGCAATGTACAGTATATGTATTAATATTATGGCAAAGCTAGAAATTATGCTTATTGGTATGTAATTATCAATACTTAGGATTAAATTTAAAAAAAACAACAAAATGTATGTAAGAGTGTATTTAAGATGTTAACGTTAATTGTCTTCAAATGGCAAATTGGAATTACATTTCTTCTCTCCTTATTATTTCCATATGACTGGAATAATTAAATTTTCTTCAAAATCCAAGTAGTCTACCAAACATCTCAGGATTTCCCTTAAGTATGATGATGTCTCAACCAAACTGACAGAAAATGTGTTCACAATAAGACACTGTGATATAGCAATATAAATATGTATTCCTCATATTTTAACATTTAGTTCCTCTACAATACCTGCATACCTGTTCCTTAAGGAAAATGTATGAACGTTGCTGTTTATTTTAAAGGCTTAGAGGCTGAACGGGCCATGGTTAGTATTTAGCATAACTCAATTCAACATAACCAGCGCCTTTTAAAATTTATCCAAAACAATTTGTTTAAATTTAATTCATTTTTTCTCAAAAATTCAATTTCGAATTTTAAAAAAATGAATAGTAAATGGCAATATAATTATTGAAAAAAGTAAATTAACTTCCATATTGACGACACTATTAACATAATTCAGTTTTTTGCACTTCTGTAACTAAGGATATACAAACATAATGTACACATGTACGTTGCTTTTATTCAGTTGCCGTCGCAGAGAACCATATTTGCAGTCCGTACTGTCTACTCTCAACTGATTGTCTCCACTAATACTGACCGTGGAATTCTTCAGCGAGAAAATTGCCCGTTGTTTCATTAGTGTTTAGCTTTTTGTTTTGGAGTTTTCTTGTTTTGTCTGCTTCGTTCATTATCTCAGACGTCCCACTCGCAAATTGCTGTTTAAAGAAGCGAACACGCAGCTCGTGGAAAAAGACGAGGTTTACGTCCAACGAAAGCAAAGAATGGGAAACGGTCTCCATTTTGAAGGTAGAAAAATTACGAAGTGTTCGTATCTGTCGCGTGAAGAATCATTGTCTTGCCAGTTTTTACTCATTACTTTCCAATTAGATATGTTAATCAACTATTAAGTTTGTTCGCAAAACACATAAGGGAAATTAAAAGTAGGAAGGAGCTACTATCAAACATTAATTGCTTTTATTAAATGTTGATCAGTGTTTCACAGTTATTAAAAATAACTTGTAATGATACTTCAAGTTATACATTTAGTATTACTTATTTATTATTATTAATATTATTTTCATATAACTTTGTATACTGTGAACTAACAAGCACACTAGCCGTCCAGTATAGATTAGAATGTCGTAAATAAAAGCTAATACAGTCAGAATTGATATACGACCACGTACAAGAAACTTCATGTGCTAAAAAGAAATCAACATCGAACTTATAAAAGGCATGTCAAAAATAGTCAACACAAAATTGTATAGATTACTTTTGGAAGAGTTTTCACTAAGAATGTTTAACTATCATGTAATAATTCTTGTGAGGATCAAATCGAGCACAGACTTTCTGTTCGTTCAAATCTTTTGTCGAAATTTCGCGAACCATGTCTTTGGTCGTATTTCATTCTTTCCCTATCCATCTCACATCGAATCCGCATCATAAGTGATTATTTCATGCACATTTTTCACCTATTCATCACAATTTTGGTTTTTTGGCCGGACTGGTTTGGGTCTTTATACCATTCTAAAACACCGTCTCTGGTAGAACAGTTGTGAAGCTCGCTAAAAGTTGCCGAAAGATTATCCAAGCAAACGAGCAATACATAAATTATTGCCCATGCTATTGGTAAGTCACTGGCTTATCGTGGTGGTGGGTTTGGGGTCGAGACCGATGCCCTGTTGTCCGGGAAGGATTTCTGCAGTTTCTCTTTCCTATTTAAGCGAATACTGGCAGGCAAAAGTCTTAAGTCGTACTAAGAGCACAACGCAATAATAACTTATATTCTGTCAAAGCCCCCTGTACTCAGGGCTAAGCTTTTGGGGATACGAAAGCATGGATTATTATTATTTTATGTTAGTAAATGACCTGCGATAGACAGAAAAGCAACCCAAAACTTAATATTACTACAGTCTGAAATGTTTGCTATCCCTCCTGGAGCGTCTATATAACGTCTTTATACATAATATCGTTAAAATGTTTACTATAAAATAAATATTTGTTAATAATTTGCTTAAACTAACAAATAAATATAATACTGTGGAAAAAGCAAATGGAAAAAGCATAAAATATATTGTGCATACATGCAATCTCCTTCAGGAGAATTACACAATTCATGTAGGAAAATAAAAGCAGAACAAAATGCGCTTCTAATAAAAACAAGAAACCAAACCGTTCTCTCGCCTCAGTCTTAAGCGTTTCATATTTAGGATTAGAGTAAATTTAGTGTGTATATCGTAAAACTTCACTCCGTTGAAATTTTATTCAGAAGAGTCACTGTAACTTCAGCAAGTTAAATATTTTACTTGCCCTCTTTGTTAGCGTTTGACGCGAAGTGTCGCAAATTATGTTCTTAGGCTGTTCAGTTTTATTGTTCTTCCTTACGTTCTTGTACTGTCGGATTATCGTTAATAAACCTTCCACGTCCATATATACGTATACGAAACTTTATTTCATTTTATGCAGTAGGGGTTAATACCCTTTATAGAGAGCACGTTTTTAAGCTATGTTTGAAATAAAGCATATTTAATGCATTATGTACAAGAGCAATAAGTATTCTAAGATACTAAACGTTAAAAAAAAGAATAAAGAAGTCTAATAAAGCATATATTATTAATAAGGTATAAATAATATAATAGTAAAGCTCAAATGTACAAAACTAAGTAAAACTAAGCCATTAGATTGAAAGAAATCAATTGAAAATGATAATGGATTACGAGGGATGCTCAATATATTATCGGTATTGGGGTGATTTACTAATCAAGTGGCTAATTCATTAGGTAATGACGTTATCTGAATGTATAAATATAAAATTTCATGTAGTTGTAATCATTAGTTCACTAGTAACAATTAGTCAACAAAGATCAAAATGGTTGACACGACAATGTTGAAAATCAAGCACCAAATACCTTACAAAACAAGGAAATGCTCAAAAAACTATTCACGAAAAAATTGTGACCGTCACAAAGATTCTGCACCACATCCTCGCTCGGGCGACCCAATTACTGCCACTACGGAAGACAATATAAATAATAAAGAAAGTTGTACTAGAGGATGGCCGAAAGAAAGCTAGAATATTAGCAGAGATGACTAACCTATCCGTTGATACCAAACACCACTATTCTTCAAGACCCTCTTAACCTACTAAAAGTCACTACAAAATAGGTGCCGCACATCAGAAACAAGTACGAGTCGAGTACTGTATAGAACTTTATGAACTTTTGGAGCTCTGTAGTGAAGGTTCATCAAGTCCTTTCGACCGAATCGTTACTGACGATGAGACGTGAGTTCATCACTATTACTCTGAAAATGAACAAGAGTGCATGAAGTAGCATAAGAGGGGTACAGAATCCCCCATAAAGGAATTTTTTTGATCAAATACATGAAAAAATAGCAACTTACAGAACCGCTTTTGGTAATTTACGAGAAGCGAAAGAAGAAAATGGTAAGCTGACCGCCTGTGTGTTGTCTCTTCAGGGTAATACGGCGCGTTTACACGGTTGCTACCGACATGGTGGTGGCTTCAAAGAAAATAATTACCAATACTATAGCCCGGACATAGCCCCTAATGATGACTACTTATTTCCTAATTTGAAAAAATTTCGTGAGAAACGCTTTCCAAAGTTGAAGAACTTAAAGTGGCAATACACATTTTTGGGACAAAGAGGAAAGTTATTTTGTACGTGGTATTGAACTGGTATAATTTGGACAAACTGAAAGAGAGCTCGACAGCAATATGCCTTGAGCAGGAAATGTCAAACGTCAAAAGGAGCAAATAGTGGTAGAATGAAATAAAATAAGGATTATGGACGTGGTCGCAGAAAGAAATAGAAAAATGGCAAAAAATATACAATTTGATGAGCAATGCAAGAAATCATTAGAATAGAGAAACAAATATATATATATATATATATATATATATATATATATATATGCGTGTATATAGATATTTATTGCACTCTTAATTTCTATATTGGACATTAAATTAGTATCATAAAATTGGCGAATTTAGTTAAAATTATTTGCATATTAAAGACAAACGAAATTCCACGTCCACTCTACTCAAAGTCATGAAGAAAGATAGTTTTAGCTATACGTATAGAATATTAATATTTAATCTACATAAAAGCTATTAGTTGTCTACTATATTATTGAATATTCTGTTTAGTGTATGATTCCAATTTAAATTATGCCAATCTCTAATTATAATCATGAACAAATAACAGGTGATTTAACTCGCTCAATGTCCATTGTACGAAATACAAGTATAAATATTTCATTAAAACTTCAGTGATGGTTATGACCCATCAAAATCTATATCAATTGAAGAACAAAATATTGTGTATATTGAATTTGATTTGCGTGTTTGTGTAATTTCTATAGTTTAATATAATTCTTATATTATATTTATATTTATATTGATCTAATATTACACTACTACCATACGAAAACATTAGTACTAAATAATAAAAGAATATTGACAAGTAGTTAAACATGGCAAGACTTCTAAAATAAACGTAGTTACATAGACATTCATTGTTGAGGACCAGCAAGGGCAATTTGTTTTACAAGTCAAGTTGGATTTATAAAGCACTAATACCTTGTTACCAATTAAATCGTAACGTTTTATTTATATTTACGAGAGTTTTCAGCAAACTGGGATTGCGTTTATTAAAGTCCTGTACGATGAGCTACAGAACGCTAACAAATGTAAAATATCCAAGTACGCTTTTTTCATTTTACAGAATGACTATTAGTACACATTATTCATTTAAAATTTACAGGACTCGAAATTTCTGATAAATAAGTTTTCCAAAGACCGGGGTTGTGGAAATATCAGATGATACAGGAGAAATATATGTATAAATCCAAATAAATGGAGAGGAATTTAAAGAAATTAAAAAATGACATAGAGAACAGAATAAAGAAATGATTACACACTTGAATTAAAAAAAATATCTCCAGAGTTAAGGGAGAATTTATGAAGTAGTTCTTGCACATATCTATGTTCGTATACAGGAGGAAATCTTGAGCACTAACGAACAGGTTATAACAAATCAAAAATCTATGAACACGAAACGAAAATTTTACCTATTCTGTGTTTTGTGACTAAACAAAGTTATCAATAAAATAAAATACACGATTTTATTTTTCTAATCCATCGCGATACAACGATTTTCTCTTTGTGCACCGGATATATATTTTACTGCAAGCTACTCTGCTAACATGTCTTGTGGGATTTTGTTAATCAGTTACTATCATAACACATGGATCAATAAGTCCCGAGACTAACAATGAAAACAACATTTTTTTTGCAAAATTTTTTTTTATTCATCAACATAATCACCTTTTAGGGTGATACAATGGTTCCAACGCTTTTCCAATTTTTCAATACCGTGTTTATAAAAAAATTTATCTTTCGCTTCAAAATAAGCTTCAGTTTCAGCGATGACCTCCTCATTTGAGCCAAATCTTTTTCCCTGGAGCATTTTTTTAAGATCAGCAAAGAGCCAGTAGTCACTGGGGGCTAAATCTGGCGAATATGGGGGGTGGCGAAGCAGATCAAAACCCAGTTCGTTCAATTTTGCCATTGTTTTCATCGACTTGTGGCAGGGTGCATTGTCTTGGTGAAAAAGGATTTTTTTTCTCTGCATGTGCGGTCGTTTTTTTGCGATTTCCTCCTTCAAACGCACCAGTAGGTCAATATAATAATCACTGTTGATCGATTTACCTTTTTCGAGGTAGTCAATGAAAATCACGCCATGTGTATCCCAAAAAACTGACGCCAGGACTTTGCCAGCTGACTGCTGCGTTTTCGGACGTTTCGGACGGCTTTCGCCAGCTGTGCGCCACTCAGATGACTGCCGCTTCGACTCTGGAGTGTAGTGATGTATCCATGTTTCGTCCATGGTCACGTAACGACGCAAGAAATCTTTTTTGTTGCGAGTAAATAGCGATAAACAGCTTTCTGAATCATCGACTCGTTGCTGTTTTTGTTCCATCGAAAGCAATCGCGGCACCCACTTGGAAAAAACCTTTTTCATGCTCAATTTTTCATGAAGGATAGTAAATACACTTCCATATGATATCTGTGTCATCTCAGCAATCTCACGGAGCTTCACTTTACGATCTTTCATTATAATTTTTGTCACTTCACTCACATTTTCCGGTGTAACGGCTTCCACAGGTCTACCCGAGCGTTCCGCGTCATTTGTGTCGGTACGACCACGTTTAAACTCGGCAAACCACCGACAAATCGTTGCTTTTGATGGACAAGAGTCCGGGTAACATTTTTCAATCCATTGTTTTGCTTGCGTGGTGTTTTTACCCATTAAAAAACAATGTTTTATCACAACACGAAACTCGGTTTTTTCCATTGTTTAAACAAACTACAAAACGACTTTACTCCAACCTCGATAACTCAGCTGTTTCTGGTCCGATCGACTTAAAATTTTGACACGTTTCAAGCAAAGGTTAGTACTGAAAGACGTGGTTACTGGTTTATCAGCGCCATCTATGGGTTAGTCTCGGGACTTATTGATCCATGTGTTATATGATTATTTACTTTACTTTACTATCTAGAATTTAATACATTTAAGCATGAAGTTTTTTGATTAACTTAATGAAGATTTCACTTCTTCCACACTTCTCTGAATTTTTTCATATTCATTATATATTGTTTTATTTGAATTTTAATTTGATACTGAAGGGTATTAACTTCTTGTAAGAAACTCAGAATAATAAAATTTCAGTTGGTTGTGCTTTCAAGTACATTAAGGTTAGGTTATATTATTTAATAAGTCGTGAAGTATTTAAAAATAATAAACCTTTTTTGTTAAAATAAAAAATTATTTGAATACATAAGCAAGTCATTAGAAAATTGAAAACTCTTATACCATGCGTGATAATAACTTTCCCAGTTTTCTGGTTAATTGTACCGTTATCATATCCTTTCCATCTCAGATCTTCTGCTGGTATTTTTCCAGATGCGAGGAAAATTATTCGATTTGCACCAATCCTCAAAAAAGGTGACACTGCATTGTTTGAAAAGTACCGAACTATAACAATTATTAATAACTTTGTAGAAGTTTTTGAAATATTCCTGTGCAATATTGTTTTCTCCTTAGTTAAATCTTTTATATCGAAAAGTCAACACGGTTTCGTTAGCAGACGCTTTACAACAATAAATCTCAAAATAATTAATTATTCAATGTATTTTCGAGAAGCTAGTGAACAAATTGATATTGTTTATATAAATTTCGCCTAAGATTTTATTCCCATAACTTTCGAAATATTCCTAAACAAACTCAATTCTATGGGATTTTCACTTTTAGTGAAGTAAAGTTCTTACTTATTCAATTATGCCTACAGAATAGAGTTCATTACGTTTCCTACAAAGATTACATATCTAATAGCTTTACTCCTGTATATGGTGTCCCACAGGGAAGCAATTTAGGTTCATTTCTGTTTCTGATATTTATTAATGATTGATATTTGTAACTGGTAAAATTGTTGCCCGTGTTCGAAGAGGTCCTCATCCTGCGTCGGCCATGGTATAGTTAAAAGCTTCACGGAAGTCTGTTTTTGTGAAAAAAAAATATTGAAACAGATTTAGTGTTTCAAGAAACAGCCCTTGAGAACATTGTTAAACCATTAACACAAACTATGTTTAATAATAATCGGTAGGTATTCCAGCAGGGTTCAGCACCTAGTTATAAAAATATATAATCAATGTTGGTGAGAAAGCAATGTACCTGACTTTGTTAAACCAAAATTCAGTCCAGATGTAAGTCTTCTTGATTTGTTATAAGAAATGGTCCGTTTTGAAGAGAAAAGTTTGCTCTGTTATTCACAGAAATTTAGGTAGTTTAAAGAAATCCATAATAAAATCTGTTACAGATTTAGATATAAATGGTATACGTGTCTTTGTCGTTAAATGGCCACCAATACTAAGATTTTGCATAAAATTAAAACGGCATTTCGAATAGCTTCTTGAAATACGCTTACGCTGAAAGTTGAATATTTGCTATAAGGGCTGCTTTTCTATTGCAAATCTGTGTAACAGAACTTATAATGTGACTCGATATACATATACATCATTCAAAATTTAATAATATTTACATTCTGTAGTAGTTGCTTTAATTTAAATTGTTCAATACTAATACTATACCGCAGAAAAGTCCTAATACTAAAAGTAAAATATTTTATACTAAAATTACATAGTTTTTCTCGCCGTATTAAATCTAGCGGAAATCCAGCAAAATGCGCCGAAATGTTTTATGGCAGTTTAAGTACTTTCGCTAGATAATTCTCAAATATTTATGAAACAGACAGAGAGTCTACTGCGGAATGTAAAATATTCTCGGCCGTGGATGACTTTTTTGTTGTACGAATAGCGAATATATGAACCTTAGAGTAATATATCTTCGAAATGGTTGCGAAAACAAGTAAGTGATAGTGGAGTGGACCCGGAGGACAATCTATCTGAACAGTCGAGAACGAAAATGGGAAATTTAAATGGAATGGACTTTTATCGGCAAAAAGTGAATGTGCGACCCACATAAAGAAAAATGTTTTTCATATTTTTAGTGATTCTTTTTCTATAAATAGCAAACATGCATACCACTCTGAGTTTATATATATAGCTATATACCTAGTCCTGCCATAAGTATTGATACAAGTGTAAACGCACCTTTTTGCAGATGATAACTTGAAAGCACAAAAATTTTATGTTGGCAGTTCTGACATTTGATATATGCTTTACAAAAGTGCCGAACAATTTCACTATAGCGTGAGTCATCATTATGGAATGGTCGGATAAAGAGAGCCGTATTGCGGTTATTGCACTTCATAAGTGTGGAATAGAAAAAGCCCGTATTTTTGATTTATTGAAACGGTTAAATATTACGCGTGTGTTTGTGTATCGTACTGTTAGGTTATTCATTGATACTGGAAATGTAATCGACCGTAAAAGATCTGGCAGGCCTCGCATAGTTCGTACACCACAGGCCATCAATGCTGTGAGGTCCCGCATCAATCGACATCCTGTCCGCAAACAGAAAATCATGGCTCGTGAAATGGGTATTGCTCCGAGAACCATGAGCCGTATCATTAAACAAGACCTAGGACTTGGAGCTTTCAAACGACAAACAGGACAGCGCCTTAACGTTGAATTAAAAAAGAATAGGAAGAAAAAATGCAGACACCTGAAAAAATTCTGTTTTCTGATGAAAAAATTTTTACCGTGGAAGAAACTTTTAACAAGCAGAATGATAAAGTGTATGCACGGTCCTCCAAGAAAGCCAGTGAAGTGGTGCAAAGGATTCAGCGATGTCATTTTCCTGCTTCAGTGATGGTTTGATGGGGAGTATCCTATGACGGTGTCAGTTCCTTGCATTTTTGGGAAAAAGGTGTTAAAACAGCGGCCAACGAGACATTTTAAGGAATGTAGTGGAGCCCCTGAACTGCACCATGTTCCAAAACCCACCATGGATATTCCAACAAGACTCTGCGTCCGCTCACAAGGCCAAAACAACTCAGCAATGGCTTGAAAATCATGCACCTGAGTTTATTAGTACTGATTATTGGCCGTCAGCAAGCCCAGACCTAAATCCGCTCGACTACAAACTGTGGTCAATATTAGAGGGCATGGTCTGTAGAAGACCCCATCGCAACCTGGAATCATTGAAGCAAGCATTAACAGAAGCAGTCGACAATTTTCCCATGGTATCGTCCGTGCAGCGATTGATGAGTGGCCCTGCAGACTTCGGCGTTGTATTAAGGCAAATGGCGGCGATTTCGAGTAATTTGCATTGTATTTTGTAGCTTACTATTGCCAAAATTAACTATCAAAAAATAATTTAAATCCAACTTGCAGTTTCCTTTTTGTACATAAAAACCTTTATATCAGTATTTATGGCAGGACTAGGTATATGTATCCCATCCATTTATAAAGGTATGCCCTTAATGTATATTTAAATTGTTAATTCGTTTATTAAAAATATAAGCCAACAAATAAAATAACCTTTTAACACATTGTTGACCGTCAATTTTACGCTGAAGTTATCTCATGTCACCGGCTATTATTCCGTAATTCAATGTGGAACTGGAACAATATGAATAACCTTCAATAAACTTTATTTATACATAATGAATTGAAATGAAATTTTGTACAAATCTTTTAAGATAACTTTTAATGTTTTCTTTCTAGTATGATATGCCGTATAGCAATCACCGACGTGTAATGGTGCACAGCAGATTTTGCAAATATATCTTGTTTCGCTCCGCTTTCCTTTTGTAGAGCATACTCTACAAGTTCTAGTTGGATTAATTTTTACACCGGTGACTTTTTTTCCTAAAACGTGGTCGTCTAGTTGTTCTGACAGCCTGAAAGGTGGATCATCGAACGGAGCCTTTTTAGAAGTACGCGAAGAAGTACCAGGTACAAAGCTGCATTCATTTGAATCTACAGTTATCCATTGTATTGCTAGCTACTTCCAATAGAAATTTTTTAAATCAAAGTTTATTTTGTAAGTTAAAGTTACAGTAAATTTTAAATGCATTAAACAAAGTACAATTAATGAGAAAGAATGCAACTTTTTTAAACCACTTCACACTTTTTCTAAAGATGCTGCTGTTTGCCAAATACTGGTCTGCGCGATCGACTTTTGCTGGTTTAATCTCAGATTCATAATTGTCTTCCGATAAACTATCATTTTCGGAATCACTACAATTTATTTCCAAATCACTAGGACAATCAGATAAGTCATCCGCGTACAATTCATTGAAAAATTCTTCGCTATCACGATCTGCCATGATTGCAATTTTTACAGAACTAAAATTGTTATAAAATATATCTAGAAAAATAATTTTTTTTATAATAAAAGGGACACGTCTACACACGATGACCAAAGCTTTTGCAGTATTTTATATTGCCCCGGGTTTCATAAATTGAAATTGCTAATGCAAGTGCAATCACGATTAACTCGTGATCGGTCAACAACGTTTGGGCAAGAAAACACGATTCAATTCGTGACCGGTCAACAATGTGTTAACATAGATAACCCTAATCTTTTACTTGTATTGCTGGTTATCTATTTAATAAATAAGGGAAAAAAATGGCGATTACAATTACTTAATTAATACATCAGTTAAATATGTTTAAATATACAATTTTGAATTCAAATTCCTAGGCGTATCTTATCTCAGGGCTGGTTCAGTGTCCGATATAATAAAGTGAATATCTTTTGGATGTTTTTATACATACCGGGTGGCCCATGACAGGATTATCACAGCTTTAGGATGTGTTACTTAAGAAATTTCAAGTTAAAATTGTCTGATGAACATATGGCTAAAACCCTACTGTAATTGAGCGACAAGCATTTGAAATTTTAAATAATCCCACTAATGCAGGTACTAAAAGAAAATCTCAATGAAAATCATTTAAAAAGATATCGCTTTATTGAATTAGTTGATTAAAATGGTTGCTGTATATATAGACACCAAATGTTCTCCGAAAATCTATCTAGAAAAAGGCACTCCCTAGCTTCTGTAGATTTTCAAGTGCCCAGCAATGTGTGTTATTGATGCCGTTTCTGGTGAAGGAGGTTTCATCGTTAAACGATCCCTTGATTTCTTCACAATTTTTATAATTTATTATTTCGCGGTGTAAATTTAATATTATAAATATTAATATAATAATATATAAATTAAATTAGTCAGTATTACTTTTGTTTTAAAACTTATAAGTTACACGTTAAACACACACGCATATATATATTCCAAATTTTCATTCAAATGCCTCATAGTCATTGTTAATTGCGGAACTAAATTGAATACAGGGTCGATTCAAAGAACTTCTTTATCAAATACCTCTCATATGCATATCAAATGCCCGATGAATCAGAAATATTGACAGATTTATTTCATAAGAGTAATGTAATAATTTATGTTATCGAGGGTAGATTCAATTATACAACACCTAATCCTAATAATTAAATTGAGGCAATACGTTGCGATATTAACATCTACTTGACAAGATGAAATTTTGCGGGGGAAACTAAGAGAATTGAATACATATTAATTAATGTACCCAGGGTCCGTATGGACCGCGATCCCCTCTCATGCCAAAAATCGGGCTTGATCAGCATAATGACAGGGATATAGGAATATTATTGGGGATTTCGTACAAATTGCTATACGGTAGAAAATGAGAAAGCAGAACGACGGACGACGATACTGTAACAGAATTAATTCCGTGAGGGGAAAGGAAGAGTTAGGTACATTGTCTCCGGCTCTTTACCGCTTTTTGGGGTTACATAGTGAAAGGGGTGGAAAGGTAATGGGTTTTTGATTACGATCCTCATCCTAGCTCTGATTGAACGGACCGTACCTCAAACATCGATGCGTAACAATTGACTTAACTTTGCTGCTTTCGGTTTTTTCCTTCGGATGTTTTCTATTGCCACGTAATTGATTTCATTTTGAAAATTGTTTTGCCTTTGTGCATGACTAACATTTTAAAATACCCATTGAAAGACTTTTTCCTCTATATTTTCACATTAATTACATTTTAGCTTACTAAAAGGGTTTTATAAGTGGTTTACCATTATGTAGATTAATCATATCTAGAATAGATTTACTTAGAGAGAAGACATTTATAGGCTTGGGTGGCATTTATCTCATCAAATGATGAGATAAATACATATCGAACTTCAAATGAAGTTCGACATATAAACCTAGAGGCAATCTGTACAATATTAATTTCAATTGATCTCGAGAAGATTTTCGTTTAAACATTTCTTAAACTATTAACAATCGTAAAAAAATCTTAATTAAGTTTTAAAATTTCTAATTATTATTGACTTCTGTCTAACTTGTAAACGTTAGCTTATATCTTCATCTCTTTTTATTACCACCTCAATAGGATTTATAGAAGCATATGATCTGAAAATTATCACTTTCTTCTGTTCCATTATTATTATACATGAATATACGAACGCTAATAAAAATTTTCTGCGTCGGACCAGGAGTTGTATCTAATATTGTCTAGGCGGCCAATGTAACTAATTAAGCTACCATGCAGTACAGTTTCAAGTTTATGAATATGCCATACATTAGATTATGTAGTTTATGTGATGAATTACTATGAAGTAGTTGAGCAATAAAACCAAAAATTATTAAAACAAGACACCTTACTTTTTCACGGATATAGTTTTTATTTAAAGAGTTGATGTAACGGGTCTTCCAATAAGAGTTTTAAGCATTTTTAAGCATTTTTAAGCAAAATCTTCGGATGTTTATTTAATTGTAAAGAGGAGGGTATGCCATTAATAATGGGAAACAATATCAGCCAAGTGGTCGCCACGACTACGCTTGCAGGACCATACTTTTCATGAAATATTCCATCAACAATTCGCACATTTGCAGCTGTATGTCCTCGATAACTTCACGAATTCCATCTTTGAGGTCTTGAATCGATTGTGGGCCATTGGCATAGACATTATCACAAGATTTCGGTGGTCAATTGTGATCGCCTCTTCGAGAAATCACACGGTTGGGAAACTTTTCACGCAAAAGAGCGATGATATTGTTACTTGTGTGGTACGTAGCGTCGTCTTGTTGAAAATAAATGTTGTCCACATCAATACCTTCCAATTCCGGTGATACAAAATCATTAATCATCGTTCGATAGCGCAATCTATTCACCACCAATGACCCCGCCAGACCAAAAACCGCAGCAAACACTGACACGTTGAGGATGGTGAAGCTTTTCAACAATAATTCTTGAGTTTATCGAGCCCCAAATGCGACAATTCTACTTGTTAACGTAGCTTCCGAGGTGAAACTAGGCCTCATCACTCAAGATGATTTTTCGATAAAATTCCGGATCAGTTTGATGCATTTCAAGGACCCAATCAGCAAAGACACGACGTGGTTGATGGACGCTAGGCGTGAGTTCTTGTATTAACTGAACTTTAAAAGCCTTAAGACCTAAGTATTTATGCAAAATACGGTGTAATGTCGTTTGTGGAATTCCCAATTCCAAAGATCGGCGACAGTTGGACAAACCTGGGTTTTGCTCAACACTATGGGCTATAACAGCAATATTCTCAGTTGTTCTTGAGCGACGTGCACTAGTTTGATTCTTCACAGCACTAACTTGTTTCGGCAGCTCAAATTTTTCCACCTGTTTCTCAATTGCTGACCGAGAAGGTGCTTCGCAACGACCCAAAAATGCTGTGAATTTTAATAATTTCAATGCGCTGTTAAATCGCTTATCGTTCCATTTTTATTAATGGCGTAGTTTTTACTTGTCATCTGTCAAGTAGTTAGAGGTTGAGTAGTGACAACTGTTAAAATGGCGGGCTAATAAAAATGAAATGTCTTATTGGAACACCTTTTACATTCCGTGTGCGCTGCACACATCTTCAGTAGTCGCTACATTTCAGTTACGGTTAAAGATGTGTGCAGGTCACACATACATCTAGCTTTCAAACAAAATCTTTGTGAGAGGAAAGTTTGTGTAGAAGTAGGGGTTTATTTCAATAATGATAAATTATATTATGTGATTTATATGTGCTGTACGGCATGGTAACTTAATAGGTTATGGCGGCCGTTTAGACAACGCTAGATACATAAAATTTGTGATAAGATCTTAAGGTCCTATGACACTCTTTAATATACTGTTTATTCTGAATTATAAACATATGCATAAGGTATAGTGCAAAAATAATATTAATACCTTCAACACCAACACAGAGTTTATAATTTTCTTCCGAACAGATATAGGTAACCGAAATGAAAGCCAATGTCCAAAACCCTTTTCACTTATTTACATTTTTTAGATGCTTACAATTCAAATTTTATACAGCTCATAAGAATATTATTATTATTACTATGTCAAAGCCCCTTAGTAACGTTTAAATTTAGTTATATAATTTGTGCAGTGAATTTTTAAGATTAAGTAATATCCATATACTCAGTTTAAGCCTTACATTACTTGTGCATATTCTGTGAAGAGATTTTTTCCTTGTGGTTCGGTAACAATTTGATCATAGATTTAAGCTCATTGGGAAACTATTGTATTTCTCTACTACGTTTTCTGCTTCAGCATTTGGAGGCGCTAATGTTTTCGAGAAATTCAGTCTTAATAGTAAAATTTCTTGCCCGTATACTATAATCATAAATCTAAAATATTTAGAAAGAGTGCACCATTAAAACTACTTTGTGATCTAAATATTCTTGTAGTACATATTCAGGTTAATACAGCTTACCACAAAATTGAGGAACAAACAGGAAAAGCTAAAATCCGACGCACAAATAGAAGAGTTAAAGCTTAGAGAGAACTTAGGGCAGATATAAATATTTCGAAGTTATCATAGATATATAATTCGATGAGAAGAGTATTTACAGCTGGCCTGTAGTAACAATGTAGCATCATTTAAACTGAAATTAAAATTTAAAATGATATTAAGAAAAACTAAAAAAAAATTTTCTAAAAATGTATTGAAAACAATGTTTCTAAATTGTATCAAGGACACGGATATCAAAAAAGGTGCAAAACAGTATAGAGACATACAAGCGAAAAATTTCTACTTATTATTGAGTTATAATTAACTTGTAAACATAAACTTATACCTTCATCTTTTTTTATTACCACCTTAATAGGATATAGAGACATATAAACGAGAAATTCTTAGTAACTATTCACAGAAATGAGAGAGGAAAACACAAGAGAGATTAAATACATACAATAAAACAGAAGGAGCTAATAACTAAACAGAGAAACAGGAATTTCTTAATTCAACAAATTACTAGATGTCATTCTCTCATAAGTTAAATAAAGAAGTAATGAAAAAAGATAAAGTTATGCACCTAAAATTGTCGAATTATTTTACTTCTCCTTGTTCTTTTAACAATGAGTCAATCGAATATTATTCTCTGGTTGAGTCCGAAAGAAGGCAACTGCATGTTTGTGTTCGAACCATGCATATGCAAAAAAGACATAAATAAGTAAATAAAACAAAGTTATATTACTTAAAGTATTCTTTCATTTGATTTCCGAGAGGAAGCATCTAGATAGTTATGTTGTTATATAAGTGATTTTGCTTCTATACGAGAGATGGACATATAGTTTTCTCTGACTACCTTGTTTATATATCATATAAGTATATGGATAGCAACACTTATCAAGACGCCAAGAGAGTATAACTTGTCGACAATTCGAACTTGTTGATAAAGCCAGACTATTATATAATTGGCTTTTTCTGGCAGTAGTTTTAATTAAACTAATTGGCACTAATAAATTATAATTTTATTTGAACACCAAACTGATTTCATTCAATACATAAATATGTTAAAATAATAAAGTGTTACGTTCTCAAAATACTCTTCCACTTAGCTCAAATATATTAGTTTTTAAAGTAACCATTTGCTTTAATATTTTTTAAATGTTTGGCAAACATATTCGATGGATCGTTAATAAATTACCACAAATGGTAATTGAATGAATACATTTTGCATTGACTGGATACATTATTTCTACCAATGTATAGATTTAGTAAAACATCAAAAATTGCAGTAATTTCCATGACTTATGTTTATGGAAAAAGCGAAAAAATTTGAAATTGCTGCATTAATAAAAATTTCTCAGTATTCTAACCACCTCTAGTGAGAACTTTTGCTCCCATACAATATACAAACTATTATGTTTTCAATAATCACGTACCATATTTTCATTACTCTGATAAGTAGAAAATGTAAATAAGAAAGAGTCGAAAACTATTTTTAGAAGAAATTCGAAGGTCAATTTGCAAAAAATGCATTCTTTTATTATCAGGTTGTTACAAATGTAATGTCCGTTTTTTCCTTCAGTCTGAACTGAATCGCACCTGTGTGAAGACGTGTATGTTTTTGGTGAAAATTATAATTGTATTTGTAGAAAAGGGTATTTATTTTGAAGTGTGTACCTGTTTCATTTCTTGGAAAGATTAATACACCTGTCCTTGTCTCGCCTATGGAAATGCTGTCGGCAAGAGATATTCGGGCAATTTACCTCTTTCAATTGAAAAAGGGATTAAATGCAGCTGCAGCAACGCGAGAAATTAATCAGACGTTCGGTGAAACCACGTGTAATGAACGCATATTACGGCGATGGTTTAAAAAATTCAGCGAGGGAAATTTTGACTTGGAAAATGAGCTTCGCGGATATGCGCGTAGCACCGTTAATGACGACGAGCTGCGTGTAGAAGTTGAAACTAATCCGTCGACAACAGTGCGTAGCCTTGCAGAAACATTTTAAGTGTCCATTGCCACCATTAGTCGTCACCTTTCTTCGATTGGCAAAGTGAAGAAACTCGATCGATGGGTGCCGCACCAATTAACGGAAGCCAATAAGCTTCGTTGATTAGAGGTGGCTACCTCTTTGGCTAATCGACAGAAAGTTGAACCGTTTCTTCATCTAGTGGTAACGTGTGACGAAAAGTGGATACTTTATGATAATCGGAGACGGTCAGGACAATGGTTAGATCGAGGTGAAGCACCAAGAGAGCATGCACGAGCATCACTTCACCCGCAAAAGATTATGGTGACTGTATGGTGGACCAGTAAGGGTATTATTCACTATTCATTTTTGCAACCTGGTGAAACCATCACGGCAGCGTCCTATTGTGCCGAACTGGAAACTATGCATGGAAAATTGAGCCGCTTGCAGCCCTCACTAGTCAATAGACATGGACCCATACTTCTTCATGATAATGCAAGACCTCATGTTGCACGACAGAAATCCAAAAACTTTCGGAATTTGGTTACGAAATTCTCCCTCACCCACCTTATTCACCTGACCTTTCGCCAACTGTTTTTCATTTTTTCCGAAGTTTAGACAACCACTTAAAAAATAGGGACTTCCCTGACCGGGAGTCTGTAATAGCAGTGTTTAAGCAATATGTCAGCCGTCGAAAGTTAGATTTCTTTTCGAAGGGAATTTTTCAACTTCCAGGCCTTTGGCAACAAACTATTGATGTAAATGGAGACTATTTTGCAGAATAAATATTTATATTTTTTTAAATTTAGACTTTTTTTATTACTTACAAAATCGGACATTTCATATGTAACAACCTGATATTTAGTACATTAATATTCTTCTTTTTCTTCTTCTTCTTAAAATGATATGTTTTACGAGGGAGCGTTTTTATATTCGCGGAATGGGGGACAAGGGGTGGAAATAAAAAAACCAAATTATTTTTCTTTTTCAATATATTCACCTGCAAGACGGATACATTTTTCACATCTTTCAATTAATTTATTTATACTCTCATAAAAAAATGATTTCTCTTTATCTGCAAAATACGCCGAAACTGCCTCCTTGACTTCATCACCGGCAGTAAATTTTTTACCCCGCAGCTCTTTTTTCATTTTCGGAAACAGGTAATAATCACTCGGGGCCAGGTCTGGACTGTAGGGTGGGTGATTCACAATTTCGAAGCCCACCTTATGCAGGGCAGCTAACGCAACGCGGCTCTTGTGGACGGGCGCGTTGTCGTGCAAAAGCAGAACAGCTTTTGTCAATTTTCCCCGTCTTTTCTCTTTAATGACTTCTTTTAGTCGCTCTAATATTGAAGCGTAATATTCTCCGGTTATAGAAACACCTCTATTTTTATAATCAATCAACAATATTCCTTCCGAGTCCCAAAATACCGTTGCCATGAGTTTCCCAGCTGATTGTGACACTTTAAATTTCTTGGGAGGTGCTGTGCCCCTTTTATGCCACTGCATGGAGTCTTGTTTGGACTCAGGTTCATAATGATGAACCCAAGTTTCGTCTCCAGTAACAATTCCACTCAATACACCATCCTTGTCTTCATTACAGAGGTCCAAAAATGCACGCGAACACTCTACGCGCTGTTGTTTTTGCGGCGGCGTGAGCATTCTCGGCACCCATCTTGCGCTGACCTTAGACATGCCGAGATGATCGTGTAGGATTTTAAAAATTGTTGTATCGGATACTCCAACCGTTTCTGCGAGTTGTTTCTTTTTTAGTCGAGCATCTTCGAGTACAATTTGTTCAACTTTTTGGATAAGTGCTGGCGTGGTCACCTCCATGCTCGTGCCCGGCCTCGGGTCGTCTTCAAGGGATTCCCTTCCTTGTTTAAATAAACTATGCCACTTGTACACCATGGTTTTTCCTGGACAAGAGTCGCCGTAAACCAATGACATCTCATTCATTATGGTCGCGACTGATTTTCCTTGCCTGGTAAGGAACTTTATAACGGCACGATATTCGATTTTTTCCATATTTCACTTTTCACTCCTGATTATGTTACTTGGTTGACGATAGCTCAAAGACTAACTGTCTAATAACAATGAAACTTCGTATTTATACTAATCATGAGTCGCTGCACAGGCCACGCCCCCAATGCGCCTACTCACCCCTCTACAACCCGCTCAATCCGCGAATATAAAAAAGCTCCCTCGTATGTCAGCCTTTAATATCATGCCTACACATATATATCTACTATTTCCAAAGCACTTGGTGAATAATAGAGATAGCTTCTCTTCACATGCATGAGTTAACCTGAGTAAATCTTTTCAAATAGTTTACTGTGACTTCTTTTGGGAAAGATTTCAACTGTGCCTTAAAATTTTAATTATATTTTCTCCGCAATTGGTTTTAAGGGTCCATGAAGAAATTTTTGTTTCCTAAAAACCCTATGAGACTATGAGAAAATTTATTATGGATCATTCCATCGTCGTACTCCAACTATTGACTGTATTGGTAATGTAATTTGTGACTACAAAAATCAAATAAATGTTGAAGAAACACTGTAGTACTATGTAGAAAAAATTTAACAAATTTTCAAGTGATGAAAAAAAAACTGTTATGTTTCCGAGCAATACGAGCAATACGCTTCCATGAAATGATTATGTTTTAGAAGGAAAGAAAATTCAAATCACTAAATTACAAATGAATATTACCCCCAAAAATATTAAGTCTAAATTTAACCGTATCCGAAATACTTAGCTATAAGGAACGCGAATCTGATTCGTCATTAGTTTAAATTCTCATAGTCGCATGATTTTTGCCAATATCTCTTGTCTGTCTTGTCGGTGAAGGTGAAGCGAGTGTGAGGGGCTCACTCAAATCCCATACAGAAATATATCTTGCCGCTTTATGGGCGCTATTCCTTTATTGAATTATGTCCCGGCGATAGGCGAAATGTCGTGACATCAGAACGTTTTCGGCTCGAATGCCTCCGCCTTATTTCACAAAAAAAGAAATGAAAAAAATGATGCGGTAATAAGTAAAAGTTCTCGAATTATATTTTATGAATAAGGTCATTCGGTTTACTTTCGATTACTTCATATTGGAGCATACTAAAAGTTATAACTTTTGTTATAGGTTAAATTTACCATGAAGAAGAAATTCTGCATTAGGGACAGTTCATTATGTGTTAATATTACACAGAGGAGCCTTCCCTGTTATAGCTGTATTTACATCTAAGTAATTGTAAGCAAACAATTACATTTAATCAATAACCTTCATTAACTCAACAGGCATAAAAGTACACTTACACTTTAGGTCGTCATTTGTATTTTACATGAATTCGTAACTTGGAAAACGTAAATTGTTGAGGTTTCACTATTCGCATGCCGATTGAAAGTCATTACTTCAAATTTATATAAAACAAGTTTATTAAAAATATCCTTCCTCATTTTCTCATATGTTATAAATAGAAATGATCATTTATAATATACAACAGCAGAAATAAGATTATAATCGTAATTTCTCAGAAGCTTTAACGTATTCAATAGGAACTAGATGGAGGATTGCAGTGTGCATTCAAAACAATTATTCGTATGCATAAAAGCCGTTCGAATCAGCCGTACTGTATTTATAAATGGTTTGGTTTTTTTTCGCAAGAAAATAATATTAACATATACTCGGCGGAGATGACTGTAGAATTTTTGTCACATTAGTTTATAAAATTGTATATACAAATATATATATATATATATATATATATATATATATATATATATGAAGTCATACAAAGGAAACAATTCAACTCCTTTCTAAGGTGTTATTTATATAATGCCATATTGATTAATCGATACCATTGCTTAAAATACATAAATATTCTTTTAAATAGAACTTATGTGTATAGTAAGTAAATCGATTGGATTTTTTCAAAAACTTTTTATATAATAAACTCCAAGAACTTGCTTTGAATTCAAAATTCATCAAGTTTCATTGGTGAGATTCTGATTAATGCTAAACGTTTTCATATTCCACTTACTAAGATGGACTACTTCTCGCTTACTTCATTGTTAGTACATATAATTATAGATCTTACCCGTCTTCGTTGTTTCCATTTTTATTATGTCCTCCACAATTACATCTCTGCACCTCTTTATCAGTTTTCTTCTATTTTTGGATAATAATAATAATAATAACTTTATTGCAATTAATTATACAAAGAGAAAAAGAAATTGCAAACGTCATGACAAAATACAAAATATTACATGTGTTAAAACATATTCTTATACATCACATTCTTGCTGTAGAGAATCACGATTTATGTATTCAAATACACTGTATGGTTCTAAATCAATTAAGAAATCACGAACTCTTTTTTTAAATATTAAGAATATCTTAATTTCTTTTAATGATTCCGGTAAACTATTAAAAAATTTAATGGAAGAGTAGCGAAGTCCACTCTCTATCAGTGTCAGGCGGTGTTTGGGATAATAGTAATTAGTTTTATGCCTTGTGGAATAATCATGAACAGCGCTGTATTCTTCAAACAAGTCTTTATGTTTGTAGGCAAAAAGTAGGACCTCGAATATATAAATTCCAAAAATAGTTAACAAAAAATGTTTTCTAAATATGCCCCTACATGATTGATTAAAATTCAAGTTATATATTATTTTCAGAATCCTTTTTTGTGTTACGAAAATACGATTCATATCAGTACTACTACCCCAAACAGCGATGCCATACCTTACTCTGGCATAAAAGCATTCAAAGTATATCATTCGTAACGTCTGTTCACCAACGAGTTTCCTCAAGCGACGAACTCCAAAACATACACTTGAAAGGACTTTAGATAAATCATGGATATGATCCTTCCATTTTATAAACAGATCAACCGTAACTCCCAACAGACGAACACTATTGTGCACGGGATATAAGGAATCACCTAGTTTCACATTGTCAGGAAATTCAGAAAAGGTATTGCATCTGAACAGTATTATACTAGTCTTCGATTCATTTACATACAGGGTATTATGTGCTAGCCAGTCCTGAACTGTTCCCAATACAGAATCAACGCTGTCAATTACATGATTTAAAGAGTCGCCTGTGACCAAAAGCGTAGTATCGTCGGCATAATTAATAGTCATGCATTGCTTATTAGGTCCATGATCGAGATAATGGATATCCTTAAAATACAATAAAAATAGTATAGGTCCGAGAATACTACCTTGCGGGACACCTCTGGAGATCATTAACTTATCTGAATAAGTATTATTACCATCGATATTTAGGCATACTGATTGTGATCTATTAGTAAGATAAGAATTAAACCAAGAGAGGGCAATGCCTCGTATACCATAGCGCTTGAGTTTACTTAAAAGTAATTTATGATCCACAGTGACGAACGCTTTAGATAAATCTAATAAGCACCCACATGGTAGTTTTTTGTCATCTAAGGCATTCAGAACTTTTTCAGAAAAGTCATACAAAGCGGTTTCAATGCTTTTACCCTTAGCAAAACCATGTTGATAGTTACTGATTAAGCCATGTTTGAAAATTCTGGCCGTTTTTCTTTGATCGCTTCATCCAGTTTTATTAATTGTTGACAGTAAACATCAGAATTGATCGTTTGGTTTCTTGGAAGCAGCTCAAAATACACAACACCTTTGTAATCCCACCAAACTGACAGCATGATCTTTTTTGGATGCAATTCAGCTTTCGATGTGGTTTGAGCTGGTTTATCGTGTTTGCTCCATGATCGATTTAGAACTATGTTACTATACAGGACCCATTTTTCATAACCAGTGATGATTCTTTTTAAGAAAGGGTCGGTTTTATTTCGTCTAAGGTGCATATCGCAAAAGTTGATTCTTTGTGTTAAATGAATTTCTTTCAATTCGTGAGGTATCCAAATATCAAGCTTCTTAACTAGTCCAAGACATTTTAAATGTTTTTCAATTATTGTGTGCGATACATGTAGCCTCTCCGCAACCTCTCGAATAGTTATATGACGATCCTCTTCAATTATGACTTTGATTTGGTCATCATCAACTTCAGCAGGCCGACCAGAGCGTTGCTCAGCTTTGAGGGAAAAATCTCCAGAACGGAATTTTGTATACCAATTTTGACACGTACGCTCTGTTAAGCAATTAGCACCATAAACTTTGCATATCTTTTTGTGAGCCGCAGCAGCTTCCTTTTCTTTACGGAAATAAAATAGTAAAATATGTCGAAAATGTTCGTTTCTGCACTCCATTTAAAATGAACCCACAACTAATAGCTTTAATAAAAATCACGCACTACTTGCTTCTGAAGTTACGTCAGTGTGACTAGTATCACGCGACAAACGGTATAGTACAGCACTAACATACGTTATACAGAAAATAAAGCAACGCTCTCTATCAGTAAAAACCGATAGTACTTAGTCGCCAACCCAATATATAAATTTAAAGATGTTAGTTTATTATCAAATATTTCGACATATAATAACGATTATGGAGACACATAGTTGTGTACGATAATGAAACTGACGCATTTAAATATAACGAAAATGGTGAAGTTCTACTTAATTCAGTCAATGAAGTTAGAGAAAAATAATAAAAACAAAAAGACATTTGAAAAATAGCTTACAACGTATTACAGGAGGGTGATTGGCGAACGAATTCAATAGAATTCTCACTATTGAAAGACACTGAAACGCCCAATCTAAAACAATTTAGGCGCCGCATCTAAAAATTCTCACGTTTAGTTTTTTTATCCTCTTTGCGAAATGGAATAACTATCCTTATCAAACCACTGAAGAACTCCTATTTATTTCTTAAAGAAGTTTTCTGAATGTACATAGAATCTCTTTGCAACATTATAAATTTTATGGTTTTCAACTTATTTATGACATGCATCTGATAGGAAGGAAAATATTAATGACTTAAATAATTACGTACATGTACATCAGTTAACAGATATTTCAAAAAGTGGTTTATGACCGTCTATATAAATTCTTTACCAAATATGATCTTATAAATAGTCATCAAATTGTTTTCTTAAAAGCAAAGGTAACAATATTGAAACAAATATTCAACATCGTAAATTGTATTGCTAATGCGCTTGAAATTAAATGAAATCCTTGCGGTATTCTACTTGATTTATTGAAGATATTTAATAGCATGGATTATATCAAATTAATTTATAAACTCGAACTTTATGGAGTTAGAGACATAGCTTTGTTGTATTTGTCTAATAAACAATGAACTGTCAATATCGTTTCTAATGGTTCCTGCACTCTAAAGAAGGCTTTATATGTAGCTATCTTCCACAGGTTAATATTTTAGGACCTTTTCTTTCTGTGATTTATTTTAATTAAATCTATGTAGTCGCATGTCTTTCGAATGAATGTAAAAGCTGAACGATTAATTATACTAATGATATATCACTTATAGTGAGAGGTGACACATTCGGGAAGGTTGTCAGTGTTAGTTCTAAATAAACTTCCAACCTTGAACAATGATTAAAGTCGAACAAAGTGTTAAACATAACAGAACTCAAGTAATTTTATTTGAAACTAAAGAAATAGGGTATTCCTCTACCTTATCTCTTAATAACAATGATTACAGTTACAAAACTCAGTCTCTCTTTTGAGTTTATATCAATAAGTGTCTCAACTGTGTTCATATAGGTACAGTTTGTAAAAGAAATTAATTTTTATACACAGCGACTGTTAGCAAGGAAGTTCTGTGCATACTTTCTTTTGGTGTTTGTTATCACACATAAAATTTGATATCATCCTTTGGTGTGGTGGTTAGTAGTTAATTCGTTTATTTGTCTTTCAAAAGAAAGTTCTACGTAAGATGCTGAAATCAATCAATTATAATCAGTCATGCAGATGTCGTTTTAAAACAACTAGCACTGAAACTACATTTACCATTTATATGTTTGAACGTTTAATATTTTTGTTTAAATAGGAATAGTTATTTGAAAAAAAGTGTTTTCACCATACGTAGCGCAATAGACTAGAACTAATTATCCCAAACATCGTTAAAACTATATTACTTCGCTAAAGTAAATATGCATCCTTTATATTTTCAAATGGCTGTTTTGATAAGTTGTTAAGTTAATTAGAACTATTATTTTGAAGTATTGCTGAATTTATAATTGATATAGTAATTTTGAAATAAATCTATTGTATTTTAAACCTTGCACTTGCTCATTTTGTTACAAGAATGCATTAAATAAAATTGTTATGGCGTAGATTTCCCGTACTTCCACAGCCTAACGGCGGGACTTTACACGGCTGATATTGTATGGTTTTATTATTCATCACAAAGCTGTTATTTGCTGTAGGTTTTATGATGATTTGTATACTCATTTAAAGGTGGTTGTCATAACTGCGATTGTCTTGATCAAATGACGGACTTTAATCAGGTTATGAGATGTATTGTTGATTGAGAAACTTTCCAACTATTGCAGTTTTTATAATGATTTCTTTTTGTATATTTGTGTGTATGTGTATGTGGACTTTCTAGAGTTCACTTTAAGTTCGATTGCATTGGATATATTTTACTATTTTTTCTTATTCATTTTGAGTAATGTTTGTACCATTTAGTATCCCAATGTCTATGTAAGTTTTCTTGTTTCTTATCAATAAATGTAATGTCTGGTCTGTTACTAAGTTTGTCTGCCTGCATGTATTGTCTTTTCCCAGTACAGCTCGTAATCGTTATTTTCAAGGACACTTTTTGGGGTATATTTGTAATATAGTATTTACTTAAGAGCAAGTTCTTGGCGCATAACTTTTGCAGGAATATTATGTCCTGTGTCCCTTTGGGTAATCTTTCTCAGCAAGTAGTTTACGCCCTTTTGTTATACGTTTTGTAGTTTCTCTGAATTGATGATAATATCTGCAGTTGTCATTTTCTAAAAGTTCTTTACTTATGTGTTTTTCTGTAGCTTTTGTGGCGATTACATTGTCTTGTATTGTTAAAACAAATTCTTCTGTTTCTGAAAACAATTGGTCCATTTTAAGCCATTGGTGCCATAATTTTTTATCTATGTTCATGCCTTTCGTGATATTCTAATGAGTGCCGAGTAGTGACCATTTCTCTTTTTTTTGGGTAAGTCTATATTATTTGAATTTTTGTTCTACGTTTTCTTGTTTTAGATTTAATGGTATATATTGTATATATATATATATATATGTATATACATATTTCTTGTCTGTCAATACGATTTAGGTATGTAGGGGTGTCTTTGTTTTGAAAGTATCTTCTTAGATTTAATATTTATGTATTGTGTAATATTTGTATATCGCTCGTACTCCTGCCTCCTTCTTTTCTGGCTGTATTAATAAGTTCTATGCAAAAATTTGAATGTAGCTTTTATTTTGTTATTATTATTATTATTACTGTTATTGTTATTATTATTGTATGCTTTTTATTATTGTGTGTTTGCTTTGACTTCCTCTTAATCGTCTAACTCTTTAGTAATGTCCTATTTCTACTGTATACTTTATTTCGGTATATAATTTCCTTCACTCTTTTCCTAGTCGACTTCTTAATTATTTGTCCCCAAATTTATTAAAATCTGTTAAAGATCTTCATTGAATTTTAATATTGGAGTTCCAGTATGTTAAAAGGGGTATTAATATTTGGCGTAAGCTTTTGAAACTTTATTTCTCTTGAGCTTTCGTGTGTAAACTTTCAAAAGTCTATGATAAGTAATATCTTAGATAACTAATTAATCCAGAAGTTGGGTTATAAACATAAATTTTCCTAGTAACGTGCAGTATACGATCGCAAGTTATTATAAACGCAAGTAATTTGAATCGCTTTATGTAAGTCGAATTTAATTTTAAAAAATTACTGTTATTTTTAATCATAAATATTTACTCTGTTATTATTATTACTACTATTAATAATATTAGTAAATAATTACAGTTACAAGAGAGTAATGCTATTTATTTAGAATATTAATTCTGGAAGACCTTGTATACGCATTTCCTTTAAGACGTCAAATCTATCACCATACTCATTAGGATTCTAATTAAAGCAATGGAATTGGAAAATGTCGCTCCCCCATTTCCATCTCTTTCCCATTAAAAGGAAAGAACTCACCTAGCTATACGTTCCGTTTTCATGTATCGAAATATCGACAAAAATCGTGCGACTGCTTTGAAACTTCTGAAGTAACAACAAATTAGATTTGTATTCAATTTAAATTCTTAGAAAGCTGAAAACTTAGGAACAAAAAAAAGTGGGTGGCGAGTACCGATGGCGAAGGCGAACCTAAACAGAAAGGAGAAAGAGCAAGGTTGAAAGATTGTGAGTGTAGGTTGTTGCGGTGGCGGCGGAGCAAAGGGAAAGAGATGGCTGAAAACACAGCCTAAATGTGAAAAGATGAAACCGTCGAGTCGAGGAAAACTTCTTGGTATGGAGGAGTATAAAATATGCGGATGAGCCCTAAGTTGGAGTCGTCGGTTTTCTAGCCCAGGAGCTGTGGATTTGCATATACAAAACGTCAGATGCCAGTGCACAAGAATAGCTTTATCATGTACTCACACGCCGTTACCACCGCCACCACAAACGCCTCATCCCCCCTTATTCATCACTTTACCGGTTCAGCCCTCCGTTTTTTGGAATCGATATTCACCCTTCCGCGAAGCTAAAGAAACAAACACATACACACACACAGTGTAAGAGCGTATGGATCTCACTCGATAGCTACGGGGAGCAAATGTATATTCGTTGTAGCAGCTTACGAACGATTTAAATTTTAATAACACGCACTTTAGGCGTTAAACTAACTAATACATAATAAATACAGTATTAGGGAACATTTAAATTAAACTTTTAAACTCTTGGGAAAGCTCTCAGATACATACACACATGCACATTGTAGATGTACTCTAGTTTAAAAGACGTAATAACTAATAATTGAATATTTGTCATATAATTTCGAAACATTATTTTAGAATAGTGGCATCAATATTTGGGTTTATTGTATACGAGGATCATATCTCCAGGAAAAATTATTCTAATTTAAGTTTCATATTATAAAATTATTAATAGGCAGCAGTCTTATTAGCATTATCTATCTAAATCCGTTTCCTGTATCTTATCAACATTATAACAGGTTGATGCGAGATATAACTGTAAAGTGGACGAACTGGTAGATTTCTATCCAAATTTCTTTGCTATTAATAATATTTTAGCAACAATATATTGAAAAATATGCTGGTACGGTAGGTACACTCCTTTAACAAATAAACGATGTCAAAAGCTCTAGGTAGCATATTATAATTCGTTCAATGTCCTACCATGTTAGTTTCTTGGGATAATTTCTTCACAAGAACGGAATTTTGGATAGTACTGAACGGGGTTCTCATTTGGTCAGGCTTTAAAGTGTCATTAGTTGTCGTAGGGATTTCCACATAGACAAGTGGTGTCTAAAATTGCTGTTTTTATTATTATTATTTACTATTATCGAACTTCTGGCTTTGAACTCATTTTTCTTCGTTTTAAACTTTTTCAAAACCTCATTGCAAACTTTCAGATTTCCTTTTGAAATCTCTTTCGTTATCAATAATAGGAAGAATAACATTCATAGAAGTACGCTCCGATCTTGGAAGAATGGTGCGTTGTATCAAAGGGACAAACTCATCGACCCTGGATCTATATAGACAAATTTATAGGATGGGAGTACTTGCTTGGTTGCAATGGGTAGTATTGGAGGAATACACAGTAAGCCTACTTAGAATCGCTATACTTTGGGAGTACACTAAATAACTTTATTAACATTAAGGTAATTTTGATGGAGTCTGTGGTTGATTAACATAATCACTGAAGGTTGATATGTAACCCCTTTCCACATTAATTTTTTTTGTATAAAAATATATGAGGTTCCAGTTTAAAATATTTCTAGAAGATTCGCCAACATTGATCATACGAGTTATATTTTTGGTATCGCATGATGAATCCATTCCAAAACTTGTGTAAATAATAAATTCAGTAAATGCAAAATACATTATTTAACTGCGGTTTTTGTTACCTATTAGCAATGTGCCGAGCATCTTTACCAAATGTTAAGAAAATGTTTAAGTAAAAGAAAAAATTTATACTTTTAAGTCAATTAGAAAAGTACTTTGAGTAAACGGAACTCAACATGTTTATATGTATATCGAATGATGGCAGTTTGGTGTTTAAAATGTAACTAAAAAACTTGTTAATGCAATATCTTCTTTGGTACAAGGAAGGAAGTAGAGCTATTAAAACAACAAAATAATAACTGAATATATAAAGTTGTGAGAAAACAATATAAATATATGTACATATGTATGTTAACCAATCAAGCAGCGCCGTATGTACATATATATAAACACAGCCAACTACCAAATAAAGTGTATTTGTTAAAGAAATCTACTGCTAAAATACGCTTTATACGCTCCTGGTGTCCTGGTAAATGTTACTTTCGAAACGATATATTACGTACATATAAGTATATATATATATATATATATATATATATATATATATATATATATATATATATATATATATATATCGTAATATATCGTTTCGAAAGTAACATCTCTTTATATTTAATGATTGTTACATAATTTTTTCTGTTATTGAACTTAAATTATAAAACAAGTTATACTATTTAACAGTGGACATATCTCTTATTATATAAATATACTTTGTATTCAAAACTCTAAATTAATAGTATACTCATTAATAAATAACTAACTGTTAACATTATAAATCTTTTAATACCTTGCTATCTAGTTTTCTAAGACACTATCAAGTAAGCTTGCTTGATAATGTCGCAGTAAATATATAATATAGTATGGAATTTAGTGTTATATTTATTCCTTAGTACTTTATTTATTCTCTAGTGCTACTGGCATTACCGTAATCCTACTTTTGTCCACTATACGTTTAACATTTTATAATATTACTTATAGTAATAATAATTTTTTGAATTCTATGCATTTATGACTTCCTCATTATACTCTATTTTATATATATCTTTATCTATAACAACAATATAATTAATATGTTATAATAACAATTACTACACAATTTGAATTGTATACTTTACCCATATAAATTAATTATAAATGTGTAATTTCTTAAATTTCCCCGAAAAATTGTATTAATCTCTAAATATTCTTTTCCATTAGATGACTTAGTTTCACCCATTCTTGTTGTGATTATTTTGAAACTTATTGTATTTTCTAAAATATTTCTGACATTACCATCCTATCCCTACTTCTATTCAATGTTTCTTTAACTTATATTAATAGAATCTCATATTATTTACAATGAACAATTTAACAAAAATTAATGTCTATCCTATATACAATGGTTACCAATATTATCTAGCAATATAAGGCTTTACTTTATATCGAAACAAAGAAATATTGAATTTGATGGAGCCTGTTATTGATTAACTTAATCACTAAGGTTGAATTTTATATAAAATTCAACCGGTCGGAAAAGTCGAGTCTATCAAGATATATGTTGGAGTGTAATCATAGCGTTAACGCCGATTGTTTACAATTGATTAAGAACGTGTATCGAGAATTAGATACGTATAAAAGTATGTATTGCTTAATGTCAGAAAAAGAGGAACACTGTAATAAATCACATGTAGGTACTTATCGGTCGTGTCCGTGTTCCTTTTTTAATGTCACTCATCCTAGTTTAAGTAAAACAATATTTAAAAATTTTGTGAAACGAACATACAGTGTACATTTTTGTTCTCAACGGTATAGATCGCGTACTGAGTTTGTTTTCGTACAGGTATTTTTCGCCGTGGTTTACCAGGTGCGACACTTTGAAATTATCTGTTGATGATGACAACTTAGTTGTCGAAATGCGTATACAGAATTAAGAAAGTTAATGTGGAAAGGGGTTATATATCAACCTTAGTGATTAAAAAACAAAGAAATATGTTTTTGCAATATTTATTTAAAAGTCTTTTGTTATATTAAAATGTAAGAAAGTGTTCAGAATTAATTAGCGTAATACTTGATATATTTATTAAACATACATATATAGAGCTCAGATCTGTTCGAAAATTCATTATAAATCTTTTAATATCTTGCTATCTGGTTTTCTATGATATTATCAAGTAAGCATGTTTGATAAAGTCTTAACAAACGAAACTAGTCGCAGTAAATACATAATATATAATTTAATATATGTATTCCTTGTTGCTATAAATTAATTTTATTATTAAAATAACATATATATATATATATATATATATATATATATATATATGTTATAGTTTCGTTTGTTAAGACACTATCAAGCAAGCTAACTTGATAATGTAATTTGTAATTCAACAATAATTACAAATATTTACAACATATTCCAACTTATGTGTGCCTTAAATGTTTTGAATTAGAGAAGTTTTAAATACTTACTAGTATTATTTTGTTCAACGGTTAATACTAAGGTTTAATTTACTTCTTAATGTGATACATAATTAATTATATACGTTTAATTAGGTCCTTATCTTGAGATTCTCATAATTTAGTCTAGTGAACATTGTTAGCATTTTTATTTGAATGAAATAGTTTGATATCTTTCAACTGTTTTCTCTATGCATCACTATGGTTACATTATATATATATATATATATATATATATATATATATATATATATATATATTAGGTACTGATTTATTACTTATAAAAATACGTTCAATTGTTGGTTGAATCAAGAAATTACCTTTTCTCACTGTAACGAAAATTTCAAATTCTCTAGGTATTTCGAAGCATTAAAATACAGACTTTCCTCGGAAGTATGGCAACAACTTCTTGCTCTATGCTAATTAAATCTTTAATGTTTCATAAAAGGAGTACTGATATGTAATTTTCCTTGAATAATACATACATGCAATATATATTTGAGGATAATAACAGATACGTATTAAGAACGCGCTTGTCACCAGGTAAATTACATTACATTTACATCAAATACATCTGGTTACCACAACAATGTATGTACATACATTATTATAATAGACTAACACTGTTATTATTAGATTAATATCTATAATTAACGTGTCTTTGTGTGCTATAACATTTTGTTGTCTAGATTTATGAGTGGTGTTACATAAAGTGTATCAAATTTGACTAAGATAATGTTCAGCGTGCCTTATTTATAATAAATCGTGTAATATATACAGTTTTATTGCCCTATGAAGAAGTCGACATGTGTTTCGATTGCTGGAAAAATTTTATACAGAGTAGCTTCAAGAGATATGTAATTTTAGTATGCATTTAAGTATTAGAAATTGAAATTCCTATAAATATTTTGTAATGGGTGATTCATTATGTACTTTTTCAATAGCGATTTTTTGACAAATAAAGCGTGAATCGTATCAAAATTTCAAGCTATTTTAGTTAAGTGTTATGTGCCATTTTATTACGGAAAAACTCAACTCGGCAAAGTCTACAAATTATTCAGCTGTATTACGAAAATCAGCGTTCCGCGAGAAATGTATTTCGTGCTCTAAGAGCAACGTATAGTTTAAGTAATTGGCCCACTGAACGCACAATTCGTATACCGTCGAAAAATTTGAAAAGCAATTTTCATTACTGAATAATCCATATACAAAATAAACCACATTCAGCATGTAGTGAAGAAAATATAACGATGGAAGCTGAGAGTGTACGCTGCGATGACAATGAAGAATCGACTCGACGTAGATCTTAACAGCTTGGCTTGTCGTATGCCACAACTTGTCGTATTTTATGTAAGGATTTTGATTTAAAAACGCATAAAATTCAACTCGTTCAAGAATTGAAAGTGGCCGACCTTTCGAATCGTCACCATTTCAGTCATATTTTCGACCAAAAATTTGTTCTGCGATGAGGCCCGTTTCTGACTTAATGGCTACATCAATAACCACAAATGCCATTTTTGGCGTGAAGAGCAACCTGAACAGGTTCAAAAGTTGCCATTACATCCAGACAAAACCACGGTTTGGTGTGGTTTATGGGCAAGTGGTATCATCGCTCCATATTTCTTTAAAAATGAAGACGACCGCAACGTAACTGTGAATGGCGCCCGTTATCGCGGCACGAGAATGGACTATTTACTGCCAGAAATTGAAACCCATGATCTCGAGGACAATTAGTTCCATCAATACGGTGTTACTTGCCACACAGCCCGTGAAAGCAGGCCCTATTTTATAGAGAATGTTATGAACGAGATAGGTTCTGCAATTACTTACACTTCAACAAAAGCACAACCTTTGTACACAGATGCATAGATTGAGACTAGAGAACTAAGGGTCGATGAAACTATCTAATTATTATTATCAACCTAACTTGATTTCAGACAAAACACCTTGGAGTTGGCCAAAGAATTTTTTAAATGTTTTCTAACATAATACATTTTTTTATTAACTTTCTAGCTATTATTAAGGCTTAATTATTAAAATCAGAACCTGACTGCAAGGTATAACAATTACATATGTTCCATAATGCAATATATAGCATATTAAGAGACTTGATACTGTACTTCTTGGGGAACTAATTAGCAAGGCAAGCGCCTATAAAGCAACAGATATAGGTTCGAGCCTATTCTGATGCAGCAATTTTCAATTAATTTCTGTAACTATTAACAACAATGATATATCAGGAAATATTAATTTTCATAAGAAACATTTTTGTTACATATATCTACGCAGAGCAAGTATACTGTATACCATAAACACAAATTCTGCTCTGTGACTGATAACTGGATTTTAGAAAGGAACTTATAATTTTAATTTTACTTCCATTTATTTGTCTTTGTTAACAGAGCAACTGTGTTATCCCTAAATATATGTAAATACCGGAATAGTGCAGATATATAATGTATCCCCAATCATGCACATAATGGTTATTTCTATAGGGGCGTGTTTGTCCAAGGAAGAAAAGAAAATACCGTAAATCCTTGACCCAAAAATAAGAATTTTCGTGCGCATAATAAATTCAACCTTTTAGTGGAAAGGTAGCGAAAAATAAATAGGAATACTTAAGAGCGTGATATAAGAAAAGTCCACGCGCGTGGTCGGCGAAGGGTCATGAAAGTTTAGCACGTCAGTCACACACGATAACAAAAGAAAGCTCGGCCCTGTTGCAGAAAAGCAAAAGCAAAAACCGGAGAATTATTATATTTTAATTTTTGGGAAATAGGTTCAGATTTAATCTACGATGTAGATATTTTAGTTAATATTACATACTAATGTATATTTTTTATTAATAATTTGATTGCCAACTATAATCGTGTAGGCTTTTTAAATAGTACCTAACTAGAAGCATAACCTACTTATATAATCAACTTAATTATTATAAAAATAATTAGAGATTGTTAGTAATTTTTTAATATTACTGCTACTTTGTTCATATTCATATTTACAATATTCTATACAATGTTGTAAATACAAATATATTTTAAGGGGTCTATAGTTTATATTACAAAAAATATATTTTTGTACAGGTTATTGAGAAAGTTATAATGTATTTCTTGTATGTTTTGCATAGGTCATTTATTAGTACAAAGAGGATCAATCACTAACATGTGGGTTGTCCTTTTGGACAAGCTTACACAAGCTTTCGATGAACTTTGTTCAAAGAAGGACCTACTTTTAGCGGTGAAAAAACTGTCTGACGAGGAAAAAACAAATTACGACTTTTGACGGGCGATCAAACTTGTGTTTGGTCTTGTATTCTCGTAGTGGAATGCCACTCCTTTACGATTAACGAAAAAGAGGAAAACAGACAGAGGCCCATATGATGTTGGGAAATAAATGAGATATGTGCGAGATAAAATACAGTATGAGACAGGATGAATGGATTAGTAAGTAATACACGTAGAAAAACTTGAGAAAGGCTGAGTACGAAACTGGAACTATACTTACAGCCCAAGAAACATCGACTTAATAAAAAGAAGTAGGTGAAAAAGAGAACTTCTGTCAAACAAAACAGCATTAATCATTAGCATAAATATGGGAAATTTGTTGTAAATTACGTTTTCACTGTTTACATTAACTAGGAATTATTAATTCATATTGCTTATTCTAACATTAATGTAATTATTGTGATAAGTTTGTAATGACGTCCATACTGGCAATAATAATGTGACAGGGAAAAGTAAAATTTGGTACTTTTAAAATCGGCACATTTTCCTAAATTCGGATATTACTATAATCATGTATGTATAAGAGAAAGATAAGAGATTATTTAAGGGTTCTTTTCAGATCTACTCTGGTCCTCATTTTGCTCTGGAGTTTCTTGACTTCATGGCACCTGCCTGTTGAGGTTAGGCTTGATTGCAACCTTTTCGATCTCTATGAAATTTTGATACTGTTTCACCAGCTTTTGCGGTAGATATTCCAGATCATCTTGTTGACTGGATGTCTTGTTCGGACATTTTCCCGTTCGTTGTCAACCCTAGAAATTTTATCTTTTCTATTTTTCATTTTTCCTTCCTGACTTGTTTTCTCATGAAGTCTTACCATGCAACTTCAGAACTTTTCATGATCTTTACTCTAGCTTTGTTCTGTGTAAGTAGAAAGAGTCAGAGCCCAGCATAAGTGGGTAAGAGTAAATACAAGAGGTTTGTGTCTGTTGTTTTCAGAGAAACGCTGAACACCGCACTGTCCTGCGGCAACCCAACTATTAGCACATTAACTTACACATTAGTTTGGATTTAGCTCGGGTTCCTCTGGAGCACACACACATTAACTGTGCATATACCCGACATAAATGGGACGACACTCTTTTTCGTAATATTACAATTTTTATTGCTAATTGTGTATTTATGCCATTCTAATTATTTATTAAGATATAGATATGCTTTAAGAAATCAATGAGAATAACTACTGTGAAATAAAGCAATGACTACGACGATGGTTTCCTTAAACTCCAGAGCTCATCAGGTAGTCTGGTTTCATTTGGCAGTTCTATGCACTTGGTGGGTATTATTATAGAAACAGTAATACAAACTACGGAGAGATATTCTTTAATTTATAACAAAGGAAATTTAATATCAAATAAATATATTTACATGTTTCTATTACAGAATTCTGTTTGATATTGCTTTAGTCGAGTTAAATAATTATTTTTTTATAAATTCTAGTGGTTTAAATAAAAATATTCAACAATTTAAATTGCATTTAATATTTTCTTCATTTCTTTTTCTTGAATTTAATTTATATTCATTAGATATCTGCAATGAAGTATTTATATAAATAAATTAAATAAATAACTTATTCAATGCACATGCACCTTGAAGAGTTGTGTTAAACAATGTCATCGAACGTGCGGGTTGTGCAGATTATTTCATGTAATTACAAAAGATGGGGAATAAAATTGTTAGTCACCGAGTTGTGATGTTCGTAGTTGTTTCTTCAGCACACCTCCTGAATTCGCAATTAACGTCCGAACGTCTGGAACCGGCGTCGGAAATATGAACGATTCAGACAGTCTCGTTTGTGTCTTTCTTTACTGCGCCGAAACGATTAGGAGGGTCATATAAGGAATTTCATCAAACTTTTTTCATAGTGGAAAGACAATTTTTGTAGCGCAATACGTTTTCATAATGCAGAAAAGAGAGAGAAAAGTTAATAAAAAAAGTTTTGATTCATTCCTTTCATCAGTGATAAAAGAGACAGTAAGTATACTGTGGCTCGAAGTTTAGATATTTCCTCTACATTGCATAATTTTATTTACGCTCTCATTATATAAGAAATATGATGGACACCACGAATCTGATATACTCCAAGAAATTACAATTCTTGAAGTATCTCGTTATCCTATGCATAAATTAATGCATAGAACAAAATTTTAAAATATTATCGAGTAAATTATTTTTGTGCATAATCTCTTCACGAAGTACTACATAACCTATATTCTTGAATAATCCTTTAAAAAGTACTAGAGAACCTATATTGTAGACAAATTTTTGAATTTTCTTTATTTCAAATAATCTAATTTAAAAACAAACAAACAAACTCGCATTTTAGGCATAATTATGTCTAACAAAAGTTGGGGTTCCTGGTAGTGGCTCTGTACCTGTCATCGACCTCTTCACATTCTTGTCTATTGTGGGCTGATATTTCTAAAGACATTATGTAATAATTCAGTATCTAAGACTAGAAACGATGTCAGTTCATATTCTTATGTGACATTGTCTAGGTTTTGCATACTTTAAGTTAGAGAGTTTATTTGTTTTTATTTTAAAACAAGATTAGACGTTATGGTTCAAGTAAAAGACATATCCAATGAAAAAAATTAGATCTACAGTTTGCTGTGCACAGGAAAGTACTTTGAAAGACAAATTTCACAAATTAAAGATATTTTCTGGCGAACAGTGCAATGTATTGTTTCTTTAATCAAAGGAAATGTTTTTAACACGAGTATCGGACACTCATTTTGTGGCAGAAGAAAAATAACTACGACTGGGTTTGATCGACGTATCCTTAAATTAGCGGAAGAAAATCGGATCAGAAGGATCGAATACGAAGAAATATAAAAGAAATTCTCCCTGAAAAAAGACACGTATTATCGATAGAAACAATTCGCAGACGCTTGTAAGAGGGCGGCCTAAAATTTAGAGGTGACACTATAATGAAGAAAGCTCGTTTTCCATGGGTAAAACTACACAATAGACTATTCTGATTCTTTTGTCTTTGGATGATTTTCGGAAGGATGCTTTGTTTGGAAGATGCGAGGGAGGAGAAATGTGAATATATTTAAAATTATTAATGCATACTAAGTAACATTATGCTGTATTACCCTACTATCTAGTGAATACAAGAAATATCCAGAAACTCGGTTTTATATTTTATTTATAATATAATTTGTAGTTATACGGGGTTAGTAAAGATATCGAAAACAAGAAACAACCCTTATGTTTTTGAAAGAATTCAGCGGTCAGTGTACAAAAGATTGGATGTATGAATCGTAGCTGGTGGTAGCCATTTTCAGCAGTTTTTGTGGTTTAAGAATCTTTACACGTAATAATAAGCAATAACGTATTGCTTTCTTTTTGAAAACGTTTAATGTATAACCTTTAGAACTTTTGTCGTATATTTACCAAACACCTTGTATATATATATATATACAAACACCTTGTATATATATATATATATATATACAAGGTGTTTGGTAAATATACGACAAAAGTTCTAAAGGTTATACATACATATATATGTTATTCTAATGAATAGTAATCCACTCTAGAATGTAGCACGAATCATAATTGTAAAAACTGAACAAACGAGATGTTGGAAAATTGAAATTAAGACGAGGAAAATGTTCAGCAGCATATATGGAGAAATTAAAGATGTGGACGGCAATTGGAGAGACAAAACAAATAAAAAATAAGTGATTTTTGATAACCAAAGGAGTTCATTTGGTTTGGAGATCAAGCAACTAAATAAAATACAAAAAAAGTGTTATAGGTTGGATAGAGAAAGAAAGAAAGGGGACAATTGGAGAAGTAAAGGTTGAAAGTGGTGTAAATAAGAAGACGATTGTTGGACTTCAATCGGCCTCCTATTTATATCATTTTTTTAGTATAAAAGAGTAGCAAACATGATAGACCTATAACCTCCTACACAACCTGTTGTGTATATACATACATATATTGCCATAAGGTTTTACAGAAGTGCAAGGGTGACTACTATTGTACTAATGTGTTTCTAATAGTAGTAGAAACACTTACAACGTAAGTACACAGTGCAAGGATATTTATTAAACTGAATGCATCTAAGGAAGTCTGAATGCATCCAATAAAGACAGGTTCTCAAAAAATTCCATAATTTCAGAACGAATTCCTGCCTCAGTGGAAAATCTTATATTTTGCAGTTATTTTTTAAAATGAAGAAGCTCTAGTACATTTATCTTTTAGTGTCCTTACTTTTCAAAACATCAAATATTAATTTTGCGGTACGAGATGACACGTTACCGTGAAGTATTAAGAGATTTTGTATTTGCAGATTTGCAGATCTAGAAGGTATACTGTCGCATACCATTGAACGCTTCAAATAAAGAATACTGGGCACAAAACTTTTTTCATTAAGAGCTGTTTATTGGCATTCTAAGAGTTGGCTCGTCATGTATACAGGTTCGACGTTCGTAAGGGGTTAGGCTATTATATAATGGTTTCGTCTACTCTTACTATTATTCTGAGACCATTTTATCATGAGGTAGTTTAGAGTTTATAGAAATTCGAACGCGCTCACTACTTTGTTCATTATGAATGTATGATCCTACGGCTAACACCTTTTAGAAAATCTCTTCCATTCCAACATATAGCACATAACGGTCATTATTTATCATACAATCAGTATGTTTTTAAGAGCGACTGCAGTTTTTAGCCTACCTTCACGGGCATCATCATTGAGAAAGTTGCGTTTCCTAATAAATTCGTTGTACTATCTCTATTTCAATCAGACACTTAAAATTTACCGTTTCTATATCGTCGCTCCTAATAAACGGATTGCGAGCGGTCAAAGCATTATCCATCTTTCGAACCAACTTTAAAAATATTTAATATTTTTTATACAATAAAGTGTTAAACTTTTTATTGACATTTGGGTTTGGTTGCTATGGATTTCATGTATACAGAGTATCTCAAAATATTTCGAGTATAGTTTTTTTAGTTAGTTTAGTAAGATTTAGACAGTTTTGCATCTTATTATTGTTAATTTTTTAAATTTAGACATATTTAAATAGTTGAGCAAAATGGTAGTGGCAGTTTCATGTGCTGTTACATCTTTCTTATTTATCGTTGCTTTATATTATTTAACTTATGTTTTTGCGATTATAATTTCGTGTTATTATGTATTACCTTATGTTAGATGCTGTTTTTTACTAGAGTTATTTATAATAAATATATTAATATTTATGATTTCTATATTTAAAATTAAGCTAAAATTTCACTCCTAGCAATGTATTGGGCATAAATAATTGTATAATTAATTTAAAATTTGTTTATTACTTTATTGTACAAAACTTTTTGGAATTGTAATCTACACTCTCGCTTCTTAAATATTAAATTACCTCTAACTAAAACAATTCATCAGCGATCATACCGACATATCTTAATCTCTCTACTGGTTTATTACTCTCACTTAAAAATATAACTAAACTCCAGGCATTTTATGTTTTATAAAAAGAAATGTCATTCTCTTACATTCTTGGACGTATCTATTACGCTAGAATCATTATCGGAGCCATATTCAAAGAGTTAAATACCTCGCAGACGACCGACGTCGGCATCTAAACGATCTTACGGTAATTTACGGATATATAAAAATAATGAAGTCGAAAACATTTAATGCGGGAGTCGTCAATGGAAGTGTAATGCGCTTGCGAGGTCACTCAACTCAAATATGGCACTATTTGATGTTTAACTTTTATTAATAAACCCCGTATGTGTAATGTACACGCGCACACAAGCGGTCGCTTTTTCAAACTGTCCACAAGTTGAATAGCAAGAAACACAACTGCTATAAACACGAAAACAAAGAAAATCTCTGCAGTTCAACACGGCACTGCGCCAAAAGATGCCTCATACTACTACGTTCTTTTATGTGGTGCAACCACTTGATTATACAATGGAATACTATCCGGAATATATCTATCGGGATTCCGTAAAACGGATGCGGCTCGAATGAAAATAACGTTTACAAAAATAACAGGAAAAATGAAAATAAAACGAATAGGGCAAAAAAGAGGAAGATAAACGCTATAGTTTATTCAATGTTGCCTTGTGCGGTGCATACGGTGCAAGATGTCAAGGATTTAAAGTTTACTGTGCCAGATGCCGGTGTCTCTTCTATGTTTCATTAGTTCATGCCTTCATGAGTTTACGTTATAAATTACTTTGTTACATAGAAACTTCGCTCGGGTAAAATAAATAACCTGCTGGATTTATCCAATTCATCCAAGAGATTAAGAGATACATGCAGGTGGAACAACTTAATAGGAAATCATAAACTGTGCACGTACTTATAGATGAGAAAATAGATTAAAATGAAAAATTATACATTATATGCATATAACATTAAGTCCACTGTACCAAAAATCAGGTTCAAGCGAAGCGCAAACGAAAGATTGTTGAAGGTGATTAATTACGCAAGATGCAGCATTAATAATGAAAAATACGTTCATAAAACACCTTTCCTCGAAGCTGAAGTGGGTATTAATATTGCTTATACAAAAATTATACCCGGCGAAATTGTTCAAATAGAGATACGGAATCAGGCATAAGTTAATGCTTGGATGAAAGACAACAAGTTGATGTAATATACAAAGATTTTGCAAAAGTATTTGACACAATCGACCGTAATATACTGACTTCTAATATGTCCTCCTTTAGTTTTCCTCCAGCAACTTTAAATCTTGTGGAGTCGCACCTAATCAACAGATCGGCTAAGGTTTGTTACCATAGATATACTTCCAGCACATACATTGCATTGAATATCACTCAAGAATCAAATTTAGGACTCCTGCTAGAGTTCTCGCCTGTGCCGACTATGTGAAAATATTTTCAAGTACAGTAAAACCTGTGTTAACGGCCACCTGACTAAAGCGGCCACCTGAGTTTCAAAGTTCCCCGAATCGACTATAAGGAAATTCTCATACACAAATACCCGTTAATTACGGCCACCTTTGTAAAACGGCCGCGGCCAAATAACCCAAACTTTTACGGCCTATTTTCATAGAAATTTACCTGCCAATGTCGGCCGGACTATTTATGACATGTATATCTTTATTGACGGAAATACCTAATACAAATTGTCGGGGTTTCCCGGGGTTTCCTATTACCTGGTAGTAATTCACCCTTTTCGATTTAAACTCTATTATTCTAAAGGAAACAATTCAGTTTAAAGTTGTCTCCGTATTCGAAAGGTTCTTAATTAAGTATGTCGCAAAAAAGAAAACGTTTGTCGCTAAAAGACAAAATAAATATAATCGCGGAAAGTGAAAAGTATGCGTTAAGTTGGCGAAAGTTGGCCGAAAAATATGGGGTTGGAAAAACACAAATTAACGATATTATGAAAAATAAAGGTGAATTAATATAAGATGGTCGAGGAAGGTGTTAACATGGAGCTAAAACGAAAATTTCCGAAGGCGGAAGGATTGGCAGTGGATCAAGTCGTCTACAATTGGTTTTGCAAAGCTAGAAATAAAGCAATTCCAATATCTGGGCCGCTACTTAAACAAAAAGCACTGGAGACAGCAAGCAGTTTAAAGATGGAAAATTTCGCAGCATCTAATGGATGGTTGGAAAGTTTCTGTCGGCGACACAGTATAACTTTTAAATCAATTTGTGGTGATTCCGCAGAGGTTAATTTGGACGATATAAAAGACTGGAAAACCAAGTTACCGTTGATTTTAATAAATTATTCTCCTCGAGATGTGTTTAATGCCGACGAAACAGGTCTTTATTACCGCGCTATGCCAAATAAGACATTTGCATTAAAAAGTGAGAATTGTGCAAGGAAGAAGGCAGCAAAACAACGTTTGACTGTTTTACTATGTGCAAATATGGAAGGTGAGAAGGAAGATCCATTAATAATTGGAAAAAGTAAAACTCCTCGCTGTTTTAAGGGTAGTCATGTGGACAAATTACCCTTAGAATGGGTTTCTAACAAAAAGGCATGGATGACAACGGAAATTATGACAAGATGGCTGCATAAATTTAACAATAAAATGAAAAAACAAAATAGAAAAGTGCTTCTTTTCTTGGATAATGCCACTTCACATTCTAAAGTTCCATTAGAAAATGTTAAACTAGTCTTCCTGCCGCCAAACACCACTTCGTATTGTCAGCCCTTGGATCAAGGAATAATTCAGAATTTCAAATTGATTTACCGAAATTTTTTGATTAAAAAGCTTCTAACGTTTATTGACAATGAATGTGATTTTGAAATTTTTGAAAAAAACATAAATTTAGCCAATGCACTTGTATGGATTGCAGCTGCTTGGAAAAAGGTATCTCCTGCTACAGTTAAAAAATGTTTTTCCAAGGCCGGATTCTCTGATGTTATCCAGGAGGACACAATGTTTGATGAAGAAGACGAAATACCCCTTGCCCAGCTATATCCTGCAGTTCGTAACGAATTTTTGATGGATTTAGATGAATATGCTTCTATTGATCGTCATGTGTCTACAGAGAGCCCTAACCCAAACCAAGATGTGCACAGTGCACATCTTGGTTTGCAACGGTGCGGATCGCGTACGGAGTGTATTTTTCGTACAATTTCTTCGCCGTGTTTTACCAGGTGCGACACTTTGAAATTATCTGCTGATGATGACAACTTGGTTGTCGAAATGCGTATACAGAATTTACAAATAGTTAATTGTGGAAAGGGGTTATATATCAACCTTATTGATCAAGTCAATCAACCACAGGCTCCATCAAATTCAACATTCCAGAAATTGTTTAAGATTTGTGCAATAATGATGAAGAACATAACTCTGATAATAGTGACCTGGACGAATGTGAAACTCCAAAATCTAGTTTATCTAGTATGAGTGAAGTGTGTGCAAAATTAAGAGACATACAAAATTATTTATTGTGCAATAACAATGGTGACATTTATATGGATGTTTCTAAAATTTAACTTACATGTGAAGCTGCAGTTTTTAAATCGAAGCTAAAAAATGTGAAGCAAACAAATATTGAAACATACTTTAAAAAATCCTAATAAATTGTGTTTTTTCGTATGAATATATTGTAACAATATGTACATATAAATAATTTATTAGATGTCATATTATCTATAATATGTAAATACATTAAAATTTTAGTTTTTCTTACACATACTTGTATTTATATACTATTTACTTTAATTAATAAAATAAAGAAAGCAAATCCTAAAATTAATTATGTATTTTATTTGTGAGACGAAAAACCTGTCAATTACGGACACCTTTATATAACGGCCAATGTATTTTGCTTTTTGGGTGGCCGTTATTGACAGGTTTTACTGTATCTCCACCGTTTCAGATTGCAGAATGTTGCAGGAAAGCTTCGAGATAAATACTCAATCGAATTTTGTTTAAATGACACCAAACATTTAAACAAAATTCGATTGAGCTATAGCTCTGACAGTTTCGGACCTGTGTGTTCTCTTTGACAGCTAATTTAATTTGTAGAGCATATGGAAAGGATTCGCAACCCTGCGCTTCGGTCTTTAGACTTTTTAATACGAATAGACAGAAATTTTGCTAGCAGAACAACACTATAAGCTTTCTATTCTAATTTTCTATTCTACCCAAATTAGGATGTGCTTCTATCATATGGTATCCAATATATATATATATATATATATATATATATATATATATATATATATATATATATATACCAACAACTTACTTTGGAGAAAGTTCAGGAGATTTTTGCAAATTTTCAGAGCCGATTTACAATTAAATAAACATCCGATGATTTCACTTAAAAGTACTCGTTTCTTTTACATATCAAAAGAAAACCTCTTACAGTAAGACCCTTTATATACAGAATTATTCGTATGTATAACATATTCTATAATATTATTGTTATAGAATATTTTATATTATTTTCATAAATAATGAAATAGAATTTCGAACTAATTTATAAGATAACTATTCTGACAATACGATTTTATGAATAACGTATATATAAATATATGTTTTTGGGTAAATGTAATGATATAATTGTTAGAATTGATACAATTTTTTTTACTTCAATTCATTTACTGTATTTTTTTAATGTTGAATTCGATCTATTGATATGATGATTGACATTAAAAGTTTTTCACCAAATCATCACGGTTCCTTAGGATTTTAAATTAGTAGAATAATTTTGACTATATCTAATATAAATGCAATAAATTCATCATGTTTGTAAAGCATTTTACACTGGAATTAACGTAAAAAAATCAAAAGGTATGTCGTCGAAACTTTTACTTAAAATAGTAAATCTAGGGATTAAAGTTACGTTAGCCAAATCAAATATTCTGTAGGAAATAGTACGCAAAATGCAGGATGAAAGTTCCTTCCGCACATTTTTGACTTCTTCGCTATTTTGCGGAGTGAATACATACACACATCTTTCTAATATTGCTCAAATGACGAGTGAGAGTGTGTAGTTGTTTGAAGCTTTTGGCTATCAGGTTGAAAATGTATCTCGCGCACTAATTGAATTACGCGCACCATTGTGCATCTGTTTTTTGTATGAACGTACAAGAGCTCTTTTTATAGTTTGATATTGTTACGGCGCGACCTAAAAATATAAAGCAAAAATTGTGATTTAAATCGTCGACCTTTTCGTGATAGTAATTGTACATTTTAGATAATAACACAGTTAATATTAGTTTTGTTTTGTTCATAATAATGTAAATGATAATAAATAATATACTCTTTGAAATACTTAGTAAATGTACCAATGACTATTGTGGATATAATATCTGACCTTTTCTTAACACTCTGTATAGAACACCGTACAAAACAAGCATATCCTATTTTAGTTGAATTTGATGGACTGTGGTTGATTGACTTGATCAATAAGATTGATATATAACCCCTTTCCACATTAACTTTTGTAAATTTTCTATACGCATTTCCACCCAAGATGTACATACACTGTGTACATTTTGGTTTTGAGCGGTGTGGATCGCGTACGGAGTTTGATTTTCGTACAGTTGTTTTTCGCCATGTTTTACCAGGTGCGACACTTTGAAATTATCTGCTGATGATGACAACTTGCTTGTCGAAATGCGTATACAGAATTTACAAAAGTTAATGTGGAAAGGGGTTATATATCAACCTTATTGACCAATATCCTATTTTAATAATAATAAATATAAAATTGACTTTTACGCAATTATTTAGTTAAACAGATTAAATGAAGCACCTATAACTGCTTTCCTTCTTTAATTCTTCACTATTATACGCTATACCCTTTACATAATAAGGAATTATTTGTATAATACGAATAACTTCCCTCACTACGTGTAAATAACATATGTAGTGTTTAATAAACAGCTCGTATAATTTCAAACAAGAACGAAGACAAAATTCCTCCTCCACTGTGGTTCAAGAAAACAACCCCATTAATAAAATGCCAGTCAAAACAATGTTAGCTAATATGAACCATAAACAATACCGGAACTCATGAATATTAATAAAATACTAAATTAGGTCTTCGTTAATGTCCTTCCCCAGAAATTTCAATTTAATTTATGACCGGCATGGAAATAAAATCGAAAAACAAAATTTACGGTCGAGAACTATTTAGATTATCCAAATTAAGCGGTTTAAAATGATTTGAAAAATTCAATACATTCGTTTCGATGTTGAGCCGTCATGGGGTGGATGACCTCGTGATAATATATATCCGCTTATTTCCAGTTTTTAACCCTCTATGGGCCGATTTGACTATATCAAGTATTGATTTTATAAACACAAAAATTTCACGATGTTTAAAGGAAGAGATGTGTAAATTCATTTAGGTGATTCCGTTTATTTATTGATTCAAATGACATTCCAAATTTAACATTCCACTTTTTTATACTTAAAGTAGTCATTTTGAAATTTTAAATTGGCGATTATGGGTAATTCTATTCCTTCACTATTTAATCTCACCAAAATTATTATTAATACTTCTATTTGGAATGAAATTATTTTACATATCGTAAAAGACAGTAGCACAAATTCGTTAAAACTCAAACGCTTTGAAACACATCACCTATATTCGTGAACTTAATATTGGCATTGATACTTATAGTAGTGATTAATCCAGGACTTCCCAAGAATCTTCCATAATTTTATACAAACTGATTTTTTGAAAAAGAAGTAAGTGTAAATATTCAAAGAAGACAAATTTTATTATAAAGAAAATAAGTTGGTAGTATTGATAGTATTTACAAATCATTATACCCAATTGTAGGCGAAATTACATTTATTTTCAAGGTTTTATATAATTCTTCAACTTTAATTTACTACAGTAGAACAACTCCGTTCCGTTGAAACACAAATATGCATCTGCAACGTTGTGTGTCTATTCTTGGAGCTCAACTTATTAATCATATACTCTTCTTATTTACCTTCGTTTGAAACAAATGATAAAATCAAGTAGATTAGATTAGATTATTTGATATGACCATAAACCTCTACGACCTTTTCAAATGCATTGTGGTCATCATGCTTCTTTAGGGCTTCCTTACATATGCATTCAAGTTGACCTTTAATATGGCTCTTTTAGTCTCTGTGTAATCCAGGCACTATTCCACCAGCTTTTGCACTTTATCCTTCAAAGTTCCTGGCCGTTTAAGTGATCGGACCTTCCTTGTCGGACGCCAAATCTACTTCCTCTGTGGGGTTGATCTTCGCATGATTATGTATTTTTACATATTTATATGAACCTGATTTATTCCCACCATCCTAGCTTGTCTATGCCATGGTGATCTAACGATAACGATTCATTCATGTAATAGAGCACAACGTGAGACAAAAATGAGATTTATGGCTACAACAAGAATTTTAATCACAGTTATTACGTTAACTTACGGATTATACGACGCATAATCCGTAGTCTTGAAACAGAGTAAAAATTAAAAAAAAGCTACAAAAATAACAAAGTACACAATCAAATCAGAATATATTAAAGTTAATTTAAACACACACATTAAACATAAGTAATCACTATTTTCGGACGTCTTAACGAGCTCGTATGTACTTTATATACAAGTCCGATTAGTTTATATTCCGATAGGGTGCATTTAGAACCCAATTTTATAAGACTCTATGAATATCCATAATGTGAATTACTATGTACGTTTAACGAGTATCTGTTTCTGATTAATCCCGGATTTAGGGAACCCCCTTGCATAATCAGTTCAATAGAATATAATAGAAGAAAGAAAACAGCAAAATACCAGTTCAATCTTGCAAGATGGTCGATTCACAATGCCCCTAATTATTCTTTTAAAAATTCCAACCCTATTATTTGCCTTCTATTCATACTCTAGCTGCAAACTCCTTGTATAACGGGAACTGTCCGCCATAACGTATTTTGTGTATATACTGCAAGGTGAGGTGAAAGTTTATGTTCGCGGTCTGAAATAGTTATATTGTCTAGTTAGCACCAAATTTGAATGAACAGTTTCGACGAATTCATGTTCGCATCGGTAAAATATGTATCGACGGGCTCACGTACAATAACATCGCAAACCACTGCATTATATAGAAACACTATGGACCTGTTCGGCTGAATATATCTTAACATTTTGGACATGTACTCATACATGAATTAAATAAACATAAGAAAATATACGTATGTGAAGTTAATGAGCTAAACATAAATAATGAAAAAATAAAGTCCATAGTAACAGTGGATTGGCAAAGGATCTCCATTCCTAAAGAGCATGTCAGTGTCAGATACCGTATCAAAGTGCTTATTTCTGTTCTGTTTATTTTCGATTTTTATGGAATTGTGCATTTTAAATTTTCGTTTCAAAATTAAAGATTCAACCGTAGATACTATAAAATTACACTGGTTACATGGAGAAAGTAATTTACTTTTTTCTTTAATTAGTTCAAAATTAGAATATGGTGTTTTGATATGATTTCCATTTATAATCTTCCTAAAAAAATTTTTGTTGAATTTTTGAAGATAAATAAATTTTTTTAAAAATATTTCCCTAGCTTTTAATAATACAGAATATATAATCTTTTTACTAAGATTCTCGTGTTTCTATGTTGTATGGATTATATAAATAAAAACATATTACTTTCGATACTCTGACTTTGTCACACACCATTCAACTATCTTACACCACGTGGTGTTACGCTACTCAAAAAACGAGTATTCATTATCCATTTCCGATCAAAAAAGACTTGTAATTTAAAAAGTGTTTTACTTGATGATGTTACACCATACAATATGGTAGAAGAAATTACTTTTTATAAATGTCAGCAAAAAAATATGAATTTTAATCCATTCTTTAACCGCGTACTGTATACACAAAAATGTTGCGGAATTTATAGTTTAGCATAAAGAAACAGCTCTAAAACAAAATCAGTATTCAACAAAGTTTCACCTCAGTAGACTAGTGATAATATTTAACTGTGGTTAACATGACCTGAGCGAACGTGTAACAACAAAGCTATAAAGCTGAAAAGTAATTTGTGAAGCACTATCACAATAAACACCGAAAGTAAACAAACCCAGAACTATTTTACTGTTTTATTATTTGAAAATACGACCACGGAGACGGAATAAACGTAAAGATTAACTGAACAACAGCTGTTAAGTCAATTTTATTCTCTATCTGTACACGTTAACTCGACCCGAGGGTACGTGTTTGTGATGTTTGTTAAGTCTGTGAAAAGGCTTTAATATCGAATGCAACTAAAATAATATTACGAGAATATGTGGCTCTGATTCTTCCTGAATTAATAATTTTTTTAATAAACTCGGGTTAAAGAAATATACGACTATTCGTTCATCGATGTTAATACTTTTGACCATCTGGTCTAATATATTAGGATCAGAAATTCTCTTCTATTTAAAAATAAAATATACAAGTTGGATTATTTTATTGATTAATTAGAAGCTAGAGGAAGGTTCGACAGTTTATGAAGACTTTTTGTCAGACAATTTTTTTGATATATTTCAATATAATTCTGATTTACAATTTTCTTTGGCGATACTTCACAATACTAATAAACCGATCAACAGATAAATAAGTCATTAATATTTATGTTGTTAACTTCTTATACCTCCATTATTAATATTTTATTTACTTTTATGTCTTTACATTTTACACATAACTTATTTGCACAAATTAATATGACTTATAATCGCATGTATGTATTTTGTTCTTTCTTGTATCTGTGTAACTCTCATAGTTGCCAGTCGATTTGCGTATTAATTTTCTTACATAGCTACTTCCTCTGTCGTGTCCTGTACGATATTACTTGTACTTTAATTTATTACCTGATCTGATGCGCGTGAACTCTAACAAGGATCTCTCTATTTAGCGCTGTGTTTTTGCAAGTTTGCCTAAATTTCTTCTGGTGAATGTCTAAGTTTGTGTACTGTATGTAAACACTAAACACATGAAAATTATAATTAGAAGAATAAGGAAAGGAATGGATGGATAACCTGAAGAACAAGCAAGGTTTAGAACGGAATATTTGATCATATACAAACGGTACACATATTAATTGATGAAACAATGGAATACAACATACCTCTTCATCTAGCATTTAGTGATTTTGGCGTTTCCATAATGCAGTTAAAAGAGTATTGCAAAATTGTGTAATTGATGTAATATAGTATAAGATATATTAAATATAAATTTAATACAGGCTCTACACAAATACTCCACTCCGCGTACGAGATATTTTCAAAAATCAATGCCCAATCAAAAAGAATGGCTAATACCGAAAGTACAGAAGAAATAATATTCGGAAACCAAAAACTAGAGTAGATAATTGAATATATAATTAATTAAACGAATACGATTAATAATAATAATAATAATAATAATAATAATAATAAATTTTATTTCCAAAACAATGTGCGCACAGGACATATCATTACACATAAGAAAATAGCAATTAATACATACTACGCACACCCATGCTAGAAACACGTCTCATCAAGAAAAAAAGATGCTATAAATTTGGACATATAAAGTCATTTAAACAATAACAATTTATCGTAAGCAGGTACCGCTTAAGGTTGCTTTTATAAATAGAGAAGTTTGTAATATTTCTAATGCAAAGTGGTAATTTATTGTATAATTTATATCCCATAAAATATGTTACTTTTTGGAATATAGATTTTGAGTGTGAAGCCGGTAATAAATAATTATGAGTTCGTGTATCGTATTTATGGTTTACATTGCCACTCGAAAAAGCATTTCTGTTCCTATAAACGAAACATGGGAGATCTAATATATAAACATCATAAGCAGTTAATATCGAATTACTTCGAAAATGTTCTCTGCAAGAATCCCTATAGCCCAACCCAAAAATAATTCTTAGGGCCCGTTTTTGCATAAGGAACACCCCGCCCACCTCCGGCGACACACCCCAGTGTATCACACCATATCTCATGCAAGAAGCAAAATTAGCATGATAGAACGATACGATTATAAACAACTAAAAAGCTGAAGTAGGCAGAAGAATTCTGTTGGGGTGGGCGATTTTTGAGAAACTAAGAAGCACTGAAAAATAAGAACATTCCGCAATACTTAAAAATCTTATCCTACGTCACATAACAGACTATACCCCAGACATTAAGTACAATGGGCAAATGTACCCAAACAAGAGGATAACAAGAAATTTATAGGTGGTCTATGCCAGAAAAGAGTCACCTACGAACTATTAAGGTTTTTTTGTCTTGTACATTACGCATGAGTAAATGCGCGCTATAGAGCACTGGACTGTATGAAGGCATCATTAGGAAGCCGGAATTATGGCTCCATTGTCATCTTTCCATGTCCCTCTGCAGTTTTTATGACTGTCGACATTTTTTCAAAAAGATGTTAGTAATAAACTATTGAAAACTTTATTTAACAAACAGGCAAGAACTCCAAGCCAGAGGAATTATACTCTTAGCGTTTTATTTTTCGCTCTGATGTATGTATAATAGTAATATTGTTAATTTATTTTAGTAACAAATTCATTATATGAACATTTTTTTTATAATAATCCGATCCAATTTTTACAATATATGAATTATGTCTTATTTCGACCTTATGTGAAAGCATATAACTGATCGTTTTCAAATATTTCGTTGTCTCTTCATAACTTCTTTAGGACTGAACTGGAGTCTATATTGACGATCATACACAACTAAAGAATAAATAAACACTTGTCTACTTCACACTAAATTATTTGTGTTTTATTTATTCCATAGTGTCATGAAATTTCACAAAGTAACGACTTCAACAATCAACTATTTGATTATACACAAAACTGTGTATAAACTTTATATTTTATATGTATTTTACTGGTATATCCTCCTTTCCTTTCTTATCCCGTATTTGGAATCTACCATCAAACGATTGACAAAAATTTCTTAGTTATTTTAGAAAATGTACATCGCTATTTTAATAACTTCAAGAGTTGAACCGATTATATATTAACTTTTATATGCTACATTTTATAAGACTTTGATGAATTAATCGATGTTACATTAAGTACACATACACATATAGAAATTCATTAGTGGCTCGTCAAGTATAATAGACAGCATTCACATATACATACATATGTACATATAAATGCCAAGTCGTTAAAACGGACAGTTTATGTGCAAATGCCCAAGAAGCGAATGACTTTATAAGTTATGTAATTTATTCAGAGCATTGCCAAGCTATTTAAGCGGAATATATGAAACCAATAAACGTTGTCTAATGTTGAATTATATGTTGGCAGCTCGCTACGTATCGTGAATGATATAGAAATTATTTTGCATTTTGAGATGTCTTGTTTCCGCAGGATATCCTTATTTAATGCTTGTATACATTTGCGAAATCAACTTGGTTTACAATACATAAATGTTTAATATGAATTAACCATTTATTGATGTTTATGGTACATAATTTAAAAAAAATTAAGTATAAATAATGAACGTTGAAAATCATTTTAGTAAAAATTTTCCAGAAAACCATTTATAGAAAATGGACCGTTATAAATCGGAAAAGCTCTACGAAAGACTAGCAACCATGTATACCTTTAACCCTAGACATTTATCTTAACTTCTATGTTTATTACTTACTGTTTTTTCTGGCTAATAGGTAATTAAGAGCATCCAGAGGTTGAAAAATAGGTTAATTGTTGATAATGGTATTTCTTGTTTCCTGGTCAAGGACTGTGCTTATCTTCTTCTGGGCTTCCGTGTCACTGGTATAACTCCCGACGTTTCGTACCCACTCGCATGGGACATCTTTAGGACTCGACTACTGCTACTGTTTGTTGCACTGAAACTACAAATTGCGGAAAGTTTCAGTGATGACGTCCCATACGAGTGGGTACGAAACGTCGGCAGTTATACCAGTGGCGCGGTTTCAGCCCGGAAGCCCAGAAGAAGATAGTATGGACCGCGACCGCGGAAGTCTACGTAGTCTGACATCTGAAGATTTGTAGAATATCACTAACTTTTAAAAAAGACTATAGCTGCGATATTCACAATTATAGTCCTGTTTCCGTTGTCTAGTCTCGCAAAAGTGTTTGAAATGCTGGTTAACAGATGTGTATCATATGTCACTAGATCGCATCTTTCTAGATTTATGTCATAAAGATCCACTACAACCAATTTGACGTTGAAATCGCAGGAAGTAGCTCAATCTCTTGGTGCTGGTGGCTAATTAGGCGTTATTTACACGGATTTTTCCAGTACATTTGACTTGATGGATCATCGAATTCTACTAGGAAAATTAATTGGCATCGGAAGATTCTTATTGAAACTGTTTCAGAGTCCTATTTATCTAGTAGAGTAAATTATGACGACGATAATGCGATTAGGTCTCGACTTTTCTGTTCCAGTTCGGAAGTACCGCAAGGGTCAAACACCATAGAAGGACTACCGGACCAATAATATTTAACATTTTCATAGATGACCTTATTAAGTCTATCACTTGTCCTGTATTAGCATATGCCGATAACGTTAACATTTATCATCAAATTGACTCGTTGTCTGATGTTAACTTATTAAAGACAAATACTAACAAAATTTATAACTGGTATCTGTGCAAAAACCTAAAGTTAAATACAGATAAATGTTTACCAGTGTCCTATTCTAGAAAGATATCTAGAATTGACTATAATTACGCTACTAGCAATGTTGACATTTTTTGTAGGTACTCCATTAAAGACTTGGGTGTGACGTTTGACGAAAAATGTACTTTCTCTGATCAAGCTCTGGCTGTGACAGCTGTGAATTTCAGGTCTCTTGGATTTATCATTCGTATATGCAAATATTTTGATAATATTGATACTATTAGAACTCTTTTCCTTGCACAAGTCTTTTCCATGTCCGAATATGCATACATAGCCTTTTATCCCTTATATAGTGTTCAGACATACATATTAGAGCGAAACCAATGTACATTTTTAAACGTCTTTCCTTTAAGTAAGATAGATGATATCCTGTCCGTGGAACTGATTACAGCGAGCTGCTTGCGCAATATCACATATAGTGAGTTTGATCCTCTTCTGGTAAACTTGTCAGCCGTTTCCTACTCTACGATTGCCTGGTTTTCTAGTACCATTAAGTCTTTGCTACATTCCTTCGTTACCAATTTTCTTTGCGGTATTACTACATTAGTTTGAACGTTATCTTAGGCTATCTTGATACTTCACATGCATCCCGGTTATATCAAACGTATAACAATAATGTTAAAAATGTTTATATCTATTGAATTTAAATGGTCACTCTTCTTCAAGAAATAGCAATAGAAGTATAGAGAATTTACTTACGTTCATGAAATAAATATGCGGAAATAGCAATCAAGCAGATGTTTTTGGAGTTTTGGAATACGGAAAAAAAATAAGACAGCTGATGTTGAAGATAGAAATATAAACAAATAAGTAAATGAGAAGAAAAATTTGACTAAGAAAGTGAATTACTATGGAAAATATTGCGGATGTAACAGAATTGGAATAGTAAAAAATAACATATAACAGCCTTTCTGACTGCAAAATTAGCTAACAACGATTCGTTAGTTGGTGATGCTTTAGTAAAGATTTGATAAAAGAAATTCCAAAATCCACATGCACAGGAAGCGTTCTAATAATGTACAAGTCGTTCAGTTGCCATAACAACTACTGCGAACAGATCTTACAATAGGTAACTAGAAGTTTCCAGATAGTATCTTAAACAAACGTTTTTTTTTCATGAATACCATATCCATATCACTGGTTTTACCAAGAGATATAGAAACCCGCTTTCTTGAATTTGAACGACCAAATGCAATCGTGGAGGAACCGCTTCATAGTGAGCGTGCAACAATTTGGTGTGGAGGTATACTGGGTCCTTATTTTGTAGAAGAAAGCAGAAATGCTCTGATTAAGAATCAATTGCGATACTACTTGCTTGCCCGCAGGTCAAAGTGTTATGAACTACGATTTAAGTGTCGTTTTATAAATAATAAATAAATTCAATAAAGTTTTGTGCCTGGTGAGATCATATACATAGACTGACAACCATTGCTATAGATGCAGACAATTGACATGTTTTTGAAAATGATGAAGAATTAGACTTTCCTCACAAAAAGAGATGGGGAAAATTCTGACTACTTTGCGAAAAACGCATTACGAAACAGTTAATGAATGACAAGGTCGCCAAATGGAGACATTTCGGAAGAAAAAGACAAGACAAACGTCAGAGGCTTTAACAAACTACTTACATCTCTACGTAATTTCTAATTTCAAAAATATACTCAAACCTAAGGATACTTTTTTCACCACTAATTATCGATTTTGCAAGTTTCATGCTTCTATTTAATTACACCTCTTGTAAATGGAAATACGGAAAAAAATATGCAAGGTAATTTGCAATGCAAAAATTATAATTCTCACAAGCAATGTGCGTTCCAAGCATTCGATAATATCTTCGTTAATTAAAATTGATATGAAATGAATTAGTAATTGATGTAAGTAGTCATATTATTCTTAGTGATCGTCGCGGCCGATGAAATATGTAATTTATGTGATGAACGCGTCCTGAATGACTCGCTCTGTCTTATTCATAATTCAATAAACCATGTGTGTCGTTGTGACAACGTTGACTAATTAAATCAAAATAAAGAATTAATCTTAACCTTGTCTTCACAAAACACTTAATGAGCATTTTTATTATTTTATTATCTAGCGTGATACGGCTCAGATATAGTAATGAAGGGAAATATAATCAAATAGTGGAAATATCGTACATAACTCTAAGAATTGGAATAAATAAAGAATTCAATAAAGCATATTCCTCTATCATAAATGACACAATGATAATAAAACTATCAAACATTACTTAATGTTAGAGGAGAGAATTGAAAACGTTGCATTAAACTAAACTAATGTAATATTTTCTGTCTATTTTAGTACATAGAACTGTATTTCATAATTATTCTCTTGGCTTCATTCTGTCCTTTTTGTATTTGTCAATTTTTCGTCATTTATTAGAAAGGCTGCAGAAACGAATGCTTCCGCTGTGGGGTACGGCTCAGTTAGTATCAATATTAAAAATAATAAATGTAATTAGTTACTATTTTAGTTTCTTTTTGATGATGTAGAGCGACGCAAAAATTCGCTGTAGTATTTTGTCATTAGTTTGCCTTCTAGTGCTGACTAAGTCATATTGCAACGGCGAGGTGTAAAGGAGTGTTCTGCGTCTAATGATGTGATGTTTGCGAATATAAAAAGGACGTTCGCACATTATTTGCATTCTGGGGTTTCAGTTAAACTCTTGTCTATACGCACTACAGTGTTAAAATCGGGATTCTTATTTATAACCGGACACAATTTATCTGTTGTTAATCTTCCTATACTATCTGTTGGATTTTCTAACGAGGCTTTGAGGTAATATACTATATTTAGCGCTTCACGTAATGACGGCTTGATTTTCGTAAATTTGCTCTATTTGAGTATGGACTTCGGTATCTGGAACCAGCCGCTGACTTACTGAAATTGCTTGAGCAACTTGCGGATTTAAATTTGAGATACAAGGTTTAATAAGGTGCAAAAATTCCTTATAATATAAATCAATACCAGCTGTGGTGGCTGAGGAATGTTCGAACAAGCATGTTTAAACCCACGAATGCGCTTTAGAAATTTAATAAGAACTTTTTTGGTAAAAACTGTAAATTGGTCTACTTTTTGATAACTGTTTCTAATAACTTCTTTCTAAAGTTGGATTGCCGATGTATTGGATTCCCCAAAGATATGTTTTATAGTTTCCACTATCCTTTTCGCGTTTGTCTTCTGTAATATTCTACTACGTTAAAGAAGAGCCAAAGAAATCCCCACGCTTTCTAAAGTGCGCACTAACACATTTAAAATACTATTTTTTCTTGGATCCGTTGTTTCATCTACAGTCAGACATATTTTTTGATCTCTTAACTCTGCTTTTATTTGATCCGTAATCGTATTTTTCACCCAAGGAAAATTATACTGTTATTGACCTCTTGTCTTGGCAATCTCCATTCCGGGACGTACGTTGTTTGCTATTAACATGTCCTTTGCATACAAAAATACTGTACGGTACAATGTTGATTTTGCAAACAATATATTTAGTAATAATGCCAGTGTATTCTAATGTCGAAAATCGGTTAAGAAATCTATTAACACTCAAATATAACAAAGAACGCCGTCGTTTCGCCATCATCAATCTAATCCAGCATTCATACACATACCATGTGCATATGAATCTCGACTTCGCGTATATCCGACCGCTTTTGAAATAACTATATCATCGCCGCCAATGAGTGCGCACTTGTTTCTGCAGGCTTATTTATTAGGAGTATAATAATAGCACAATATCTGTTTAATAACAATAGCGATTCTACCTGATATTTTCCCTTCCCAGCATTGGTGTTTATTAGTCATAGTTTCCGAAATATAATTTATTGGGGACGACTATACTAAGGCGCCTTATTTCATGCACTAGTCCAGTTCTCTGTTGTGTAATAATAATGGTCGAGATAATGTTCCGTATACATACATTAGAATTAATAGTGTGATGCAATGGGTATTACTGTGTCTAAGTTTTTGTGACAAGCGTACTAATATAAATACAAAATCTAGAAAAACATTTATTTATTATATATGTAGTGCAGTTTCATTTTTAAAAAAAATTTTTCAAACAAGTACCATTGTTTTGGTCCACTTTATCAAATTAATTACTTGAGTAAATACTGAATAAAATTCAAACATCTTGTGGAAGTTGGAGTAACAGTACATTGATCTTCTTCAAGAAAATATGTACTCAATATTTCAATTGCAGTTACACCAAACTATATGGGCACTTTAAGGAAATGAAATGGTTATTCATGACTGTCTTCAGACTATTCATCAGACCAGTATCACTAATTTTGTTTGTTAACGTACCTTTGCATGCGCCTCATCAGACATTAAGAGATTATTGAAAATGTTTGGATCGTTATCCACTAAGCCAGTAAATTGTGTACAAAATTGTCCTCTTGCAGGGAAATCCGGTGGTAGAATTTTGTGCACAATTTGAATTTTGTGCCGATGAAATCATAGATCGCTGTGTAAAGTTCAAAAAAGACATTCTTGAAATGTTAAGTGCTGTTGCTTGATCCTTGCTAAACAATTAAGGCCTCTTTCAGTTCACCATACCTTTTCGACATTCTCTGAAGGACGCATATTCTTATCGGGTCGACGTATGTATTTCATACACTTCCTGTCTTATTAAACTGAGCAATCCATTTCAAAATTATGTTACGCCAGGGAATTCTACCCCGCTTGGGAACATTATAATCAAGCCGCAATTATCTCTGCAGTGCTATTACAGACTTCGAGTAGTAAAATGCCTTAACACAAAAGACATTACTGAAATTACAGACTGCCGAACACTTAAACTATATTTTAACCCCACCATCGCTTTGCCTTTTAGTCAGTAGCATCCTAAAACAGACACTATGTATTGCGCCACCCGGTATTTTTAAAGCAACGGTGTAAACTAGCAGGTTGAAGATGTGAGTGTCTTCAGATCATTGATAAAAATCATAAAACCACAATACCACATTATAGATGTCAAGACCTTTTGTAATCTCTTCCTTTGTTTGCAAAACCTAAATTATTTACTGAACATTTGCTAATTATTTAATTTAAGAGAACTATTCGAGGAATATTACGTAAAGTTATCCCTGAAAATCAAATGAAAAAAGTTTTGCTTCATTGTAGTAGTTCATTGTGTTTTTTCCGAAAAAAAAATCATTAAAGTCGATTTCCCATGTCGTCGGCACTTTATTATTTGAGAAAATCAGTTATCAAAAGCTGCAGGACTAGTTCTCTGACGCTCTTTCAATTTTCCTTTTAGGTCAGTGAAAGGAACGAAAGCACAAAGCAATAAGATTAGGGGCTGAGCGGTTAATTGGGTGATACTATTTTTCATTAAAAAAGAGTCCATTGTTCTTTCAGAATTACGATGGAATTCTGTAAGGTCTCCGGTCATTTTAAGAGTTAAGAAGTCCGGAGCTAAAGTGTTCAGGAAATTCATTTTTCTTAAGTTAGATAGTGTATAGTAAAGTGGTAGAATTTTAAAAAGACATTCGTTATTATATTTCGAATGGAATTGAATTTTAAACTCTTACGAAATATCAATACATCGGAAAAAAATATCAAATGGAAATCTAATTGTTTTAGAGTGGATATTAATTATTTAAATGACGCAAATCTATTTAGTTTTTCCTATTTCTTTATAGGTCATTTATAATAAAAAAGAAATCACATAACTACATACTATAAATAAATTGTAAGAAAGTAAGAGTGGTATCCATTAATTTGTTGAAAAAGTCAGGAAGTATTTGTTTCTCACATGTTATACTTACTTATCTGACTCCCTGTACGTTTGGTGTCGAGAATATGTTTTGTCCTGCAAAATTTTGTCCATACATTCTTTCCCTTTGCCTTCTGTAGAGCTTCGCTCCTGTTGCGGTTCTTTGTTTTTAGAATGTGTGCCATCTCCTGGTCCCAAGTTCTCACAGATCTTCTCCTTCTTCTCACTCCATCCCATCTCACTTTGCGAGATTATCGTCCTTCGTTCTGGCAAAGTGTGACAACTATCTTTCACCAATTATACTCATTAAAGGAAGAACACCTAAATAAAAAATTAATGGCCGCGTTTCTAATCTTGTTTGGTAACTTTCTCTATTATTTTCAGTATTCTATTTCCATTGCAATTATTTTAGATTCTGATCTGATAGAGCCTTAGATTCACTTTTATAGATCAGAGTTGAGTTGGCACAAATATATATTAGCATTATTACTGCCAGTTTTCAGTCGTTCGTCGTTTTCCATGCCAACTTATTATCCTGAGTTACTAAGTTACCCCATCTTCACTTAAGAATTGAAGGGCTCAGATTTTATCGCGTCTCGGATAGGCGCTTTTCCGGCCTTTTGGCTTTTTGAGCACATAAAGATGCGACTCAAAGCAGTGCAGATAGTCAGGTTGACCACCTTTATCGAGCTTTTCGGTAATTTCATGAGTTATAGAACACAAGTTGGGGACTGCAGGTTGCTTAGACATAAACGTATGCTGGAAAGGAGAAATTAAGATATTTTTGTCTGGAAGATAGAACTTTGTAGATCACAGATTAAGTTTCAATAATATTGAAGTAATTAAGAGGAAATTACTTCACAATGGGATCTTGTACTTTAACTCATTCCTATTAGTTAATCATTCATGAAATCTGACGATTTCCAATATTAGAAATATACTTAGTATTTAAGCCTATTTAGTTCAACGGTTTTAAAAAAAATTTACTATTCTGTAATATTAGTGCATTCTATTATTTTCCAGATTTCTCACACTCCTTTAAAATTCATTTGAATCGAGTGTTTATTATTTATTGGATTTTAGCATAAATGCTACAGTAATCTGAAGTCGTCAGCCCTTAACTAATAGCATGGAAATGGTTATTAAATATTGGAAACCTTATAAATACGTATTGCAGTTCTTAAAAATCAATACCTGTGACCTAATTTGCCGCAGCTTCGAGCTTTGATGTTCTCCCTGTTTCTGAAATTAAATCAGAACCATTCATCGGATCAAACGTATGAGTAGATATGTGTGTATGTACATTGAACATACATACATATATCGTATATTCGTTGGCATTTAATACAAACGCAATGATGTTTCGACAGTATTATATTCATGAGTTATTAGAGTATGCGAATCTTAGATAACAATGCGTAAAAATTTTATTTAATAACATTTCACAACGCGTACAAATTAATACGAAACAAAGCACAGTATAAAAATGAGTAGCATGCCAAGAATAAACAGAATCGGTACAAATTATTAGACATAAAATATTTGAATGCTCTAATAAAAAAAAATGAAACAACACATCATGAAAATATAGTGGTCGCTATCACATTTTACGATATTGTATTTATATAATATGAATTATCTCTTTTACGTTTGTTCAGTATATATTGACTTTCTGTCAGTGTTCGAAAGTTTATGAGCAATTTAGCTGAATGGCGTGATTTAAGAATAAGAAATTTATTATAATGTCAAACGAATCATAATCGTAATGTTGGATCTTTCTATTATAGCAAAATATTTCGAACAAATTTTTATAAGAATAAATAAAAATATTATTATAAAATATAACAGCTTTATTATTAGTATTTCAAGCTACGATTGCATATTATATTTGAATATTGCAAATTTATGCGATGCATTGCTTATTCGTCTAAATTGTTTCAATCGATCCATAATTTAGTGCCAGAAACAGACCGAGAAACACAAATTTCGCAAAATTTCGCAATTTCTTAAAGAATAAATAAAACACATAATTTGCATTCACTTTCAAAAACTTTTTATTGGCAATTGAAGCATCAGTTATGCCATTTATATGAGAAAAATAATATCCGGCAAATGGCCCCCTCTTGCAGCTTCACAGACGTCCACTCTTTTGTTAAAATTTTCAATGGCATTTTGACATAATTGAGGCTCTATCTCACCAATGACACGAATAATTTCATCTTTCAAAGCAGGAATTGATTGTTGATTGTTTTTATAAACCTGACTTTTCACATAACCCCAAAGAAAATAGTCTAACGGTGTCAAACCACAATGATCTTGGTGGCCAATTAACATCATTATTCCTTGAGATTACACGTCCAGGAAATTTTTCGCTCAATAAATCAAGAATCCCTACATTTGCAGAAACCGTATTCTTGCCATACCCTCGCGTTAGCATAGTATGCGGATCGTGGTTCCGTTTTCTACCTGGCAACTTCATGTTGTTCATATGTTTGTTTATAATGCCTTGTGAGTAACTTGCTATCATCCTAACAACTATTTTGTCCCTGCCCAGCAGGCCTCTGCTTAAATTTAGGCGCACGTTCTTTAACACTTCTTTTTACAATACCACAGAAAAGCTCCCGTCTTATGAAACTCAGTTTGGGGTCATCAGGGGTCTCAGATTCAGGCGGCTGCCACGATTAGCAATTACTAAACTCATTCAGTGTGCGCACATAACTTCCTACAAGCTTATATCTCACATGCATATCAGAATAGTGCGTGTTTCATAAGTGCTCTGGAAAAAGACTAATTTCTTCTTCCCAGATGAACGCAACACTAATTCCCACTGAGTGAGAAAGTAGCATGTCTCTCTAAATGCACTAAAAACTTAATAACATACCAACCACTAATTTTTTCATCGAGTTTCATTGGAGCAGAAATTCATATAAATATTCAATCTAAATTTCTTTCAGATAATTTTTAGGAAACACAAATATTCGCTTATTTGGTCACATCATACCTCTCTAATTTCTTTATAACCGTTAAATAGTCAAGCTTTTCACAGAATTTTCTGCTTCGCCTGCAGGTATTACACATTAAGTCTTTGCTTCTTGTATCTCTTCCTAATCAAATAGAATGAAATTTCTCGAAAAAGTATATTTTGTTCATCTATTGTTATCGCATCTTACAAAATACGTGCAATTACAAGTTTGCAAAAAGTGTGTTCCACTGCCTAATTCTCCAGATAATGTACGACAAACTAACAAACACAATACGTATAGAATAGATGGAAGACGCGGATTCCGGGACAATCACTTTATGGATATTTAACATGGACCGATGGGGGAACCTGAAATGTATCGCGAAACAGATCTGAATAGGTACCAAACAGCTATTGAGAAGCTCCAACAGCTTTTAAATAGATATTAAACAGAGAGCTAACAGCTTTTGTACAGTTCTGATAGCTTCTAAGTAGCTATTTAACTGATAAACAACTCCTGAACAGGCACTAAACAAGTAATGAACAACTCCTGAACGGCTTTAGCAGCCTAATACCTGTTCAGACATGTTTTGCAAGACATTTCTGGTGACACGTCCGATTCATGTTAAATCTCAATAATGTGCTAGTTCCAGAAACCGCGATTTCTCTCTACAGCATAGCAAATAATAGAAGCAAACACTTTTTCACAACCTAAGGTGTATAAAGTATAAGATGTAGGCGAAATCTTTGAAAACATTTTTTGAACATTTTGAAGAATATCTAATTATAACCAAAAACGAAGACAATATGAGATATTTAGCACTAGAAAGGTTATGTAATTTTATCCAAAACCGTTTAGGCTATAAAATATCTAATTCATGCAACATTTCGTCAAATATCCTATAATAGCCATAACGTAATTGCGAACGCATTGATTGTCCCGAAATTGCTCATTATGAATTCTCTTCTCTTTGTGGAAATAATTAGTTTGTCGGCATATTTAATACATATCCGATTCAATTACTTTAATATCGGAATCCAATGCAAACAACCACAATGTCGAACTGGTAAATGTATCGACAATAACACAACACTCACTCGGTCGGTAACTTCGAAATGCTTTTTAGCGCCCGCGTTATGAAATTTAACCATTTATCCATATTTCAAATAGCACAAGTTACTATTATTGTGACGGTGAACGAGTATTATTTCGATCGCTACCCTCCTTCCTCTTGTTTGCTTGTTGTAATAATTGTTACTCCCACCGTTGTTTCATGTAATTTAGCATTTACACTGTTCCATTGTTCCGACACACCGTTCGCTGTTGCTGTATTTGTTTTGGTAATTTTCTTAGCGTTTGCCTTTTAATTTGCGCTCGTTACCGAAAAATTTTGTTTAACTTTTTATACATGTGAAAAAAGCATCGATTTTCAACGATAAAAGAAATAATTGGACTTCAAACGTTTCTGCGCTAATTCGAATCTTGTTTTATTCATATTTTTATGACGATGTGAGAATTTAAAAATAAAGAATTTGAGAATTTTTTAAGAAATATTTTCAATATATTTCAACTTAAATATACACACAGAAAAGTATGCTTTCATGTTAAGAAAAAAAATTCTCAACAAAGGAATATTCCATTTAAAATAAATTATTTGAAATTAATCAATATGACCAACTTTAGCTGTTATTACCCGGCACAGTCTCAGCATCCGCTCTAGTAATTTAGCCAGAGTTTTCAGTTCTATTTTTAACCATGCTTCCAGTAGTTGTGTCCATTATATTTTTGTTAACGTTGGAGTTGATTTTCGCACTTGTCAGTTTAGATAATTCCATTATTCCTCTATAGAATTCAAGTCGGGGCTCTCAGGAAGCTATTTTAAAACAGCCATTTCTTCCTGTTCTAATTTCCCTAAATGCCTCCGAGAGAACTTGAGAATTTGGATTTGTTTGGAATCGTTGTCTTGCTGAAAATGTTTTCTCCAATTAATCGTGTTCTAGAAGAAATGGTATTCTGTTTAAAAATTTCTCTGTACCGTTATTTTTTTCGAATACCTTCTGAAGAATGCTTACAGATGTTCCAGCAAAACAACTCCAAACTATTATTGACTCTCCTCCATGCTTGGTGGTGGATGAAAAGCTTGATTTGAGAACTCATTCTCCCGCTGATCTTCGGACAAGCGTTCTTATTTTCTAACCGAATATCTAAAATAATTTGGATGTTACTCTTCTAGCATCTATTCTTTGTGTTGTCTTGCCCAAGTTAATCGTTTTATTTTATTTTGCTTGGGCAGTAGTAATTTTCGCATAACAGCTCTCGCAGACAGTTTTTCTTTACATAAACGCCTTTTCACCGTTGTAACACTAATTGGTTTATTCTAAATAACGTTTAGTTGTGCTGCAATTTCCGGTAGTTTTTCGTCTACTTCTTTTACTTAACAAAACTACTGCTCAATTTTACGCTGGTGTTGCTTCCTTCGGTCGACCTGGCCGGTTTTTATTCAATAAGCTACCAGTCCCTTCGTCTTTTTTAATATTGTAATCCAAAATTCTGTAATTTAAGTTCACTAATTTTGCGATTTGCCAATATTATGACGAGGCACTATAAGAGCACTTGTTTGAACCACTAATACTTAACAAAATAATATTCCATTCTACGCGAAATTATTCAAAATATCGATTTGATCTTAAAATAATATACAAACACTACGACACGAATTCTTTACACTTTACACTTGTTAAATTTGTATACAAATATGATACCTCTGCTTATTTTATTTATGGCCTAACGTAGTCCTATTTAAAATTTCCGAGAAAAAGGTCATTATTTAATCGCCTTACGTAGGCTTGTTGGTAATTCAGTTTTAAAGTACTTAAAAACATAAGTAGCGAAGAATATGCACGTATTATGTTCATCCTTGAATTAAATTTAATAATATATTAATTTTAGTTAGGTTAAAATATTGTTTATTTGAATAATATGAAAATATATAGTTGGGCTAACATTTATAGTCGGTAGTGTATATGTTGTATTGCTTTGAAACCTACTTAGGCGTTTAACTGCGAATTTTGTTTTAAATATCCTTTAACGGGTGCGTAATAAAAATCAACGTGACGAGTATACATAGATAGATGTTCATATTATATATTTTACGAGAAAAGTAAAGCAAAACAAGAATAGATTAAATTTTTATTAGACAGAAAATTAGCAATTAATTGCTGAAGAAAATATTGTTACTAAGAACTTCAAAGTTGCCAAAACATAATAACATTCATAAACAGAAAATCTAGGAGAAATAAATTTAGAAGTTAATTCTCAGTGGAGTAAGGTACACGAAATAGTATTTCGTAAGTCGAGTACAACTAACGTGACTCCTTGCGGATTCCATTTTTGAGTAGAAGCACATCTTTAAAGTAGATTTGCTTTTAACGATGTAGCTGACATAGTTATAATAGTTATAGCACTTTACTTGTTACTCTATTTTGATAAAAACTGGGGAAATTGGCAAAAAATTTCTTTTGAATCTTATATCATCTTTTTGCAACAAACCAAAAATTGCCAATGGCCTTCATAATTCGCGCATCTTATTTATATTATTTCAATTGTTATTGAGAAATATGCGACTCACACAGTAAAGTACGTAAAAGGATTCGTGAAATAACTGATGCATTGCGGAAAGTAATCAACTTCATTTATAAAAAGCAATACATTATTAGAATTGTAGTGTGTACTCGACATGGTCAACAAGAGCGAATGCATGCTATCGAATCAAACATATGTGCATGCTTAAATCGCACAGACACAATTATCCAAGTTCTACATATTATACGAAGCATAACCAATATGCAGTCATCATACACAAAAGATTTAATTTTTATCTATGAGCTACACGACAGATTATCCAAAGTATAAAGAAAACACCACTACATGTCATTTACACTATTTTTTACTAAAAGTTTAAGTTTCTATAGTAAAAGGTAATTTTTTTATTTCGCACGAGTATACACGTTAGCTAAACCGAAATAAAGTACTGACTTAACGCGTACACTCGTCAAACAAAGTTAGCTGGTTAATTACAGTTAATACTCATTAAATTTCATCTTAGCATACATAGAGGAAAGTATATATTTAAGATAAAAATAAAATGCTTGACAAAATGATATTCCATTTAAAAATAAATTGTTTAAAAATCAAAACGAAATCTCGATTTACATCTTTCATTACTTTCAAAGCTACTTTCAATTGCACTGAACACTCAATGCTATAGTAAGTTGATGTCATAAAGTGTTATTCGTGTAATGTTTCCACTATTATTTTCGTGGAATATATGGGAAACTTGGATAGACTATCTATTCTAAACGATATGATTTTTTTTCTTTTTTATACAGAAACAACATTAACAACAAAATTACAATATCACTATAAGCTAACTTAAAACTAGATGACTGGTAGTAGATATTATGTAGCTTTTCAGATTATTTCTTCAACTCATTACTTTTCATTACCTATCCTAATTTTGCTTTGTTTATGCTTAACCTAATTTGATTATCTTAACTAAATTCTTTTGCGGCTTGTTCTCTTCTTCATTTCACTCTCATCTTCTCAATACTATTTAAGCTTATTCAATCTAATTTTATAGTTTATAGAAAATGATATTTTCTATACTTTAATAACTTTAGTAACTTTATAGTATCATTTCATTGTTTTTCCTTTCCATTTAATTTGAGCCTGCTATAGACTTTCTTAAAATTTCTTATTTTTATATTACTTACTGTTACTCTTCTTAATTTGAAGCTTTTAAAGATCAATTTTAATTTCGAAACTTGCTGTAACGGTTCAACTTTTTCATCTTGGTGGAACCCTCTTCACTGGTATATTGATTTTTGTTCCACATATCAATGAAATTAGTGAAGGTGTATGAGCGCTTGTACGCCTAATCAAAATTTGCTTTGTGAAAATTTCATACATCATATGAAATTCCCACCAATTTAATTCTATGCTTTCCTTTGCTTGGAACAACTTGCCTTTCATTTAATACTTATTTTTTTTTTTGTTATTCAATAAATTCTGTTTTATATAGTCTCAGCGTATTCATTATAATTTCAAATTTTAAACATAAATTGTATTAACTAGTGTTATACCATTCAGGACGAGGGAAAGTTTTATAGAAAAGTTTTAAAAAAATTATTCTTACCCATTTAAACATACGGCATTAAGCTCTAGGATTCTGCCATAAAGAGCAATATTATATTACGTATTGTTATATTAGAAGCTGTAGCAGTCGTATGCGCTTGGAAATGACCAGTACTACTCAGACTATTAACAAATTTGTAGTTCAATCTTCTTGCCTTGTTGGTGTTTCTATCGATGTTTCGCTGTTCATACTGCGAGCTTCTTCAAGATCTACTATTGGACTGATTCTCTCTATTGTTGTTCTTTCTTATATATGTCTTCGGTTAATTGGTGCGTAACCATCGTGCTCTATGGGTTGTGAAGGATTCTAGTAGTAAGTTCTTGCAGGTGTTGCTGAGTCAACAGCTGCCCTCACGGTTGAATTTTGGATTCTTATCTATGTTCCTAACTAAGCAATGCTTTCACTACTTGGAAGTTTATTGTACCTCCTGATTGTCTAATTCTTTTCCTGCGTGTATTGCTCTAATGTTCTTTAACTATTTGTTCAATCGATCTCCTCGTTTGTTCGACGCAGTTTTCCTGCACTCGGTTATTACCTTGTAAACTCATCCGTATGTTTTTGGTAACCTCTCCTACTATGAGAATTCGATCATGCACCCGTGAACCGAAGGCGTATATAACAACAAAGAGAATTCATTAAGACATGTAATTAAGTTATTAGATTCTAAGTTGTTATAGCAATAAGTCGATTTCCTTTGACGGCCAGACAGTGCTAACGTTACTAGATTTCGTAGAAAACTAAACTTGTATGAATTTGAATTAGTTTCGTATTGGCGAAAAGGTGACAATAGTATGGTCCCAGAGCACAAAGGGAATCAGGCTAAAGAACAAATGGACGAAATACTTCAACAAGCTTCGTCTATGATTTTAATTGGCATTCTCTGTGGCACTATAACAACTTTTAAAATAGTTATTAAAAAGTTGGCTGAACTATATTACGGAATTGGTAAAACAAATGGTGTCAAAAACAGATAAAGCAGTTTCTTAGAGATCAGTCGCCTAAATTTACAACAAATCTGTTGTAAGAACGCAAGTTAGTTAACTTGATAGTGAGTCCACAAACAGAATATTGTAATCTCAATACACACGAATAATATGAATTTAACAGATGAAATTATATGCAAATTTTGCAAGTAGAAGAGGAAACGGTGTTCGTATCATGCTCATATGAAGACTTGGCAAGAATGCCTTTCTACAGATGGGAAGTAAAAATTCTGAAGCAAAACTATGTAACAAAACCGCTCCGAAACCGGTAGATTTATTTAAAAAAATGAAGCTAGAGTATAACGATATATGTGAGAGTCGAGCTTCATATTTTCGATATACGTGGTTTGGTCAAAAGAAAAGGTGAATTTTGTACATTGTGTACATTCGATTGTCGTAATTTTTTTTTGTTATGTTGATACATATGTGTTAGTCATATGTTGGCATTATCAGCCAATTTGGATTAGTAGTTTGTTGTTGACAATTGAAAAGCTTAGACACGTTTGTGTGTATTCTTCGATTTCTGACTTTTGAAAAAACGGATCAAAGAATGTGTATTAAGTTTTGCGTTAAAAATGGAATAAACTGCTCCAAGGCACTTGAAATGTTGACTGTGGCATTCGGCAAGTCCACTTTGTCTTAAAAAAGTGTTTATATCTGGTAGAAGCGGTTTACAGAAGGCCGAGAAAATGCATACCAAGTTTGATCAAATGTGAAGGTTTTGCTCACTATTTTCTTCGATTACAATGACGTGGTGCATCATGAGTTCTTGCCAACAGGTCGTACTGTTAACAAGGAATACTACATTGAAGTTATGCAACATTTGCGTGAAGCAATACGATTCAAACGATCGGAATTGTGGAAAAATGTCATGGATTCTGCATTACGATAATGCACCAGCTTACATCAATGCTCGTTCGTGATTTTTTAGCCAAAAACAACTCCCTAATCATGCCTCAACCACCTTATTCACCAGACTTGGCTCCCTGCGACTTTTTTCTATTCCCAAAACTGAAGAGACCAATGAAAAGAAAGCGTTTTGCCACAATTGATGAGATAAAGTCAGAATCGAAGAACGAGCTGATGGCCATACCAAAAAGCGCATTTCAGAAGTGCTTCGAGGATTGGAAGAAGCGCTATCATAAGTGCATTATATCTGAGGGGAATTACTTTGAAGGGGACAAAATGGATATTGATGAATAAATAAATACTTTTCAAAAAAATTCAAAATTCACCTTTCCTTTTGAACAAACCACGTATGACTATTTAGTTGCTTTCTTGTTTAGAATTTGAATATTCGATTTATATTTTTGTATTTTTCTTACATTTCTATTTATTTTATTTGTTCATACTTACTTTTCATGTTTTTGTCTTGTAATTGAGAAATCCTATTGGATAATAAAGATTTATTATTATTATTAGCGTTTCAAGTATCTGCATAACAAAATTTCTCAAGTGTAGTCTATACACAGCTAAAATATTTACAAGTACCGAAGATTATATTAAATTAGACCTTACGTATTTCAATTTTTTAGTAATTATGAATGGATGTCACTAAACATAGTACCTTTACGGCTGTCTTAAGTAAAAATGTAAGACAACTTCTACAACTAGTGAAGTTAGTACTTTACTTTTTGTTTACTTCACGTAGCAAACATAACGAATCAATAATGATCTCATTACTGTCTGAAATTATAGCATCACCGTTAAATGTTCATTGAAAAACAAGCGAAGCACGTACACATAATCAAATTTAAGTTCATATTACAGAATTCCATTTCATAGAAGATATTTTATAAAACGAGTACATTTTAAATGGAGCCTGGTCGTCGCCCACAATCAGCCCCGGTTAAGTGTAGTTATTTCATTTGACGTTGACATATGTACATTATATGAAGGGGATATTTGAGACAGTCGCCAAGATAACGCATTAAAACAGTCGATTTTTCAAACTTATGACACAGATAAGGATCCTTATCTAAATAGCTTTTAGCGTTTCAATTTTTTTATATAAAAGAAACGTATATTTTTATGGTGTAGGATTATTGACAGCAGCGCGCTTTTCTTTTTTCTTATTATGTCAAGTCTACCACATAAAAGATAAATAAATCAAATATATTAAAGCAGTGATTTCAGAAGTAATATAAAAAGGCGTTTAAGAATTTCAAAGATAAAACGTAATTAAAATCAATAGTTCAGTCTGATACCGATTTGATTTCAGTTAATCGTATTTTGTTACAAATATAGTACAACCTCTTTGGAAACAAAAAGATCTTAATATAAATTAGTATCATATTCATATAGGATAGATTTTATTTTTCTTCGAAATATAAAGCGTCATTTGATTTTTTTAGCCAAATCTAATGGTTTTATGATACAAGCATAACGATGTATTTATTCATATTCCAATAACAACTTTCTCCCAATCTTCTGTTTATATTCCATGAAAGTTTCATTTCCTTATGTACATACTTAACACATGGATCAATAAGTCCCGAGACTAACCCATAGATGGCGCTCGTAGTAAACCAGTAACCACGTCTTTCTAGAGTAGTAACCTTTGCTTGAAACGTGTCAAAATTTTAAGTCGATCGGACCAGAAACAGCTGAGTTATCGAGGTTGGAGTAAAGTCGTTTTGTAGTTTGTTTAAACAATGGAAAAAACCGAGTTTCGTGTTCTGATAAAACATTGTTTTTTAATGGGTAAAAACACCACGCAAGCAAAACAATGGATTGAAAAATGTTACCCGGACTCTTCTCCATCAAAAGCAACGATTTGTCGGTGGTTTGCTGAGTTTAAACGTGGTCGTACCGACACAAATGACGCGGAACGCGCGGGTAGACCTGTGGAAGCCGTTACACCGGAAAATGTGAGTGAAGTGACAAAAATTATAATGAAAGATCGTAAAGTGAAGCTCCGTGAGATTGCTGAGATGACACAGATATCATATGGAAGTGTATTTACTACTTCATGAAAAATTGAGCATGAAAAAGGTTTTTTCTAAGTGAGTGCCGCGATTGCTCTCGATGGAACAAAAACAGCAACGAGTCGATGATTCAGAAAGCTGTTTATCGCTATTTACTCGCAACAAAAAAGATTTTTTGCGTCGTTACGTGACCATGGATGAAACATGGATACATCACTACACTCCAGAGTCGAAGCGGCAGTCATCTGAATGGCGCACAGCTGGCGAAAGCCGTCCGAAACGTCCGAAAACGCAGCAGTCAGCTGGCAAAGTCCTGGCGTCAGTTTTTTGGGATACACATGGCGTGATTTTCATTGACTACCTTGAAAAAGGTAAATCGATCAACAGTGATTATTATATTGACTTACTGGTGCTTTTGAAGGAGGAAATCGCAAAAAAACGACCGCACATGCAGAGAAAAAAAATCATTTTTCACCAAGGCAATGCACCCTGCCACAAGTCGATGAAAACAATGGCAAAATTGAACGAATTGGGTTTTGATCTGCTTCTCCACCCCCCATATTCGCCAGATTTAGCCCCCAGTGACTACTGGCTCTTTGCTGATCTTAAAAAAATGCTCCAGGGAAAAAGATTTGGCTCAAATGAGGAGGTCATCGCTGAAACTGAAGCTTATTTTGAAGCGAAAGATAAATTTTTTTATAAACATGGTATTGAAGAATTGGAAAAGCTTTGGAACCATTGTATCACCCTAAAAGGTGATTACGTTGATGAATAAAAAAAAATTTTGCAAAAAAATGTTGTTTTCATTGTTAGTCTCGGGACTTATTGATCCATGTGTTAATATATGACTTTTTCAAGTAATTTGGTCGCTTCTAACTCCCTTTTCCTTCATGTATGTCAAAAAGAGTTCTCTTCGTCCAGATTGTTATTTCAATGGATATTACTGAAAGATTTCCACAGTGCCTCTATTGATATTTCACATTATACACAAAATTATTAATATGAATTTGAACTGGAAGAGAAAGAAGACCCAGTATTGAGGCAAATTATAAAGAAGACCATTCAATATAAGACTTTTTACGTTGACTTTGTGGACCTTAAATGTGCTTTTCCTAGCATTGCAAAAGTGTAAGTTTGAAATATATTAGAGACCAGAAGCATATAAGTGAATACTAGATATATTACCAGAACAATTAATTATGTATAGAGTTCGGGTAGGTTGACGCATAGATTTCACTGCTATTCACCACATTAATGACCAAATTCTGAAGAACGAAAGTAGCGAGAGTTGAAATATATTATTGAATTTATTTATGTGAATGATTTAGCAATATTTGAAAACTTTGGACTAGAATAAAGATTTAATTTTTTACATTCTTCAGCTGAATGTTTCTCAGTTTTTTCTGCATTTATACAAATAAGCTCTAAGTAAATTAGAGAACTGTAATAACGTCTATTTCGAACAAAAAAGAAACCGTTAGTAGTCCGCTTGCATTAGGTAATATTTTAATATGTCAAAGCAAAGATAAAAATCAAAATAATCTTAGTACTTAAATGTACTGAACAATTCCCATTAATTCCATTTCAGCCTAAATATTTATAAGATTTGAATTAAATAGAAAACACAGTTTTCAGTCTTTTGATTGTTATTTTTTTATTGAATCATAAAATACATAGGATAGGGTTATTTATGGAATAACACATCGGGCAAATGGCCTCCACGGCTTTGCATGCACATACGCACTCGTTTGTCGAAATTTTCCATGACCATTATGTATAAATGTGGCTGAATTTCGTTGATGCAGCGTTGAATCTCCTCCTTTAATGCACGGGTGGTTGTGGGCTTGTTGACATAGACCTGTGATTTCAAATAATCCCATAAAAAGAAATCTGATGGTGTTAAATCACACGATCTAGGGGCCAATTCTGATCACCGAAACGAGAGAGTACACGACCTGGAAATATCTCATGTAGTAATTGAATTATTTAACGGGCTGTATATCATGTGGCACCGTCTTGCTGAAACCACATATTGGCCACATCAATATCATCCAATTTCGGCAGAAAGAATTGTGTTATCATGTCGCGATATCAAGCACCAACAACAGTCACTGCTTGACCAGCCTCATTTTCAAAAAAGTATGGTGCAATTATGCCTCCAGCCTAAAATCCACACCAAACAGTGACACGTTGTGGATGCATTTTGTTTTTCGACAATCACATGTGGGTTCTCAGAAACCCAAAAGCGACAATTTTGGCGATTAATGAAGCCATAAATGTGAAAATGAAATAAATCGCTTAGGATGATTTTGCTCGAAAAATCAGCATCCATTTGTTGATGTTCAATAATCTATTCAACGAATTCTCTTCGCTGTGAATGACCATTAGGCTTCAGTTATTGTGTTAATTGAATTTTGTAAGCATGGAGACACAGATCTTTAGTCAGTACACGCTGTAGAGAGCTTCTTGAAATTTGAACGCCGAATTGAGGTTCCTGGATTGTCATCGACACTCTCACGCACTGCTTCGATATTGAACGGCTTGTTTTTGAACGACCAGTGTGTTTGGTGTCTCCAACGGATCCAGTCTTCCTGAATTTTTCAATTAATCAGTTGACGAAGTTATAACACTATTCCAATCATATTTTGTATGAAGTTTTCGAACTGTGGCCGTCAAGCTTTCATTATTTTTGAAATATTGTTCAATAATGAAGACACGTTGTTCTATCGTGTAACGCTCCATTTTTACTAACCCTAAACTGTCAGCTGTCGAATTGTTTTTTTAGAGTTGCCAACACTTTACTGCAGAAATGGCGACAAATTCAAATCTTGCGCTAATTTTGGGACACCCATTATATATATAATTACCCAAGGACTTATGTGATTATCACTCTTATTATCGGCAAATTACTATATTCATTAAAAAATATTGTATTAAATTTTCCAGATGTTTTTAAATGAATAAAAGGAATCTAAACGTTTTTAGAAAAACGTAAGATTGTGGAGTAATCAATAAATTTACATTAAAACTAATTATATTTTGCTTAATGGTTAGGTTAAAAAATAGATTCTAATCTAATGCTTAGCACATGATTAAACAATCACTTGAGAATTGAGGAGAAAATAGTATAAATATTCACAACCTTGCTTTGCAATCATTTTTATAGTTATTATGTATTATTATAAGAATTCTATACTAATCTACATATCAGGAATTCCTGATTATTTATTATAAGTTATGCCAGATAATTCAAAAATTTTCATGGTTTTATTTGATGTAAGGTAAGAACAGATATCTCTTATGTTCATGAAACATTTATTGGATAAATTCTGCATTTAAAGTGCATTTGGACATTTGCTTCTTGTGGATAATTGATAAGTCCATTTACTTGACTTGTATGTTTCTTCGTGTTTGCGAAATAGTGCCTAGAAAAATTTTTCAGATTAAATTATTAATCAACGTGCAATATGAGATGTTCCAGGAAAGTATGAACGGAATATTGAAAGTATAAAGGCAGGCATTTTTGTAGTCAATTTTCGTATTTTGCTTAAACTTTATCTATGTACTGTTGTTTAAATAATTCTAATTTGCATGAATATATAATCAAAATCGAGTGGTCAGGGTTTAGTCTTGAAAATAGGAAATAATTTTTTTCACTCTTAGAACGTCTTACAATTATTGTAAACGGTTTAGTGGAAGTTCAGATTTTGACTGAAATATTGGGTTAACTAGAAAATCATGATGTATTTTGGCAACAGATGGTGCTAACTCACTTTCGTAACTTCTAGAGCCATTCATTTCTATCTTATATTATCCATCTTATATTATGTCTGTTGACAGTTCTAAATAGTTGAAAAAAAAAATAAGTAAAATCGAGTGTTTGTTTTATAAAAACTTGAAAATTAAAGACCACCGTATGCGTTTTCGACGCCTTTTTCTCCTCTATTTCCATAAAGAGAAGAGAGAAAGACGCGCATCAAGATTACGAAAAGTTGAATAAAGTTTCCGGTGATAGTGCTATATAAGAATATAAATGCTAACGATGGTTAACGAAATTCCGTGGGGATAATTTTAGTTTTAGAGATGATGACAAAATATGGACCCTGATCGCGTCAAATTCACGTCGAACGTCATAAGAGTTTGCAAAAGTGTTAAACAATTATTATTCAAGCATTTGCAACCACATGAATAGGTTTAGATACACCAACAAGCTCGATATTTGGATTCTTCGTAAAGTCAATATTGTATTTGGTACGTAGACTTCCGCGGTCGTGGTCCATGCATCAATATTGTATTATTGTGAATTATTTTCAACAATGTCGTACGAAATCAATTATGGTCCCGATCTGAAGATTTGCCCTAGATGTCATCGACATTCATTAGAGGTTATACTTTTAGTGTCGTGGAATTTTATATGTCGTATTCACTCAGACAAAAGTTGCCCAAACAATTGATTCAAGCTCAGTCATCGAGTCTGTAAATTTGGTATCATTCGTGAGATGATATGGGGGCCATAAAAATACCTGCTTTAACATTTTCCATAGTTAGCTGAGGAAATGTTCGGCAAATGTAAAGAAAGCAGTTTCTATTTTTATCAAGAGATTTAACAAACTCATGATGGCCAATTTTATATATAATGGCGGCAGGATATTTTTTTCACGAACTACCAATGGATTGCGGACTACATTTTACTTACCAGGCATCATATTTTTCCTTAAAAGCCAATTTATCTTACCCAATGTTCTTTTATTTAGCTTTGTTAACCTAAAACCATTGAGAAGGATGTTCACCATTTTTAAATCCACATCTCGTGTTCATAGTACTTGAATAAACGTCATTCATTCTATCAAACCCATTTTTAACAACAAACTTTTAATATCTGAACAAAAAGTAAAATTGTGACAAAATAACTCCGTAACACTTTTTTTTCTTTCCCTCTTTCTCTCTTTTTCTGATAAAAAGTAAAGCCTAGAGCAAGCAAATTTTATTCTTTAGGTCCTGATGCCAACAGTTAAGAAACTCGTTTGGAACGATTCAAATCTCTTAGTAGATCATCAAGCTCATTCTGCGAAAAGCGTTGGAGTTTATTGTCTGAACTTTCAAAGTCAGTATCATTTTCTGATGATTTTGATTCTAAACGCTTGAACTAATAGTTCAGATATATTTCAAGCAATCGAAGCCGGCGCAGTTGGGAAGTCAGCTAAATATTACACGAGATGCTGCACAGACATAGTACTTGGATACTTCCATTTAGCTCGATATCGAAAATAGTTTGAAATTCTAATTTAAAGAAATCACTTTTGACCCTTAAGTATGTAACACACTATTTGCAAGCACAATTAGGAACTCAGGGCTTGTCATTTATATCGAGGAGCATGTTGAAATACAGGAAATAGGTACTTTTAAGGAACGAAAATATAATAATTTGTTTAAAACGACGTCTTTTTTAAGAATTCGTTGTAAGAAAGCTTCCATTAACAGTTTTAACACGATGGTACTGTTTAAAATATGCACGTTGTCAACGAATACATGCACATAAACGACGAAGGAAATATTGAGATAAGTATATGTGTACCAAAAATTTTAACGGTAGTTTTAAAAATAGCGTGTTATAAATAAGTTTTTATCAGCTGTGATATTCGTAGCAACAGACAGAAAATAAAATTTTGTAAAGTGGTGTTATTGTTTTGTTTATTTCAATTATTATGTTAATTATTATTGTATAGTTGATAATACTGATGTCTACGTGGATTACCTGTCAATATTATTTACGAAAATAAAATGTTTTGCGATTTTTATTAAACATTCTTTAGATTTTTTGGCATCATTCTATTACTTTGTCTTAAAAAACAGTATACATATTTACAGCATAACGTACCTTTTCGGTGAATAGTTTACCATAATGACTTGAAGATTAAGTGGATGAATGGAAATAGGTGTTGTTAATGCGTCCCCGCGCACACTGAAGCCGGAATTAATAGTTAACTGTAAGAGATAAATTGATACAAGACGATTCATTACCGACGCGTTGTTAACTTATTGGGCACAATATAATGAGATGAATTATCTTCTCTTTCTGTGCTTGGGCTATTGTGCTGAAAATTGTATTAAGTGTAAAGTTTAAGGCAGGAAATTCGGCGCTTCCTATTTGTTGCGCCCCGTGCATCTTATATTGATGCTGATGTAGGGGTTTCGCCCGAGACCGGCATTGTTTGTGGTGGTTGGTCGTTATAAATCACGGATCCAACAACAAACATCAGTCTTCAGCCGCCTCTGCGGTCTCAGCATCCACGTTTATCACCGCACTTGCTTTAGATCAACCGCCTATCTATCTCTGCATTACCCCGGGTCTCCCTTCTTCTCTGTCTTTGTGCCTCGACAGTCGACACCGTCCCTTACTCATTCGTAAGTTATCCCCAACACCCCCTTTCCTGTCTTTCTACTAATACTATTACTGATACATATACCACTTCCTCTTTAACCCTTTCTGGTGTTAGTCTCGATGTAAGGAAGTGCCCTTCATGGTGGTCAATTATTTATACGATATTTGCAGTGCCTTGTTCGCCGCGACACTAATTAATTAATACGAGTTAAATATTCAGTTTTCGTAATTTATACAAAGCCTAAACGTTTATTAATGCATAAACAGGAAGATTATCAGTTATCCAATGTCTATAATAATATGTTCTCTATTAAAAAAGAGAAAATATTTTAAATTTAAAACTCATATCACAAATATATCTTTCATTACGTGCCGGTAAGAACATGGACGCATTAAGCCTTGTAAAGTAATATATAGTAATTATCTAGATATACAGTCAGTCGCAAAAGTGATAATGCACCCCGTGAAAGTTGGATATCATTAAATGTGAACATCCAGCTATGATATTACTTTAATTTAACGATGTTAGAAACTCTAAAAATCTCTGTTAATAATATGAAAACTATCATTATTTACAAATACAAGAAAATTCGCTAAATATTCTAACATCGAAGTCACAAAAGTTTTTATACCCTTTCATTATTGGAAGATATTTTTCTATTGTAAGCCATAAATTTGGAACGAATTCGGTAAATCCTGTTTATAGTATTACGTATTGGTGAAAAATAAGCATTTGATGCTTTTACAAAGATGAGTTGTTAAGGTAAAGACAAGTCTGTTAGTACGCGTCTGTTAACAATACTATGTAAAGAAAAAAATGGCGTCCAAAGATTCTAAATAAGCACGATTAGAGAACTGTTACGAATGCTATGACTTAAAATTCATAGATAATTATGAATAGCCGTACAGATAAAATTTGATATTGAACAGAAAAAACATTAAGAAAACATAAGACGATTTGAAAAAAACTAGTTATAGCGGAAGAGTATTACCATTCATTATGTGTCATTAATAGTTACCTACTATAAAATATAAAGCATATGCACTACCGTCATGAAGTTTGGAAGCAGTAAGAAATTCCTTCGTAAGATAAATATCAGTAAAAGTAAAATGGTAAAATCATTAAGATATATTTCAAGTTAAAGTATCTATACACATAATGCGCCAATATTTTTCGGAAATTTGAAATAGTATAACAAATATTTACATTTCAATCATTTTGTTGACATATTATGTTAATGAATATATTTATAGCAAGGAGTCTATTATACTAAATACAATAGTTGAACGACCAAACAGTTCAGTATTACTCATGCAGTTGTTAAAATATAGAATTAGAGCAGTTTTATCCGTGGCCATGTGTAAATCGGCTAACATTTTTTCTAAATTAATGCATGTGTTGCATTTCTTTGATCAGATTTAAGATGGATAAAAATGCCAAGCAACTAACTTTAGGACAACGTTATGCAATTTGTGCTCTCCAAATATAGGTATATTCACAAAGAGCAATAGCTGACGCATTGGGGATTTCATCGAAAGGTGTTCACGACATTTTGGCAAAGAGAAGAGAAGAGAAACGGGGCAGTTTAATGATAAGATATGTAATAGTTGGCCACAGACAGCTACCGCTGTCGAAGGCGTGATTCATAATTACAATGACAAAGCGAGACCGACAATTTGCAGCACTAGATATCACCAGACGTTTTAATACCTGGCAAATAACGAAGATAGTGTGTTACTACAGTAAAAAAGCGATTATTGACTGCAGGTTCAAATGGAAGCGTTGCAGTAGAAATGGGCAATGGCTATGCGGCTACAGGCAAGACAGCACCTAAATTGGAAGATAGATATTTGGAAAACCATCTTATAGACAGATGAGTCAAAATTTGAAATTTTCGATTCTAAATGTAGAATTTTCGTTCATCCAGGACTGGGCGAACGCTTTAATGAAGTTTGTTTAGTTCCTTCGGTAAAACACGGAAGGAGCAATGTGATGGTTTGAGATTATTTTACTGGCATAAGAATGGGTGATTTGGCAAAAATAATAGAAAAAATGCGAAAATATTGTATTTGGACATCCTGCAAAACAATGCATCCAAAGCAAACGCCTAAAGTATGTAAGAGCTTTTTAGAAGACAAAAAAGCAGCTACACTCTGGCCTCATCAAAGTCCTGACTCATCCTCATTGAGCTGCTGTGGGACTAGCTGGACAAAAAAGCGAAAGCGCGACTGCCACAAAATGCTCTAAGAATCTTCACATTTGTGGGACTATTTAGAAACTTGGCAACAAATAGACTCCAATTACCTCTAAAAATTGATAAGCAGGATGCCCACAAAACGCGAAACTGTAATACGGGCAATTCATTCAGATTGTAAATTAAGTAATACACCAAATGTAATTATTTGAGAAGTATTCTTTGTATATATTATTGTTTTCCAATATACTTTGTGTTTGAAAATAGAATTTTAGTTAAAATTCGCATTGCATATATTTCTTTCTAAATGTTTTACTGCTTCCAAACTTTGTAATACTAATGTAGAAAAGTATTAATAACAGCTGTGTAGCACTATATCAGAAAACAATGTTTTGTCAACAGATTTAAAAGAGCAAAAAACAAGCGGCTATATATGAAGGAAATATCTCGAAGAACTTGTAACTCCGAACGAGTATCATACAATGATTTAAATACCTATAAACCTTGTTTTATCCAGTCAATAACCATCAGTTATTTTCCAACAGCTCTCTGCCAATGCTACATATTTGCTAGCCGTCTTCAAATCGTTTCTAATTAGCACAACTGACTTTCCAGAGTCCGTTTGAAGTTAATGATATAAGCCCAATTATTCTACCTAATCGTAAATTCACACATTTGATGTACTAAAATTTACACCATTGTGTCATAGGAAATGGTAATCGTGGCCTGATAATTCCTTAAACTCTAAAGTAATCGATTATTTTCGTCATTATTAAAATACTAGGATACAATTGTAGCTATCTGATGATCAAAGACACGTCCATTCTTACTGTTTATCAGTTATTGATATTGGTGTACAGCTTTTTCATAATATTATAAAATAACCTAAGTATCATATTTTCTTGAAATTATGATTAAAATTTAAAAAGTTCGGTGCAGGCTTTCAAGTGTTTATTCTATCTTCTTATTTCGGAAAGAAAACCTGGAAGCATTTTTCTAATTTTTGATATAAGTGGAAGTCAGTACCATTAAGAAGTTCATTGAAGAAACTAAACTTTCACAGTTTCGATGAAATAATAGTTAAGTCGACGTCAATAGAACTATTTCTGAATATTGAAATTTTAACAAAATTTACCACGTGTCACTATAAGTCTCTTAGCAGAACAAATACTGGTAGATTGTATTCTTTGCAATAAGTTTATTTTTTTAATATTAGAAAGCAGAGAAAAGTCTTACCAAGAGCGTAAGAAATAGTTTTCATTGTATTTCATATTTCATTCTAGACTTCTGCTCCTTAAATTTAACTTTATTAGGTCAGATAATAGAGGGACATTGTACTGTTAAGAGAATATGTATTTCGGACATTTATACCCTCAGTTTATTATGAACTTGTTAGTGCAAAGCTTTCATGAGACATTAATTTCGTCTTGTTAAATTTAGGAAGCCATGTACTCAAGTAAATTTTTACTTCTCAAAGGTATAGTACTTGCGTACAAAAAGGCATTCATTACATGTATCTTTTAGAATGGATATTGAAGGGCATTAATGCTAATTTTGTTTACAGCTTATATTAATGTGACCACTCTGTGAGCAGTGCAAGCGGTTCCACCAAGATTTGGAGAATAAAGAGGCACCGTATCAGGATAGATAAGATATACGTACAATGGCTAACTGTTGTTGGAACACTATGTAAGATTATCCACAGATTAAACACTCCAGGAACTGCTAGATCGAAAATTTTTAGCTTAATATGATTATTTGCCGTTCAGTAAAAGAACTTTACAGCTTGTATGAACACCATTTAATTTACAGAAACTATATATAGCCTCAGTATAAATAACATTTGCTCCTCAAGAAATAAAGTGCACGATCTATTACGGGCAGACATAACCAATTATTTTAATGTAATTTACAACAGGTATCCATTGCAAAACGTAATTGACTTATAAGTTTAAAACATTTTAGGGGCACATGCTTAAGGTAGCAAACGTCAAGAGATGACGATAGAAACATCTCCAATGATAAACAAAACTACAAAATGATTTTTACAACAAACACCAAAACATTTATCATAATCAAGAAATCTATTGACATATACTCATATTTAAATATCTTCTTGAAATATATCCTTTAGAAATCCATCAAATTTTCATTAATCACACGAGCAATTCATTCGGACAATTCTGCCCGTCTGCTTCAGGAGAATAGAACCGGAATGATGGTTTGAAATCTTTTATTTTATCTACTCTTATTGAGCACATCCGTAGACATATACACACATATATAAGTTAGTACATAGTAGTAAGAATAGTAGTAATACTGGAGAATCACTCTCATAAATATCAGCTGAACATACATCATCGTTGCAGTCTCAATAGAAAAGCGTGATGGAACAGTCATTGGAAACAATTCAAGCATGACCCGTCGACGAATGCGTTTACTTTGTGGAGATGACAGCAGTCCCGGATAATGTGGTTTTTAATGTTACATGCATCAAAATTAATGCAAGAACCCCGGGTATCATTAATCAAACTTGTCTAAGTTCGATCATAAGCATAACTTGCTGCCGCTTCCAGTCGTTCTGTTTCCTTTCCCCCAACGCTCTGCAAATTACCTACCACCAACCGCAGACGTTCGGGAGGGTTGAATCACCGAACGTATTTTGAAATATGCGAGGGCAGTAGTCGCTACGTGCAATTTCATTCTCTTAAATGCATTTGTACATTTACGATCATAAATATTTATAGTAGACAGAATGCTTATAAAGAGGTGGTAAGTACAGTTTGTTACATATTTGGTAAAAAAATATGAATCGTCGTTTAATTTTCTTGTTAATGTTTGTCGATGAGTAATCGATAGAACGCGGTAAATTTATTACGTTGAGGTTAAACTTTTTGGTGCCATTATGTGACGAGTAATAGTTAATAGGTGTTGTGGTTTAATGTAATGAGAAATAGACCACTACGTAGACTATTATTACAATAACTTACGCTGAACTATATGGGAATCATATTAGAAACTTAAATATAAAAAGTTATTGAGTTGCTTATTGTAGCTTAACTCTACATGACATTTTTAACAGACATTTGAATATAAACATATGTATGTATGTGTATATATATATATATATATATATATATATATATATATTTCTTATAGAATACTTATTGTTCATTATAAATGAACAGATTGTATATATAAAGGGGATAAAAAAAAATATAAAAAGAGTTCACGAAGATCTTTAACAGTAACAATATAAGTATTCTCGGTATAGGGATTATTTACTAACAATCTTGGTAATCTGACTAATTCGTTTGATAATGACATCGTCTGAGACTATAAATATAAAACGTCTGAGTCTACAATTATAAAATTTCATGTAGTTGCTATTATTAGATCACTAATAATCGTTAATCAACAAAAATTAGAATAGTTACCGACAATGTCAAAGGAAATCGAGCACCGTGCTATAATTAAATTTCTTGTAAAGCAAAGAAAAAGTTAAAAAATCTTTAACGAAACTATGTTGTCCATTTACGCCTATATTATTTACAGTTAAAAAATGGTCAAGTGAATAAAAGGAAAAGGGGCAAAGAAAGCATTGAAGACGACCCCCACTTAGGTTACTGCCGGTACAGAAGAAATCGTCAAGAATTTTGAGAAACTTGTGCAGGAGGATACCTAAATGAAGGTTCGAATGTCAGCAGAGGTGATTAACCTATCCATTGGTACCATATACACACTATTCTTCAGGACCATGTTTATCTTTGGAAAGTGCAAAATGGATGTCGTGAATGCTCACGACTCCTCAGAAACAAGTGTTAGTCACGTACTTTAGAGAATTTTTGCAGCTCTGTGGTGAAGATTCACTAAGTACTTTTCACTGAATTGTTATTTGAAATTAAACGTGGATTTATTCCAGTAATTGGCTGTGGGGTAAACTGACCGGCAGGGTGTTGCTTCTTGACGACAACGCCTCGACTCGCACAGCGCATATTTCCAAGGCTGTTGTGCGAGATTGTTTTCAAAGAAACTAACAACCCACCCTATAGTCCGGATCTAGTCATAATGATTAGTGTTTATCCCTAATTTTTAACCACGGCTAATCTCGCACAGTAATAAAGTCCGTACCAGACTCACACGGTCGGCAGCCAAATACAAACTCCAACGTGTGTTTAGCTTTCAGAAATATATGTTGCGCTCACTTAAAGTCAATGGACCGATTTGGTTAAGTAGCTCTGTATTTCTTTACAAAAAAAAACGACATTCTAAGGGCCATCTTAGAAGTTACAAGTGATATTTAAACAAGAGTTTCTGATCAAGTACAATACTCATGTTTTTAAAATAGTCCATCCTTTCCGAAGAATTATTATTCGTATTATAATTATACTCTATCAAAATCCGCGTTTTTGAAGAAATACTTTTATTTATATTAATATTTAAGCCGCTAGACATGCACCAAGAAACAATAGAATTCAAATCCGTAATGAATCACAGTTACCAGCGTCACTCATTTTTGAAAACAGTTTAAAATCGTTAGCGTATGGTAGTCAACGAAACGTACCTTGAAGAGTAAGACTGTTAAAATAAATGTGGAATAACAGGGTCCCCGTAACGGAGTCTTGCGGTATTCCATTAGAGGATATAAACACGTCTGATTCAATGATTCAGTATACTTGCAACACTCTTCGATGTAGTCCACTTGTACACTGTCCTTGACGATCGCAACCAGAATACATTCTATTATTCTCGACGTGTTTTATCATTGTTAGTCTTCCTAATTTATGCCAATCTACATATATCCATGTTGTGCTCATAAGAATATTACAAATTTTTCCAGGAAGCATATGATTTGACTTTCCATAACTACTTTAAGAAAATTATACATCACTGAAAATATGTTAATGGGTTATTACGCAAATTCTATTCAATCAGTAAAATAAAATTTGATGTAAAAGAAATTGTAAATTAAAAATAGAAAAAAGTGTGTATTAATGGCCCTTTATTAAGAATAAATCAAATATTAACTATGTATTTCCATTTTAGTTTACAAGAGAGACTATTTCAAATACAAAAACATTTTTAAAATACTACAAAAACAAGTGAAAAATCATTCCAAAAGTCTATCAGCATCCATTATACAATAGACTATTTGAATGTTTTTCAGTTATTCACTGTTAATATATCGAAAGGGTATCAGCATTAAAGTAAAATAAACAGTGAACAATACATTTGTTTATTGAAATACGTTCTGATACATGTATATCTTTCGCTTTTTAAAAACAAATTAATTTTGCTTTGCATAGTATACACATTAATTTACATATCAGATAAAATTCCGAATTTAAAAAGAAATTACCAACAAATGTATGTAACGTTGTCCATCAATTCACATGTCATGACGCCTTATATGATAGATATGTAAATTGGAGTTGGTGCTACTACTAACTTTAGGGCAGCCGAGGCCGGCATAATCGGATCCGGCTAAGACAGCATTGCGCTGGCGAATATGACATTTACTACGCGTTAATTAAGAAAATAAATAACGACTTTTTACCGGTCAGCAGGTTAGTTCAAACGAAATTACTTTGCTTTACTCAAAGAACTATTATCGAAAATGATTTAATATAACTGACATTTTCTCTTTCATTGTGTTCTTAGTGTACAAGTTCTTGAACAGGTGTATCAGCTGTATGAACGTATGTATTGTAAGTAAACGATTTACGATTTTACAATATTACATATTTTATAAATTTGACATAGGAACAATTAACAAATATCAGAACAATAATGTAACTAAATAATACAATTTTCATTAATTTATTGAAAAGGCGTGTTCTGCAGTATAAATTATACAAAATAATATTCAAACTATTCTGAACTATTGAAACCGTATCGAAAAATAGGCGTCCCAAGATTCCAAATGAACACGATCGGAGAACTGTTACAAGCGCGATGAGTTAAAGACATGGATAAATTCACTAAAGATAGTCTTATAGGTGGAATTTTATACCGGAAGAGAGTAAATTAAGAAAACATGAAGAGAATTTGAAGCAAATGCGGATATAACGGAAGAGTACCACGTAAGAAACCTTTCATTAGTGACGTTAATACTTACCTATATGCTCTATGCTTTACAATAGGAAACTATTAACACCACTTAATGAAAGATCTTTCACGAGGCACTTTTCCCTTATATCCGGTTTTATTTCAAATTCTTTGTTCTCTTAAAGTACTTTCCTTCCAGTATAAAATTGCACCCGTACGGTTATCCTCAGTGCACTTATCTATGAATTTTAACTCATTGCACTTGAAACAGTTCTCTGATTGCGCTCATTTGGAATTTTTGGACGCCTATTTCTCGGTACAATTTGAAAAGTCTGGGATATTTTGAATATTTTTTGTTTTCAGTCTGCACTGCAGAGCCCACTTTGCGATAATCTTGGCTATTGGGAAGAAATACAGAACTACTTAACCAAATCTTTTTGTGTAGTTAACTTGCGCATATTACCAGACATGTGTTTACTTTTACAATTCGTACAATATGTTATACTCTGAATAGGATTTACCGAGTTCGTTCCAAATTTATGGCTTATAATAGAGAAATATGAGAATAAACTGTACGAATTCTTCTGACAGATAAGACAGTTGGAATATTTAACAAATTCTTTTGTAATTGTTTTCATATTGTTATTAAAGGTTTATAGGATTTTAAACGTTGTTAAATGGATATAAATATTCACGGGGTGTACCAACACTTTTGTGACTGACTATGTGGAAGAATATATACATTAAAAAATAAAACGGGCATACACAATTGGAATAGTTCAGTTACTAGGCTGTGGATCCCTTCTTTCGGAACGATTGAGTTTTACTGACGCGGTTTATAGAAAGAGAAAAAGAAGAGTTTTTATAAGGTTGGCGGAGGTATAGGAAAGTCGATCCTTTGCCGCAGAATTGGAAAAATGTGGACCAAAATAGAACACTGTACTTAGTCCTCGAACAATTGACTACAGCAGAGGTGCAAAAGGAAAGTAAGTACTCTGATTGGTGCTCAAACAATTCCTTCGACCGAAAGAAACGAAAGGGCTAGGAGAGTGAGAATTCTCGCCTGCCTTATCGCCAAAGTGCGGCGCCTTTTATATGGACCGAGTGTAGGGAAAAACATAAGACTCGTGATGTAGACACTGGTATATGTATGTGATACGTCTTAAACCGTTTTCTTTTGCAATACATACCACGTCAGTTGAAAATTGAATATCTTTAATAATACTTACTTAATGGTCTTTATGGTATTATAGTCCAAGAAATGGCGCAGTTACACTCACAATTATGTCGAAAGTGTTCGTTACATAAAAATACTACTATAAAATAACATTATGTAACACAGAAAGTAAAAACAGAGACTGAAAGTAATACTCATGCTTGCTTTCGTTTGCTTTTGAAAAACTTTGGTTTTATAAAGGAGACAATAAATACATTTAATTTATCTTAAATTAGTCTTTTGGTGTAGCAATTTATGAAAATATTTACAGAGAAATTTTATCCGTATTTAATGTATATTAATTCTGTACACTTTTAAACGTACACTTTTGAAATCGCTTAGAATTCTAAATCATTTTATCAACTTCCGTTTAATTAAGATATAATTTTAGTTTTACTTTCAAGATATTACTTTTTTACCTAAAGGGACTATCTTTGTATTAATTTTACAGACAATTTGTATTTTATGGGAATATTGTTAATTACTAATAGCCCTACTTTTCTTTCTATTTAGTTAACTTTATACTTAGCAATAATTAAGGATTTCTATAGATAGTTTTATACAAAATTTAATTTTTTTTAATTTTTCGGTTATTTTCCTTGAACAACAATTCTCCTTTGTAGCACGTAAGTATTTTATTCAATTATATATTGGCTATTATGGCCCAATATATTAGAGCATCTTTCTGGTAATAGCATGATTCCACGCTTTCAAACTTCTGATCTTTACTTGCAAAAAAATTGAAGGAAATGACTTCTGTAAAAACTTTATCCAAGCTGTACCAGATTTTAATGAGCCAACAAACCAAATTATACTGTGATAATGAAACCATTCACAAATCTTCACTAATCCCAAATCTAACAAATAAAGAACTTCACTTCTTTTTTGTGAATAGGCTTCCGAAATGCCAACTCCTCTTTCGCTTCATGATCGTTTGCATTCACTTTTGCAAACAATCCATTTCTCATTACAAGTCATGGTTTGCTTCGGAAAAAGATTATTTTCTTCCCGTTTTATCATCAAATCACATACACATTTGATGTGAAACTAAGGCATTTCACATGATGATGAAAGTAGGCAAACCTGGAATAACCTAAGTGAGGTTGATTTTGAAAAAACTCGCTAGATAATTATGTTGAAGAAACTGAAGGAAAAGGACTATAAAGAAAACAATTTTTAAGAGCTTTTAAAGTAATTTTTACTTCTAAAAAGTTCATTGCAGTCTGATGATATACATAGTAATCTATTGTTTAAAAATGTATATTTATTACCATAGTAAATGCAGCAGATAGAAATAAATTGCAGATTTCTTTCCTGCAAGTTAATGTCCATATTTTGTAACATTTCTAAGAACATATACAGTCGCTTCAAGCCAGATCTGAACACCAAAGTATGAATTTTTCTTGTCACAAAATCGGAACTAAAATTAATTAATAAAACAATAAAACCTTTAAATGAATACTTAGAAAAGTGTATATTGCAAAATTAATAAAAAAGAAAGTCCTAATTCATTAATAGAAAATACCAAAACTGATGTAAAAACAATGCACAAATTAAACTTGGACAACACACCATCATACAGTAAATAATTGCAAAACTGAGTAAGAATTGCAGCAAGAAGTTAGTTCTTAATGGGAATTCCGCGGGAGACTTTTTTGTATTTATTGTGGAAAGAAAGTTCAAAATATTCCAAATATCACGATATGGGAGCCAAACGAATATAGAAATAAGGAAATTGATCACTAAACAGTTCAAAATTAACAGATAGGTGTGGAATAAGTCAAGAAATCGCCCACAATAAGATTTTCATTGAAGAGGATAAGCGATACTGATGAGAAGAAACCGTGGCATGGTGGCGGAATTCATATCACGGAAACACCACCCACAGCGTCAACTTAAATCCTATCAAAAATTTGTGAAACTTTTTTAACACAGAAATTCGAGAACGCTTTTCCAGGAAAGCGGGTTTGAAGAATATTCTACTGCAAGCATGACAAAATAGTAAGTCTAATTTTTACGAAAAGTCAATCCAATCCATATCGAATCAGATAAAAATGGTTATAAAAACAAGAAACTTCATATAAAATATTAAATTAAGAAATATTGACTTATTTTAGAAATCTTTTATCGTCCAGTTTTTTCAATATTTTCTTTTTGCCATTTTTTTTAATTACAAAGAATGAATTTATGTTTTGTATTTTTTCGTTCTCAAAGGGTACAATAACTAAGCTGTTAACAAATGATTTGTTAGTTGCTGGATTCAGTTTTGATTATTTTATCGAGAAAATGTTATTGCCGTGATGGTGGCGTCCGAGTTTGATTTATACGTTTATATTCCGTTATTTTAAGTACTCAGTTTTTAATAAAGTTTATTACAATCTATGTCTAAGCTTTATTATACTGTTTTGCATTTTATAGAATTACCCCTCTTTAAAATGGTCATCAGCTATAAAGTAGCCAGTCCAAGCGCCGACCTTAATTATAGTGTCAGCGATTATTTCAGTACACGTGATATGTTTTTACGTTTTATATTCCTTTTTTAAATATCCGTATCACATGGAAATTACTGATAAATATCCATTTTCAAACAAATAATTAAGAATTTTTACAAGCAATTAATCAATGAATCAATCATTTACACTACACAACATCCGAATTATTTAAGTGGGAAACGAATGTTTAATAATTTAAAAGTCTCATGTTCTACTTTCAACTTTTAACATATAAAAGTTATCAATTAAACGCCTCATTGAATTTTCATTACATCAACTTTATCTTCATGGCATTTTATCTTAATTACTAGACTCCTCTTTTATTATTTCCCTCGTGAACACATTAGTTATCTAATTGTCAATCTTCACCGTCGTTTCGTAACCAGACCAGTGTCACATGTGCGTCTAGTACTGATAAAAACGGACGAACGAACGGGATGAGTTTAATAGAATCATTAATATTAGTTTATAAGAAGCCACTAGCATGGCGTAATACACTCAATATAAAAGACAAACGCTTGCATTGAATTCACATTGAGTGAGGCGTATTTCGTAGTGCGTTTCTGTTACTCCGACATATCAATTGACACTTGGCCTGATTCTCTAATTTAATTTACCTTCCTGTCAGTCCATCCAAAAAAAAAAAAAAAGAGACAAAGTAAATAAATGAAAGGCTTCTTTTTTCGGGTCGATGTTTTGTAACTAAACAAACCGACAAGAAAAATAGGCCTCGAAATAAAAAAAATTCCAAATTGTTAAATGAAGACATTCATACATTGTATAACGTACATATGTGATATAATATTTATATTCTAGTAAAATTCCAACTCTAAAAAAAGTCTATGAAATCAAATCAACACAGTAAAATAATTTACTTGGAATTTTATAGCAGAAATCTATTATAGATTTTACATTAAGAATATTAATAATGATAATAATCTGATGTCCAAATCCCATATTATAAATTAATATTACTATATCTATACTTATGCAACAAGACCTAAACTTGGCTGGAGCTTGGATGAGAGATAAGGGCTTAAATACAAGAAGTAAGGGCTTAAATACAAAAATGACAATAGGTCTTTCGCACGCTGGAAGAAACTACAATGATTAGGTGGCTTAGGATTCCAAGCAACCCTCCTGATAATTCTTATAGTATCTCGACTTACATGGTGGTTAAACCTACTTTCAATTATGCAATACAGGTGTAGTGAATGAAAACATTGCAACCTAGAGTTATGGCAATTTAACCAAGACATAAAGACTTGTTTCGCTTAATATTAAGGGGCAATGAAAAGTACCCCGATAGCAACAATGAAGACTCTATTGAACCTATTTCCATTTCACTGTGTGACAGGCGTAGGGGAAAAAATGGGCTTACTTCATACACAGTAAAATTTAGGTAAAATAGATCATACTGGCATTGACAGACATGTGAAAATTATACGTTTTGATATGTCACCGATCACACGTCTCCATTTAAAATAACTATTTCAGAAAGAAGCAGATGAAAGCAACAGTGGGACACATCTAAGAGTACACTGTGCTCGAAACACGGTTTCTCTCGGGATAAATATGCTTCGATATTTTAGGTGGAAGTTCATGAAATTCTGAAGTGTGTTGAAGAAACTAATAGGAGGGCTTATTTCCCATGGTCCATACTTCCTACTAGCCAGGCTACGTTAGGAGCATTGACGAGTACTAAGATCGTGTATGGTTTAGTATGGAAACTAACATAGTGCAATGCAGATATAGTAAAGACCTTTGTAAGCATAACTCAAGCATTTGACAAGATTTGGCACACTGATTTTGTTTATACATTGAAAAAAACTACTTCCTTGTATCCTTGTATCTTACCGAACAGATTCTTCTTCATTGAACAAAGTAATTAATTTTTATGACTATATTTTGTACATTTTTGAAGTACCTCAAGGTAGCATCCATAAACAGAACAATCGACAAGATTTGACTCAGTGATTTTGTTTATACATTGAAAAAACTACTTCCTCATCCACGTGTTTTACTTTTTGTATCTTACTTAACAGATTCTTCTTCATTGAACAAAATAATTTTCATATTGTACATAAGAGATTGTTTTTCATTTTAAAAAAAGTAATCAATTTTCATGACTATATCCTATACAATCTGGAGTGCCTCAAGATAGCATCCTTAGAACAATACGACCAATATTATCTTCTTTATACAAGCAACATTTGCACATAATACTTTCGTGCTGTCATCGTATAAAGATCCAACAACCGCATTCAAACATTCACTAATTAACCTTCACAAGATGCAGTTTCAGATAAAGATATAGAGTATCACTACTACTCAATCTCAAGTCCACTCAAGTCATATGCAAAAAATGTATCTCTCTGTGCAAATTAACAACTGCAATATGCCTCAATCCGAAGATGTCAAATACCAAGACATATATGTACTTAGATGAGAAATTTACGTAGCAGAAATATATCTTTGCAAAGGACAAAAAGTAACAGCTAAAATTGAACCAATTCTACTGTTTATTGGAAAGAAGTATAAATTTTTCTTAGAAAATAAAGTGTTAGTGTACAAAGCCATTCTGAAACCTACCATCAGCAGTATTGACGTACTTCAAATTCCAAAATATCAAAATAAGATATTACGAATTATGCATTTGAAATGGCAAAATACTAATCTACTTTATAACAATTTCTTTTAACTAGTTACTAGTTACATATGTAAGTACAACTATCTGCACACCCGATAGAACATAAGTTAACAGCATGTAATAGTATGATTCGTTTTGAAAATTTCTTAAAAAACAGTATGTACAAGTAGCATTCAGAACTAATAATTTTCTTACAAAACGCATCAAAAAAGGGCTAAATCAAAGTCAGGAGTCTATTAATATACAGTACATGCCCACCTATTATATTTATTGTTAGACAAACAGAACTTTCGACAAATGCATAACAAAATACAGCGATTCATTCATATATAAAAAAACGGTTTTTTCTTTTGCTAATGATTTAATTAATAATAATCATAGACCAGATCTTGAATATAAAGTATTTCATATAGAAAACAAAGGACATAAATTAGATTTACTATAATGTTTAGAAATTAATAAACTTATAGAAGCGAATAGTTTAATAAACGAATAAACTGCTCTAAGCTATTCTCTGATATTAAATCTGTTCAGAGAATAAAAAGTTTAATATCTCAGAAAAACGTGCTTTTACCAACGTTTCTAACTTATTGACATTTTAGTATTTATTACGTATTGTAAAAGCAATTATCATTCCCTTAGAGCTTCTACACTGTACTTACATTAGAATTTATATAAAAAGGCCACGGTGTGATATAACAATTATCATGAACATTAATTCAAAACAAAAGTTCTTCATAATTTATATTTAATTTCACATATGCAACTTTTTTAAATTTATTTTATTTATTTATTGTAATGTATATGTCTAAAATGTTGACGATACATTTAACAGAACAGGTCCGTATCGACTATTCAGTCGAATTTAAACTATCGAGATCATATGACTGCTTTAAACCACATACGAGGGAGCGTTTTTATATTCGCGGAATGGGGGACAAGGGGTGGCAATAAAAAAACCAAATTATTTTTCTTTTTCAATATATTCACCTGCAAGACGGATACATTTTTCACATCTTTCAATTAATTTATTGCAAAAGCAGAACAGCTTTTGTCAATTTTCCCCGTCTTTTCTCTTTAATGGCTTCTTTTAGTCGCTCTAATATTGAAGCGTAATATTCTCCGGTTATAGAAACACCTTTATCTTTATAATCAATCAACAATATTCCTTCCGAGTCCCAAAATACCGTTGCCATGAGTTTCCCAGCTGATTGTGACACTTTAAATTTCTTGGGAGGTGCTGTGCCCTTTTTATGCCACTGCATGGAGTCTTGTTTGGACTCAGGTTCATAATGATGAACCCAAGTTTCGTCTCCAGTAACAATTCCACTCAATACACCATCCTTGTCTTCATTACAGAGGTCCAAAAATGCACGCGAATAATCTACGCGCTGTTGTTTTTACGGCGGAGTGAGCATTCTCGGCACCCATCTTGCGCTGACCTTAGACATGCCGAGATGATCGTGTAGGATTTTAAAAATTGTTGTATCGGATACTCCAACCATTTCTGCGAGTTGTTTCTTCGTTAGTCGAGCATCTTCGAGTACAATTTGTTCAACTTTTTGGATAAGTGCTGGCGTGGTCACCTCAATGCTCCTGCCCGGCCTCGAGTCGTCTTCAAGGGATTCCCTTCCTTGTTTAAATAAACTATGCCACTTGTACACCATGGTTTTTCCTGGACAAGAGTCGCCGTAAACCAATGACATCTCATTCATTATGGTCGCGACTGATTTTCCTTGCCTGGTAGTGAGCTTTATAACGGCACGATATTCGATTTTTTCCATATTTCACTTTTCACTCCTGATTATGTTACTTGGTTGACGATAGCTCAAAGACTAACTGTCTAATAACAATGAAACTTCGTATTTATACTAATCATGAGTCGCTGTACAGGCCACGCCCCCAATGCGCCTACTCACCCCTCTACAACCAGCTCATTCCGAGAATATAAAAACGCTCCCTCGTACATCGTTTGCCTCCTCGACTCACAATATCTAAACACAATACGCGATGGCGTACAGTTCCGTCTATGCGAGGAGACAGCTTAGAGCATTTATAGAAGGCGAATCAGCTGACATTTTAGAAAAAACGATTTGATGGATCGGAAGCCGAGCGAATATCAATTACCAAAATTAATATTCACTTGTTACTTTCGTCCTATCTATAGTTCATGCTCTAACGCCTATTGAACTGAATTATGGGAAAGTGATCTATAGTGTCCTAGATTAATCAAAAACAGGTCCTCTCTAATCGTATGTGTTAGTGGTATGAGAAGTACGCTACGTATACTTTTATAGTCTTGTAAGACTTGGTTGTCTTCTTCTTCTTCTTCTTTGTAGTTTCCTCGAGCTAGGGCTCTGCCCTTTTGCTCTCAATCGTCGTTGTGATAAATCTTCACATTGGTAGTCCTGGTTACTTCGATATTCAATCGTTTTCTTCACTATCTATTTCCATTGCTGGCCTTCTGTATTTTTGGTGTGTTTTAGGGTAATCCGTTACGTGTGCAAATGTCGCGTTTGTGTGTGTTTTTATCGCTTTCTAACTTGGTTGTCAATAATACCCCTTTACCATAATCGGACTTACACATAAAGTGTATACATACGAGCAGGTTAAGAACGTCCTCTAGTGGCGACAAGATTTATCGCAAACAGCAAACATAGCATACGTATCTGGTGACGGCTTAACCAGATCAATGATTGTAAAAAACAAAAGTATCATTTCTTTGGAGTTTCTACATTGTACATTAGAATTTACTCTAATAGTTATCTGAAGCCAATATGTGGTGAAACAATTGCAATGTAACACTCTAATGTACTTATTTAGTTGAAGAGTAATTATGGAATATAGCTTAAGAGCCTAATTGATTAACAATGATTAACAACTGTTAAGTAGTATGTCTACGAATGCATGCTGCACAGGTCACCTCTTGCTGTCAAAACTGATAAAGGTACGTTGCTGCATTATTGAGTTAAAAATTTAAAACCATAAGCGGTGGCATTTTATAAACTTTTAGCTAATAAAAATATTTATTGAAGATATTATATTTTGCGTAAAAAGCAAAAATAAATATGAATCTGCTTATTTATATAAAACTTTCGGTAGAAACCCGTTTCGGAAAGAAATAAATGAGGAAAATATTCATATAAAATGGAATTTAAAATTTCAATTAACTAGTTCGTTCACAATCTAATTTCAATTATAATAAAATAATTTCCTCTCATGACATAATCAAATTTTTATGAACTTATCCGATTATTGAATGTATTGATTGCATGCAGTTCACTTCTAGACCAATAGTTTAATTATTGTAATGCCCATAACGCATCCACACACGTATCATATATATGTACATATATATATATGTACATATGTACAGTAGTAATCATGTCAAAAATCGCTTTTCGGTGAAAAGTTCGTCCATATTTGCAGCTTACAATCAGATTGTGAACAGGGAGAGGAAGGGAAAACGAATGCCCGCATTTAATTCCGTAAGTGATTTAGTTATAATCTCGGTGGAATTGCATTTTCAGTTCAGGTCAATGGATTGCGTGTTATACGAGGATAATTTTCAATAGTATGTTAAATTATGATTGGAAATCCTCGCTATAGTAAATCAAAAAAACAAGGTTACATAGACAGATGATACGCCACTCTGTATTCAAATTGCAGCACAAAGAAGAAAAAGAAATATAGGCTTGAAAGATAGTACATTTATTAATCTCCAATAATAAATGAGAAGCACAATTTAAAACTAAAGAATGGAGCAATTATTGAAATATTTAATAATAAATATTTTGATACCATGCTCTGATTACAGACTGTTTATTATCATAATTTCCCAATTGTTGGACATTATTTACCATATTGGTGAAACCCTATGTGAGGTTACGTCGTTTCAGTCCCGTCACTCAAGCTTTCTAGAAATCTTATGGTTTAAGCAGCCCGGTCCCCATTTCCATCTTTCATATTTTTCTATTTTTACCTCTCCAGAACTTTCTACGTAGCGGCTTTTTCTCTTGAGTCTTTAATGTTTGAATGCGTTAAATGATCTACCATTTCTTGCAATTATGTGTTCTAATCTGTGTCTGATTCCCAGTCTCCACTGATGTATGGGATATGTCAATTATCCTAGTCTTGCTTTTTATATATGCCCTAACAGTTTCACTCTCTATTGTTTTACCTTTCTATCTTTCTTCTCGGGCCATTTCCTTTAACAAGTTCTTTCTTGGTCGTTATTTGTCATTTGCTAGCTTTACTAACCCTAATATAGTTCTAAAAATGTTGGGATTTTCATTTCTACCTTCCTCAAGTCTCCGTCCTCTTTCTTAGACCGTGTCAACGTTCCTACAGCATATATTAATATGGGTCTTATTATTTCATATGCGTAATTTTGATTTGCTTGTTATTCTGTAATTGTTAATAATTTTTTACTTCCGTAGGAAAGTTGTGTTGATTCCTAGATATTTATATCTAGGAATATATTTATAATCCTCTGTTTTTATTTCATTGTTCTTAGTTCTTCCAAACATTATAATAGTGGTTTTACTTGGAATTATTTGTAAATTCATTTTCCTCCCTTCAACCATTATCTCTTTGAGAATTTGAATTTAACACTAAATTATCGGTTTGGCTATTAGTTGATTACCTCAGGTTTTTAGATTCCCTTTATTTGCTATCTTTACCACACATTTCAGCATTAAATTAGCTAGTGTCGCTGATCGCCCTTTACTCCATTTTAATTGTAAATTCTTCTGTTTCATACATTTGTTTCTTAATGCTTACTTTTGCCTCGTTCATTGCCATTTTTATTAGTTTTATCCACTGTCACTTCTTCCAGCGCTCTTATAAGTATGAAGAACATGTCTATTTTCAAATCAAACTCGTTCATATTTTCCATTGTCTGCTCTGAGGTATGAATAGTATCTATTGTTGCCACACTTATACTGTACTAATATATGCTTCGTATATCCAATTAGTCTGCTTTGAATCATTATCGACAAAATCTTATAAGTTGCATGTAGTAACGTAATTTCTCTATAATTACTACTTGTTGGCCTCTACTTTTGTGTATATATCATTTTCTATTCTTATTATTCGATTTCATAATGTTTCGCTGCTTTTATTAGTTCCATGTATATTCCGTCATTTTCTGGTGTGTTCTGACATTTTTAGCGTAATATCCTTTACATCTTTTTTGATAATTTTTCTATCAGATTTTCATGAACTTTTTGTATATACATCTCTTCGTTGATTATACCCCCTTCAGTCAATATTTTCTTGAAACGAGTCAGATAAATTTGCTTATACTGCACTTCATCCTAAATTAGTAGTTCTAATTTTTTGATGACAGTCGCCTCATCCTTATATGTTCCATTTTTCAGCTTTTTTGTAAAAGGCTTTCGTATTTCTGTTTATGTCAGTCCCAGAATACTTACGATTTTCAGGGTGTTAGTCGACACCAATGCAATCTATTTCCAATTATATTCCAAACATTTGTCTAAGTAAAACCAGAATGGTTCGCATGATAAGCAGTTGAACAATATATTATTGAAGAAACAGCTTTCGGCAAAAGGACGGAAGTACGAACTTAATACTGAATTTAGGCAATACTGAGGAATAATATTGTACAGTCTCTGCTAACGAAGTTTTATTGTTAAAGCTAAAAGTCTTCCACATCATAGCATGAATAATGGGTAGTGTATGCCTTTTACAAACGCACACTCCTAATGCTTCTTATCTGCCGTTAATGTCACCAGTAACTTTAGAAGAAGATAATAAGTGATCGATGAGTATAGAGTTTAAAACGGCTAGTGTCGTGTTACAAATTCAATAGACGTCTTACTTCTATCTGTTAGCTCTAGTCTCCTCAGGCTCTATAGTCGTCGAGATTTATCCTTTTCGATAGGCTTGTTGATGTCATTTTCATATTAGGAGTTCATCTTTTAGAAAGTCAACAATTCGCCTGCTTTTAGATAATAGGAGAGCAGGAAAAGTTTCTAGAGCTGATCTTTCATCTTAACGGGATGTTTTGTTTGTAGATTTTTGTTAATCTATGTGTATAATGTTAATGTGTTCGCTTGCTGGACTGTGATGTAAGTTTTTGACTTACGTATTAGTCATTTGAGGCTGCCCTGTGTTTATGCAGTACTTCGTATATTATCGATTTCGCTCAAATGATATTTCATTGTCTTCACTTGATTTCAATTGAACCTTATACTTTATTATTCTAGTAAACTCTGCTTGAAATGTGACATAAAAGCTGACTTTTTTGGACAACTGCTTTGCCTTCTCTAACTAGTAAAAATAAAAAAATTTCAAGAAATAAATATGCTTTCTTCATTGATACACGAGTAATGTCTTAGTTAAATATTCAAATAAATCAAATACTTGTTATGTTATTGTTTTAAATATTTGCAATGCCTTCAGTGCGATAATGTTAATGATATTAGAGAAGAAGACTGCGATACGTTTATGTATGTACATATGTATGTATGTAAGTAGATATGTACATTATATACATTATACACATAAATTGTAGACATCGTGTTGGTGCATTTATTAATTATTCATAAGAATTCGCGGCGTGACGTGTCATATGCACATGTGTTTTCCGTTTTTTCTAGTCTCGTTGGTCAGCGGATTTAATTTCAGACCTCATTCGTCTTTTCAGAGGCGCGTATTGTTCCGTTGTACGTACAGGGTATCCTGGCGGCTGTCTTAGCGTATTTTTCATTTTTAATTAAACCTGTGCGCGAAGAATCATGATACGATATGTAACTTTTCTCGTTAAATCTGAAATAAAGTGTTACTTCGTATACTGCCGACTTCCGTAGAAGTTTGTAATAAATTGAAATTTCCCTAATGAAGTAAATTTTATAATGGAGAGAAGAGAGCTTTATACAGAGTTTAGGTTAGTTAATGGTGTATTTCTATTCTTCCAATTTAATTGGAATAATGTGTATTCAGAAAATATCTATTATAAGTTCATGCACCTCATATTTACTGGGAGAAAGGCTCATCTTATTTATTTTTAACACAAAAATATAGAATAACTAATATGAAGGAAGTTCAAGTAGTTTCAACCTATCACAATCCCTGTTAATAGAACGAATTCATAGAATTCAGAGTTCTAGATAGAATTTTTTAGAACCTTACACCTATTATCTAGAACGATTAGGAATATTGTGAAGGTGCGCGAGATAAATTGTTCAAATCGATGAAATTAAATTATGTGTACATTGTCCTTATAAACAACATCAACTGATAGAATTTCACTAGCCAAACCTTTTGTTAACATATACAATACGGAAGGAGTTTCTATGGTCAGACAACGCTATATCCTTTCAAGTCTAGGAAACTAGTAAAGTATATAAATACAATCATCTAAAACTAGACGCGAAACAATATACTATGCATTAAATTGTTATAATTGTTAATATTTTTAATTTTTCATTTACATACTCACAAAAAGAAACAACTTATATATATATATATATATATATATATATATATATACATATATATTTCAGCTCTACGGGCTTATCTCATATTACATTTCAAAACCTATATGTCTATTATTTGGCGTGTTTCCATGTATTTCATCTTATTCTCGTTCACTCACTGCTGTGCTCTCCAATTTACCAAACACCCTTTCTAGCCCTTTCCTCGATCTTGTCACTATCACCAGATCATCTGCATACGCAACTATCTGATACCTTCTTTGATAAATTATTCCATCTGTCTCGATACTACTTTTCCTCAATACTGCTGCCAGTACAAAGTTAAACCGTATCGTTCAAACAGGATGTCCTTGCCTCACACCCTTATTTTTGTTATTTGTTCGTCTATCAAAATTTTGCTGTTGATCCGCCTAAAGGTCATTTTTACCAAATTTACAAGTTTAGTTAGAATTCCAAGCTTTTTCAGCGCCTCGTAGAATTTTCTGCTGATTATCGTATCGATAAAGAACACATGCAGTTCTAAATTTTTTTCGTAGCATTTCTATTGTAAATATTTGCAACTTATAAATAATAATTATAAATCTTTATTTCGAAAACATGTGCTGTACAACACATCGACCAGAAAAGACAAATATGGCATGAAACATGAGATAAAACGTCAGTATAACAAGCGCGAATACATATATAAGTGATAATTATGTTGGCTTCAGATTATCATATATGTTACAGCAATGTAAACGAATTGAATATTATTTAGCATCTCTCTTAAATAAACTGATATTCATAGTTTTTATTTCTGTAGGTAGTTTATTATACAAAATACATCTTACCTACTCTAAACCTTGAATGATAAAATGTTCTAAAATTTCAACATTGCACGTTTGTTCTACAGATTTTAATTCAAAACATAGTCTCCTCAATTTCTGACATAAATATTTCACATGTTTCTCCCAGTTCAAATTACTTTCAACTGGACGGCCATCTAGATAAGGCAATAAAGTGGTTTGTAGGACGTCATCAACATAACGCGCAGCTGTCATACTGCCCCGAATAAACAGAAGAGGTGATCGACTTCCATATGCAATAGCCCCCCAAACCATTACTCCAACAGTCCTGTGCACATGCCTCTCAACAGCAAATCCAATATCACGTCGCTCTCCACGACGGCGTCTTACCCTCTGACGTTTGGACTGGTGCAGAGAACGGCAGCATTGGGAAGCAGAATGGCATAATGTCGTATTCAGCGACGAATCGCGATTCTGCCTAGGCATGCATGATGGCCGTCAGAGGGTAAGACGCCGTCGTGGAGAGCGACGTGATATTGGATTTGCTGTTGAGAGGCATGTGCACAGGACTGTTGGAGTAATGGTTTGGGCTATTGCATATGGAAGCCGATCACCTCTTCTGTTTATTCGGGGCAGTATGACAGCTGCGCGTTATGTTGATGACGTCCTACAAACCACTTTATTGCCTTATCTAGATGGCCGTCCACACGTCCTTTTTCAGCAAGACAACGCGCGTCCACATATTGCTCGTCGTACTATGGACTTTCTCACCCCGTTCACCGGATTTAAATCCCATCGAACATGTGTGGGACATAATGGGGAGAAGACTGACCAATTTGAACCATCCTCCACAAACTCTGGCACAGTTAATCCACCAAGTTCAAGTTGCTTGGAACGAGGTGCCACAAGCAGACATCGACCATCTTATTTTGTCGATGCCTAGACGTGTACAGGAGTGTCTACAGCTACGGGGTCGCCAAACACATTATTGATTTTTTTTCAAATTAATGTTAATAAAATTTCTTGGAAATCTGATCGTTTCATTCTTGACTTAAGCTTATCACATTACCAAAAAATCACGTCCAGGAAACTATTCCTTCTAGGTGTAACACTTATAATGTCATTGAGTATATTTTGGAGTGCTGCACAAATATATTTTCTTCAATAATTTAACTCTTGATATATTTCATTCATCGTTTTTCCTCTAATAATCAGACACATCAATATAATTAAAGATACTGCAGTTATCGCCTTTAATACAAGATAAAATGTAACTAATAAAAATTAGAAATAAAGTGGGTCCAAAGATTAAACCTTGTGGCACCTCGATGTTAACACCCACTGCATTAGACATTCTTCTTACACGACGTCCTTTCCGAGTCCGTTCACTTAAATATGATAAAAATTATTCATGACCAATCTCTTTTATGTGTACTTTTTCCAACTTGGACAATAAATATCTATTATTAACACAGCTGAATTCTTCGGATAGGTCGATAAATAATCTTAGTGTAGGTTCCTGTCTATCCAAATTCTCGTAGAAGCATATCGGTGGTTTTAACAATTATGAAACCATCTCGCATTTCACTAAGTGTATTTTTATTGAATAAAAAGGCACTAACTTTTATCAATTAAACATGCATACTTTTTGGAAAAAATATAGCACTATATTAATGGGTCTGTAATGATCAGCAGAGTTTATATCATCATCCTTGTGAGAGGATTACAACAGACATTACAAGTAAATACATTCGAAATTCGCTCAGTAAGAAGCACAGCATTCAACACAAACTGTCGTTCATAAGGACTTTGTTTTCTGATATAGCATATAGTAGCAATGAATAAAGTCCCTTTGTTAATTCACTAACATATTCGAACGATAGTTTTGACTATAGTTTACGCTCGCATATTGCGTATCTTATGTTAACGTATTTGTGGAAATCATAAGGGAAGGGGCTGATATGTATTTGGATCTTATAGTTACCCCTGCAATTATAACTGATCCGATATATCAAAGAACTTGTTTTCTTAAAACATGTTCGACATATTATGATCATAATAAATCTAGTGAAAATTTATATCAGAGCAACCTAAGTAATTAATTGCGAAGTTCGAATAAAGGAATTGAGATAGTTTACCATCCAATCAAAGCAACCAATCCTATTTATTTAAAACATTCATACGTTACTAAATATTAGTACTTTGGATATGAAATAATTCTGTTCTATTCTCACGTTATATAAGAATGATATATAATCTCTCCTAAGAGTTAAGTTCTATATTATGAATCAGATGCTGAATGTAGTAAATTTAGGAGAGCGTTACTTTGTCATTGTAATAATACGACTGGTTGATGAGAAAATTAAAGAAAAATTCTTTGAAGATGAACTAATATATATCATCGTGTCATCAATATTCATCTTTACACAATTTGACGCATGCCAGAATTTGTATTTTTATGCATTTCTTTAAGAATGTATTGTTCATTACAGCAACATCAAGTCTTTCCGTTAATGCTTGTCTATTATCATCTCATTGATATTTGACATCCATATCTTTTAATAAAATAGAAAAAGTTTATCCCATTTGCGTCAATTGTTTGGTTTCCAATTCATGCTTCGATGAATTAAAAAAAGGTAAATAAACCCTCTCCCTTTTTCACATCATTGTTCGTATTCTGTATACGTATTTCGACAACTAAGTTATCATTATCAGCAGATAATTGATCACATTGTGGCACTTGGATCCACGGTAAAACTCACACAGAATAATCCTGCACTAAATTTTAACCGTTACACGTTAAACACACTCTGATAGCGACTTTTATCGCGGATTCAGGTACGACACTGTGATTAATTATCTTCTAATGATGATAACTTTGTTGTCGAAAGACGTATGTAGAATACGAACACGGATATAGGGAATTTTATTTATCGTTTTTGATTAATTCAATTAACCAGTCTTCATTAAAATGTATCATTTTTAAATGTTTTCAATGTAACGTAGCATATCTAAAAAAGATATATAATTGCAAACAAATAATTTATGATTTCTATAAAATTCTTTAAAGTACTTTGTTATAGTATTTCAAATTTCGATTTTCATAGTTTCTGGAAAGTACTTAATTTTTTGCTAATGTTGGGGTCTCTCTTTTCCAAGTGACGATAATAGTACAGGGTTTTATGTCATATTATAAACAATTCTAACATTCTTTACCCTCTAAAAATAATTTTCATTGGCAAAAATATAAAACGAGATGCAGATATCCTTTTTTTATTACTCTGGCGAATCACTTTACCTTCCATATTTACAAACGAAAGCCGTTTTTCATTACATAAGTAAATTCTTTTTTCAGATATTTATCTTGATATTGTAGATATCAATCTTTTTATCAGACAAAAAATCTCTGTTGTAACATTCCAGTTTAAACGCATTCCAACTTAATGTAGAATGTACATGAAATATTTTAAAAGTTAGAAAAAATCAACAAAACAGCATCCTATGTCAGTATAAAGTCAGAATAGATTATTTATTTACTTGAATAGGGTCCACTTGAGTGACATTTGTTGCTACGTTTTACGAGGACCTTAAACACGCGTATTTATTGACATAGTATTACGTTTTATCTGATTCCCTATTTCTTTTTTGTTATACAGAATATAAAAGGTACTTTTAAATTACAGCTATAAATTAGTTGATTTCTTATTAGGTCAAATTACTAACACGTGTATGTGTGCGTCTACATGTGGTCGAAATCACGAACAGAAAATTTATATTTTCTGATTCATGGGATAAATCGATACCGTTGTCTAAGTTAAAGTGCCAGGTGTTCATAATGTTACATTATATTATTCATTGAAAATTATGAATAAAGTAGTTGTGTTTTGTCGTTTTAAGCTTAATTTCTTCTTTTGTTTATTAGGTATCGACTTTTATCTTAGGTAAGTAATCGATTCAATATCAGTAAGTGCACACGTACATACATTTAGGCATGGATAAATTTCACAATAATGTGTTTTTGTTTAATATTTCTTTCCAAGTTACTGCCAGAAAATTCTAATATGTAGACTGTGTCTGATATAATTTTTCTCTACGAGTTAAATATTGATTCACTGGAACCGTTGTGTTTTAAGGTGCTTTGAAATAAGACGAGAAATCGACTATCATTTTGCGTTCCATGACCGAACGCGAAAATATACGAGGGTAGTTTGACAAGTAGTGAGAATGGAAAAGAAAACGAATTTTTTAAATACAAAATAATTTTTATTTTTCAATATTTTCTCCTAAAAGAGCAACGGTGCTCCAATGCCCTTATGCCATATCTAAAATGCGATTCCGGAAGGCTTGCAAAATACTCATTTACGAACATGATGAGCTCGTCGTTCGACGAAAATTTCTTTCCACCTAGTGCCGTTTCCAATTCTGGAAAAAGGTGGAAGTCGGAAGGGGCTAGATCCAGCGAATAAGGCGTATGCGGTACTAATTGGTCTATCGTTATACATCCGATCAACATGTCTGCTCCACGTTTTTATTCTAGTTCTAGTTTATTTTGATTTTTTCTGGACATTATCTATTTGTCGAAAATCTTCGCCTCACAATCTAACATGGATAAGTTTTTCCGCGTGTTTCTCTAATCACCTTCATTGTCATAGTCCTAAGTATTTGTGTTACTCTGCTTGGATCAGCTTTTGTGTCCGCAACGTATGCGAGTATTGATCTGTTATCTCTTCCGAATTAACTTTGGTATTTAACTAAAACAACTACATAAAAGTAAACTATAAGACTAAAATAAATATGTACAACAATTCTGTACCCATCCAAAAACAAGCGATTGTATTTATTTATTTCTGCTTCTGTATATTCTAAGTTCATATTTAAATTTAAAAAGAAAACTTGTGTACAATTTGTAAAGTTTAAAGAAAGAAATCGTCTTATAAAACGAATGTATCAAATTCCACAGAAAGAATTTGTTCATTATCGTATTTTGGTATATTATGCAACTTTACTCTTGAGCTCTGAGAATTCATGATGTCATTGTAAAAAAAGTTAAACTTTATGGCTGCATGTTTCATTTACTTGATTTGGTTTCATGTTGTGTATATTTACGACAAACCAGATTATTGCAGTAATCCCTTTTCTTTTATTTTTTTTTTTAGCTCAATTCAATCGGAAGCAATGTAACGTACCTCTAGGTTTTAGCAAACTTGTTTTCAGACTGAATTACCATTTTTCCTGAAATAATAAATATTGCATGTAAAATTAAGAAAATATCTGACTCTACAATAACGTGTTTTGTTATATAATGTAAATTATTAAAGACTTTTGAACGAGTAATTATGGACGAAATATTACTATTGTCATTTGTTATTGGGCTTGTACAAATGATTTTTTTTATTTAGGTAAAGCATAAAATTGCTGAAAATATATACAAAGGAATAATCAAAATTTTAACGAATAGATTAGAATTATTATTCTACATTTTGTTTTGTCAAACAAATATAGGAAATTGTTGAATAAAATACATAATGTTGACTTAGTTATCCAAATTTGTTTGACTCTCTTAAAATCTATTTAATGCGTTTACATTAATGAGTTAATGAGGACGAATAATCCAATTATCGAAACATCTTTTGTACTCTTTTTCGGTATGGTTACTAAATATTTCTGCGAATTTTCTACAATGGATCTTATGTACACTCTACCAAGTGGTAATTTGAGTTTGGCGCACACGAAACGTCACTTCCGATGAATAAGATGCTTGGCCGATGACATCCCTTGAATTTAATCAAAACTTCAAGTACAAGAAATCGATGTGTGAAATAGAATATTATCGTAGTGCAAAATTCAAAAATTGTTCTTCTACAATTCTGATCTTTTCTATCGTGCTCTCCTTCAAATGATCAACAATAACCAGATAATACTGTTTGTTAATTGCTTGCAGTTTCGTAAAGAATTTCGGCTGAAACGATGATAGTCCAAAAACAGTCAAGATGGCTTTGAGGTAGTTTTTTCAATTTCAATTCAGTATTAAAACGTTATTTCGAAGCTTGCCATCCATCACGATACTTTTCATGAGTGTAACATCCGAACTGGTACGTTAAGATATGTCTTTCACAACCTACTTGCGACGCGCTTGATGAAAATAGGTTGCTAAGGAATGAGACATGTCGTAACACGTTTCATAGTGACTGATGTAAACGAGATTAATAGGACAAGTTCAGAAACTGATCGTCGCCCTTAAGCTTAAATAATTTTCAGTCATCATTTTTGTCACTTTCCTGATATTTTCGACAATTGTAAGCGTTGAAGGTTAACCGAAATAAGGCGAGTTCTGCCGTCTGATTCCTTTCTCAATGCTTTGTATCACCAGCATTTCTCTAGATTGGAGAAACCACCAACATTTTTATAGATTCTGTACAGGAAATTGAATTGGAGTAAGTTAATATCATTAAAATCTGGACTCCACGGTAGGTATATCAGAATTTATAAAATGTTCACTTGATTTTGCTCATTCAAATGCTCCTTGCATACTTTAAATATTAATTCGTCAACTCATAAAATATTTTTCCACTGGCTTACCATCTATCCTAATATTCTTGGGCCTACTGTCTTTTTTTTTCAATCGGTTACCCCGATTTAACAATAGTTTACGAGCTGTCTGGCGACCGTGTAAATTTTCTTCCGTCAGCCGGCGTTTGACCGTGGTAATCTTGGATTTGCATAAATAATATCTTTTCCTCGTAGACGTAGCTTGGTTGTCATGAGTGATATTGGTACATCTAATTACTCATTAATTTCAAACTAGATATCTGAAACAAGTTTAAATCGATTTGCAGTGCTGATATATAACTTAATTAATGAAATGTTGATTTAAAGAGACATAATACTCTTCGTTATACTTTCATTTCTCAGATAGTTTTCACTTCTGTCCGAGAGATGGAAGTATACCATCCTCAGTTTTTTGCATTTTGTTAGCTGAAGTTAGCTGTATATATACATCTCATCATCAACTTTATATGTTTTTCGAGGCAATCTAGGTTGCATTCGATCAGTGCTTCCTCACATCTTGCTACCGTATTATGTTCTGTATTTTGGACTTAAATCAGTAACTACTTCATACTTTCATTTTTGTCACTTTCCTGATATTTTCTAAGATTGTAAACGCCGAAGGTTAACCGTAATAAGACGAACTCTACCGTCTCATTCCTTTCTCAATGCTTTGCATCACCAGCATTTCTCTAGATTGGAGGAACCACCAACATTTTTATAGATTCTGTACAGGAAAATGAATTACGAAATTTAAGCCAAATTCTTTGTTGTTTGAGAGACGATTCGTATGGTCTTTATTTGCTTTTAATTTGTTGACTATTCTTTGCATATATTCATATTAAAATATGGTCAAGATTATCTGTGTTTAAAAGCGTTAAATTATAATATTAATATGTTATTCATTAGCATCTATTAAGTACCTAACTTGAAAATAAACAATACGTAGGTCTGGTCTACCAACTTTTTGAAAGTCTTGTATACACCAAATTTTTTTATAAAGAAAATCGCCCCTCTTTGCGCTCATTAAAGCGCCTCAAAACACGTCTTTCAAAAACTTTAATGTCATTTAAAGTTTTAGAGGTATTCTACCAGACATATAAATTTGTAGGAAGGGGGTGGAATTTCAAAGTAAACAATGGGCAAAAAATAATGTTCTGTGCTATTATATAGACTTTAATTAAATAACTCTTTTTTGGAACTCCTTTTCAAAGTAGAAATATCGCTGCTTCTAATTTAAAAGTTTTTATAATGGACAAGCAAATAGTTAGTTCTTTTTGCTTAACTTTATTGCTTTGTCATTATTAATTCTTATGAAATACTCTTTCTTAGAATCGCGCCAGTTTTTTTCTTTATTTTTTTTTGCTTTATCTACAAAAAAGGAAGTGAGGAATGTCTCTGCTTTTGATTTAAAAGTTTTTATAATGGACAAGCAAATATTTAGTCCTTTTTGCTTAACTTTATTGCTTTATGATTATTAATTCTTATGAAATACTCTTTTTTAGAATCGCGACAGTTTTTTTTCTTTATTTTTTGCTTTATTCATAAAAAAGAAATGAGAAATGGCTCTGCTTCTAATTTAAAAGTTTTTAGAATGGGCAGGCGAATATTTAGTTTTTTTAGCCTATTTTTATTATTTCCTAATTATTACTTCTTATGAAATACTCTTTCTTGGAATCGCGGCAGTGTTTTTTATTTCTTTTTGCTTTGTCCATAAAGAAAAAAAGTTGAGAAAAGAACTATTCATAAAATAAAAATACCTAGAATGTTTGAAATTACTTTATTCGCGATACGTTGTTTCTTCAATTTATAATAGTATTGTTAACAATGAAAATCTTTATATACTTTATAGACCAGACATATTGTTATTACAAAAAATAAGGTTTGATAATACAATGTTAATTTTGTTTATTACTTTGGATTCTTTCGTTTTTAAATTAAGTTTTCTGGGAATAGTTCCCCTTTATTGGAATATATTTTCATTTAAATTCTGCTGCAATCGCTGCGTAGGAAAAAGAAAATAAAAACGAAAACCCTAATAATATTAATTACGCACAAGCACCACACGATCACGTAACTTCCTATTTAAGGTAGTCGGAGGATTATCAAACTGTCTGATCTCTCTCTCTTCTACCACACAATATTATACACACACCAGTGCGGTTCAAAATAAACACATGCGTTAGCAAATGCCCCTCCGACTCGAACTCCGATTCCATTCGAGGAATTACATAAAGCTAATTATGTACGGTTCAAAAAACTTAGGTCCTCCTTCTGAAACCCTTTATAACTTCAACTTTCTACTAGTAGCACCAACACCACCACCCCACAGTCCTCGTCGGTCCTCGAAGCCCTTCATCCCACCCCTAAATTTTAATTTCCTTAAGTACGCGCTCGCCTATATCCACCGCCACCGTCCCCCTTTCAGAAATTCGCCCCCGCTTTCAGTTCTCGATCGGAGAACCGCTTAAATCTGTTTGTAAATTTGGCTGAATGTGGTGCACAATTAATACGAGGCACGAGTTTAATGTAAATCTAGGGTAAGTTCTTCGGCGTGCCCTCAGTTATAATTTGGGACTCCGTATTTTGAGAGCGGTACCCTTAATTCGATGTTCGTGATTTTATTGTTTGAAAAGTTTTTTCGCCTACGTGTTTAATACTTAATCATGCAATTTTGTATCTTTCTTAATCTAATTCACAAATGTATGACCTTATTTTATAAATACACTAGTGTATTTGGGCAAACCAGGTACATATTGAAACTGAAGAACCAGGTCTGCATTTACAAAATATTTGTTTACTGTTAGTGGTCATATATTTGAATTAGAATACCTTAAATAAAAAAAGATGATTTCCAAAGGCTTGCTAAAAATTTCCCGTTCCTGGTGTTAGTGGAAGTTGGTGATTTTTTAGGAAAGAAAAAACTCGAGAGGCTCACTTGCGAGGGTTTTAAATTGCCATACATACCGTCTATTTACTGCATCATATAAAATTATTTTCTAAAAGATTAAGTCAATCTATAATCTATGAAGAAAATTAGTGGTAATAATTTAAAGAGTTTATGAAGAAAGTAAAATACCGGGCCACAGATCGATTTAGTTTTCATTTAAAAGTTAGCTTTTAGACGATTAAGTTTGCACAAGCCGTGTATGAATCTTTTGCTTCAGGCATCGAAAATTCGTTCATCATTAACATCCCCGAAAGCTTATTTACACCCAAAGATTGTGAATTAATTTTAGTGAGATCGAAAACAAATTGTAGACTGTAAGCTTCGAATTTATCGAAATCAATTGGAATTGTAAGTAAAACGATCGATATTTAATCGATTGTCTTGCCTACAATTCTAATCTACAGTTAAAAGCATGACAAAGCTTCAACATATTTGGAATGCTTTACCTCAACCAACATGTTTCTCAGAGACTGCACCTCGGGTTACTATTTATTTCACTGTTACTATAAATTTCACTTCATGCAATGTATGTAAATGATCTGTGTAGAGTATCTTTCGTGAAGAAAAATAGAAAGTTCATGGAGAACGGAAGTTTACATTATTCTGATGGATTGTCAATAGTTATTAAGAAAAGTAATACTTACATTATCTATTAATTATGTGAATAGATTGTTCAACTTGTTTATGAGGGTTTCTATCAAATCTCTGCGAATTTTTCGAACAATCTGGTAACAGAGTGCAAAAGGATAGACTTCTATTCAACTTTATCTATCGTACTCTTCACCATTCCTATTTTAGTAACGAGGAAAAGTGTTAATAGCCACTAAAATATCTCTATAACAAACGCTATATGTGTTAGAAAAATTTCCCCACGTTGTAAAAACAAGCTATTAATAATATTATAATGTGGAAAAAGCAAAGATGCTGACGGCATTCGGGCCTAGCCCTAATGTTTCAATAAATAACGCAATAAATTAATTTAAGTTCAGAATATGTGGAAAGCTGAAAGAAACACATTTAGTAATAGGAAAACAACAAGGTTGTCCTGAAAACTTTATTTAAACAAATTGACTACAAGAAAAGGCTTTGTTAGGGCTTTGCATTTATTAAAATATAATTAGCGAAAGCAATATGTACTAGTAAGTAAGTAAAGTATGTAATTAAGCTACAAGAATAAAATATATAAGGTTTGGTAGAAGTATGTAGGTATCGAACTTTCTATATATTTGTGTGGATAGGGCTTGTGATATGTCGCGGACGTGATACAGATTGGACCAAGTGGACAGTCACCTGTAGGGTAGTAGAGAAAATGTCGATTACTGATCGCGAATACTGTACTATATCTCGGTTGCGGATACTGAAGATGTGGGAGCGATTTTTTAAAAGGCTTGGCTTTTAAAAGTATTGGGGGGTTGAATAGTCAGCACAGTGGTCAATTAAAAATTAACCAATTGCAGAACGGAAAAAGCACACCAAAATTAAGAAATTAATTAAAAGGCTCGATATATTTAAAAAGGACGTGTCAATATTGAACATAATATTAAAAGCTTAGTGAGAAAAAGTACTTACAATGATATGTCACGCGACTTGCTTCTTTTATTCGTTAGATCATAAAAAAACTAGTAATACATAAGGTGAACATTCGTTATCTAGCAGGTATGCATTTTGCAGATAGTGAATATCTGCGGGAGGATTAAAAATTAAAAAAGTAACTCTTATTAGAAATTGGATAAAATTGAAATTGAATTAAATGGAATATTAAATGAGTCTCTAGAAACCGTTTACGTTCGCCATAGATAAAAGTTTCTTGGAAAAAAGGGGAGACATTATTTTATGATTTACATATATAGCATGACAATAATATTTAATATTCCCGAAGGGTAACAGCTCCAATTTCCCTTCACAGCACTCCCATATTTGGGCAACAAAAAGTTCTGAATTCTAAGGTAACCAAATAGGAAGAAAAGAAGACTAAAATTATTCACCATAGTTCTAATTGCTTCTAATTTTCTTTACGAGTATGAAACACCTAAATAAAATATAAATAGCACAAATACAGTTTCTGTGGTATTAGGCAATAAATAATTAGATATGAACTGAACATCAAAGCGGTTTTAGAAAAGTAAAGAAATTGAATGAATACAACTAGTAATGTAAAACTCACTTCAAAAATTGAAAAACTATAATATACGAAAATAATTTGCTAATAACTCTTAAGAGAAAAAATAAATATTGTGCGTTCCAAGCAATTATTGAATTAATTAATAACTTCAGCAAACATCTAGTAAATATTAATGGTAACGCACCGTTTCATAGTATGTACGTTAATATTTATGTTACATGTATATTAGCAGTTCAAGTTAATATACACCAAAAACAGATAAATCATTCACACAATTTCCTTTTGGATTCTGCTTAGGTTTCGTCTTCCTCGTTTTAAGTCATAAAATAACTGAGATAGCATCTAAGTCCGTAAGAAATTGACAGCACGAAGAAGGAAACATTGATACAAACACGTGACGCAACAGCGGAAGTCGCTTAAGCAAACTTAGAAGCATTTCCTATCTTTCCTTAATTTAATCAATCGAATTCTATACAAATAAAAATTAATTTATATTAAAATAAATGTATTTCGCTGGCTTTTATGTTTCTGCTTATTTAATAATGGAATCATTCTTATATTCCTCAATTATATTAAGCGCCCATAACATACTTTTTTCGAAACCACTTGTATGATTATAAAGGCGATGTGACATTAATTTAGAACACTATTTCAATGACGCATCTCGGTAAAATTTAGACCGCAACAAAACTGCATGATGATATAACAGATTAATATTGTATATGTATATACTTCGAATCGAGATCGTGCACTTGACGGGAACGTATTTAAAGCCAAATAAACATAACGCGTTTTGCGATTAAAATTGTAACGAATTTGTTTCTAATTCATAAAGCATTGCTGTTCTTTTTAAATTAAATATTAAATTCCCATTAGAATCAATGTTTTCAATAATTTAATTTAGTGAAACATTTCATTGAGATTAATTAATATTTAATGCGTATATGTACACACAGAGTAAAAATGAGACGCAATATTGCGCGATGTTTGTGATAATAAAAGAAATTTGTAATGTAAATAAGTGATTCCTATATTATATAAAATTAACACCTACTTATTTTGTTTAAGTACATTATTTACTTTTATTCAGAATGAAAAAAGACAAACAAAGAGTAAAGCAACCATAGTTCATTGGGGAAGTTCGTAGCGTCTCTATTATATTCAATTTTTTAAATATTTTTAGCAAATAAAACACATGAATTAATAAAGAATATGTCCTCCATTATTTACGATTGCCTTCCAACATTTTAGTGCAAGGTTGTTATTAAAGGAGATTCGTAGAATGGTGTTTAGTAAAAAGCAGCAGAGGTGGAAATCTGACGAGAGATTAGAAGAACAAAGCGGATGTGGAATAACCTCCCAACCGGGTTCTTGAACACCGGCTAAATTTCAACAGTAATCTTACATTTCTAGGAAGCGATTCGTAGTAAACCATGACTTACTTGTGCCACCAGATGTCCAACAGCAGCATACATGAATGACTGTCAGCTTTTATTCGGGAAGTTGCCTTTTTGTTAGATTACACTCTAAGACACTATTTCTCGTCACTAGCAAAAATGTGACCAAAAACAATCGATGTTATTGACGAGCTGAACGATACTGAGATAGCAGATGAGCACAAATGTCAATATTCTGATTCTTATTGTTTTCCCTAGCAATATGAAGTAATCGACCAATTAGATTTTAAAACTTACTCAAGGAATAAATATATTCTATTATAGTCGTTTGGTTATAATCCATTATAATAGCCAATTCCAGAATTAATAAGCGTGGATTGTCATGAATTGAAGCTTTCAGACCATCTTAATCCAAGTATAATGGTCTTCCTGAACTTTGCTTACGTCAAAATGGCCCTTCCCCCAATTTTCTTTTCTCCATAAATGGTACAAATGTCTGCAACGGTTTTTAATGCGTTAACTCATTCGTTGAACTCGAACAAAAGAATCAATTGGAAATGCTCGTTTCCTTTTTTACTTGACATTGTATTTTTATATTATATGCACCCATGTAAGGGTTCAGTAATTCATCGATTATATCTTAGTGATTTTGAACCAGGAGTAACTTACTATAAGTGGATTAATGATAATATAAACAATAATGCTGCATTAGATCTAACCTTTTGTACTTATGAGGGTTGATTTTTATTTATCGAGTTATGTAAGTTCCCAGAATTATAGAACATTGGCAACGGAAGATCCTCACACTTTGTCGAAACAGATCTCCACACCATAAAAGTTGGTATTTGGCTAGCAATACCACGTCGTCGAATAATAGATCCAATACTTTTCCATTATATAATAACTCACGTCTTTACATCCCACAACAGCTCAAAGTTAAATACAGAAGTGATGCAACTGAAGATCTTTAGTTATCAATATTTCCTTGAACGGAAAAGGGAAATCATGAGAAATCTTGCCAAACAAGCCATTGGACTCGATCCCGCGATCTCTCAACGTGATATGCTTGTAACTTATAGCTGAGCTCTCATGCGAAATTGATAATACAATTAATGCTGAATGGTATCAAGTTAATTTGTAAGAATTTGTGAAGCAACTCCATGACGATTTTTTCAACAAGGTAAAGCCGCATTAAGACCTTTCTAAGTAAGTTTTATGGGAATCGCATTTTTAGTCAATATAGATTGCCACTTAGGTCACACGACTTGACGCCACTAAAGTACTTTTCTTTGGAAAGATTGAAGACAATATCTATAGGGGAATAGATTTTATAGTTTAGACGAACTAATGGAAGCGTTTGAATACGATGTGCAAGCTATTACGCGGGAAGAACTACAACAGGTTTTTGAAAACATGAAGTGGAAAATTAATGTGTCTTCAGCATCAGGGTCACCATATCCAATATTCCAACTGTGTTATTTATTTAATGAAGAATATTTATTTATATTTTTGTTATAAATATTGTTTCAAAATTTATATTGTTAAATAGTTATAATTAGCGAATGTCGACAATAATCATTTTGTTGCGATCGAGATCAAGTGTAGCAGTAAAAGCTTAATCAAAATTTGATAGATACTGTCACTTTCAGCCATTAATATGTATACACCAGTCACAACGCTCAAATTATCTATCTAGCAGAAAATACATAATCATTATTAGAAGTGTATTATTTTATAAATCATTATCTGATGTTCACTATCAGTTTATCAGTCTTATTTTTTTATTTACACATCATGGTGATATCATAGATTAATACTCACTTTTGGTCAAACAAAATTTCGTCTGTAATAATTGCTTTTGAATTGAAAATTTATTCTAAATCTTACGTGCAGTGCTTCTAATAATTTTAATACAGACGAATAAGTATATTGTTGGAGGATTTTAATTCAATTTGGCTTGTAAATTTTCGCGGTCATTCGATTTGTAACTTCATCGTTCCTGAACTGAAATAAAGGGGTAAAGAAAAAATTTAATAATTCTTACCAGTGTTCTTTTCTAGCTCATGGTATGGAAACGCACTGACGATAAATTAAAAAGCTGTATACGGTTGCGAATGCTTTCGATTCAATTAACATGAGTCAGTGTTTTTAATAATTGTAATAGAGACGAATGAGTATATTTCTCGAGGGTTCCAATTTTCCATTTCGTTAATTTAGTTGGAGTGTGGGTTGAAATATAATATGTATGTAAAATGTATGTATGTAAATGTCAACTGTAACAAATGCAGCCGAAATTATGCTATAATGCTTGGTTGAAAGACAATACGTTGATGTAATATACAAACTGTAAATCCTGTGAAGTCCTGCCTAGTCAACATATTGACTTACGTTTGTTACAATTGATACTTCTAGTACAAATACTGCAACTTCGAGGCTTCCTCAAGGATACATTGATTGAGAATTCTCGCATATGTTGGCGATCTAAAAACATTTTCAAAAGTGTCTACCATTTCAGATTGCAGAATGTTGTAGGATGGCTTCGAGAAAGCTTGCAGTCTTTTAAACAAAATTTGGTCGAGCATTACTAAATGTTTGATTATCACTTACACCAAATGGGAGCAGCAATCACATGCGGCTATACCGCTGAATAGATGGTCATTTCTAGCAAATCTAACAGTTTCGGACCTGATTGTTCTATTTGATACGCAGTTGAAATTTTCAAAGCATGTAGAAATGATTTACAACTTTGTATCTCGGTCTTTGCGCTCTTAATGAGAATCAGCAGAAGTTTTTCTCCCAAAACTATACCAAAAACTTTATTTACAGTATATTATGACTCAATTTAGCATATGTTTCTTTCATTTGGTATCTGACATATATTTACCAACAACGTGATTTGAAGAAAGTTCAGAGGAGAGTTTTGAAGTATTTAACTTTTAGAACCGATGAATACCCAGCGCGTAGTGTAGATTGATAGTCTTTTGAAGAGTATAGCATATAGTCACGGACTGAAGACTTTAGTACCAACTTCTTCAATGGCCTTTTAACAAGTACAATTGCTTCATCAATTTTACTCGCTAAAACAAATTTTTAGTACCAAATTGTGGCACTGGATCGCAAGCTAGTTCTCAATTTACTGCTCTAAAACGAATGTACTTGCAAAGGTTCGGTTTAGAATATGACTGGAACGTAAGTAATATTAACTAAGATCCTTTTACTTAATGCAATAGATTATTTTTTTATGAAAATAATGCGTGTAAGTCTTCTTCTATTATTTTTTACTTTATATGTACATACATACATACATACGAGGGAGCGTTTTTATATTCGCGGAATGGGGGACAAGGGGTGGAAATAAAAAAACCAAATTATTTTTCTTTTTCAATATATTCACCTGCAAGACGGATACATTTTTCACATCTTTCAATTAATTTATTTATACCCTCATAAAAAAATGATTTCTCTTTATCTGCAAAATACGCCGAAACTGCCTCCTTGACTTCATCATCGGCAGTAAATTTTTTACCCCGCAGCTCTTTTTTCATTTTCGGAAACAGGTAATAATCACTCGGGGCCAGGTCTGGGCTGTAGGGTGGGTGATTCACAATTTCGAAGCCCACCTTATGCAGGGCGCGTTGTCGTGCAAAAGCAGAACACCTTTTGTCAATTTTCCCCGTCTTTTCTCTTTAATGGCTTCTTTTAGTCGCTCTAATATTGAAGCGTAATATTCTCCGGTTATAGAAACACCTTTATCTTTATAATCAATCAACAATATTCCTTCCGAGTCCCAAAATACCGTTGCCATGAGTTTCCCAGCTGATTGTGACACTTTAAATTTCTTGGAGGTGCTGTGCCCTTTTTATGCCACTGCATGGAGTCTTGTTTGGACTCAGGTTCATAATGATGAACTCAAGTTTCGTCTCCAGTAACAATTCCACTCAATACACCATCCTTGTCTTCACTAGAGAGGTCCAAAAATGCACGCGAACACTCTACGCGCTGTTGTTTTTGCGGCAACGTGAGCATTCTCGGCACCCATCTTGCGCTGACCTTAGACATGCCGAGATGATCGTGTAGGATTTTAAAAATTGTTGTATCGGATACTCCAACCATTTCTGCGAGTTGTTTCTTCTTTAGTCGAGCATCTTCGAGTACAATTTGTTCAACTTTTTGGATAAGTGGCGGGTTGGATAAGCGTGGTCACCTCAATGCTCCTGCCCGGCCTCGAGTCGTCTTCAAGGGATTCCCTTCCTTGTTTAAATAAACTATGCCACTTGTACACCATGGTTTTTCCTGGACAAGAGTCGCCGTAAACCAATGACATCTCATTCATTATGGTCGCGACTAATTTTCCTTGCCTGGTAAGGAACTTTATAACGGCACGATATTCGATTTTTTCCATATTTTACTTTTCACTCCTGATTATGTTACTTGGTTGACCATAGCTCAAAGACTAACTGTCTAATAACAATGAAACTTCGTATTTATACTAATCATGAGTCGCTGCACAGGCCACGCCCCCAATGCGCCTACTCACCCCTCTACAACCCGCTCATTCCGCGAATATAAAAACGCTCCCTCGTACATACATACATATATATATATATATATATATATATGTTCGAATGAAAGTTCTCGCGGTTGTAAGTACGAGTAGTATATTCTCGGGCTTTCCGTGATGTTGGACAGAAGTTCTCGAAAGAATCGGCGTCTCGACGTTTCGATAACGAAACAACTCCTGAAGAAGATGATTGAAATGGCACCGAAACGCCGAAACGCGTTCTTTCGAGAACTTTTGTCCAATATCGCGGAGAGCCCGAAAATATTTTACTCATATATATATATATATATATATTTTTTTTTTCTTTTCAAATATGCCCTGCTATTTTTTGTTTGAGTTCATGTGCACGTCATCTATTGGATAACAAACAAATTATTATTATTGTTATAAATGGCGTGGTTGAAATTTTAGATCTGTTCAATTTAATTCAAAATTTATAGCAATTTATCCCTGTTTTTAATATTGATGTGCATACTCCCTCATTAACCGTCGCGCCACCTTTTACTAAATACAGGTAATTTATAAGAAGAGTTTCTGATCATGATTTGTAATAGATTAAATTTATATTTTGCATGCTATTCCAAAATTATAGGAGCACTTAACCAAATTCTCTTATAGCAATATATGCATGTAACATATTGAAGAGAGATAAACTTTTATTATATCATGTATTATAAAATAACATATAAAAGCCTTACATTTTTCAAATAAATATGCAATGCCATCTATTTTTGAATATATTATATACTAAATAGTTATTGATATTAATAACAATGTTGGAGACTGATTGTCCTAAAGAACTACTACAAATATATTTTTGTTGCATTCAACTGAAAATTCAGATTTGGAAATAAAAGTAAAATTAAATGCGACAATGTACCTAAGTAAATTTAAAATTCGATTGAAATTTGGAACCTTGTCTAGGAATACATTTTTTAAATTTCATGAAATTAATATTATAATTGTAGAAAATTTAAGACATCCTATGTCATGCAAGTGTAAAGAGTAATATTCAACTGTAATACTTAACTGTTATCACTTGTTCGCAAAATCTTTAAGAACGTTTTCCTTTTGATCTACATCACGGTAAATATTCGTACTTAAAGTTTAAACAAAAAGCTAAAAATAACATTAATGAAAAACATGGCAAAAGACATATTCCCATACGAAATTATTTTTTTTTATGGAGCCTGTGATTAATTAACTTAATCACTGAAGGTTTATATATAACCATCGAAAGCCAAAACGCACTCTGTGCGTTTGGTTTTCAGCGGTACGGTTCGTGAGCGGAATTTGTTTTCGTACAGGTATTTTGCCGTTACTTTCCAGGTGCGACACTGTTTAATTATTTGCTGATGATGACAACTTAGTTGTTAATTAATCTGGAAAGGGGTTATATATCAACCTTCGATGATTAGCCATATGAAATGTTTCAGCCATGAGTAATATTTTAAATTATAATAAATCTATGTAATCGAAGTAGGACTTGTTTTACTTTTTTTCCAATATATATAATAATAATAATAATAATAATAATAATAATAACTTTATTGCAATTAATTATACAAAGAGAAAAAGAAATTGCAAACGTCATGACAAAATACAAAATATTACATGTGTTAGAACATATTCTTATACATCACATTCTTGCTGTAGAGAACCACGATTTATGTATTCAAATACACTGTATGGTTCTAAATCAATTAAGAAATCACGAACTCTTTTTTTAAATATTAAGAATATCTTAATTTCTTTTAATGATTCCGGTAAACTATTAAAAAATTTAATGGAAGAGTAGCGAAGTCCACTCTCTATCAGTGTCAGGTGGTGTTAGGGATAATAGTAATTAGTTTTATGCCTTGTGGAATAATCATGAACAGCGCTGTATTCTTCAAACAAGTCTTTATGTTTGTAGGCAAAAAGTAGGACCTCGAATATATAAATTCCAAAAATAGTTAACAAAAAATGTTTTCTAAATATGCCCCTACATGATTGATTAAAATTCAAGGTATATATTATTCTCAGAATCCTTTTTTGTGTTACGAAAATACGATTCATATCAGTACTACTACCCCAAACAGCGATGCCATACCTTACTCTGGAATAAAAGCATCCAAAGTATATCATTCGTAACGTCTGTTCACCAACGAGTTTCCTCAAGCGACGAACTCCAAAACATACACTTGAAAGGACTTTAGATAAATCATAGATATGATCCTTCCATTTTATAAATTGATCAACCGTAACTCCCAACAAACGAACACTATTGTGCACGGGATATAAGGAATCACCTAGTTCCACATTGTCAGGAAATTCAGAAAAGGTATTGCATCTGAACAGTATTATACTAGTCTTCGATTCATTTACATACAGGTTACTATGTGCTAGCCAGTCCTGAACTGTTCCCAATACAGAATCAACGCTGTCAATTACCTGATTTAAAGAGTCGCCTGTGACCAAAAGCGTAGTATCGTCGGCATAATTAATTGTCATGCACTGCTTATTAGGTCCATGATTGAGATAATGGATATCATTAAAATACAATAAAAACAGAATAGGTCCGAGAATACTACCTTGCGGGACACCTCTGGAGATCATTAACTTATTTGAATAAGTGTTATTACCATCGATATTTAGGCATACTGATTGTGATCTATTAGTAAGATAAGAATTAAACCAAGAGAGGGCAATGCCTCGTATACCATAGCGCTCGAGTTTACTTAAAAGTAATTTATGATCCACAGTGTCGAATGCTTTAGATAAATCTAATAAGCACCCACATGGTAGTTTTTTGTCATCTAAGGCATTCAGAACTTTTTCAGAAAAGTCATACAAAGCGGTTTCAATGCTTTTACCCTTAGAAAAACCATGTTGATAGTTACTGATTAAGCCATGTTTGAAAATAAAATTTGTTAATCTGGAGTAAGCTGCTTTCTCGAATAATTTCGAAAAACCGGTTAAAAGGCTAACCGGTCTGTAAATTTCTAAATCATTAGGATCACCTTTCTTAAATAACGGAACAACCAAAGCATGTTTCAGGTAGTCCGGAAAAATGCCTGTAGCAAAGGAGTGATTAATTATATGGGTAAGTGGTCTTAAGTAACTATCCGAGCAAGACTTTAAAAAACTGATAGGTATTTCGTCTTGACCGGAAGATTTGGAATTACTCAATGAGCTAATGAAGGAAGAGAGTTCACTTTCGCATACTGTGAAAAAATAAAATGATGAAGAATTATTAGGAATTAGCTGAAGAAATTTGTATGATTGATTTAATGAAACAGAGTTTTGAAGGAATATTTTGTTCAAACTACAAGCAAGATTTCTGGGATTGTCGGCTTTAGGAAACATGCGTTTGACGCTTTTACCCGAATGAGAATTAATAATACGCCACATAGTTTTATTTTTATTTGTAGAATTAAGTATTGCTGTATATATATATATATATATATATATATATATATATATATATATATAAATAGCCAATATAAAAAATATTATGGACTATCTATAGTTGAAAAGATTGATGCAACACAATCGTGAATTGTATTTAAGAAAACTTTTGACAGCAAATATTATCAGTTTTTAGCAAACAATTTTTCTTGTAAAAATTCCTTATTAAGTTTGTTTATAAATTTTAATATTTAACAAACTAAGGAATAAATAAATTTCATGTAATTTCTAACTCAAAACAGGATTCAAAATAAACTCCGTTAATCAGATCTGTGACATATGTTTAATAAAAGTTACTGTTCCGTAAATAGGAATGATACAATAAATGTTCGTAAATTCAAGGAATTCAAGGAATCCATTTACATTTAAGGTTCTTAATATTGAAATAGGTTTAGAAATAAAGTAATGATTCGTCAATTTAGATATATTAACACGCATAATTATATGGGCCCTCATTTTTATTTTTATCTAAAATTCTATGTTGAACAATGAAGGAAATTTTTATTACAATATTTTTAGAATATATTTTTAATATTTTTATATTATTCTATATTATTTCGTTGGCAAAAATATTGAGAGGATATACATATATATGTACAATACTTCAACCAAACATTAACTTTCTTAACGTAAAAAGAATTAAATTTGAGAAATGAAGTTATTATTACACCGTCGATATTGCAATATTTTCCTTATAAATAGTTAAATTTTTTCATAATAGAATTTGCTCTACTAAAAGTAAGGTTTCGTCAATTTATATAAACACGTATAGTATTTTATTTATATTTATGGAAAAGAAAATTTTAATTACAATTTTTTGAACAATAATTGAACATTTTATTTTGTTCTACATTATTATATCAGAGAAAATATTATCAAGACATTCTATAATTAATCTTTCACTTTCGTAACGTAAAGAAACTAAATTTCGTAGAGAAATTAAGTTATTATTATACCCTCGATGTTGCGATAATATTTAGTTTATAAATAGTTCAATATTTCAGAAGATAATTTGGCCTACGAGATAGCATGGTTCCGCTAATTTATAAGAACACATTTTTGTTTACATCTAATGTTTTATTATATTTATGGGAAAGAAAATTTTTCTTGCAATTTCTTTAGAATCTATTTTTAATATTTTTATATTATTCTACATTACCACATTAATTATTCCGTCACAAAACGAATTCTCTGATCTAAGTTATTCTCTAATCAGTCGTTAAATTTCGCAAGGTTAAAAAATTAAATTTCGTAGAGAAATTAAATTATTATTACACCCTCAACGTTGCGATGATATTTAGCTTAAGAGTTATAAGTAATTCAATTTTTCAGAACAGAATTTGCTAGTTTCGTTTCGCTTCCGGATTTTCATTAGAGTCTTGTATACAAATAAATATATCTAAAAATACGTATGAGTTACGTACTAAATTGGGTCATATTTGCACTAATAGAGCGAAGATGTGTCTCAGAAAATTTCTTTTTAAAGATAGACGTATTTTCTAAGAATAAAAACATTTTATTACTACCAAACGTTAGTGAAAATATTGCATTTAATTAATAAGAAAATTGTAATGTGGAACTATAGTGGATTTTAGTATTAATAAGATTAGAAACCAATGGGAAAATATCATTTATAAAAATAGGATTGTAATTTATAGAAATTATTATATTAGTCAGTTGAAATCAGTGATGCTATCCTTCGAAATTTTCCATTAAAAAATTATAAATACATTGAACATAAATTGTTTCTTATTAATTAATTAATCTTTAAACTAATTAAATCGTTAAAATTAATTAAAATTTGGTTTAAAACTGTTAAAGTAATTTACGTTTTCATTGGGTTTACATTTTTCAATATATTCTTCTTAAATTATCTTCTGAAGATTACAACTTAGTTGGTTCAAAGCACAAACGTCGAACTATTTGTTTTGAATCCCAACATTTTAATAATAATCAAAATGTCACGCATTAGTTTAAAACTTAAAAAATATTGTGCTTTTTGAAATGTTAAAGTCGTTTCCGCATTTCAAACGAAAGCAATTTTAAATACTTTTAATATCTATAATGAAACACAAATTACATTTTAAGCCTGATATATTTTTTTAATTTGAAATAACTGATAAAGTACTAATAAAGTCTACAAACGACAAACAAAATATTCTAAACGAATTTCCTGTCATGAAATTATTTCCTTATTTGTGCCCACATATCTGAAGAACAATCAAAATTCAGTAACAATAGGAGGGGATAAAACTCACCAGCCACGGTGAAAATTTTGTCAGGCACGCTGGTCACAACACGGTAGTGCCGCAACCCGTAGGCCAAAATAGTTTACACTTTAATAAACACTATGTACAGAGCACAGAGTCACTTAATAATGTATATATGTATATATAAACGCGCACGCTATTTCAATATGATATTTTTGGGGCAAATACGAATTTCCTTCTGCTAAATGTGTTTTATATAAGTATGTGTATATATACATACATTTATTTACGATAAATTCAGTTCATGTTTATTCTCTACCACTGTCTTACATGTGCAAATAAAACTTATAAATTCGATGACACAATACCATTGATTAAAAGTCAGATGAAATTAAAAAAAAAGCGATAAGAAAATCGTCTTTGTTTATTACATTTGTATAACAATTACGTTTCTGTGATGCATTAACGGATGTTTATTTTGTTTTGTTTATATCATGTGCGTTTTTTTTTATTTAAATTCTGTACGTGGATCTCTTTACATACGTCTTTTCGCAATGACAACTCGCTGTTAACTGTTCAGTTCACTACTGGCGTTCGGAAATGACCCGCCATCTGGGTCGATTCGCGCAGCCCCAGTTGTATGCCGTAGGCAGCGCCCCTGGCGGAAAACGCCGTCATTACAAAACGACGACGGCGTTTTGTATGCGTTTATATACATATATGTATATGTATGTGTTTCTGCGTATGTGTGTATAATGTAGACGCGTGGAGATACCGCGGTGGTGGTGGCGTCGGCAGCGTCATCCTCTTCGACAACTCTCACCCATCTGCGACATGTATAATGCAGAAGTATAAAACATTCATTTAAATAATTAAAAAGCACACAGCAGGTAAACGAACCGGCCTTGATTCCAGCAGCTGCCGGTCGTAAGATAACTGAAAAGTTTTCACGAGGGAGTTGGAACTTTACATGCAAATTAAATCCGCTACCGTTTGCTTTCTTTTTTTATTTTGATCTTTTTTTGTCCTCCGTTCTCTCGGCAGTATTTAAAATACACCTGGCGAAATGCGCGGCGATTTCACAAACTAAAGTGAAAATTAGAAAATGTACATGCGAAAAATTATGGACTTACATCGACCTATGCTTCACTAGCAGTTTATTATCGAATTTTTAAGATTTAAAACTCTTTTCAATTTTGACCGTCTCCAGGGTATAAGATGTCAAATTATATTCTAACAAGAAGTAACAGAAAAATAGAGGCATAAGTAAAACGTTTAAGGAATAAAATAGTCCCTGAAGTTATCGTAATATTTTCGAAAATATAGGTATCATGTATTTTTTTGCATAATATGATATACCAGGTAAATCTCTGCAAAGTCGACGGTTACATACTACCCCTGTAATTCTCGCCACACGTTACACTGTCTAAGTCATTCATATTCGATGTTGTAAATAGTTGCATAAAATAATATCGGGTTACTGAATAGTAACACAAGTATACACGGTTTTGGATCTAAGCAACCAAAAACTGTTTCTAAGGTTATTTGAGGCGCCGAATCCGAATCTGCACGCCGTTTTTTGATATTGTTTCTAGTTTTCCAGATATTAAATAAACATCTTTTTTACAATTTTTGACAATCAATCTCCATTTTATTCATTAAAAAGTGTTAAATTAGAAATGAAGAGCAGTCGAACTGAGTTGCTTGTACTGTTTGGGATCTGTTTCACGCATTAAAGTCCAACAGTAGTCGTTCATCATGCCCTCGTCCCAAAATCCTTGGTATCGTTTTTCGATTTTCGCCAAATCTTGGTGTAGTCGCTCTCCTAGCTCGTCGCTTGTATCACCCAAGTTTTCAGGAAAAAAATCGAGATGGGAATGCAGAAAATGTATTTTGAGAGACATTCGACCTCCAGTCTTGCAATAATTTTGCACTGTCGATTTTCTTCTTGAAATCCGGGGATTTGCGGTTACCGAGAAAGTTGTGAACAACATCTTGAAATGATACCCATGCTGCTGCTTCATTGAGCGTTAAACATTTTGTAAAGTTTCTGTCGCCCATTAACTTTCGAATATCAGGTCCGACAAATATTCCCTCTTTGATTTTGGCGAAACTAAATGTTTTTCCTCCATGTTCAAATCGCTTCCATTGTTCGTCGGTGATGAACTACAAGTTTCCATGGAATTTGCACTCGTACCTGAACAAATTGGCAAAGGATCATTGCTCGCGCGGGGAACTGGCTTAGACACTGATGATACTTTTTTTTATATTTTGCTAGTTTTTCTGCATTTAGACCGACGTCATTCATCAAGTAAAGGTAACAATCATCTACATGATTTTTCGGCGCTCTCCATAAGATTGGCAATGAAAATGAAAAACATACCTTTTTATCGTGTGACCACTTGTATAATATTGTACTACACGCGTTACAAAACAATTTCGGTACGCACGGCTTGAGAGTGTTTGATACAGAGAAACCAAAATAATAAAAATAAGCATTTCTGATTACATTAGTAATAACTTTGCCACTTTTTCTGATCATATAACATCCGCAAACATAGCAAAAACACTTTGAATCAACTTTACAATTCCGTCTTTGCAGTTTCGCAGGTTTTCATTCAAAAAAAAACTTTAAAAATACAAATTAAATAATGTTTCTAGCGACGCCAACAGCTAACTATCATTATGATAGCGCAGTGTTGCCAACATGCGCGAACTCATAAAGTAGAACCAATTTTGAAAAACGAAACCCGGATTTGAATTCAGCACCTCAAATAACGTCAAAATTTGTTCTCATCTGCTCTGATCCAAAAGTTGACCGGAATTTGTAAACTTGTGTAATTATAGAATTATAATTTTAAACATTTACCTTTTCTCAATTCTTAACTATTTATTTTTTACATGTAAGTATCTTTACGTAATGTATTTCAATTTGCTCATTTTCATAACATTCACTAAATAAAATATAATTCTACAGTTACAATTCAGTAATCCGATATTCTAGTATGCAATTTTTTACAACGACTATGTCTAGTTTCATAAGCTTAAAATGTGAAACATTTGAGGTGAATTGTGTAAGGCGTAACAAGAATTAGCGGGAGAAGCAAGTGCGTAATATGACCGTTGACTTTGCAGAGATTTAGCCAGAATGTAAATAAACTACCATTGACTTTTTATTGGAAAAGAAAATGTCTTGATTTCTAGATCGCAATCCTCACGTGCTGTGATAGATGTAAACTCAGGTCGACGGTGAAAAGATATTTATTAGCATCAATAACATTCGCAAGACCGTCATTAAATAAGAAATAGCAAAGGGGCAAGATTTGATCCTTACAGAACACCCGATGCAAACAAGTAGTATTTTGATTTATGGCCATTGTATAACAGATACTGACATCTGTCGTTCAAATACGAAGAAAATAAGTACAGAAGTTGACTAAAGAATCGCGAGCAGTCCAACTTTCCGATAAGCAGAGCCCCTATGGCCAACACGGTCAAAAGCTCTGGAGATATCAGTGTATATAACTTCAACCTGATCCACTCACAAATGAGGCCTATACTTCTCTGGTATAAATTAGCGCATCGTGTATCTGTGTTTTCAAAGTGGATAGTAACCCTTATGGGACACACGATGGGTGGGGATGAATGTCCAAAAAAATTCCTCTAGGAACTGGGTTTCTTAAATATAAAATTAGACAGAATGCCTGGAAAACTTTATACTGGCGACAGTAAATTCATTTATATAACAATGTATCCGAACATATAATAATTCCATTAACAACAGAAAATAGTTTAATCCAACTTATGTCTAGCACTACTAGTTATGATCTGTCACCTTGATTTCTGATTAGTCATTGCAATTTGACCTTGATGTATTGCTTTCTTATTA